>CM060062.1:3026455-3623955 GCA_030533445.1 Cyprinodon diabolis | reverse complement strand
TGGATGGATGGATGGATGGATGGATGGATGACGGATGGATGGATGGATAGATGGATGATGGATGGATGGATGGATGGATGGATGGATGTTGGATGGATGGATGGATGGATGGATGGATGGATGATGGATGGATGATGGATGGATGGATGGACGGATGATGGGTGGATGGATGGATAGATGGATGGATGATGGATGGTGGATGGATGGATGGATGGATGGATGGTGGATGGATGGATGGATGGATGGATGGATGATGGATGGTGGATGGATGGATGGATAGATGGATGGATGATGGATGGATGGATGGATGATGGATGGTGGATGGATGGATGGATGGATGGATGATGGATGGATGATGGGTGGATGGATGGATAGATGGATGGATGATGGATGGATGGATGGATGATGGATGGTGGATGGATGGATGGATGGATGGATGGATGGTGGATGGATGGATGATGGATGGATGGATGGATGATGGATGGTGGATGGATGGATGGATGGTGGATGGATGGATGGTGGATGGATGGATGGATGGATGGATGGATGCATGGATGGATGGATGATGGATGTTGGATGGATGGATGGATGGATGGATGGATGGATGGATGGATGGATGGATGGATGGTGGATGGATGGATGGTGGATGGATGGTGGATGGATGGATGGATGGATGGATGATGGATGTTGGATGGATGGATGGATGGATGGATGGATGGATGGATGGATGGTGGATGGATGGATGGATGGATGGATGGATGGATGATGGATGTTGGATGGATGGATGGATGGATGGTGGATGGATGGATGGATGGATGGATGGATGGATGGATGATGGATGTTGGATGGATGGATGATGGATGTTGGATGGATGGATGGATGGATGGATGGATGGATGGATGGATGGATGACTAGTCACTAGTCTTGTTTTTTAAAAAGAAGATGTTTCAGATAAATTATAAACAGCCAAGAATAAATAAGCCAATTTTGGCCATGATGACCTCATCTACTTAAATTCTGATCAATGAAATTAAAAAAGTTATATAAATAGGTTTTACAGAATTTAAAAGTTAACACATAATGTTAAAATCTACAAATTTAAATAAATATAATGTTGGACAGTTTCCAGTAGAATATAATAATATATAAACGGCGGCACGAAATTTATCACTTAAACTCAATCATCCCAAATCAATAAAAAAATAAATAATTTTTTTTTTTTTAAGAAATCTTAAATAACTCAATAATATATATATATATATATATATATATATATATATATATATATATATATATATATATATATATATATATATATATATATATATATATATATATCCGTATTATAGGTATAATAGAGCTGTTGTAAAAAAATATATACATTTATTTATATATTGCTAAATCTAACCAGGGTTGTGACAGAAAATCTTTTCCTGGAAAATGTCCAAATTATAAATCTTAAAAACAAACTAAATAAACATAACTTAATGCATCTAAACTACCGCTTTGCAAGAAGACATAAAATTGCAGTAATTTAAAATGATTCAAAGAACATATTTAGAAAACTATTCTAAGACATTCTTTGAATTTAAACAGCATATGATTATCATTGGGTGAAAATAAAAACTTTTGAAAGGTTTCGGCTTTCTAGAAATAACTTATAACTCTATGACTTATTTCTAGAAATACGTCATAGAGTTTTCTAAAGTAATCTTCCAAGTGAAAATTCAGGGTTATTTGATTAAAGCGCTGCTGTTTGTATAGAATACCATTTAATTTAATTAAAAAACAGAATTATTTTATGTCAGGAATTTAAAGAGATCTATAACTTACTTGCTGAGCCTGTCGGTGTGAAGTAAGCCAAGGTGTGGAGGAGCAGCAGCATGAGCTCCATCATCACCGCAGCTCATCACTAGCGACTGAAGAACACAGAGGATCTCAGAGACTTTATATCGACAAGGAAGTGCCGCCAAAAAAGACTGTGAGTAGCAGACAGCCCATCTTCCTACACTTCCACGCCGTTATAAAATGGTAGAAATGGATGAAAAAACTTTTATGTTAGTTTTTTATCCACGGAAAAGTGAAAATAAATTGAAGAAAATGTAATTTGCTGTATATGAATTCTATAAGTGAATAATAACTAAGCCTCAATGTGATGATACAATTATTAACTTTATAAATCTTATACAGGATTAATTATCTAGTTATTTATATAATATTCAACAATTTCTAAATGTCTATAACTGTTTATAAACTCTCACATTTATACTAACTCTGCTTTAGGGAAATTAAATATTGAGAGTTCTAATAAATATCAAATGTTATCCCTCCTTCTGTTCTGCGGCTGTCAGCATGTCTCCTGTTTGGATTTTAAAGTAGTGAGCTTAAAATTTTAGAAAAATAAAGAGTGGGGTTTTTAACAGAAATAATTTTTCTTTTATTCGGATTAAAAGCAAACTAATAAAATGTTATTCTACATCAAAATTAACTCATGCTTAATTTTTGAGAATAGATGTAAACCTCTCAGAATATTCCTGACGTTTTTCTTTGTACAAGCAAAGGTTCTAAATTTAACATAATTAAGATGTAGAATAAAAAACTTTTTTTTAATGTGACGTATCTTTTTAAAGCCAGAAAAAAGTTTATTAATTTCCTCGAGACGTGAGTTTCGGCACATTTAAAAGGTTATATCACAAATGCGAAAAACTAAATTAGAATAAAAAAACTAAGAATGAGGTAATAAAACTTTTTAATAATTAACAATTGTGCTGCAATAGATTTTGTACCTTAACTCTTTATAGGGCACCCAGGGAAATACTTTGAAAATCTAATTTTCAAGCCAATAATGTTATTGAAATCCAGACCGTATTACATTTTAAAAATTCAAAATGTAATTTTCAATAATATACTTTGATGGCAAAAATTTATGTCAATGTAATAACAAGAAAAACCAACTTACCTGAATGTATTAAGAGAATAACAAAAGTACAATTATAAGAATTTAATGAAAAACACTATGAAATTGAAAGAAACACAGTTTTTTTGGTCTAACATAACTTTAGAGGCATTAATGCTGATACTGGCACTTACATTTTTTAGTTTATAAATCTAACTATAATAGTTAACTAGGTTTTTTTTTTTTACTTTTGAACTTAACTTTTTAAACTTTTCAATCAGCTTTTTACCTTTTTCTTGACTTACATTAGGTAATATATCATTTCAGGGCTCATCTAATTGGTCAAATGCCAAAATAAGGTATAAAGCCATGTAGCAGGATTTTTAATGAATGGCTGGATATAGATCTAGTGCTTCTAGACCTCACTGAGGGATGGCAAGACTCCATTTGTAAGGGCTATGCAAGCAATCAGAAACAGTAACTTGCCCTGTAAAGGATTAACTATTTCATTTTATTATCATAATTTGAATAAAACTTTATTCTTTTCAACAATGTACTTATACATATATTGTTTTTTATTTATAAGAAAAATTAATAATTGAATTAATTAGCATGTTTGCAAATGATAATAGGTATTCATATTATGAAATATTTATAATCGGCAGCTTCTGTTTGAATGCATTTGTTATACAAGTTTTTTGTGGTTTTCTTGAAGCCTAACAGAAGTTTGATACTAAATGCAAAGTGAGTTAAATGCCAGATTACATCAGAGAAATGTCAAAACTGTTTATATTCTTAGAGGATCGGATAAAAATGATCAACATCCTGCTTCATGTTATCAGAAAACTTCTGAAAACTAGAAAAAGTTTCCACACAGACTTTGAAGTGCGGGACCCCGAGGAGATAAAGTCGTTCACATCGAAGCATAAATATCTAATTTTTAAACCTCTGGATGAATCTGTTCTGTTTGCTTTGGTGCATTTACTGCATTTTTTCGGCGCCTGATGAACAAGTGATCTTATAGCGAAGTTCCTGAGCCTTTAAAAACGCTGAGACCTTTTTCACAAATGAAGATATGACATCTGCCCTTTTTCACACTCATCCACAAACATTTCCTTCAGCGTCGCACTACTGGGTTATCAAATGTCATATAAGAAAAAACACAACTGTGGTTGCTCTAATTTTTTAATTTAAAAAAATGTTCATACGCAATGTTGTCTTGGAAGTCGGATTCCCTGTTTGTGCAGCAAACATGATCAATTAAGTCGATTCTTGTGCTGGTTTGTAACAATAAAGTTATATGAGCATCTTAACTGCTCAGAGGTCTAAAACTAAAACATAATTTATTCTTATTGGGCCTCATGTCACACAATTTTAAGAGAAAATGTGACATTCACCTTTTTTCTTCTATTTCTACATTTTTTTTAAGGTGACTGACATAGGAGCCTTGTTCAATCAGGCAGCTGTTATCCACGCATAGTTAGTCACTAAATGACTACATTTGTTGTTCATTAGGAGCAACTGTCCATTTTATTTGGCTGCATTATACATTATGTAATTCTGCAATTATAAATGAAAATGTTGTTTAATATTTACATACTTTCAGCTGGCAAGTTGCTGTCCATGGGACACTGATTTTATTTATTTAAAGAAAGAACAGTCAGTAATTTTATGTGAGATCAAGCTACTATTAAAATAACATCTAGAACAGAAAATGGAAAGTTCATCAAAACTCCTCCAAGACTTGCATTCTTTTCTCTTGTGGCAGCTCCTTAAATTTGTTATGACAGAAAATGTGAATGTTTGGGTTTTGGTCTGAATGAATGAATGAAATCTGAGTTTTATCCACGTTATGTTGATGCATGAGAGAGATAGAGAAGGAAGGACGTTGGCGTTTTAATCATATGTTGCTCCTCTTGCCTCCGTCAGTAGTTTTCATTGACTGTTTTTGGATCAAATGAAGTTTCTGTTTGTTTTTTTCTTTTCCTTTATTTTACTTCTGTATGAGTGCAACCACAGCATTTGCAGCTTTTGTAATTTATTCCCCTTCTTGGCTTTTTACTGGTGCTTTAAATCTGCTGCTCAGCTCTCAGTCAGACATCTATCTGCAAACCTTATGTATTATATACGGTACATTTTATATATATATATACGGTACATTTTATATATATATATATACGGTACATTAAAATAAAAAACAAAAACTGTTTTCTCACCCCTCGTGGGGTGGTATGTGTCATCCTCAAGCTCGGGTCCTCTACCAGAGGCCTGGGAGTTTGAGGGTTCTGCTCAGTATCTTAGCTGTTCCTAGGACTGCGCTCTTCTGGACAGAGACCTCTGATGTTTTACCTGGGATCTGCTGTAGCCACTCTCCCAGTTTGGGGGTCACAGCCCCCAGTGCTCCAATTACCACTGGCACCACTGCTGCTCTTACTTTCCACATCTTTTCTAGCTCCTCTTTCAGCCCTTGGTATTTCTCAAGCTTCTCGTGTTCTTTCTTATTGATGTTGCTGTCGCTTGGGATTGCCACATCTATCACTACTGCCTTCTTCTGCTGTTTGTCAATCAACATGATGTCTGGTTGGTTAGCCATCACCTGTTTGTCAGTCTGGATCTTGAAGTCCTCATCTTAGCTCGGTCATTCTCAACTACCTTAGGAGGTGTCTTCCATTTTGACCTTGGGACTTCCAGCCCATACTCATGGCAGATGTTCCTGTACACTATGACAGCTACCTGGTTGTGGAGTCCCATGTATGCACTTCCTGCCTGCATTTTAAACCCTGCTGTTATGTGCTGTATTGTTTCAGAGGCATCTTTGCACAGTCTGCATCGGGGGTCCTGCCTGGTGTGGTAGACCCTGGCCTCTATTGATCTTGTACTGAGTGCCTGTTCTTTTGCTGCCATGATTAGTGCTTCTGTGCTGTCCTTCAGTCCAGCCTTTTCCAGCCACTGGTAGGATTTTTTGATATCAGCCACTTCTTCTATTTGTCTGTGGTATATGCCGTGCAGTGGCTTGTCCCTCCATGATGGTTCTCCTTCCTCTTTCTTGTCCTCGCTTTCGGTTTTCTCCTGCCTGAGGTATTCACCAAGCCATTTGTCTTTGGGGGCCATCTTTCTGATGTACTCCTGGGTCTTAGTTGTTTCATCCTGGACAGTGGTCTTGACACTCACTAGTCCTCGGCCTCCCTCGCTACGCTTGGTATACAGTCTCAGGGTGCTGGATTTGGGGTGGAACCCTCCATGCATTGTGAGGAGCTTTCTTGTCTTGATGTCAGTGGCCTCTATCTCCTCCTTTGGCTAGTTTATTATACCAGTGGGGTATCTGATGACTGGTAGGGCATATGTGTTGATGGCTTGGATCTTGTTTTTCCCATTCAGCTGACTTTTCAGGACCTGCCTTACTCTTTGTAGGTATTTAGCTGTGGCAGTCTTTCTTGCCATCTCCTCGTGGTTTCCGTTAGCCTGTGGCACCCCAAGGTATTTGTAGCTGTCCTGCACATCTGTAATGTGGCCTTCTGGTAGTTCAACCCCCTCGGTTCTGATCATCTTCCCTCTCTTTGAGACCATGCGACCGCACTTGTCCAGTCCGAATGACATCCCAATGTCGTTGCTGTAGATCCTGGTAGTGTGGATCAGTGAGTCGATGTCTCGCTCACTCCTGGCATACAGCTTGATGTCATCCATGTAGGGGAGGTGACTGATGATTATTCCGCTTCGGAATTGGTATCCGTAGCCAGTCTTTGTGATGATCTGGCTGAGGGGGTTCAGGCCTATGCAGAACAGCAGCGGGGATAGTGCATCACCCTGGTATATGCCGCACTTGATGGTGACTTGTGCTATTGGCTTTGCATTGGCTTCCAGACTTGTTTTCCACAGCTTCATTGAGTTCTTGATGAAGGCTATTAGTGTCCTTTTGATCTTGTACATTTCCAAGTATTCCAGTATGTGGCATTGAGTCATAGGCTTTCTTATAGTCAATCCAGGCAGTGCACAGATTTGTCTGCCTGGTCTTACAGTCTCGAGTGACTGCTCTATCCACTAGTAGCTGGTGCTTGGCTCCTCTGGTGTTACTGCCTATTCCCTTCTGGGAAGGGTGCATGTATTGAGCCATGTGCCTATTCATCTTAGCCGCTATGATGCCTGACAGGAGCTTCCATGTGGTACAGAGGCAAGTTATTGGCCGGTAGTTGGATGGGGTTGTTCCCTTCTGGGGATCCTTCATGATCAGGATTGTCCGTCCTTGGGTTAACCATTCTGGGTGGGTCCCATCCATCAGCAGTTGGTTCATTTGTGCTGCGAGGCGTGCATGAAGTGCGGTTAGTTTTTTCAGCCAGTAGGTGTGGATCGTGTCAGGGCCTGGTGCTGTCCAGGTCTTTATACCTGCCGCTCTTTCTACATTATATATATATATATATATATATATATATATATATATATATATATATATATATATATATATTAGTGTTGCGCCGATGCCATTTTTTGGCCCCGATACCGATACCTGGCTGTGCAGTATCGGCCGATACCGATACCATATTAATTGCCATCATGGCTTTGTCAAGCTGCTGCCTACCTTTGTGAAGCAGGAAAAAAACTAACACAAAGTGAATCCAGTAGAACTTTTTATTGCCTACCTGGTATAGGTGACAATATTTGAATAAACTTATGGCTCTCAAAATGGTATCGATGCCCTATTTGTTGGTACTCGCCGATACCGATACCACCATTTTAGAGCTGGATCGGGGCCCCGACTGACACTGGTATCGGTGCAACACTTATATATAAATATATATATATATATAATGTACCTTAATAACAATTACTGAACTAAAAGTAGTCCCTCGCCGACGTTCTTCCCTGGTTATCACAGTCCGCAGACACCAGAAGTAAAATAAGGGAAAAGAAAATACATATATATATATATATATATATATATATATATATATATATATATATATATATATATATATATTAGTGTTGCGCCGATGCCATTTTTTGGCCCCGATACCGATACCTGGCTGTGCAGTATCGGCCGATACCGATACCATATTAATTGCCATCATGGCTTTGTCAAGCTGCTGCCTACCTTTGTGAAGCAGGAAAAAAACTAACACAAAGTGAATCCAGTAGAACTTTTTATTGCCTACCTGGTATAGGTGACAATATTTGAATAAACTTATGGCTCTCAAAATGGTATCGATGCCCTATTTGTTGGTACTCGCCGATACCGATACCACCATTTTAGAGCTGGATCGGGGCCCCGACTGACACTGGTATCGGTGCAACACTTATATATAAATATATATATAAATATATATATATATATATATATATATATATATATATATATATATATATATATATATATATATATATATATATATATATATATATATATATATATAATGTACCTTAATAACAATTACTGAACTAAAAGTAGTCCCTCGCCGACGTTCTTCCCTGGTTATCACAGTCCGCAGACACCAGAAGTAAAATAAGGGAAAAGAAAATACATATATATATATATATATATATATATATATATATATATTGGAAAATAGCAATTGGGGCCCAATGTCTTGACCTTGCAAGAGAAATTGCTGTTTTTGGTCAGGGATTGAGTTTAGGTTGGGCTTAGGGGTAGGCTGTGTGTGTTTGTGCATATCATTGTGTACACATTTCTTGATCCATTTTTCCATCGTTTGTTAATTAGCATAATGTGCATTAATCATATGCAAAAATAACTAAATAAATAAAACAAAAAACACAGGCTGGTGTGGAAAAAAGGAAATCTGTCAGAAAGCATAAAAATATCTTGAGAGTGAGATAGAGGACAATTTAGGTTCAACAGGTTCACAGGAACTCCTGATATACCCTGACTGATATTAAACTATATGGCAAAGAAGCATGGGCTCAAATATTACACTGTTGATATTAAAATAAGGACCCTATGGGTGTTCAAAGTTCATTTTGGTCACATGTCTGGGATTTATAAGTGAATCAGCAGTCACTTAACTAAAACACAAAGCTAGAGGAGACGTACCCCAATTGAAACGAGGTTAAAATCTACTCACTTTGTAAAATTGTTTTTGCTTTGTTTTTATTATATCAAAATGATGTATATATATATATATATATATATATATATATATATATATATATATATATATATATATATATATATATACATGTATATATATAAAATAAAATAAAAATTCCACCATCCTCCTCTTATTTTTACAACTGATTATATAATATTATATTATATTATATTACTGATTATAAGTGCACCGAACAGTTCAACTAAGTTTGTAAAACTTTTTCTTTCTAAAGCCTCTGAAGTCTCACAGCCTTCCTATTGGCTTTCTGTCCCTCTTCTTCACTTTGCATCATAGTGGAACATTTATTTGCTCTTTCTAGAACTGTTGCAGTGCTTCAGCCAGACGACCTTTTCCAACTCAGTGTGAGATTTAATGTGCTAACACAGTCTGCAGATGCTCAAAACTATAATCTCTACTTTTGTGGATTTAGATTTTCTGAAGCTCTAATTGAAATTAGTAAACAATATTTATTCATGCGGTCTCACTGACACACAGGTTTTCATTTAAAAAGAGGCTATGTTATTTTTCTCTATGGCGGGAACTTAGATTTTGTAAAGTAGAGCTTCGGCTAACGAGCCAATAAAGATGCTGCATCTGAGCTGCAGAAGAAAACATTTTTACTTCTTTCGTTTGACCAACTATACAACTGAGTGGGATAAGACAAAAAGCACACAGGCCATATTAAAGCTGCTGTCTTAGTTTTAGGGAGCCTTATAAAAGACCCTACTTCCCCTTCTACGAGCTTATAGCCTGTAGACATTATTTGGTGTTTGATGGTGATATAATCTCAGGGGTTTGATGGTCCATCTCTCAGAACATCATAGTGGTGATAATATCTGATCCTGGTTACTTAAACGGTAATAATAAACAGAAACGCTTCCATAAAACACCAAAGTAGATGGTCCCTCTGACTGCGTCTTTATTTCTATGAGTTCACTGTTTGTTCTGTTTGACTTTGGCCCAAAATCCTTTTCACTGTAAATGACCAAAATCCTTCATGTTGATAAGAATCATTTATAGAAGTGAAGGAGGACTAATTTACTAACTTCAAATATTTGAGAGTGCAGTTGTTTCAACATGACAGGAAATGACCCGGCTCACTATCTGAGCAGCTGTCAGGTTTTAAACTAACTCAAAAGGTAAAAGTGGAAGATGTTTAAGTCAGATAGTGAATGCACGAACATGCTTGCTAATTTTTTATTTTCATAAAATCTGAACCATCTCTGATCTGTCAGCGTTTTATCAGCTTGCTCATCTTCATGAGGTTAGGAAAGTTTTTCTGGGTTCTTATGTAACCAAACACACTAAAAATGTTAAAAAGTGAGAATTTTAAACGCCAGCATTTATGCCTGCATGACGTCAGATGTTTGAAATGAAATCCTGCGTGTTCCTCTAACATGGAGGGTTTTAATATGATATTAGCTCTTCAGAACATGTCTGCAGAGTGAGGAAAAGCATCTGAACCATCTGAAGTTGATCCTGGTGTTTAAGAAAAGCTGAGAAATAATTAAAGGTCAGAATATTTGAGGCACATATTTCTGTTTTCTGGTTAAAAAGAATATCTGATTTTCTTATTTTTCTGATTCTCTGGATATAATGGATACATTACTTATTTATCAATCATTTCTTTTGAAATGCTTCAAGTGCACAACACTTTCCCCTCTATTTAAAGTAACCGATAAAAGGTTTATTAAGAAAAAAATGATTTTTTAAAATTTGTTTTTATTTAAGCATTACAATTAAAAATATATCTGACAGGTTCATTACCTGGTTTTATTTTTCTGAAAACTGATTAAATTAATCAAACTTAAAAACAAAATAATTTTTTTTATTTTGTTTTTATTTTCATTCCTTTTCCTTATGTTTAATTTATACTTATTTTTAATTCCCAACATTTTCCACTGATTTTTATTTTTAATAAGAAATAAAAGCAGCCGCATCTGTGAAAAAGTTTTATAAGTTACAAAAACAGATTTAAAATAAAATACAAATCAAATCATGCCTTTCGTTGGCTTAATTTCTAAAATATTAATTCATCCATCCTATTTTATTTCTCTTAAATTTTAGATTGTTGCTGTTTGATAAAGCAGACGGGCAGCAGCTCCACATTTATGTCACTTTTAATAAAGCAAAATTCAGAATGAATGAATAAAATTTACAAATCTGATCAAATTCTAACAGGTTCTGAATTTGTTAAAAAGAACAGCTTGAAAATATAATCTGATCATAAATGTGGCAAATAATATGATACAAGGTGAAATATTTGTAGCAGTAAAAAAATACCCCCCTCCCCCCAAAAACGAACCCCCCCACTAATGACGGCGTTATTATAGGAGTGGGTGTAAAATGTGTTAATTCTCTGCAGCCGTATTTCTGGCTGCCTGATTCTCTCAGGGCTGTCTTGACCACATGTTTTCCATTTATCAGCGCAGCGATCAGAGTTGATGCATAACTGACTCAACCACCAGCTTGTGACAGGAGCCGCTTTAGCAGAAACCAAGCCACAAACCCTCTGGCTCGTATGTTTGAAACCAGATCTCGTATCTTGGCAGGAAACACAGATCTTACACTTGCTTCTTCCTCACATGCATTCTCAGGAAACAAGAAAGCACCCACTCCTCCCTGTGCTCATTAGACTCGCTTTGAATTAAGAAAAGTAGACAGATATGAGGCTTTTATATATTCACCTTTATGTTCATTTCCATCCTTGTCTAAATTCAACTTAAAACAGCATTAAAATGCGCTCTAATCAGCAAAGAATATCTGTTTATGATAAAAAGCTCATTTGAAAAATCAGAAATAGCATGACATTTAAACATCATGTATAATACTCCGCACCCTGCAGGAAAATCTGTTTCTGCAGAAATATGACCTATAGAGCAAAGGAACATTTTCAGGCTCTATAGAATCATTTTTTTAATTTATTAATACATCTTATCAACAACTTATCAGTGGAAGAACCTTCTGTTAAATATTTATATCTCATGAGTTCGGAGAGTGAAAGGAGCCCGAGTCGCAGGATCCAGAAAAAATTAAATAAAATACCTGCAGGTGAAAAAATAGAGCAGAGATTTTTAGATCAATGCTTTTAAACTTTGTAAAAAGAAAAATAATAATATAGCAGACATGATCAAAAATAAAATCTTTTTATTGTGTTAAATGTTTGTTGTTTTGTGTTGCCAAAATGCAAAATTATAAGAATAATTGCCTTCTTTTAATTTCACAGTTTGGCTAAAATAAATCTTCTTTAAAAAAGGCAAGTATAAATGTACTTTAGCTCAAATATCTTTTATAAAACTGATTTTTGATCCCTTCCTTTGTGTTTTTCCTACTATAAAGTTGGCAGCGAGGCCTCGTGTCTGTATATTTATCTGGGTGTTTTAACTTTCCTTGGATGGGCTGTACCCAAGCTGAAACTTGTCACTCCAGGCTGGGTGAATAAAAAAAAAACAAAACAAAAAAACGTATCTTTAAAACAGACATTTGCATCATTTATTTAATCAACCTATAAATCCCCTAATTTCATATTTTAGACAGAAATGTTTCAGACCTTTAAAACCGCCTGTAGCACTGTGGGCTTCCCAGTTAACCCACAGGAGCAGAGCAGCTTTATTCCAGCAATGCCTCCTGAAAGGTTTCACTTCTGGTGATTGTTACTCAGACAGTGAAGGATTTTCTTCTTTTTTTTTTTTTAACAAACCTTCTACAAATAGAAGCACATATTAAAGTATGTGGCTTTCTGAAAATAGACAAAGTGAATCTAAATGTAATTTTTATATTGTTTTTATTCAGCTTTTAATGCTGTTTGTATTTCTGCTTTGGTGCAGCTCTTTGGTCCTGTTGGATTTTAAAATGCTCCATAAATAACCTTCAATTGAATGTAATGTTATGCAACCGAAGCAATAAAACATTTGGTCAACAGAAGGTGATTCAACTCTCATCTAAAAGTACCTGCTTCAATTATTTCATAGTTTTTGGGTTTTATTCAGATAAAATGTAAAAAAAAGATGTTAACAAAAGGAAAACCAGAAAGCATTTATGGATATTGGTTTAATAAATGTATAAAAGAAAAACTGTTCCAAAATGAGGAGAATCTGCAGCAAAGTGAAAAAGCAAATGAGGCATGTAGATAAACCATGATAGAAATAAATGAATAAACATGCAAAAAAATGGCCATATAAATGGAAATTGACAGAAAAAATCGCCAAATAAAAATGATAACCTGTTTTCCAGCCTACAGGAAATTATTTTTCAATCCTTTTGAAGCTGTATTTATAAATATCTTTTTATAGTTGTAAGAGGCACATGTTTGCTTTGTTGTGCTTGAGCTAAATTAGCATTGAGCCTCAAACATGATTCTCTAACTTTAAAGCAGTTATTAAACAGGTGCATGAGACCAGACTGCTGGGTGTAATAGTTGACTCTAGATTATCATGGAAAAAACATATTAGTAATATTATTGCAAAAATGGGAAGAGGTATATCCATTATGAGAAGACATGCAAATTTCTTAACTTCAAACATTAGGAATTATGCAATGAAAGCACTAATATTGACATACCTCGACTATTGCCCAGCAGTTTGGTAAAATGCCACTGGGGAATATATAAATAAATTACAACTCATAAAGAATAGAGCTGCTCCTGTAGCACTCAGGTGCAGCTACAGGAGAAATATAACATTAATGCACAAAGATCTTAATTGGTTGTTGGTCAAAGATAGATTGTTGTATTCATTGTTAATTTTCATAAGAAATATTTCTAATTCAAAATTTCCTCCTGTTTTGTTCAAGCATCTTTCTTTCAGTGTAGTAAATCATAATTACAGTACTAGACATGCAACTAAAAGTAATTTCACTTTACCCATAGTGAGAACAAATGCCAATGTTGTGTTTAGAGGTATGAAAGAATGGAATAATCTGCCAAAACATATCCTGCTTGCAAATAATGTCAATAAATTCAAATTACATGTAAAACAGCATTTATCAAAATAATATAACTGAATGTTTATATTTATATATGTGTGCGAATATGTATGTATATGTGTATGTATGTTTACAGGTGTAAGTGTAGAATGTGTTTTATATTTGTCATATATCACACCCGCATGAAGGTACATATGTACGTTAATATGTGTATATATTGTATATGTATTTGTATATGTGTTTGTGTATTTTCTTTTTCTTTCAAATATTGGTTGTATTCTTGGTTTTGTTTTTAATGTATATATTTTTTCAGGACCCCAGGAAGAATAGCTGCAGCATAGCTGTAGCTAATGGGGATCCTTTCAATAAAACTAAAAAAAACTAAAGTTTAGGGGGAAAAAATCACCACATTTACTTGTGTAAAACAAATTTATCCAAATTCACATTCTTATTCTTCTTCTTATTATTATTATTGTCTCTTTGATTTAATTTCATTATCGGGGACAGTCTGGGTAGCTTTCATTCGTTTTTTTTTTTCAGTTTCATTATCTTCAGAAGCTTTTTTATGCACAGCTTTCGTCGGTAGCTGATTCCAGAAAATGTGCTGATTTTTGATGCAAGTGTGTTTTGGGTCGTAGTTTTGCTGACAGATGAAAGTTTGCCTTAAATGCAGGATCAGAGTCCAAATAACATTGCTGTCAGTGCCGTTTGCCTAACGTTCTGTAGATATAATGGCAGCACTTTCAGCCACAAAAATCCCCTCTTTTTGTTTGGCTTAAAATATCTGTGTTTGTAGTAAAATTAGTGTTAAATTATTAGTTAAATTTTTAACTTTTATATTCTATTTTTAAAGGTGTGTTAATAAAAATGCAAGTAAATATCTGAGAGGCATTAAATCCTGATAAGCCAACCACCTTTAAGTTGATTTTAGTTTAGTTCCTTTCTTTAATGCCAATTCACAACACCTGTCATCTTAGATAACTTTATAGATCCAGATCAATCAGATCAATTTACAGGTTTCTCTCCTGCTGGATCAGCAAGCAGAGACAGTAAATATTAGGTTGCATTGAGTTATTTAATTTGCAGCAATATCTCAGCGGAGAAGCATTTCATAATTTTTTTAAAAACAGACTTTGATTTTGTCAGCATTCGGTTTTCTGTGACATTAAATGCTGAATAATCAAAAAGTTTCAGATCGTGTGTATTAAATGCTAATGTAAATAACTGAGATCATACGATTAGCGTGTTTAATTTAGGCCACACAGTTTAATCTCTCTTTAAACCTCTTTGCAATTAAATGCATTCGCTAGAATTTACTCAAAACCCACAGAAACCAACTAAAACCAGCTTTCTGAAACCCTGAGAAATGTTTGTCACCTCAGCTTTGAAAGCAGATTCTAACAGGAGTTAGAGATGTGACACAACAAGCAGAAGCATCATCAGCAGCCGTCAATCTGCTGCAAGAGGAAAAATGTTTAGTGCATATATATATATATATATATATATATATATATATATATATATATATATATATATATATATATATATATATATATATATATATATATATATATATGCTGCTATAGGTTTAGACTGCTGGAGGACATAGGGACCCCTATTTCATCATTCTGCTTCATTCTATCTCTATTCTCCACTCTGCAGAATCTATTAGTTCAATCTCTAACGTTCTGCTCTCTCTGCTTTTTCTCATAGTAGCTTCATCTGGTCTGTTCCTGTTTGGCTGTGACTCCATCCTGGAGAGAAATATCAGCTGTGCTGCTTCCATCAACACCTTTGTTTCTAGATGTTGGAGCTTGGCCTGTTTTCCAGTGTAGTCCTGTTTCTCTGACTGTGACTAACTGGATGTGCTCTCTTCATCGTCTGACATGGGAGCTGGCTCGGAGCTCGTATGCCTGGCTTTGTGTTTCCTGGACGGGCCGCCTTTTACAGTTCCTCTGCTTCTGTCTCCTTGAACCCCAGTCGGCCTCAGCAGATGGCCGCTCACACTGAGCCTGGTTCTGCTGGAGGTTTCTTCCTTTTCAAAGGGATTCTTTCCTCTCCACTGTCGCTACAAGCATGCTTAGTGTGAGGGATTGTATTTGAGTCAATGGGTCGATGCAATCAACTGGTTTTCCTTAGATAGAAAACTTTGAATCAATCTGACTTGATGATCTGGTGAACTGTAAAGTGGCTTGAGATGACATGAGTTGTGAATTTGCGCTATAGAAATAAACTGGATTGAATTTAATTATTTGGTGACATTAGGCATCCATACCTGGTATTTATCTGCTTATTCCCCATTAGTCATGATAAAAGGAGAGGTTCTTCTGTGAAATACTTTTAAATTAAAAAATTGGAAAAACTCATTATTAAAAAAGTTAGCATTATTCTATATTTCAGCTCTAGCATGCTGGTAACAGTATGAAATTTTTGTTTTCATATATCGTTTTGGTTTTACAGCACATTAAACAATGAGTTATCGCACTGTATTGGCGCCTCGGTGCAGGAGGCTATATCCGCTCCAAAGCCAGCTACTAATGGCATTAGCAAATGAGATAGCAGAGCTAGTAGCTGAAGCCTCTTTCCCATAGAAAATAGCATTCTAACGAGTGTTTTTTAATCATAGGTCAACCACTAACAATCAGCATTTGGCTCCCTTCCCATTCGCCAAAAGGCTGGGTCTGACTCCTACTGCATAGCCTCTGCCCCCCATTGCTATGCATCCAGTGAAACTTTCATGCTGGGTTAGCACTGATGATGTCACCAGTGCTACAGAAAACAGCATAGTAAACAATGGAGAGCAACATGTAAGTAGAGTGCAAGCTTGCTTTATTGTTTAGCTTGACCAGGCCTCCCAGATTTTCGGAGACAGCCCCCGTTTTGTACCGGCTGTCCCCGGAAATGTCCCCGATTTTACCGTTTCATGAATGATGGGTTAAATGTTGCATGTAGACTGTTTTTACGGTAGAGCGAGTGCTACCGTTGGGAGCAGAAACCCACTGTCACAGTAGCTGCTTGCACTGCTGTTAACATAAAGATGAGGAACGAAGCGCTCCACTTTCAAAACAAAGAAAGGGAAGTTGGTTATCACGACTGGTCGCTGCTGATGGGAAGCTGCCCTGCGTTGTGGTAAGTTTGTTATTCGATACACGATTGAAAACCCTAGGCAAGGCTCTCATCTGGTACAGTGGTTCTTCGACGATCAACAAGGGTTTGTCTAAAGATATTTTAGAACTATTTGGTGACCTTAGTTTATATGATGGTCCTGAGTCTGTAACATCATCAATGATCCCCCCCCACCTACCCACAGCATTAAATGCAGGGCCAGCAGATTCTGCAACAGCTTCTTCCCCGCCACCATTAGACTGCCGCATATTGAAAAAAACTCTAATTCATGTGACAGACTCTGCATCAAACTGACCATATCGATGTGTTTAGTTATTTTTTATTTTTTTGCACCATGTTTTTTCTCCCACAGTGTTTACATTTGATCACTGTTGCACATATTTTAGGACAGATAGTTGTTATAAGAACACGTGGTTTAAGCTGTTTTGCTGAATTATGGTTGTGATTTATGAGCATAGACTTCCAGGCTTAGGTGTGGTTTTCTACTACTCAGTTTGTATATCTGAAAATTTCTCATGGTAAACATTATAGTTAGTAACAGGAAAATTTAGCTATAAATATTGTGGTAATGAGCATTGTTTATATTTAATCACTTCAGCTCTCTAGACTTCACAAAGTATGGAAGCCCTGATAACCATCTTTGACCCCTCTAGTCCCACACCATTCCTCGAAACCAGTTTCCTGGTTTGGAAATGTGTCCCTGGTGACCCCCCTCCTGGACCCCTTACAGTTTGCCTACAGAGCCAACGGGTCTGCAGACAATGCGGTCAACTTGTTCTTTCACTACATCCTCCAGCACTCGGATTCTGCAGGTACCTTTGCCAGGATCCTGTTGTGTGGTTTCAGCTCTGCCTTCAATCCAATCATCCCGGCTCTGCTTCAGGAGAAGCTCTCCAAGCTGAGTGGGGCTAACTCCACTGTCACTATCCGATCCATCCGGAAGCACGATCCGTCAGATGTACATCTGGGTGTACATAAATAATATAATTATGGTACTAAAACTACCTATTTCTAACCCTAACTCATCAAAGAATGTTTTAAAAAATGTTTTAGGACTTTAGTGAGACAATTTTTATGCTTTTTCTCTGACGTCATCATGGGACGTGCTCAGGGCAGTCCGGCAAAATATGATTAAAATTTCCTTCTTTAGATTATGCACTATATAGCATACGATTGAAACGAAACGAAAACATAAAACTCAAAAAGACTAGATTTATGTTTTAATCCAAAGCCGAAAAAGTCAGCCACTGGAAGTAGTGTAGGATCCCATTTCAGATGCAGATCCGGCAGAGATGAGTGATAAAACAGAAAGGATTTTGAGACATTTAATTTCTCATGAAACACATTGTTAACTTTTAAAACAGTATATTTTAGTACCTTCAATACCTTTGGGGAAGGAAAATGTAATTTAAGTGCTTTAACAAAATAAAATTGAAAACAACCCGGATGTATATCTAGATGCACATGCGCAAATAAACTGATGACCTGCAGGTGGATTACAGACTTCCTGTCCGACAGGAAGCAGCACGTGAAGCTGGGAAAACATGTCTCCGACTCACAGCTCATCAGCACTGGTTCCTTCCTTCTCCTCTGCCCTTCTACCGGTACACCAACAGCTGCAGCTCCAGTCATCAGTCTGTCAATCTTCTGAATTTTGTGGATGACACCACTCTCATCCGACTCATCAGACTTATCTATCCTATCTACAGGTGGGAGGTTTATCATCTAGCGACCTGGTGCAGGGAGAACAACCTGGAGCTCAACGCTCTAAAAACAATGGAGATGGGTGTGTGGACTTCAGGAGGAACTCAGCCCCAGCTATCCACATTCCCCACTGTGATTCTTTCCGCTTCCTGGAAACTATCATCTCTCAGGACCTTAAGTGGGAGCTGAGCAGAGAATTGACTTAATGCGGCTGAAGCCGAAACAATTCAACCTGGCGAGGACAATGATGGTGCACTTCTACTCCTCCATCATTGAGTCCTTCATCACCTCCGCCATCATCATCTGGTATGCTGGTGCCACCACCAAAGACAAAAACAGCCTGCAGCGTGTCATCTGGTCTGCAGAGAAGAGGATGGGATGCAATCTTCCTTCCATCCAGGATATGTACGCCTCCAGGACTCTGAGGCATGCAGCGAAGATTGTGGCTGATCCTTCGCACCCCAGCCACAAACTATTTCACACACTTCTCTCTCACAGGAGGCAGCTGTCCATCAGGACCAAAACCTCACACCACAAGAACAGTTTCTTCTCATCGCTACAAGGCTTATCAACAAGGCCAGGAACCGCCATGACACTGACACTGCCTCGTTCCCTAGAAGCTACACCAACGTAGCATCTCCAGAACTCCTGCGTTACATTAATGCACAGCATACTGTTTATATAGTATGTAGCTATTCACTATATATTGCATTTATTACACAACCCCAAAAAATTAAAGGAACACTGTAATCAGAGTGTAGCATTAAGTTGATAAACTTCTGGGATATTTACTTTGTCATGTAAGTAGCAGAGGGGGTTGTTAATCAGTTTCAGCTGCTTTGGTGTTAATAAAATTAACAACAGGTGAACTAGAGGGGCAACAACGAGACGACCATCAAAACAGGAAGGTTTGCTGTGTCTCCCAGCACAATTTCAAGAGCATGGAGGAGATTCCAGGAGACAGGCAGTTACTCCAGGAGAGCTGGACAGGGCCGTAGAAGGTCTACAACCCATCAGCAGGACCTCTATCTGCTCCTTTGTGCAAGCAGGAGCAGGAGGAGCACTGCCAGAGCCCTACAAAAGGAACTCCAGCAGGCCACTGGTGTGAATGTCTTTAACCAAACAATCAGAAACAGACTTCATGAGGGTGGACTGAGGTGGTGGGTCACTGATGGTCTGGGGAGGCATATCCATGGAGGGACGCACAGGCCTACACAGGCTAGACAACGCCACCCTGACTGCCATTAGGTATCGGGATGAAATCCTTGCACCCATTGTCAGACCCTATGCTGGTGCAGTGGGTCCTGGGTTCCTCCTGGTGCATGACGATGCCCGGCCTCATGTGGCGAGAGTATGCAGGCAGTTCCTGGAGGATGAAGGAATTGATACTAATGATTGGCCCCCACGCTCGCCTGACCTAAATCTAATAGAACACCTCTGGGACATTATGTTTCCATCCATCCGACGCCGCCAGGTTGCACCTCAGACTGTCCAGGAGCTCAGTGATGCCCTGGTCCAGATCTGGGAGGAGATACCCCAGGACGCCATCCATCGTCTCATTAGGAGCATGCCCCGATGTTGTCAGGCAAGCATAAATGCACGTGGGGGCCATACAAATTACTGAATACCATTTTGAGTTGCTGCAATGAAATTTCACCAAATAGCCTGCCGCATCATTTCACTGTAATTTTTGGAGTGTCTTTGAATTCAGCACTCTGTAGGTTGATCATTTTCATTTCCATCAAATGATGTGGCATCCTGTTGTTCCTAACACATCAGCCAGTCCATATCAGTAGAAATAAACAGCATGATTGTTTTTCCCATTGAGATCTGATGTGTTTTCAAAGTGTTCCTTTAATTTTTTGGAGCATATTGTGTATTTATATTGTGTATAACTATAGCTCCTGTATTATATATATATATATATATATATATATATATATATATATATATATATATATATATATATATATATATATATATATATATATATATATAATTTTTGCACCATCAGCACCAATTCAAATTCCTTGTAACTGCAAACCTACTTGGTAGTAAACTTGATTCTGAAGAAATACTAACTGTGTGGAGAGACACATTCCGGCTTTCACAATTGATTTAGTCTGTGAGGCAGACACCCTGTCTACTTTTAAGGCTAGGCTTAAAACTTTCCTTTTTGATAAAGTTTATAGTTAGAGTGGCTCAGGTTATCCTGAGCTATCTCTATAGTTATGCCGCTATAGGCTTAGACTGCTGGAGGAAAATAGGACCCCTTCTTTCATCATTCTATCTCTATTCTCCCACTCTGCAGAATCTGTTAGTTCGATCTCTAACGTTCTGCTTTTTCTCATAGTAGCTTCATCTGGTCTGTTCCTGTTTAGCTGTGCTGCTGCCATCGACACCTGTGTTTATAGATGTTCGAGATTCGTCTGTTTTTCAGTGTAGGCCTGTTTCTCTGGCTGTGACTGGCTGGATGTGCTCCCTTTCATCTTCTTACATGGGAGCTGGCTCGGAGCTCGTCTGCCAGGCTGTGTTTCCAGAATGTGACCCCCTGTGGAGCTGGTTTACAGTTGACTTTTGCATCTCTGCTTCTTCGTTAGGCCCCCCCTAAGATTCACTGAATGCATTGTAGATGAGGCCTCCGCGGTCCATGAGGCCACCTGGTGGAGAACTGGAATAACTGCAGAAGTAAAGGATGGTTGAAAACCCAATCCAACATTGGGCTTCTAAGTCATTCTGCCAGGCTGTGTTAATTTTTCCATCATCACTAGAAATGGCACTTATTCCTTTAAATCCAAAGGTGGTGCCAAATGGGAGCCCATTTTGACACCCTTGTTTTGAAAATTAAGCTGTTATGCTTTACTCAGTGGGGGTTACAGAGGAGGACAGGAAGTTAGACTGGAATAAAGTGCTTTACAGTGAAAAAGACCTCTCTAAATGACCAGATTATCTGAACAACGTTGAGAATACATTTTTTATATATTTTTATTTTTACGATTGTTTGTTCGGGATTTTTTTTTCACACAAAACATAGTTTAAAGTAGTTTCAGTTACATTCACGTGCTGGTTTCTCATAGATTTTTTGTTTTACTGGCTTTCTGCTTTTCTGGAATATTAATGCTTGGTACGCTGCCAACCTCTAACTGTCGGTTTTACTGGGACCAGAAATTAAAGATAAAAAAAAAGAAAGGTATCCAGTATAGAAAACTATGAGACGATAGGTTTAGCAAGTGTGCTGTCTGAAGTTTTACATAAAATTATTTTATGATTGATTGAAAGCCTTTATTGTCATTGTACACAATACAATGAGATTTGGAGAGCAGCTCCGTAAAAGTGCATACATAAATAACACATACATACATATACAATACATTAGTGCAAGTCCAAACGTAGGTTGAGTATGGTAACAGCTTTAGGAAAGAAGCTATCCCTGAGTCTGTTTGTTCTGGTCCGTTGTGGTAATGTGGCCTTTTTGTCAGGTTTATTGCATGTTTTCTAATTTTGGATTTTCTTTATTTTTGAACTTATTTACTTTTCATTTTTGTGTGTTGCATGTGTTTTTTTGGATTTTGTTTGGAGGTCACATTACCACTCACACCTGGACACGCCCACAGCAGCGGCACAGGTGTTCACTATCAGCCAAGCAGCGTGCAGGAACACTGATAAAAAGGCAGCTGTTTGGTTGGAGGGGAGAGACACTGGACATGGGAAGACAGAGACCGGACATGGGAAGACAGAGACCGGACATGGGAAGACAGAGACCGGACATGGGAAGACAGAGACCGGACATGGGAAGACAGAGACCGGACATGGGAAGACAGAGACCGGAGATGGGAAGACAGAGACCGGACATGGGAAGACAGAGACCGGACATGGGAAGACAGAGACCGGACATGGAAAGCCGAAGCCGGACTTTGAGAAGGGTCTAACAGAGTGGGTGAGGGAGAAGCAGCAGGAGATTCCTAGAGACCGGTTGCCGCAGACGCACTGGAGCGAGGCGCTGAGCCACCCGGGAGCGGGGCGCTGAGGCGCGCTGGAGCGAGTCAGGATGGAGAGCGGCGCAATGGAGACTGGCGCAACGGAGACTGGCGCAACGGAGACTGGCGCAATGGAGAGCGGCGCAGAGGCACGCTGGCGAGAGGACCGCGTGTTGGAGGTGACCTCACTGGTGCCAGCTATGCTGGCGAGGCCCACACGCGCAGCATGCTGAACAGAGGACCGCGTGTTGGAGAAAGGACTGCGCCCTCCATCGTCCCAGCTAGAGCGCATCTTAGGACTATTCCATTGACTCTGCTGCTCCTGATACCCTGCATGTTTTTTTTAATCCCTTCCTTTTAACTTATTTTTTTAGCAAACCCTTTTACCGAGCTCCTCTTTTAAAATAAATTATTGAACTTTTAAATCTAATAAAATGTTTTAAAGCTCTGCTCACAATCGCCGCAGTCTGTTTGGTTTTATGTTGTTGTTTTTTTTTAGATGATCGCACCTCTCGGGTGCCACACCGTATTGACCTGAAGCGGCTGCCTGAGGGCAACAGGTTGAAGAGATTGAAGCCGGGGTGGGTAGTATCCCTCAGGATGTTTCTGGCCCTACTGAGACAACGAGAGTGGTAGATGGCAGTCAAAGAGGGCAGAGGGCAGCCGATGATTTTTTGTTTGGTGTTTGTCACCCGCTGCAGTCGCCTCCTGTCGGCCTCCATGCAGTTGGAGTGCCACACTGTTACAGCGTAGGTCAACAGGCTCTCAATTGTGGAGCGGTAGAAGGTCACCAGCAGCTGAATTTTTAGTTGTTTCCGGAGCACCCTCAGGAAGTGTAGCCGCTGCTGGACCTTCTTGACCAGAGCTGTGGTGTTGGCCGACCAGGAGAGGTCTGAAGAGATGTGGATGCCGAGGAATTTAAAGGACTCCACTCGCTCCACACATCCACCGTTGATGTACAGGAGGGTAGGGGCGGGTTTCTTCCGTCTGAAGTCCAGGATGAGTTCCTTAGTCTTGTCGATGTTTAGTGCCAGGTTGTTTGATGCACACCACTCACCAAGTTTCAGGACCTCATCCCTGTAGGCCGCCTCGTTTCCCCCTGTAATCAGCCCCACCACCGTTGTGTCATCAGCGAACTTGATGATGTTCTCTGGGTGGGCGGGACTGCAGTCGAATGTGTAGAGGGAGTAGAGTAGTGGGCTCAGCACGCAGCCCTGTGGAGAGCCAGTGCTGAGAGTGCGGGAAGAAGAGAGGTGAGGACCCAGTTTCACCTGCTGGGGTTGATCAAAAAGTTATGAATGTGAATTATAATATAATATGAATTATAAAGAAAACATCTTATAGCAATATTCCTGCTGAAAGATCAACCTCAGAATAACTAACTTGAATGTATCCTACATCCTTAACTTGACACATCCCTATATCCCTACATCCCTAACACTACACACATTTTCATCTGAATTCATCCTGTAAATATACCATGTCCTTGACAGAAAGACCAGTCTCTGTACTACTATAATTACACCACTAGATGGCAGAAGGACATAGCTGATTGGCTTTAGATACATTTCATATAGTTTTAAAGATGATGCCAGTGCAAAATGGTGAATTGACTAAATCTGAATTATTTTAATGGTTCTTATAACTATAAGATGTTTTTGTTCCTGCTTATGAAGCAATGCCTACATCACCCTTTAAAACATGTATCTTACCCTGAGTCAATACAGACCAAACCAAAAAGCCTCATTTCCCCATTTCATTCACCAGGCCTGCTTTGTTAAACACTGTGCAAGAAAATAAATCCCAGACACCAGAGCTAATTTGGGATGGTGAATTAGGAGAATCCTCCTGATCAAATGCCATCCTTAAAGGGAGCGGAGCAGGCAGATGAGCAGAGCACAGACTGTGCTCGCCGCTTCTATAAATGAACAGCCTTGCTCTGCAGGGCTCCTTTATTAGTCATCTCTATGTTGTAAAGCAGAAAGGAAAAGAGCCTCATGCTAACCACACACATCCACACCTCAGAGCAACAGAACGTGTCTGTGTGTTTGATGTTCTGTGATGTTCATCTGCAGGTTTTCAGATGCTCCCCCTCCTGCTCAGGAATTCTGATCTCTACCAGGAATGACTCGCTGTGCAGCCATCAGAACTTAAGCTTTAAATCAGTTGTGTTGTTCAACACTAAAAGGATTGGAAGGACACAGAATCCTGTAAATAAAAAAAGAAGTTATTGAAGGTTTTTGATTGGCCTGGTCTCAAAGGTAGCATGATGTGGGACGGGGGACTTACTATTAGGCAATACTAGGCAGTTAAGGCATAAAACTGTTTACATTCCGTGTTTGTGAACATTAATTATGTTTTCGATAAAAATCCTTTCGCTAAAATGCCATCAGAACGCTGATAATATTAAGTGTCTCAGCCCTTCCCTTCAGTGTCCACCATATTGTATCAGTCCATTTGCTGCACATGTTCAGAAAGGTCCAAAAAGTCAGCCCCTCGGGTTTTTCCACTTTTGCCATATAGACCCACAGCTAATTCCTGATTGTGTTGGGATCCTGAGGCTTGCCCACCAGAGGGCGCCGAGGATCCTCTTCTGTTATATGTTTTCTGTCAGGAACTGGGGTTACTGTTGGGATCTGGAGAGCTACCATTTGTCTCCAGCAGAGAGCGCTGTGGGTCTCCTGGGCTGGAGCCCTCCAGCACACCTGAAACTCATTAGCCCATCAGGAGACCTTCCTACATAAGCAGCAGCCACACCTTCCTTCAACGCCGCAGTGTTGACCAAGTTTGAAAGTCTGACTGAGGTCAGAAGCTCTGGATGAGCTTTACCTGGAAACCTGCCTGCCTGCCTGCCTGCCTGCCTGCCTGCCCAAGGAAACCAAAGCTGAAGATCTTAGCCTGGATTCCTCCTTCAGCTCTCAGGGAAGAGCTAGGAAGTTGAACCTGAAGATCTCAGTCTGGATTCCTCCTTCAGCTCTCAGGGAAGAGCTAGGAAGTTGAACCTGAAGATCTCAGCCTGGATTCCTCCTTCAGCTCTCAGGGAAGACCTAGGAACCAAACCCACGTCTGAGGCTCACTAGCCAGAAGCTAGACGCTGCTGCTGCTGATCTCTCTGTTACTTCCTCAATCTCTGGACCCTATCGGTTCCCCATCTCAAGGATCTGTCAGAACCTCTTCAAGGTACATTCAAAATTACCCACTCATCAATCCATCTAACTACCTGGCTAATCAACTTCCCATCTCTCCAGATATCAGTGATCCCAGACCCGGACCTGTACCAGAACCAGTCCATGTTTCTCTGTGCATCTTCCTTTAATAAACTTTGTTAACTTTTCCTCTGTCTCCAGTCTGGTGTTCTGCATGGGTTAAACCCACTTAGACCCATCATGACAGATTGTCCCTCTCGGGTTGTGGCGTGGAATAACATAGCGCACACCACGCTTCAAACAGGGCGTAAATCAAAGATATCTGAGACAAACTCAGTGCGACACACTGCTGCCGGAGGATAACCAGCCCTTTGGCTCTTTTGTTGCTACGTTTAGCAACTTTTCAGAACCCTCTAATAATTTCATGTAAAAAAAAACGCCTAGCGCCAAATCTAGTGACTTTTGCAACAACATCTAAAATCAGCGAATTCTGCTCTCCAGAGCAAGTAGATTGGTAACCCTGCCTCCTGGTCTCATCTTGTCTGCTGTCATGATTCATGCAGCTATTATTTCATCCAAATGAAAAATGGAGAACAGATAAGCAGATCATGGCTTGTCTACAGTGAAAAGAAGGACTGGGTTATTTACTTTGGCCTTTTTGGAAACACAGGAAGGAGCAATCAGCTAAGTGAGCTTAGTGCTTGGAAGAAATCTTTCATTCCTTTAGAGACAGCATGAAAAGTCAGCTGAGTACAAAACATAGAGAGGAAAACAACAAGACAAGGGACAAGAAGAGAGGGACACAACCTTTAATTTATATACTATTCTAATGAACTTTCTCTATCTGTATAATGGGTCTGTTTTATGTGTTTTCTTCTCAATCCAGAAGGCCCCCTGCCTGTCTTTGCCTACGGCCCTAAATTTCCTAAATCTGCGCCTGCGGTGGGATAATAGTGGGACTGAATAAAAATAATTCTGCCAAGAAGAAAACCTGCGCGAGGTACGGGTCGGGATCCGATGGAGCAGTTCAGGGTTAGGAGACGATCATTTAGTTTACCAAGGGTCATGTTTGTTTGGATAGCTGCTCTTTGACCTTTTTTGAAACAGAATTTAAAAAAAAATTTAAAATACGGAGAGAGTCCACCTACACCTCTCCTTGTGCTGCTTATCTGATGTATGCTAGTTTCATGTTCGACCGAGGAGAACAAACAGCTCTTTATCACGGACGGGTTATAAATATCCTCATGATGTTGGGGGTAGGAGGGAAGGAATGGCACATGTTCTCGATGAAATAAATTTAACACTACGCCGACGTGTTCATCAGAACCAAAGTTATGATTCTGTTTTCCTTTCTGGGTGAAAATAATAAGGCTGCAGTGGCCAGACAGCAACAGAAGTCGACACTAATACGTCCCCTGAGAAAAAACCCTCATTATTCTTCCCCTTTCAAAAAGAAGAAACCAGACAAAAGACGTCGCTGTGATGCTTTTCATCTAACCTGAACTTTTATCCAGCCTGTCACACCTTTTTTGTTTTTTTTGAATTTCCATCTTCTGACTCCCTGCTGAGATGTTAACAGGCATCTCCATCAACGTTCTTCATCACCAACACATATTATTGATAGAATACCACACAATTACAGACTCACATTGGAGCAAACAATTCAATTCAATTTATTTATATTGCGTCATTTCACAACACATGTCATTCCAAGGCAGGGAGCAGCAGCTTAAGGATGGTGATATGGTGACCATCAATCTGATTAACCGGAGCTGTCACTCACATTTGGAATAATGAAGCTGATTTTAGCTCATATAAGGGAGCAGAAAGTTCCTCCTAATTACAATGAATCTTAAAAGTCATGGATGTGTCTGAGATTAGCATCAAGTTATTTTCCTTCCTCAATGTGACCGCTCCAAAACAAGCTGTTAAAGCGAAGATGTTATTCACTGTCATTCTGACTCTGAAATCAAGTTTTAAGTTGATCTACCTTTGTCTTTTTACGGCTGAATGTGGACAAGAAAACAATTCATTCATGAATAAGTTTCACCCAGAGGATTATAAATGACATGTTTTAAAGGAAAACTCAGGTCAGCAAGGAATAATCAATGGATCATTATCTATACCTTAAAACTAATAAGTTTGTGCTGATTTATTGAATTTGGCATTAATCAGGAAAAAAATGAAAACAATAATTTGCAATCACTGAGTCTAGGAGCGGCCATTTTTGCCCAAATATAGTAACCCCTCCCTCCTGCAAACTTCCGTCAATGATGTCACAGTGCGGTAAGCCTAGCGCCATTCTCCCCGCTTTACAAGCAAAGTCAATGGGAACTACTAGACACATCTGCAATCAACAATTATTGAAGATTTCCAGAGGACTTCACCATATAAATTCACCAGAGCTATAGTGAAACTGACAATGCCCACGTGCATGGCAGCTGGATGCTGGAATACATCGTGAAAATAAGAGTTATTCCACCTTTCTGATTCCTGATCCTCCACGGACGGGTTGGTCGTTGGATCGCCAACTTGAAGAGGGAGGATTTGCCATCGAACTTCTGGCCAGAGAAAAAACCCGTAATATGTAGCCAACATTTGGAAGAAGAATGTTTTCAAGATGACTTGGATAATAGCGCGTTGTGACAAACACCAGATACAGCACTGGGACTTGATCAACAGACGATACCGCACCGTGACGTCACTAACCAGTAGGTGGCAGTAGTGTTCTTTGACAAACATGGATGCCTCCAGTGAAGCACATTCACATGAAAATTACTCTGAATTAAAAACACTGATCATTTATTGAACAGATGTAATAATGTTTTATTTAAAGTACTTTCAGAAGTGTAAATTCTGAATATGACCGGACTTCTCCTGTCAATAAACATACCCTTCCCTTGTCTGTTGATGGTTGTTCCTGTAATCCAGCTGTCACTGAGGAACACACTAAACAGGTTGTTAGTTCATCACAGTGGAAATAATGGATGTGAAAAGCAACAAAGCTGCATCTTTACACCATATTATGAAGTTAAACTGTTTAAGTGACCATATTCACAGAAAGCCATCGTGCAGATTTTAGACACATCCCCTTCTTTATGATACCTGAATAAAATGAATAGCTCCTTCCATCTGTACATAGCTCAATGACTGTAGCTCCCTGTAGACTGGAGGAGACAGACATCACTTGGTTTGGGACAATTCTTTGATCAACATGCTAATGCATGTGCGATGCTACCACACTCAGGAGACTCAGGAGAATTTATTTTACAGGATGCACAAGGAAACAGGATGAACTCAAACAGATGTTAATTGGATTGGACATGGGTGTCACAGGATCTACTGTATGCCGGCGATCTGGGACCAGATCAGAGTTTGGGAGACTGAAACTTTGAAGATTTCCGGGCTGAGAATGTGGAAGACCAGAGGAGAGTTGTACAGTAGGAGCCGAGACAGGGTCCACCCACGGAAGGTGAGACTGAACGAGGACTTCATGAGCTAAGCTGCTAGACAGGAACCGCATACCAAGGAATTTTTGCTGTTTGAGTCGAGACATTTCAAAGAGGCTGGAGCAGGAACTAGATCTGAGCAGACTTCACAGGTAAGTGTACCTAAAGCAGAACGCAGGTAAATAAATCAAGGTGAGACATAGCGGGCTTGGGGTTACATTATCTACGCACCCAAAATACTGTAGATGAGGGGCACCTGAGGCTCCATGGTGACATCTAGTGGTCAAACCCAGGAAGAACAGCACAGCAACAAAAACATTGTCTACTTACCTGCATGTAGCTCCTACATCAGTGTATGAGGATTGATTGAAATAATAATTTAGTAATTTGAACTTTATTTTTTTTCTAACATTAATGGATAAAAAATTTATGCTTAAAAGTGCAGCTCTGTCAGCTTAGATATATAGAGTTTTGTTCTGGGTAAATAAGGCTTGTTTTAGTTCGTTATAAAGTTTGAGCTCATCAAGCTCAGCAGCATTACCTGTTAAAATTCCTTTGACATTCCCCTCATTTTACTTTCAAAGTCAACATGTTTTGTCAGCTAAATTTATTTACTTAGCCATGATAACGAAGTGATGTTCACCCTAATTATTGTACAGCCAATTAGCTCCTGTTTAGAGACTAGAAAGCTTTTAATGATGCAGGAAACAGTGCATTATCTCCCTCACAGGACCATGGAGTTAGTGCTGCTTCCCTTGGTGGTATCTAATATGGCACATATTCAGTGTGACAGGTGGTTTCCCCTGAGAGGCTGAGGAAAAGAGGATACTCGTTTTGGAGAGGCGGCTGACCATGGAGTCTGTGAAAGAAGAAACAAAGCATCCTATAGGAGTCCTTCAGCCATGTGGTGTGTTTGAAGTAGGTTTTGATGTCAGCTTCATCTATAATAGATCAAATGGTTTTTCTCAGACGACAGCACCCAATGTTGCTCTTCAGAGACATGCAGTCAAATGGTGAGATGGAAAAGGCAAACGGCTGCTCCTTCTCTCTCCTCTTTTAAGCCGGGCCTACACATGGCAAGTTTTTCAATCGTTGCACGCAGCTACAGCTCACAGTGTACGACGTAAAAGTTCACAACTCACGATGTATGTTCTCATACTGTGCACCCCGACGCTTTGATGCGATCTACCTGCTCACACTATATGTCTAACAACAATGTCGGTCTCAGCTCCACATTGAGATGGTGCTACTCGGACTCGTCTATCCAATGTAGGTACTAGATCTGCTTGGGTGCTGCGCATGCTAGTGACGTTACGCTAGATGATTGGCTGAACCTTGCCGCGTGATGTAAAACATAGTAGTTTCCCAGACAACGATAATAACCTCCCACAGCATCTGTTAGCGTGTCTAATGAACGATGAAGTTTTACCTGATCGATAACAAACTGAAAAACATCTGTTTATTGTGAACAAAGTGACTGCAAGACCGTGGTATAAAGTGGGAGAGCTGGGTAGCGCTGTGGATATCTGTGCTCAGTAGCTAACAGTTTAGCGTCTTTTAGCTTGGTCAATAGCCATATTAAGCTACACTACTTTTGAATTTGTATAGCCTAAACAATAACTGTTTGTTTTCTACAAGTAGAATAAATGTTGTTTTCTTCGTCTAAATTCTCCACATAAATCATTTTTCAAAGATGTTCCATAGTCCTTCCCTGCCCTCAGATCTTAATAAAGAGAACAAGAATAAACTGAGACTTTTTGTGTCATCTTGTTAAATGGCAGACCTCAGTCAGTCTTAAGAGGCAGTACTTTTATTCAAGACTGACAAAGATTGTTTTCTACTTTCGGCTACTTCAGATCGTCAATGAAATGTTAAATAACAGTAAATATAGGTAATATTCTGTTGAGATTCCAAAAGAGATTCGATACCTAAGAAACGGGTGCAATACAGTTTTTCCGAGTGGAGTTGCCATATATTGACATCATAAGAAGGGACCTGAGCAGATCTGACCGCCTGAGCAGATCTGACCGCCTGAGCAGATCTGACCGCCTGAGCCAACCCAGTCTCATGGGAAAATGTGCCTCCACTACGTTGTTCCATACTGCAAAACGTAGTGGAGGTACATTAATGGCCATTTTTTTGTGGTACTGTTACATTTCTTCTGCCTGTACGCTTTCTATTGTTTTACGTCCTAGTCACGTGACTTTCAAGATTCCAGCTGGGAGAAGAAAAAAATATATATATATGGCCGACATTCGCTCATTTTTTGTGGAAAGATTAATAACTTGAGTTTGTTTTTGCATTAAAATGAGTTTTGATTACATTTCTAGTGAGAAATGTATAGTTTGTTGCCAGAATATTTACTCAGGGAATGTACATATTCACTTGCTTGTTCGTTTCTTGCAAAGATTTTTCAAGATAATGTGAAACTGTAACGTTTTGGTATAAACATGGCCGAGATTTCTCTAACTTTTTGTGGGAAAATCAATTATTTACCGGATCCTTTGTGCATTTAACTTCCTGTTTGTTGCGATCTCATTGATGGGTTTTGACCAGATTTTGACCAAAGAGGAACTCAAAAAAAACAAAACAATTTAAATACACAACCAGCATATCTGGAATCAATGACAGAGAGCGACTGGGACCAGAAGTTTATTAATTTCTCCCCATTGATTTCCATTCAAAATGTTTTCGGTCCCACCGGGCTCTAGGGAAGGGGCGTGCATACCGCCACCTACTGTTCATGAGTGTGTAGCAACATTGTTTTACATCTATTAAATTCTATTTTTTAATTTTGTATTCTGAAGATAAATAAATAATGCTTTCCTTAATCTATAAATATCTTTTATATTTCCTTTATTTCCCAATAATCCTTTAAGACTCCATTCTTGGCCTGTCCTTTCAACTCTTTTCAATATATACATATTGAAAAGAGTTACATATACATATATTCCTATTCCCACACACCCTTTTAAATTCTTTGAAAAGCATAGTAATAATAATAATAATATTTTTTAAAGCAGTTAATGATTCCAACAAGCAAACTCATATTATAATTACCTTAAAATATATTCTGATGGTTCTAAGAATTTAAAAGGGTGTGTGGGAATAGGAATATATGTACCAGAGTTCAAAATACACATTTCTAAAAGAATTTCAGATCAACTATCTGTTTTCACAGCAGAGATGGTGGCAGTTATACTGATTTAAGATCTGAGCGCCTGAGCAGATCTGGTACCTACACTGTCATGATCTGGCCTGTTTGCTCTCCCTTAATTAGTCATTCCTTTCACCTGTTGTTTTCCCTCCCTGCCTCAATTATAATTTATTCCTCTCACCTGTTTCCTCTGGTTTATATTCAGTTCAGCCTGAGCATTCAGGGCCAGATAATTTCTTGTCTTTCTGTCAGTCTGTCTGTTCAGTTTTATTTCATGGTTCATGTCCTGGATCCTAGCAGCCAGTGGAAAGAGGGTTTTAGTGTTTGTCTCGTCTCCTGATCGTCCACTGTTCCTCCTCCGCGGAGTCCTCTGGGATTTTGGCTCAATATGTGGGGAGGTTCAGTTTTTATTCAAGTAAGCCTGGCTCCAGGGAGGAGACCAGACCCTGTCTGCTCCTTTGCGTGACCACCTAGTCACGCTTTTGGACCCTGTCAGACTCTGAACCCTCCTGGGAGCCTGTGGATGCCTGGAAGTCTGGATCCTGCCACCTGTTTCTGTTCCTGCCTGATCTGGATCCTGCCTTTTCTGTCTGTTCCTGTCTGTTCTGGATCCCTGACCAGGATCGGCTTCCAGCATGACCTCTGGGACTGCAGCACTTGGGGACATTCTTGGTCTGGACTGTTAAACCAGGTATGGACCAACTCAGATAATCTTCTGTCAGATGATCGTGATCACTTACCTGTGTTTCTCCCACTACAGAGTGTCCGAGATTGGGCGGTGCCCCGCCCCCCTGCCTGCAGTGTCCGCGAGCCACAGTTCCGCTTTTGTTTTGTTTGTTTATTTAATAAATGTTTTGAACTTTCCTACTGTCTCTCCTTGAATACTGGGTCCCTCTGTCCTCTGTTCATGACATACACAGGAAATCCAAACGAGTAGAAGAGGAAAATGAAGCTCGCTTGAGTGAAATGTGCTGCCTCTGCAATTGCACCCCCGGAGTGCTGCTGTTTTTGTCTGAGATAAAGAAGAATCCTTGTTCGCACATTGAGCGATTTGCCAATGACCACCTTACAATGGCTGACTGAATTTCAACCATGTTTGATTATCTGCCGACCTTATGATTCCCGATCGGGAGGTGGTCGTGAGAGGATGACCCCCCTCCTTACTCCCTGTATACTACACGACGCGCAATTAGGGTTAAATATGCTCACATGACTGGATACTGAGCCCGAAAAGGGCAAAAAATCGTATGTTGTATTCAACTCAGTTTATTTTTATAGCGCCAATTCACAACATGTCACCTCAAGGCACTTTACTGTTCACCAGATCATCTAGTCAAATTGATTCAAAGTTTTCTATCTAAGAAAACCAGCTGATTGCATCGACTCATTGACTCGAATGCATTTCCTCACACTAAGCATGCTTGTAGCGACAGTGGAGAGGAAAATCTCCCTTTTAACAGAAAGAAACCTCCAGCAGAACCAGGCTCAGCGTGAGCGGCCATCTGCTGAGGCCGACTGGGGTTCAAGGAGACAGAAGCAGAAATAGAAAAAGCAGCTGTAAAAGGCGGCCCTCGTCCAAGTCACGCCCTGTCCAGGGCGTGACCTGGACGAGGGCAAATCACACAAGGCTGGAAAAAAAGTCACGTACATCATATCAGACGAGTCAAAATAGTTTATTAGAGAACAGAATTCATAGTCGAGGCACAACCTCACATTAGTATAGGCACTGAACAACTGAACTGGAGTCACAGCCTCAACTCGGTCTGAAGACCACAGCCTGCCAGCCACAGCGATGCTGGCTACAGCTACATGTACAACATGTCTGCCTAAACATAACGAACACAGATCACTCAGAGTGAAGAAGGTCGCAGCTCAGGTCTATCAGTTAAAAACACTCCATTTAATAATCAATAACAATACAGTGAATCATGTTTACTGAGGGGACTGATCATTAGCTAGCTCAAAACAAGCTAGCTTTAGCTTTATGTCTAAACACAATCCTGCCAGTGGTTTAAAACAACAGCTATGTTTCAATTTACCCAACACAATAAAACACAGAAACTATAATACATGTTGGAGAAGCTTTGGTTCCAAAAAACTAAAAAAAAAGAGCATTTTAAAAACTCTCTAAGCTAGCAGGTGGTACTGTAGGTGTTATGGTGATAGTTGTGTCCAGTGACAGAGGAGAAATATATTACACTTCAAACAGGACTATTAGCCATCCTAAAAGTACAACTTGAAATTCCAGAACAAGGTTTTAGAAATTCACTTCGACTAGGGTTGCCAACTTCCTGAAAAACAAAGGGCCACCTCATGTGCGTGCCAGCTGACCCGATTGCCTTCAAGGGTTTTTTTTAGCCACCCTTTGTGTGTGAAATGATTTTTTTTTATATTTGACACAAATCTGCATTGAATTAGATGCATATTTGTGAATTTATGACCTGAACACATGGAAAAAAAATATCCAGCGATTCACTTTATTACAAAATAACAAACTTTGCTGAATAAAATAAGTATCTTAAACATAAGCCTGTCCTGCTTAATTTCAAACTGTAAAAATTAATATAAAACAATAAATAAATAGTGCACATTTTTGGTGCAACAGCAAACTTATAAACATATTTGTGCCTTAAATGCAATGACTGTAGGCTACAGTTGTAAAACAGAAAAAAAAATCATCAGCTCAATGCCACATATTGTGGCGATAGCCTGCTTTATCCACCTATATTTCCTCTGACCTCTTGCAGCAGTGAGGAGTGTTTGTCTATGAGTGCTGCAGAGTAAAGCAGCGACAGCATTTAAATGACTCCGTTCATCCCCCATCCTGCTCTGTTGTCTCCCGCTATCTTCTCCATGAGCAACACTTGGCCTGACCAATGGGATGAGGGGATTCTGGATCGTTACATATATGTTATCATTGGTCACAACGTAGGAGAGGGCTCAGGAACAAGTTTACCGTAAGTTTTGTATATAATGTGCCCTTGGTCTTCGTTTTCCATTAGCTTTTTACTGACTATTTTTTTTACTCTAACAGTAATACGGGACAAAGTGCGTTCCTTTTCCACTAAATCCAAAACGATTCCGCTTTTCAAGGGAAGGTTGGCAACCCTAGTTACGACACAAATTTTTGGAAGTTTGGACCAGGGATGTGCACAGATAGACACTAGGTGGTGCTAGAGAACCTGCAATTTTCACGCCAAGCAAAAATAGTGCCCTAATGATAGTAATTGAACTTTATTAATTTCACGTTGGAGAAATCTACCTCGGCATTTAACCCATCCCCTTTGGAGAGCAATGGGCTGCCATCGTGGGGCGTCTGTGGAGCAATTGGTGGTTCAGGGTCTAGCTCAGAGTCTCAGAGTGGCAGACTGTGGGAGTGGGTTTCGAAGTCACAACCTCAGGCCTCCAAGACCTCCAAGCTCTATGCCCTAACCACTAGGCCGCCACTCCACCATAAAATGATGATTCCTTTTTTGTTAAAACAATGTCATTTTAGTGATTTGCCAACTTCAGGTTTAACAACTTTTAACAAAACCACAAACATTTATACTTTTGCACAACAATCCCCCCCTCTCGCCTCACCCCCCCCACCAAAACTTTTAATGGTTCGAAACAGTTAATCATTTTATAGACACTTATCAGAAAGAATATGGCTATTAATTTGAAGTAGGCTACATACATGATGTTTAAGCTGCGTCCGTAATAAAAACTGCTAGAACAGCTAGCGGTGCCATGCGCAGACAAATTGCCCTTTTTTTCTACTTGAACAATTGCCTCCCAAAATGTCTTTGCACGGCACTGGTTGGGACCCCTGGGGGGCTGCGAGAAAGCCAGAGGGAGATCATGACCCTTTCACAATCAATTTAATATGATTCCTGAGGCATATAGAAGGCCAAAGATATCATTAACCAATAAATGCACCATTGATTCAGTGATAATGCATTATTCAATACATCAATATGTCAGTCAAATAGGAAGATAAGATAATAAATAAAATAATTTCATGTATTTTAAAGGGAAATGAAATCCTTAAAACAGGAATATGGTAAAATGTATTTTTAGGAGATTGGCCGCCATGCTTTAGGGTCACAGCCTGAAATGTTGGGAACCACGGACCTATTTAACTATTTCACTTTAACTTGCTGCTTTGTAATTTAACTCTTTAAAGCCCGATCCTAGAATAAAACAAATCAGAAAATTACTTTTTTTTTTTGGTTTGAAGTGCTTATTCGGCCTTTTAACAAAATATGCAAAAAGAAAACACAGAAATATATTTTTGATATTAATAATTTATTACTATGCGATAAGTCAAGATTATTTTCTGTGTAGTCTTCTACTGGCTGTTATCAGGTATATCTGATTGTGTACAATAGGATTTTGAGCAAAGTTTTTACCATTAAATTATGCAAAAGGTGTCAGACGCAAAACATTTCAGAAACTGTATGTATCAAATATGATACATTTGGCATTACAGGGTTAAGACCATGTTGTTTAAAGCAGATGGTCCAAAACAGGCAGACTGTTGGTCCTGAGGACCAAATTTGAAAAGCACTGGTTCTTATCTACTGATTCCAAATGTGTTGGTTAGCAGGGGATAAAGAGTGGCCGATTTAAAACTGATATTTACAATCCAATCTGTTTACTTATAGCGATTCTATGATTTTATAATTTGATTCAGTGTCAGAGAAACTGTGAGCGTGACCTGATTTTTTTTTTTTTAATCTAGCTGTATGAAGCAGAGAAATTACTTAAGAGTTGGATTTGTGTTATGCATGTATGTTTGACAAACTCAGCTTAAATAGTGCAACAGGAGAAATTTTACCAAATTCAACATTAGCCTAAATAAAACATGCATTCAGACAATGCTATAATTATTATCATTATTATTACCAGTATTCTTATTGTGCATGTAAATAAACTGGTGGCGGTGGGGATTATGGTCATGCTGTCTTTTATTCATTACCAAATTTCCTTATGGCTGCTCTCCTACATGATTAATTTTCAAAAAGTCTAAGTTTAGGTTTTGAAAAGGAACTTATTATTTTCTGTTTAGCATTTTTTGTCTGCTGCATGCTTAAACCTTTATTATTATTGTGTGTGAACCCCCCCCCCCCCCCCACAGCATTTAAAAAATGTACAAAATCTGCTTTTGACATTTAGAAAACGTTTCTTTGAGATTCATAGATTTTAAAGTGATATTTTCAAGATCGTCACAGTCTATAATGTCTCTAAAATTAAAATAGATGAGCAGGATCTAGCTTTTACATTGAATTGGCTTGATGAATAATATGTTTATTTTTGGTATTTTTATCTGTATCTGCTTGGGTGGAGAACTCATCTCCTTGATGAGTCTTTTGTTGCTTTTTTACATTAGCTGCAGTATTTAGCCGTTAGTGCTGTTGAATAATAATGTCACATTTTATATCCGCTGCAATCACTGGCATTCATCTCATTTACTTTTAATTGATATAATGATCATTGCTTTGTAATTAGTAAAATAAACTCTCTCCAGTTAAAATGTTCGTTATTTTTAGGAATCTTTCTTTTATTTTACGGTGATGCACAAATGGTGCCATCCATTCTTAAAGAGTAGCCTTTTTGTTGAGTAACTAGTTGAGTTCAGTTTTATAAAGCTGATATTACATGTGAGATGCTTTCTGCTGTACATAAAGAGCACAAGCTTTAAAATTAATTCAGCATATTTAGTGAAACACTAAACCAAATGTTTGTGCATGTATGATTGTCCCATGTTTTCTGAAAATAATCACTTTGCTTTGACCATTTCAGGATGATAGAGCACCCCTTATTTACTGTTTGGGAGCGCCTCCTAGTGGTCACACAATTATTGGCTGAATTCCTGACAAGCTTTTAAAGGCCAAAGGGATGATAATATAAAGAGAAATGCTGAGGTAAATGTGCAGAATATTTCAAATGTAAATTGGGAGGAGGGGGCTGAGAATACTACGTTCACACCGCACGCACTTTGAGCAGGCAAAGCAACCAGTTTAAATGGACAGTCTATGGTTTACATGCATCAAAGTGCAGGAAAAGGTCCTGCAGATTGTTGACAGCAGCAGGAGCAGTGCATCTTGACACGTAAGGAACTATATCAGCACTTGAGCTTCTTAGCATATGAGGCGGGTGAAGCACTTCACAAGCAACCGATGCTGAAATTGGTAAAATTGAACTTTTGCTGCACGACACGCCACATCAACCAATCAGAGAAGCTGATCTGGGAGCTGGCAGGGAGTCAGACACACCACTGCTGATGCAGAGCGCTATGATCACTCCTCTGAAACAGTTTATTAACGACTAAATTAAGTTAAAATGTCAAAACCTGTCAACAAAATATGTTCGCTTTTATTATCCTGCTGCCTGCAGTTTGTACCACATACCTGTAAAACGCTAACATCTACTTTCAGCTGCCGCCAACAGTAGGAGAAAACCCCCAAGAGGCGAGCGGGCCTGAGGCAGCTGCTGCTGGGGATTCCCAGTGACAGCGCAGCGCCGGTATGTGGGGGTCTGAGCGGCTCCCACAGAGAAATAATCTTTGAAGGCAGGATGGTAATCTTACGGAAGAGGATTAGGGCCACTGGAAAAAAAAAAAGTTAAATGATTTTTAAATTTTATTTCAGTTTAATATGGGGGAAAAAAAGTCAGAATTCTGACTTTTTTTATTGTCAGAATTCAGTCAAAATTCTGAGATTAAAGTCAGAATACTGACTTATTTATTGTCAGAATTCATTCAGAATTCTTAGAAAAAAAGTCAGAATTCTGAGATTAAAGTCAGAATTCTGAGATTAAAATCAGAATTCTGAGATTAAAGTCAAAATACTGATTTATTTATTGTCAGAATTCAGTCAGAATTCTGAGATTAAAGTCAGAATTCTGAGAAAAAAGTCAGAATTCTGACTTTTTTTACTGTCAGAATTCAGTCAGAATTCTGAGATTAAAGTCAGAATACTGACTTATCTATTTTCAGAATTCAGTCAGAATTCTGAGGAAAAAAAGTCAGAATTCTGACTTTTTTATTGTCAGAATTCAGTCAGAATTCTGAGATTAAAGTCAGAATTCTGAGGGAAAAAAAAATCAGAATTCTGAGATTAAAGTCAGAATTCTGACTTTTTCCCCATACTAAACTGAAATAAAATTTAAAAATCAGTTAACTTTTTTTTTTCTCCAGTGGCCCTAATCCTCTTCCGTATAATCTGGATGAACTTACTGCACAGACTATGTTTGCAGGAGGACTTTCTCACTTCAAAATAGATTAAAACTACTTTTTACACAGCAAATGTAGCAAAGCCGCTCTCTAGCATTAAACACAGGAGCAGCAGAAGCATCAGGACAAACTTTACTGGACGTCTGATCTTAATGTGGACAAGCATCAGAAATGAAGAAGCAGACACTTTTTTTGCTGCTGAAATAGCGTGTGGTGTTAACGTAGCATTATTGGGCTAAATACGGTGTCTCAATAACGCTCATTCCAGAAAATCTTTAAACATCAGCAAAAAACAAAAAAGCTCATAGTAGCATCTGGATCCCTTCGAGGGACAAACTCTTCCCAAATTGTTTTAAGGCTCCCCCCGACCAACAAGTTAGCATTAGCTCCAGTAAGTCGTCCCTCCACTAACTTTTTCCTGGATCAAGGCTATAAATCCCTTTTGCTTCCATTTCAGTGGCCTGTTCCTCTCCTGTTTCCCTTCCAGATTCTCCAGGACTCTTACATTTGTCTTGTGTTTGTTCCTGAGTCTCTACATGTGGGTCAGAGCTAAAACTATGACAGCTGGCAGGCCGTAAACGTCGTGTTCCTATACGTGTGACGAGGATTCAGAGAAAACCTGCTGTCAGAATTCCAAATAATATTAATTTGAGAAATAAAGCAATCCTCCCATCACATCTAAGGCTTTTAGATCTACTTGTTCAGCCTTTTAGAACCTAACTACTACAGGTATCAGTAGATAAGCTAAATTTATTCATTTCAGAATGTTAACAAATTATGTATTTGAAGTAATTTTGTAAATAATAAATACGGTCAGATGGACTCTACCTTCACCTCTTCTATTGTCTGCCAGTAATTAGGATTATCCTTCTGTGCTTATTTTATCATTGCTGCTGAGCAAATGTGCATTAATAATTTCACCCATGAGGTATTTTTATCATTTAAAATTAGCAAAAACCACAGCAAAGGGATTTCCTTCCTAACGCTGATAATAATCTGTTTTTTATTAATGCCCGTTTTGGAGAAACACTAATTAGTTCACGTTATTCCGAAAACGCTGGTCTCTGACTGACTGAAAAATGCTCTAATGTCTTATTTTATGGACCGCTGCTAATCTGGTACTAAAGTCTGATTTGAATTAAAACGATTTAAATAAAATAAATTTCAAAATTCATTACTTTTGAAGCGGCAGCCTTGTTTCATTTATCAGCTCAGGGAGAGTCGCCTCCAAATAGAGGATTATTGAGTTGTTATTTTTCTGGAAGGGTCCAGCTACGTCCTACAGGTCTGACCTAAAACCTGTTTTTCTCTTATTAAACCTCAGGGACATAATCAGGCTGTGAAATGCTTCCTCCCTACACCAAGGTTGTTACACAAGATGAATAAAAAATGTGAAGTGAACAATTTCAAATTAAAAGCAGCTTTTAACTAATATTGCTGTGATTGTCTTTCTGAAAACGAATCCATGTCAGAGGTTCAAAGATGAATGTGAATCATATCAGCTGGATTCAGCTGCAAATGTTTTGCTGTATTTTTTCTCACCAAAGGAAAACATTTGCTATTCATTTTAAGCCCCTCAGGTCACCAAAAAACATTTTTTCTTTAAACAGGAAGCACACGTTAGACCTGATCCAGTGAGACCAGCAGGTTTTCTACCGTCGCTGCAGGGAAACAGCTCAGTAGAGTGAGCCAGATCATAAAAGAAAGATATTCAAGTTTGGGTCTATTTTTCTTTTTTTAAACATCTGTACAAACTGGCCTTTAGTTTGATGGGAAGCTACGAAACGACTCAACAACTCTTCACTTCTCTGCTTCTAATGTTGAAATTCATTTGCTGAAAAATACAGAAAATTAACATAGAAATATAAACAAAATAATTTCTACTTCACACAATACAGAGCAAAGATCACTGCAAACAGCTGCCTGTATAAAACTACAAACCTTTTTCAAAGGAATGAGAAACCTTATTGGCTTTTTAAGTGAGAGACCAATACAGAGTTTTTGTTAGGTAGACTTAAGATCATCCAGGATTTCTAAACTTTCACACTGATAAGACTCTAAAAGTGTAGCATGCCTTTGAATTCAGTTCCCCTCATGATGAGACCCCTAAATAAAACCCAGCACTTCTGCTTTAGACTCCAATTTAAGTGTCCAACTTAATCTCAAAACAACTTCCAGTTTCGTGAAGGTCTACCAGGTTTTTAGAGAACATTAGTGAATAAAGTGTGTCATAGTTACATAGAAAGTTACAGAGCTAAGTTTGGTCAAACCAGGCATTCACCGTACAAGCTTTTGCTCTCCAGTAGTGTAAGAATTATTTTGGACCAGGCCACATTTCAGCCTGATGTGCGTCCTGCATTGTGTAGCGTACGGGGGTAACGAGGGGTGATTAGCCTCTCACGGCCACCTCCCCATCAGGAAAAGGTAAAGTCTTTTGTTGTAATTTCAGTGAAGGCTGGTTCTTTTAAAGGAGAAGTCTGGTCATATTCAGAATTTAAACTTCTGAAAGTACTTTACATATGAAATTACTCCAGACTGTTCATTAAATGATCAGTGTTTTAATTCAGAGTAATTTTCATGTGAATGTGCTTTACTGGAGGCATCCATGTTCGTCAAAGAACACTACTGCCACCTACTGGTTTGTGACGTCACGGTGCGGTATCGGCTGTTGATCAAGTCCCAGTGCTGTATCTGGTGTTTGTCACAACGCGCTATTATCCAAGTCATCTTGAAAACATTCTTCTTCCAAATGTTGGCTACATATTACGGGTTTTTTCTCTGGCCAGAAGTTCGATGGCAAATCCTCCCTCTTCAAGTTGGCGATCCAACGACCAACCCGTCCGTGGAGGATCAGGAATCAGAAAGGTGGAATAACTCTTTTTTTCACTTTTACCCGATGTATTCCAGCATCCAGCTGCCATGCACGTGGGCATTGTCAGTTTCACTATAGCTCTGGTGAATTTCAATGGTGAAGTCCTCTGGAAATCTTCAATAATTGTTGTTGATTGCAGATGTGTCTAGTAGTTCCCATTGATTTAGCTTGTAAAGCGGGGAGAATGGCGCTAGGCTTACCGCACCGTGACGTCACTGCTGGAAGATTGCAGGAGGGAGGGGCTACTATATTTGGGCAAAAATGGCCGCTCCCAGACTCGGTGATCAAGACGAAAATGATTATTTTCATTTTTTTACTGATTAACGCATAATTCATTAAATGTATTAGTTTTAGGCATAAATAACGATCCATTGATTATTCTTTACTGACCGGATTTTTCCTTTAAATTGGAGCTATGAGTCGATTTACCAGAAGTTCTTCTTCTTCTTCCAGATTGTCCAACCAGCGCCATCTCTTGGTGCTAAGTCGGACGTGTGGTTTTCAGAGCATTGTGACCTTTTAAACCCTGCGATTTTGTCATACAGTTTGAGCTGTAGCTGAGAACAAAGATTGAAAATATAGTGCAGTGTATGCCTGGCTTTATAAAAAACAAGATCAAAAGCGTTCCCATGGTTTGACATGGCAGGGACAGTATAGTGATGTGGTACGGTAGTCCTCCACAGGGATCTGGAAGCTGTCAGAGGCTGCAAGACACTTGAACCCGAGTAGAGGATCCACTTTCTATGAGGGAAAACAACCTTAAACATTCACACAGGCTAAAACTGAACAGTTTCAGTGAAGCAGAATTGTGATTTAAAATAGTTAAATTCTAGAGAGAATCTGTAGCTGGTCTTTAAACGCTATCTTCATGGAGGCTAATCGTATTGAGCTCCTTTGAACGGAAAGAACGTTAACAATGTCAGTTTCTGACTGTGAATCGGGAAGATGAATATCCTGAATGAACTGGAGCTGCAAATTTCCGCCATAGGAATTTGTTCAAAGCATTGATAAATGTTGCATACAATATACGCAGTACTCCTTCCAGTTTTAAACTGCATTACTCTGTGTCGGTCTATCAAATAAACTACCAACGATGGATGTTGAAGTGTGAAGCTCTAAAGTCAGAAAAGTTCAGAGTGTGTATATCTTTGCAAGCACTGTATCTTTCATTTCAAACATTTTACTGTTTACAGGCTTTTTTATTTAGCTCCACGATGTTTATCCTCTCTAAGAGTTTTACACAACCGATCTGGGCAACAGCACGACACATTGGTCACCTCACAACCTCAGTCCACGACACAAACAGCTGAAGGGCAACAGAAGGAGCAGAAACATGGGGCGTGTGTTCAGCATCTATCACAAGGACTGTTTCCCTAAACAAAAAAACTGAAACAAAAACAAGAACACATGGAGAACAAATACTTATATAGGAGAAACATATTAATGCTACAAGGTAAAAGATCCATTAACCAGGGATTAAAACAAAATTTGCCCATTGATTATAAAACAAAGAAAATGTGGATTCTCCTTCTGGTTGAATTGTTTTGTCAGAACCTGAGTCTTTGGGCCCCATTGTTGTAAACCAAGGCACAAAATATGCCCACATCAGGAACTGGACCGTGAATGCCTTGGAATAGATGGTGTGTGAAATATCTGTAGATCTGAATGGTAAAATGAAAGTCCTGTCTGTGTTTGAGCAGCATGTTGTCAGCCAGAGGTGCTTTGCTCTGTAGAGATAATGTTGGGCATGTTTGTAGAATTCATCTGTGCTGCAGATTTATCAAATTTCTCAGTAAAAAAAAAAAATCCTTTTTTCAATGTTCTGGTAATTGTAAGCCAGTGCACTCAAGCAGCACTCAACGTTCCCGTTAGTTTGTGCGTCATTTGCCCTCCAAAACAGTGCGAAATGTAATTAGCTGCTACCTGCACTGAAGCATCCTGCTCCTTTGTTCTCCATCTCAACCTCCTGTCAGAAGAGAGATTTAATCCTGATGAGCAAAATGCCTGGAACTGGCATCACATGAGGAGGATGAGAGGCAGAACCGGGAGGCATGTTTTTAGCTCGAAACAATTTCTAGATGTAAAGGACATCATCTCGCTGCAGCAGGCTGAATCTGGCAGGGTACGAGAGGAAGAAAGAAACGGGTTTCAATCATGTTTGTCACCAACATGAGAGAGCTGGCTCTGGCAAAGCTCCAGAATTTAACTCTGAAACGCAGAGTCTCAAGGGTGAGAACGCTGGAGAGGCATCAAAGAGGCTGTGTACATCTTCCAGAAAGCTCGTGAAGTGTGTATATCTGCCTTCATACTCCAACGCAGAAACATAACAACGGTCACGCTTCCTTGAGCTGATGAAATGACACAGATGAAGGTATTCTGACACTCGGTGTGTCAGCCAAGGCTGCACAGTTTAGTGTTTTCCATTTTAAATGTCGTGCACGAGGATGATCTACAGAGAATGAGCTATTTATGGCTCTGTTTGATCTCAAAGGCGATGTTCACACTGAAGGCCTTAATGCTCAATCCCCATTTTTCTGCTTTGCTTTTCACATTTCCAAATATATGCGACTTGTATGTGATCTCACTGCAAAAATCATCTCGAAATAAGTGCAACATTTCCTAAAATAAGTGTATTTACCCTTAATTTCCATTTGCCAATGGAATCAGTATTTCTACTCCTAAAATAAGACAATTAGATAACATTCACTTGAAATAAGACAAAGCAATTGTTTTTTTCTTATTTTAAATGTAAATTGTCTTGTTCCATTGGCAAGGTGTCTCACTTATCTCCTCAATTTAAGACAAAATTCACTCAATTTAAGCAAATATAACTCATACAGATTTCCATTTTTTGCAGAGTGTGAACTGCATTCATACAGCTTAAGTGTCCCACATGTGCAGTAAAGGACGCAATGGCGTCAAAAGCAGCCATGCTCTGTGTTTACGGAAGTAAACATGGATGGTAGAGCTGGAGCACATCTAGCGATCTTTACCAACCTCAAAAACTCAATCTTTTCAAGATGGCAACATAAATATTGCTCTTTGCATTATTGTCCGCCATGGTTGTTGTTTTCCCTGCTGCTTTTGTGTAGCAAGATGCAGAGTAGTGACCTTTGTTGAGTAATAATGGGGTTCAGGTCGGATAAATGCGACCTGGCTGTTCAGACACAGGTCGGATTAGAAAAGATCTGAGTCGTATCGGCTTCAGGACCATATAGCCAAGTGGCCTGGGCCGCATTGGAAAAAATTAGATCAGTGTTGTTCAGACTGGCATGAAAAGATCAGATCCAGGTGGCATATGGGCAAAAAAAAATTGATTTGGATCCCTTCAGGCTGTGGTGTGAACATAGCCAAAGATATCCTGAAGGTTCAGTTTTCACTACAGTGAAGAGCAGACATAGAGGTGAACATCCCCCAAACTAATGGATTATTCTTGTCTGTGAAAGTTACATGTTTGTTTGTTTTTTTTCTTTTCCTGAGTTTTTACGGCACTAGTGGCTTGTTTTTTGGACATTAGGCTGACAGGAAAGGGGGTATGAGAGAGGGGGAGAGAAATGCTGCAAAGGACCTCAGGTCAGACTTGTACATGGGTCGGCGGGTCGAGGACTAAGGCCACCGTACATGGGTCATGCTCGCTAACCACAGCGCCACCTGCATGCCCATGTTCATTTTGTTGAAAGGAACCAGTGACTAACCTCAAAAACTCACAATGAAGATTTTTTTTCATCTACAAAAGAATCATGCTCAATATTTTCTTTAACATAAAATAATTATTCAGCCTTTTTATTAATGATTCTTTATTTTAAGCTGATCACTGCATTATAACCGTGCTATAGAAGACGCTTCTCTTCTTTTTATATCTCTACTCGCTGTAAATGATTAATTTCTTTGGTGTGAAAAGAGCCCCTTGAATTTCCTTTCATCCCCTGCTGTGATCTTGCGCTTTGATGACCTGCTGTTTGGGGCCTTTCGGAAAATCAAAGCGCCCACTTTAATTGTCCTTTTCACATTTTAAATGGAAGTGAGGCCATCGAACTTAGAAAACAAAGGGGTAGGGGAGGTTGCTGCAAAACACTGCTGCTTCAAAGTCGCATTGTAATTGAAAGCAGAGATTTAAACACCCAGTCCCAGCATGCACTTGGTTTCCACCTAATAATGAGGTCCTCGACCAGAAGTCCAGGAGCTTCTAGGCTCTTAGCTCCTCCTAGTGATCTCAGAAATGATCTCATATTCCCAGTTAGGGTTGTGGGAGAAAAAAATCCATTTGGCAATATGTCGTGATTTTCAGCTGCCTGATATAATAACAATCTTTCAGTTCAAGTATTGATTTTAAAAAAGCAAAACATTTTGGTCTTAAGCAGTAAGGGACAATGGGCTACCTCTGCACCACCAATCTGAGGCAGTCACAGTGGAAGACGTAACTGGCTCAAACCCCAAACACCATGGATACCAAAATAACTAAATGATTAATATCTTCTGATGAACATACACAGTTTCTGCTTTTTTATCTATACAGTAGTAGCCATTCAAAGTTTTCCCACTTTCCTTGATGGGCCCTTGGCTGGTCCTTGGCTGATCCCCTATAATTCCTTTCTAAATATCAATTTTTGTACTAAAATATTCAGCATCATTTCCTGGTCAGACCTTGTGATTCAGTGGAAGGGTGGAGTCAGAGTAAAAAAATATGCACACCCAGGGGAAGGCCAGTGGCTGCCAGTCGCAGGGGAGTGGGCTGCCATTCAGCAGGATTTTGACTGGAAAGGGCCATTTTGAATGGCTGCTACTGTACATTTAAGTTTTGGTAAAGAGCTCAGTCATCCGGAGAGGACTAAGAGTAGAGCCCCTTCACATCGAGAGGGGCCAGTTGAGGTGGTTTGGGCATCTGTTTAGGATGCCTCCTGGACGTAGTCTCTGGCAGAGAGGTGGAGACCCAGGACACGCTGGAGGGACTATGTTTGTCGGCTGGCCTGGGAGCACCTTGGGGTTGCCTGGGAGGGGCTGGCCCTAGTGGCTGGGGAGAGGAACATCTGGGCCTCCCTACTGAAGCTGCTACCCCCGTGACCCGATCCCGAATAAGAGGAAGAAGATGGATGGATGGAAAAAATATTGCAATATAAAATGTCAGAAATAGCATTGAGTTCGAGGCTATTTACAGTAGTGGCTTGGTTGCGTAACCCCAACCCTTTTACAGGGGAACAGAAGACCTCTATATAGAAGACCTTTTAAGCCAGGCCAACAATTCCCTTTAACGACCCCCCTTTCAGAGACATAGACAGGTATGGGGTATTGAAGGGTAACAAAGAAGCCATCGACCCCCATTCCAAAGGGGTCGATGGCTATTTGAATGTTTTCTAAACAAGGCTTTGTTGGACTACCGTATAAAGTAGTGTTGCACCGATACCAGTATTCAACCCAGTCTCATGGGAAAATGTCCCTCCACTACGTTGGTCCACACTGCAAAACGTAGTGGAGGTACATTAATGGCCATTTTTTTATGGTACTGTTACATTTCTTCTGCCTATACGCTTTCTATTGTTTTACGTCCTAGTCACGTGACTTTCAAGATTCCAGCTGGGAGAAGAAAAAAATATATGTATATGGCCGACATTCGCTCATTTTTTTGTGGAAAGATTAATAACTTGAGTTTGTTTTTGCATTAAAATGAGTTTTGATTACATTTCTAGTGAGAAATGTATAGTTTGTTGCCAGAATATTTACTCAGGGAATGTACATATTCACTTGCTTGTTCGTTTCTTGCAAAGATTTTTCAAGATAATGTGAAACTGTAACGTTTTGGTATAAACATGGCCGAGATTTCTCTAACTTTTAGTGGGAAAATCAATAATTTCAATCAGTTTCTGCATTTAAATGGGTTTTGATTACATTTATAGCGAGAAGTGTAGGGTTTATTTACATAATATTTACTTAGTGAACATACATAATCACCCGCTTGCTAAAATGTATTAGTATTAGTTTCTGAAATTGAATAATGGCAAAAAAGGTGGAATGAAGATAAAAAAGGAAGAAGGTTATATAAAGTACAAAAGTCAGTATTAAATAGAAATATTAATGAGAGAAACCGAAGGGAAGAAATAATAATGATCAGATTAAGAGTAGGTCATACTTATTTAAATGGAAAGGACAGGCCAAGAATGGAGTCTTAAAGGATTATTGGGAAATAAAGGAAATATAAAAGATATTTATAGATTAAGGAAAGCATTATTTATTTATCTTCAGAATACAACATTAAAAAATAGAATTTAATAGATGTAAAACAATGTTGCTACACACTCATGAACAGTAGGTGGCGGTATGCACGCCCCTTCCCTAGAGCCCGGTGGGACCGAAAACATTTTGAATGGAAATCAATGGGGAGAAATTAATAAACTTCTGGTCCCAGTCGCTCTCTGTCATTGATTCCAGATATGCTGGTTGTGTATTTAAATTGTTTTGTTTTTTTTGAGTTCCTCTTTGGTCAAAATCTGGTCAAAACCCATCAATGAGATCGCACCAAACAGGAAGTTAAATGCACAAAGGATCCGGTAGATTTCCAAATAAAACACATCCGATCTTAACCCATGATCATTTTGTCAACTTTAGTTTCTCCCGTATGCCACGACGTAATGCATTGATCTGAAAATCAACCTCAGAGGCAACGCACGCAGTGGCGAGGGTTTGAGCCGTCAGATGGAGTTAAATCACAAAGAATTCAATGTTGAATCGGGGCGGCAGCTAAATGCTAGGCGATTGTTAGCAGCCAAAACATTGCAATTTCACATAATCCTGACGAGATTCGAAAAACCGTAGCAAAAAGTAGCAAGCGGGTGATTATGTATGTTCACTAAGTAAATATTATGTAAATAAACCCTACACTTCTCGCTATAAATGTAATCAAATCCCATTTAAATGCAGAAACTGATTGAAATTATTGATTTTCCCACTAAAAGTTAGAGAAATCTCGGCCATGTTTATACCAAAACGTTACAGTTTCACATTATCTTGAAAAATCTTTGCAAGAAACGAACAAGCAAGTGAATATGTACATTCCCTGAGTAAATATTCTGGCAACAAACTATACATTTCTCACTAGAAATGTAATCAAAACTCATTTTAATGCAAAAACAAACTCAAGTTATTAATCTTTCCATAAAAAAATGAGCGAATGTCGGCCATATATGTATATTTTTTTCTTCTCCCAGCTGGAATCTTGAAAGTCACGTGACTAGGACGTAAAACAATAGAAAGCGTATAGGCAGAAGAAATGTAACAGTACCACAAAAAAATGGCCATTAATGTACCTCCACTACGTTTTGCAGTGTGGACCAACGTAGTGGAGCTACATTTTCCCATGAGACTGGGTTGCAGTATTGGGTGGGGCCCCCGATCCAGCAGTAAAATGGTGGTATCGGTATCGGTGAGTACCAACAAATAGGGCATCGATACCATTTTGAAAGCCAAAAGTTTATTCAACTATTGTCACCCATTCCAGGTAGGCAATAAAAAAACTCTACTGGATTCACTTTGTATTAATCTTTTTCCTGCTTCACAAAGGTAGGCAGTAGCTCGACAAAGCCATGATGGCAATTATTTTACATCCAGGTAGTATGCAGTTCTTCATGTACACACACACATCAATTTCAAATAGATGGTATTGGTATGATGTTGGCCAATACTGCACAGCCAGGTATTGGGTATCGGGGCCAAAAATGGCATCAGCACAACACTAATATAAAGCTTCGAACTCAACGCTATTTCTGACAGTTTGAATTGAAAAAGCTTCCTGGATGGGAAGAGAAACGTCTTCAAACTTGGACAGAAAGTCCAGTGGATTGTTTCTTAACTCTTTTTGAATGACTATGACCTGGATGACTGAGAATCTTCACCAGCATAGATCAAGATACTCCTATTTTCTTTTTGGTTTGTTTTTAGATAAGAAATAATTATTATAATAGCTGTCCTTATTCTTTTAGGCCTTTTTATGCGAAAGTTCTTTACAGGTGGTGTAAAATCTGTAGCATCAATACTTCAGGTGGTTTCTGAAAGTTACTGGACTATTTAATATCACTGTGAAAACTGTGCAGAGATTATTATTGGAATATTCAATTTGTCTTTTTGAATACTTAATTACTTTCAAAAGTGAGTACTTAAATACTTTAAATTGACTAGATGCTTAACTGACTTTAACCTTAACTTTTACTTGTATTTGAGTAAGATTTGATTATGTGGATCAATACTTTCACTCAAGTACAAATGTTAAGTACTTCATCTACCACAGCTGTTAGGGAGGTAATCCAGTTTTTAGATTGAGGTGTGTGGGGAGGGGGATACATCATAAAGCAGCAGGACACTGGCTCTCTGGGACTGGATTGTGAGACATATTGCCATGCCTGATAGCAATTGTTAAGAAAATATTAAAGAAATAGTACACCCAGATTTGGTCTGCCGCAGTTTCCGTAGACTCGTGAACGCGCTTTTAGGAAATCCTATACACTACTGTTTATGCTCTAAAAACATTCTAAATAACTTCGTTTCGAGTAAATTATGGACGCTACCCACTCAGGACACTTGGAATACATTGGACGAGCAGTATGGAGGAATATTGAAACGTTTTTTGTGGACTTTTATGGACCTTTCTGCCTCGGGCGCCATAGACCTCCATTATTTGAATGTCAGCAGACAGCAAGAAGCCTCCCAGATCTCCAGATGCATTTGAGATATCAAAAAAGTACTCCAGAGTGTTGTTCAGCATGGGGGTGAGTAGAAAATGAAGGCTAATCATGTTTTGGGTGTACTATTCCTTTAATAGTAAATGTTTTGTAGTCCTTCTATCACTCTTTTCTTCTAATAAAAATAATTGTCTGTCATTGCTAAACCTGCAGATGGCACCATTGCTGCTTCAACCACGTCAGCCTCTTTAACCCAGGGGGGCTACCACCCTCACAGCATCGTCATCATCATCCTCTTCCGCCCCTGAGCCAGGAGAAGCGAGTGCTTCAGGAGCTGGAGGCAGAAGTAGCAGCTCAACAACAACTTCTGCTTACCTTATCAAGGCTGCACTTTAAAAAAAGAAATTGTCTAGAGAGCTGTTCTAAACTAAATTTCTTTTTGTTTACACTTGTGTATAAAAAAAATGACAAAACAAATCTGTCTAAGTCTAAAGAATTGCCCACTGAGAGCTCGAGTACTGACGACCCTTTATACACACAGATTAGGGACCCTTGGGTTTATTCCTTGTCTGCTGGTGAGCTAAATAGCTTTGACTGAATGACTGGATGCCCTGTGATCCAAATCTCTGACATCGTCACTACCTGTTCAGCTCAGAACAGCACAAGGGGACAAGCTGCAAAACTTGAAGTCACTAAACAGACACAGTTTCCCCAGGAGTCGCCACAGGTTGCTAGAAACATCACTGCAAATGAACTGTAATGTTGCATCTAGCCTGCTGGATGGAGAAGAAGGCAGCTGCTGCTGTTTTCCTCTTAACTGGTTCATCTGCCCCTAGGCTGCTCATCTATTTGTGTATTTTTCTGGGCTAATGGTTATTTCAACATAAGAGGCTCTGGGTGGAGGAGCTTGTGGCATTGCAACACTAATTAAATCCCCCACGGCCCAATAAACTAATGCAAACATAATGAATCTCATCATAACATGGTATCAGAAGCTCTTCTGCTACTGAGGGCTCAACTAATGTAAATCTACAAATTTAAATGTGACCTATCTTTTCTCGGGAGCATTGCACATTTGAACTTTATTAAATCTATAATCACATTTCCAAATGAAATCGCTTTTACTAAAATGATTAGAAGCCTTTAATGTGAGATATGCAGGTTTGTGTTTAGAACTCTCAACATAAACGTCATGTTTTTTAAATCTGTGTTGTCACGGATTTCTACCTCCGGAGGGAAGCAGGAGACGAGGCCGCGGAAGAACTGAAGGCAAAGAGAAGCAGTGTTTTAATGAAATAGATGGAAGATAAACTTGATATGTGATGAAATAAATCGGACAGCGTGCGTTCAGGCTTATGAACAGCAGTGTGAACATGTGGATTTTTCTGCACATGCATGCGTGATGACAGAGTCACTGCTACCTAACATACTGTGTCCAATTAGGTGCAGAGTGCAGCACCAGAAATAACCGACTGTCAGGCGGTATCTCATCTGAACTGTCCAACAGCCATGGATGTCTGGCTCTGTTAGGTCAGCCAACAAACAGGCAGGAAAAGCATAAAAGTTGGACAAGACAGCGAACAGGGTGAGAGTGTGTTTAATGTGGAGATTAAACTCCTTTAATGCTGGCTAGAGGTAGCGCTCTCCTCATGTTAGACTGTGGGGAGCATTATCTGTTAATTAGCTTCAATTCTCTCTGTTTAAACACGTATCCTAATAAACTGACCAGTTCAATCAAATTTCCTCCAGGCACCAAATTACATCAGGACTCAATAAATATGATTTTGCCCATAAAATATCCTAAAAAGAATTCATCTAATCTGACTGAACAGTATGATCTGAATATCTCACAATGGACGGAGAAGTCCGGTCATATTCAGAATTTAAACTTCTGAAAGTACTTTAAATATGAGATTATTACATACTCTTGAATAAATTATCAGTTTTTTAAATTCAGAGTAATTTTCATGTGAATGTGCTTTACTGGAGGCATCCATGTTTGTCAAAGAACACTACTGCCACCTACTGGTTTGTGACGTCACGGTGCGGTATCGGCTGTTGATCAAGTCCCAGTGCTGTATCTGGTGTTTGTCACAACACGCTATTATCCAAGTCGTCTTGAAAACATTCTTCTTCCAAATGTTGGCTACATATTACGTGTTTTTTCTCTGGCCAGAAGTTCGATGGCAAATCCTCCCTCTTCAAGTTGGCGATCCAACGACCAACCTGTCCGTGGAGGATCAGGAATCAGAAAGGTGGAATAACTCTTTTTTTCACTTTTACCCGATGTATTCCAGCATCCAGCTGCCATGCACGTGGGCATTGTCAGTTTCACTATAGCTCTGGTGAATTTCAATGGTGAAGTCCTCTGGAAATCTTCAATAATTGTTGTTGATTGCAGATGTGTCTAGTAGTTCCCATTGATTTAGCTTGTAAAGCGGGGAGAATGGCGCTAGGCTTACCGCACCGTGACGTCACTGCCGGAAGATGGCAGGAGGGAGGGGCTACTATATTTGGACAAAAATGGCCGCTCCCAGACTCAGTGATCACATCAGAAATTATTGTTTTTTTACTGATTAACGCTAAATTCATTAAATCACCACAAACGTATACGTTTTAGGCATAGATAACGATGCATTGATTATTCCTCACTGACCGGACTTTTCCTTTAACAAAAAATGAGCCTAACTGGTAAAACTTCCTTAATTAAAATCCTCTTACGTATATATACTTCCTTTTCTAGCCTGCCTGATATACGCGGCCTGGAAAGTCCGTCTCAGTCCTCCGGGGCTAAATGTCCTCTAGATGTTTCTGTACTAAGTTTACCCCTAAAGTCTAAGAAAGCAGTTTTTTTATGATTGTTTCTGCAGATTTTTTTTCAGATCTCTGAAATAAAGATGTTTTAGATGGAATTAGAACAGCTTAACCTTTCAGAGAGATTTCCTCTAAGAAACACATTATGTTTAAAGGTAAATAAAGGGGTATCAGAAAATTAGGTAGCCTAGGTTTTAAGCCCAAAACCCACCGGATCCCTTTTTCCACATCACACTGAATGCTTATAGAGAGGCTCCAATTAGGCAGGGTGGGCAGATCTGCACAGATTTTTTCACTTCTGTCTCTAAGCTATAAACATCTTAAAACAATTTGCAGCGTTTCACTTGCACAGATTAGGAAAAGCTATCGAAATAAAAATTAATAAAAAACACCAGCACATTCTATAAAGCTCAAACCAGAACAGATAGAGAATGTTCATATAATAAAAACAAAATGAGATCTACGTCTAAAGAAAAGAAGGTGAGTGAAGGAAAGTTTATTCGAGTTTTTCTTTCTTTTTTTCCGTTTTTTTTTTGTGAGGCCCAAAAAGGATAACTACTTTCTCCGTTTTTTTTTCTCCTCCTAAAGTTCTTTATTTCAAGAAGATGGATAAATTTCGCTGTCTGTCCCTCATTGTTTTTGTGAGGCTCAAAGAGGATCAATTCTTTATCCGTTTTCTGTCTCCTGAACTCCTATCATGGGTATAGTTTTCTATTTTAATGTTTCATTAATTTCTTTTGCACCAGACTGTCCCTCTTACTATATACGTGACATGCGACTCCAAACTGACTCTTTCCCTTTGCGATTAACAGATTTTATTCAGCATTTTCCTCCAAAGTGGACATGTTTTACTTTGTTACTGCGTCTCTCTTCCTGTGGGACCCATGAAATTGTTGCAGATTTGCTGTCTATATAGACTAGGGTTCTATCGCAGTCGGAGCTACGCAGCAACATTGCTTAAAATCGTGTCGGGTGTGATCATCCCCATTGAATTTCAATGAGCGTCACACGCCACGACACGGTTTTCTGTAGGATCGGACGCAAAATCGGATCCGTGCTTGCTCTGGCCTTTACAGATCGAGTCTCTGGGTTTTCTAAGTACATCTACTGCTGCGGTCAGCCGAACATCCAGTGTCTGGCTGACATCATGCTGATGTTTCTAGTAAAGCAAACTCCGGTAATTCCAGAGGAGAAGATCTCCATGTGATAGGAAGCTAATTTACCATGATGCTTCAGTGCAGCAAGTACTTCTACATTCACTCCATGAGCAAAATCCACACTGAGCTGCATTGAATGGGGGTGTACTGTTGTGTGTGCGTTGGGGGGATTGAACAGTGTGGTTTAGAAATGCTGAAATGTGAGGCAAAGAAAATGACAAGTTTACCCCCAATCACCTTCTTGATTGAGGTTGAACTGAAGAGGGGCTCCTGTTGGGGAGAGAGGAGGTTTTCCTGACGGCAGGTCCTTGACTTGCTTGTGGTGTGAAGGCATGTCAGGGACCAGCACTGCTGATGTAGCGGTTGTTAGCAGCGCTAAGGTTCACACCTAAAATGACAACAGACCTATAGAACAAAGAGGCAACATCAGACGTTCTCTGAATGCCACCATCTAAACCTAACCCAAGCGCTGCTTCTGAGGATGTAGGAAAGAGTCGTTGCCAGCTGGTGCTGCCGTCCGCCGCCGCTGCCGAGAGTTTTAAATATGGCCCTATGTTCCTTTAGTATCCAGAAAAATACCCTGCTTTTATTCTGAAAAATACTCAACAGTTCAAGCCGTGTTGTTTCTCCAGAAATCAGGATTGTGTCGGGTTGTTGTTTCCTTCCCTCTGATGGAGTAGAAATGCTAGCAGTTTTTTTTTTTATTGTAGCCAATCACAGTAATCTGCATCAGAGTCCAGCTCTAAAAAACTTTCCTCTGAAGACACATATTGAAGAAGTCTTTGACATCCCAGTAGGAGAGTGGATTCGATTGTGGAGCGTCAAAGAAGGAGAGTATCTGAATTTGATCTCACTCCTGTTTTACAGTTTCTGCTCATCACAAGGAAACAACAGGTGCTGCATTAAGGCCAGCACTGGCCAGCGTCACACTGTCTCCTGTAAGCAGAGGGCCTCCACAGCGTTACTGGGTCCCTGGGCGACTCCCCCGATCACAAAGAGGATGCTGGCCGTCTGCAGCAGAGCAGAAGAGCATCGCGCAGTGGGCATGGACGCTACGTACTCCCAACGCCGCTTCACAGGGTTGTAGCTCTCCACTGAGCCCAGCGGGGATGGTTCATTACCTGCAAAACAAAGAAGAAAAAAAACGGGCCAATAAGCCCCATTCTGCTGAGGGGGAAAAAAAAAGTCAGACGTATAAATGTGACGATTAAACTCTCAGCAGACAGAACACAGCTGAAAGTTTTAAATTATTTCCTTCCTTTTTTGAACTGATGTGTTGGGTTTAAAAAATGTAGGTTATTAAAAGAAGAACTGAAATACATCGTAAGGGATTTTCAAACAACTTCCTGCAGGAGGAGAGACAGTTGCACCCAACGTTCAAACACTCTGTCTCCCACCGGATCTCCTCTGCAGAGCACTTTATTAACAGAACATAACACATGGTTACAAACAGAGTATTGTTCTGACAGGACAGTTGATCAGGTCATAAGACAGGACGCTCCACGACTGAATCATGAGACAGAGTGAGCATCTCATTTCTACAATGTTTCATATGAACACACATTAATTTTCAGAGATGGGAAGTAACGAAGTACAAATACTTCGTTACTGTACTCAAGTAGATTTTTCTGATATTTTTACTTTACTTTACTACTTATTTTTATGGCGACTTTTTACTTCTACTCCTTACATTTTTACACAAATATCTGTACTTTCTACTCCTTAAATTTTAAAAAATTGGCTCGTTACTTTAGTTTTGAATCATTTCAATGGAGTTACCGTTATTATTTTTCATGTCATCAATACCAAATTCAGTCTAATTGGATGGGAATCTACGTTGCATTTGACGCACCACTACAAGATGAATCGACAGATTCGGCGGTATTCATTGGCGGCAAATCATTGCAGCTTGGTGGCGGTGGCGTTAGCATAGTAGCATGGACGACGAGATGATTGAAAATGAACACAACGGAGATCTAGTCCTATTGGCAGACATCCATTTAAAATGTAGGCAACGGCATGAAAAAAGAGGTTTCTACTTTTACTTTTATACTTTAAGTAAATTTACAAGCCTGTACTTTGTTACTTTTACTTGAGTAAAGAAGTTTAATCAGTACTTCCACTTTTACCAGAGTATTTTTTAACACAAGTATCTGTACTTTTACTCAAGTACGGAAAGTGAGTACTTTTGCCATCTCTGTTAATTTTATAATCATTGAATAAACCTAACATGATGCTTGTCCTCACATCAGCTTTTCACTCTTTGTTTATAAAATGTATGTGTCTCATGATGTTTAATGAAAAATATGTTTTTCCTGATTTCTGACCTCAAGAGCAGGGTTGGAAGAAGAACAAAGATGTTTAATCAAAATTGTCACAAACCTAAAAAGCATTTTACCCGCAACATGATGCAAACCAGTGAAAGAAGGGCTTCTCATCGGAAGGTGAAGGTTTCATGAACAATTTTTAGTCATGCTATACGTAATAGTCTTATTCAGTTTTAGTTGATTAAAACTTAAAAAGGTTTTAGTCTAGTTTTAGTCAATGAACCTTTACAATTTCGTATAGTAATAAGATCTTTACCAGACTGACCGTTCTACAATCTACAATAGCCGGGTATAGAATGCTGCCATGCAGTTCATCATCGATGTTGGGCAGAAAACTTTGATTTATGGAATTCAAATAAACTTTTTTATGAATTAATGCTCTACTTTATAAAAAAGTGTCTCACAAAAGTTGTGAAAATAGCAGATCTAGTTTAAAATCATATTGGTTAATTTAGCAGACAGACAAGCTAACAAAATGCACAATAAAGGAATGGTTTTGAACATACAAGGTTTCCATCGTAAAGCAAACACTTCCTGATCTACTATGAATTCTGCATTACACACAGATCAATAAAATCTTCATTGCTCCAAAAAAGCAAAGAACAAAAACATTCTTCTCTCTACTTTATTCCTTCAATTTACCCATTTATTACTGCTGCTCAGAGGTCAAAGTAGATTAAAATTCACTGGATTTTGGTATAAAAATATAGAAATAACCTACATAACTGACTTGTAATCCCATGGCATCCAGACCTTAATTGAAAGAATATGCCAACTAAAATGTTAAAATACTTAAAGAAAACATTTAAAAAAAATGTTTAATGATAATTCAAGGAAACATTTACATCACATCTAAATATATAGAAATAAGATGACAATGAAAGATAAATATTCAAAGATCTTTGTACCTTTTCCCCTGGGTCATTAACCAAAAATAAAAAGTATGTAATGAAATACTTGCTTTGGATATAATTTAGGGATTCCTTTTGTATCATGATTTGTGATAATCATATTGACTTATGTTGCCTTACAGAAACCTGGCTGCAGCAAGAGGATTATGTGAGCATAAATGAGGCAACTCCTTCAAGCTATTTAAATTTTCACATACCCAGAAGTTCTGGGCGAGGAGGAGGAGTAGCAACAATCTTCCAGTCTGACTTACTGATTACTCCCACGGCAGTTAATACCTACAACTCTTTTGAACATTTAACCCTTAATTTCCCTGATCCAAATTTCAAAGCAAGAAAACCTCTTCTTTTTGTAACTTTGTATCGTCCACCAGGTCCCTAATTTTTAGATGAGTTTTCAGAGTTCCTTTCTGATTTGGTATTAAATACTGACAGGGTCATCATAGTGGGAGATTTTAACATCCATGCTGACATTGAAGGCGATAGCTTAAGAGCAGCCTTTAATGCTATCTTAGACACTATTGGCTTTGTTCAAAATGTGAATAGTCCCACACATTCTCATCTTGTGTTGACATACGGCATAGAATGTGAAGAAATAACAGTATTTCCTCACAACCCTGTCCTCTCTGACCACTTTCTAATAACCTTCAGGATTACTTTAACAGAGTTCTCCTCCCCCAAAAGAAGGTTACATTTTAGTAGATCTTTATCAGATAGTGTAGTTTTAAATTTTAAATAATCTGCTTCACTTTCTCTCTCCTCTGTGTCGCTGAGCTGTGCTGCAGAGTGCAAAAGCTTAGTTTATTCCCCTTCACAGGTTGATGATTTTGTTGATGGGGTTGCTAGTTCTCTGCGTACTGCCTTAGACAACGCAGCTCCTTTGAAAATGAAAACTGGATAATATTTAGTCAACGCCCCTTTTTCCCGTGATGATGACGAGACGAAAACGCACAAAAATTGTTTCCAGAAAATAAAAATATGATGGAAGACAGACGAAATTTACGATCCATTGACGAATGGACATTAATAAATGTAATTGTTTATAATGAATTTGTAATTGTTAATATAAGTGTTTCTTGAGCTTCATAGAAGACTACACGTTGTTGCCCTGCTCGTCCCTACAGGGCGCCTGTCCCACAGTCCCTCGTGCCGCTCAGTCAGTGGTAGCAGAGGGCTTATACTCATAGCTCAACTTCGCAGTAATTGTGGATACTGGTGTGCGGTTTGTTAAACAACGCCTGGATGTATGGAGCCATTTCGTTTGCAACTCGACGGAAAACACCGGAGGCAGGACGCCACCAGAGTCTGCAGCTTCAACATGGCAGGGAAGAACACAGCGAATCTCTAGCGACTTCGGAGGTGCCAACAGCTGACATATGGACAAAGGTAATGAACGGGTGGGCCTGTAGTAGTAGGAACGGGTGTGTGTGCGTGCACAGGGGGCATGCACGTGGCTGAGTGTGTGTGCCTTCCTGTGCCTGTCTCTGTCTGTCTCTCTGTCATAGAAGAAAGATGTTCAACTGATAAACTGGATATTAATCGTTTAAATTTCTTCCTCCCAACTAGATACCTGAAACAGTGAGACCACAGCCAGATCAGAGGTTGGGGTAGGAAGGGAAGTCTGTTGCAGAGATGCACCCCCAAGTCTGACGCCAAAGAGCAGAAAGCCCTGCAGATCTCAGTGGAAAAGTGGATTGGGCGTTCTGGCCTCACTGCAGGGACCATTGAGGATGAAGACTTTGTGGATATGATGAAACAAGCGGACAAAAGGTTCAATGTGTGCAGTGGGATATATGTTAAAAAGAGAATCGGTGTGTGAAGTTCTATTCAGCACAGTTTTATATAAAGAAAATAGAGAAAAACAGAAGCTGCGTGTGAACAATTTTTATTCTGTACAGTATGATATACTGTATATGTTAAAAAAAGCAGTGTGTGGAGAAGTTCTATTATTTACAGCGTTGACAAAAATGACAAATAAAGACTAAAATTGATTTTCGTCATTCAGATTAAGACTAAAACTAAATCCGGAAGGCAATGACTAAATATGATTAAGACTAAAATAGATTTTTGTCATTGTGACTAAGACTAAATTAAAAAAAGCTGACGAAATAAACACTGCCGAAGACACAGATGTCCATCCCCGTGAAAACTGGGACGGAACTCAATGGGAAAAGAAATTATTCTTATTTCTTATTTCAACCGTTGCGTATATTAGCTGCGACATATGAATCAAGATGCTATGACCGAAAACATTTGATGACAGATGACCGCTGATATACGATTGGCCGAATTTAGGTGTTTAGGCTGACGTATAACTAACTGGCCTGAATAAGATAACGGGGAAAAAATAAACACAATTTAAGACAGGATTTTCTTTAATAGATATTTTATAAATTTTGGGTCAACATGGTAGAATGCATTTATATACATGTTTAAGCCAGAAGGATTTGAAATTTAAATAGGACTTCCCTACAACTTTAAATCTCTAGTTTCAGTAGGGAGAAATGGGTACTTCCTGTTGCCTGTTGTCATGGTGACATGTTAAATCGGGGCTCCACTGATAATGGCTTTTCATCCTTGTTATGCACGTGTTAAACTCTGAGTGGATCTACTCAGAGTTGATTAAACTAACTAATAGCAGCTTTCATGAAACTGAAAACTCAGCGTTTCCAACCTTAAGCTAGATCAATTCAGAGATGAAGATTTGAGTTTGTTAAACCTGCTTATTAAAATGGACCCCTAGTAAAATATTTCCTTTTTGTTGTTCGCATAAGACTACGGCAGAACAACATGATTAGCTTTAAGAGGGGCAGAGAGTTTATGAAGGAAGATCTGCTGCTGACCAGGTTAGCTCTGGGATGATCTTACTATGCTAACAGATTTAGCGGTTGAGGAAACTATTTTTGTGAAACTCAGATTTTCTCTAATTTCAGGTTTGAAAAATTTTTTTGGTAAACCTGGTGGGTGAAACGGGGCTCTGAGTTGAAAAACACTAATCTAGATCTAGGTCAGAATGAAGACCTTAAAAATCAGACTTTGACACATTTCAAGGATTCCTTATTTCCACTATCTTTACACGTGAACAATCACTGATCAATTTTAACTAATATCTATTAGTTTTCAGTTCAAAGTGAGATCCAAATATGAAATCACAAAATAGTCTGGAAAACTGCAATGACTCCTTACTTGTAGTTTTTTTTTTCTTATTTCTATTAAATCAGTTTTAAAGAAGGATGAAGATTAAGGGCTCTGGTAGAAGATGGGCTGCCAGCTGTCAGGACGCACCATTGGCAGGAAAACATCTTCAGATTTGCACAATGCAAATGTTGCCACAATATATTTTTACCTTAAAAGAAAGGAGGAGCAAGAAGGCTCCTGGAAGGCAGCCTAGCTATTGTCACTAAAGACAAAAAGAACCAGGAGCAGAGAAAAGCTGACAAGTAATTGGCAGCAAAGGTTGTTTTGATGCCTTGTGAGAACATAGCCTGGCCCGCTAGCATTGCTGGTGTTCTAGCAAATATTCCACCTGTCATGATGTGCACTGTGTGGGCAGCACAGCTTATGCCACTTGTTTCCTTCCTATTCTCAGCTGTGGTGCTTTCAGTTTGTGAAGTTTATAATCAGGTTGCCAGCCTCTCTGGTAAACCTGCTTCTTCTAAGGTTATTTTGTTTTTGTCTATTTGACTCATAGAAAAATGAAGCATTTCTGAACAATTGGGAAATAAAATTTTGAGCCGACCAGCAGGCAAAGTACTAAACTGCATTGTGTCAAATAAAAAGCAGCAAACTGACGAAAGATTTTGTTGGGTGGTTGTCATGAGAAAAAAGTATTCAACTATTCACTCCAGTTAAATAAATGGCGATCAATGGATTTCAGTCAGTCTGCATTTTGTTGTATCTTTGCAAAGAGAGAACATTTCATCATACGGCACCATATGGTAATCATCCCTGTTCTGATCTGGGCAGCGTTCTTTCCCCCTTATTTACAATAATAAAAAGTAGTCAGTGTCAAAAGAAATTACAGACACTTTGGTTTAACAGTAACATGTTATGAATAAACCTTGAGAGAGAATCTTTTTTGTAACCCCTTATTCAGGCATTGTGTGGCCTTGTAGGTGAAACAGACTGAGTGAAAAACTTTTTTTCAGTGAGTAAATCACATAAATCAATACATGAAATAAGAGAAATATGTTTTCCAACAACAGTGGTAAATAACAATCCATGAAAACCATTAAAAAAAAACCTTACAAGTACCAAAATAATCAATAGTCAAAAAGTTTTAATTCAGACTAATTGTGCAGCCATGATGGATACACAGTCTGACTAACTGTTGAAAAGTCAAGATAGCAGCCTGGATGGTGGAGTTTGTAACATTGCTGCCTTACAGCATAATACAGGGCATCAAGATCATGGGTTTGGAACCGCCTGAGGTCTGTCTGTGTTTTTAATTTTGAGTAGTTGTTACCTACTTTATCTTGGTGTTTAATACATATTGAAATTAGATACAATTTAGTAATACAATCTGAGTAAATTCATATAAACCAAATTGACCGCAAATTATTCGTTTGATTTTTTTGGGGAAAGATCTTTAGGTTGTTTTTTACAGTGTATCGAGACGTATGAGGCTGTTCCTTTAAGAGTTTAGCACACCAGTAGTTGAATTTTCCTTTTGCAGAATACCTGAAGCCAGAAGAAAGAGGGCGACCTATAGGTGAGACACTGGGATGGATTCTCAGATGCAGCAATTCTCAGTTTTTCCATCACTTCAAGGACGTTCTTGTACTTGCACTAGTAGCCTAGTCAGGCCAGTTGACAGCCTTGGCTGATCTAAAGAATTGACGGGTAGGGGCACGTCATTCAGTTATAATCTTCATTCTGTACGTGGCAAAGTTTTGGGAATTGAATGGGAGCAGTGTCCTTCAGCTGAGAACAAAGTGTAATATTTTGAAAAGGCATTAGCCATGGATGTCTCTTCATCTGCTAACATGTACGACTGAAAATATGATGATGTTGCAGACTGAAGTATAAAATGTTTTTCTGCCTGTTTATCGGGGCCACTTACTGAGAAGTGAGCCCGGTTGGTAAGCAGCTGCCTTCTGTAACTAAGCAACTTCTCTGATCTGAATAAGATTAGAATTTCTATCAAAATCTGTTTTCATGTCTCATGGTTATTTAATGCATATAAGTTATAAAGTGTTATATAAGAGTTTTTCCTGAGTGATCTCTTTTTAGGAAAACGAACCGCAGAGAGAAAGCTCCAAAGCGTAGCCACAGAGGATGTCTTTAACTACACACTGGAGGAAAATCTAAATCTAGATAAGTCATTTTTTCTTAAAACAAGTGGGTTTTTTCTTGAATTGAGGAGGTAAATGAGACACTTTACCAATGGAACAAGACAATTTACTTTTGAAATAGGAAAAAATACTGCTTCATTATCTTATTTTAAGTGTATATTACCTAATTCCCTTATTTAAAGAGTAAAATCCTCATTCCATTGGCAAGCATCTTAATTTTCTGCTCAAATTATGGGTAAATACCCTTTATTTAAGACATTTTGCCTTACTTTTAGATTGTTTTTGCAGTGTAGTTTTATTTGCATTTTCAGTTTCTCTGTCTTTAAAGCAAAAGGTTTAATATTCCTCTTGGACCTGCAAAACTTTAACTTGCAGCTTAAGTTTCTTTCTCTGCAATGCTTGAACATCTTGGTCTTCATCCTCTAATCACCCATGTGAAAAGAAAAGCCTAGTAAGACCCCATTTCCAAAAACATACTTTTCATTCCTTTGGTCTAATATGACCCCTGAAGCGATCAGCTGAACTGGGATCCTTTTGTGGGTTGAACCGAAAAGCCCAGAGTGGAGACATTTTGGGGATAAAGCCCATAGAAGGCTGAGGGTACTTACAATGCACAAACAGTTATGAAACATAATAACATTCATAAGGGAAAGCTGGGAGCTTAGGATAACCTGACTGCCTGTCATGGAAACGGAGAATAACGGTAAGAAATATTCCATTTCTCTGGAGGTTTGTGGTACTAACCCTGTGCTGCATAGTTGATGATTTAAAACCAGCCAACATAGCTGTATATGTCTCTGCTCTGCCTGCTTAGTGTGTTTTCACCCCTATTATTACAGTTGATTGTTGCCGCTGTTTGCCGGTCGGTAGAGCCCAGCTTGTTGGCAGTTATATCAAAAACAGTAGGAGCAGCTTCAGGCTTTAGTCGGCTGTCCAATGGACCACTAGTTTGCCAGACTCAAAAGTGTTCCTCTTTACATAATCTCAACAGCCGGTGTTCTGTTGGGCAGCAGGGATACTCGGAATTCTTTCCTTCCTACTGTTTGAGTCAGATGGTGAATGCGATCAAAAGCATAAGCAATGTGATTTAGACACTTGAGTGTCCATTCAGTTTCATTTTCCATCAAACCAAAAACCTTACAGCAAGAATGTTCTGGGTTCGATTCCCAGCCTGGGTTCTTTCTGCATGGAGTTAGCATGTTCTCCCTGAGCATGTGTGGGTTCTCTCTGGGTACTCAGGCTTCCTCCCACAGTCAGAAATATGACTGTTAGGTTAATTGGCTTCTCTAAATGCTCCTCAGGTGTGAGTGTGTGTGAACGGTTGTTTGTCTCTGTGTTGCCCTGTGATAGACTGGCAACCTGACCAGGGTGGACCGCGCCTCTCGCCCGTAGACAGCTTGAGATAGGCACCAGCACCCCTTCAGATCCCAGCTGGGATAAAGTATGATGGAAAATAGATGGATGGATGGCTGTGATGTAATGCTGGAATATCCAATGTATTCATTTGCAAGCTGAAACACCAAACCTTACTGTTTTTGTTTATATTCTTTCACATTTGCAATATAATTATTGATAATGTCTTGTGAATTAAGTTAGTTTGGTTGACCATTTTATTTCCACTATAAGGTTGTGGAACAGTTTTATTTGTATTATTGTATTTTTTGTATGCTTTTATTCAGCTTTCATTTTTCTTCCATTTTCTTGTTTAAATCATGTAAAGAACTTCAAATTGTCCTTTCACTAAATCTTGCTATATAAATATAGTGCCTTGCCAACATACTGGTAACTATTTTCAAGATAACTCCCTAGACATGCGCGGCCTCTAAAGCCATACTTCTGCAGTTAGTCTGACGACAGGCTATGAGCTTTAAAAACACCCCCACAGTGTATTTCTTCCTATCTATTGCACTAGCAATATGTTCAACCAAGTTCATTATGGACATGAAAGTGGAATGACCTGCTCTGAAACAGTTTATCACATAAGAAATTATATATTTTCTAGTAATTTATATAGTTTTTTACAAATATTTTTTCTAATATCGTTGAAAGTTGAGCTAATACTGAAACTGGCCTGTAATTTGAATATTAAAGGAGATCACCAATCCTATAAATAGGTCAGATTTTAACTACGTCATCTTCAAACTATTTGGATGCTCCGGTTTTAAATTAAAGTAAAGAATTTAGTGGTTTAACTATTTCATAGATTATATTTTACTTTACAAAATGTCAATATCCATCCAATCATAAATGTTTGGTTCTTTGCACCACAAAGTCAATAATTTCCTTTTTGTTGACATCTGATAAAAGCAACCCAATGTCTTTTTATATACTTATTTTGAGGCTTTGGGCCTCTTCTTGCTAAGTTATATCAAACAATTCTAGCTAAACATGCTTCCTACACTGCAAAAATGATCTCAAAATGAGTAAAAATGTCCTAAATTAAGGCTATTTACCCTTAATTTGAGCAGGTAAATAAGATGATTTGCCAATTGAATGAGTGTTTTTACTCTTAAAATAAGGTATCTAGATAAAATGCACTTGAAATAAGACAATGCAATTGTTTTTTTCTTATTTTAAGTGTACATTGTCTTGTTCCATTGGCAAAGTGTCTCACTTAAAACCTTAATTCAAGGAAAAATGCACTTATTATAAGAAGAAATGACTTATTTAGATTTCATTTCTGACATCCACTGTCCTTATAATGTCTCATCTCATCTTCTTTTTTCATCTAATTTTTCTGCTCCTTTCTCATTTAGCGGTTATGTGCAGGTTTATTATACATCAAGCAGACCTAAGTTGTTGCTGTTTCCATGGAGACCCACATTACTGCAGTTAGTCTGGTTAGGGTGTGTGGATGTGTCTGTCAAAGTAAGACCATGGTAATAATTTTGTTGGGAGAACAAAGTGGTATTTTCAAAGTAAACCAGATTTCTGCAGCTTCATCTTTTTTATCATTTGTATGAAGATCCACCTTAAACCTTCATTGTATTGCTGCATCATCTTTAACTCCTCTCTTACTTTGCGATTTCCAATCCATCTCAGCCAGCCGCCTCATCTTTCATTTCCTGCAATTATTCTTCTTTTATTCTAATTCTCTACTTCTTTTCTGCTTTGAGCTTTTCACACAATTGTCCTTTTGTCCGTCGCCCTTTCTAACATCCAGCCACAGATTCATGTTTTTCCTTTCTTTTGTTCTTTGCTTTCTCTCTAAATACCATTACGGAGCCAACCCACTTACACACCAGCAAAAAAATAAACAAATTTCATACAAAAAACAGTAAAGCTGATATCCAGTTGCATTATGAATAACTTTTACTTAGGTTTTTGAGGTAATCTTTTTCCGTCTACAAGACTTTGTTGAGAGTTCTAAATACTGATGTCTCTATTTCATTACTACCTTTAAATAGTGTCTGGCAAAAAAGATAACTGCATTATTGCACATAAAGATTTGGATCCGCTCCCCCCAAAAAAAGAGAATGCACATATTTATATTGAAAAAGTGCAATGTTTTAATCTAAAGCTGTGCTCATTATGTCTTTATTTTTTGCATCCTTAAAGCTGTAAAGTTTACTGTCAACTGTCAACATCCTTTGACTAAACAAAGTACACAAGTACACCCAGGTTAGCCTGAGCTGCTACTGCCTCTATCTGTTTTAATAAACTAACCAAGCTGCTACTAACTACTTTAAAGGTGTTGTGCAGGAATTTTGCGAGCTTTTTAAAAGACCTGCCCTCTCCATGCGTGCAAGCGTGCACATTTCTCCTTGTACACGCTATGCTTAAAAGTTGTTGTTCTCATAGCTCATAAAAGCTCACTGTGTCTGAACATCCGCCCTAACCCCTAAATCCATCAATCCCTATATAGAGCAGGGACTTTATAGTGGACTTTATAGCGAACTTGGTTAACTGAGTGTTTGCACAGATGATCACTACGTTTGGCTTCCCGTTGGTAACGTAACCTAGCCTTTACAGTGCGGTGCATGGGCCATCTTTTTTATTAATGGCTGCTGTGAGGTAGCGACAGCCGACCACTGTGGCAGCAAACCCCATCATGTTTTACAAGAGACAAAACATTACTGGATATATCTGCCTCTTGTGAGGCCTTTATTTTCGTCTCACATACAATTCGTAGACACTTTTTCTCTAATGTCCCTCGGCCATTTTGAAAGAACCGCAGTGACAAAGGTGGGCTTCAATGACTGTCTGAAAGCGTAGCTCAACACAGATATATGCCTGAAAGTGCGCATGCAAAGAATAAGATAGCTGGGGACGAGCATGTAGGACGGCCTAACCTGGTGCATGTCATGATCACAGCCCCGGTAGCTGATCTAATAACTCACTTCATTCACCTGCCATTCCCTCCTGGCACTCTAATTATCATTCATCTTATCCAGCTGTTCGGTCTGCTTTATATGTGGTTCAGCCTAGCTATCGGAGCCAGATCATTATCCCTAGTTTTTTGTGTTAGTTATTCATGTTTGTTTGTTTTTGGGTTTTAGTTAAGTCCATGGTTCATGTCCCTGCTCTCATAAAATAGGACAGATGGACCCAGTATTCAGGTGAGACTGACAGTAAGAAGTTTCAAAATGTTTAATGACAACAAATGATATAAAAACATAACAGAAATGGAACACAGGCTTCTGTTGATCAGTGGACCTGCAAACGCTGCAGGGGAGGGCGGCGCATCACCCATCACTGGCACTCTGCTGGAGGGAGAAACACAGGAATGTGGCCATGATAATCTGACAGAAGATGATTATCCGTGTTAGTCACTTACCTGGTTTAAGAGTTCGGTCTATCCTCCGGGTGAGGCAGGATAAGCCGTCAAGAGTGTCCCTGATGCAGCAACCCCAGTGAGCAGCAGGAGACCAATCCAGGTCAGGGAAACAGTTCAGAACAGGACAGTTCTGTTATCCAGGAGTCCAGGTGCTTCAGACTGCTGCTTCAAAATAGTTGTGGTCTTCGTCAGACAGAAGCACCGTACAAAGTGACCAGGATCCAGCACCTGCTCAATCCCAGACTTCCTGAACTGGGAGCATCTCTGAATAACTAGTCGACACAGGGCCAGCGCCAGTGGTGTTAAGCTTTCCATAATGCAGACATCCCAAGTCTCCAGGAAGTCCTTGGAGTCTCCCTGATATCGATAGTTGTTCACGGATGCCCGTGAGTCAGATAAATTTTAGACTATGCAAGGTGGTGCTTTTTAATGCAAGTAAGAGAGTGCAGGCAATACAATAATTTGTGCACCATGTGCGGATTAGAACTACTTCAATTGCACAGACAACAAGAGAGAGAGATGTGTGTGGAGGTGGTTGCTTGTGAAACCTGTGCGTATCTGTCCAAAGCGATGCTCTGTTCAATGAGTGTTCCAGGCAACTGGGTGTCAGAGAGCGCGCCAATAAGTTTCGGTTTACTCTCCAACAATCACCAAGTTACCACTCAAAGCTGTGCATCTTGTGAAATGGCAGAGGTTAAATTCCTCGACTAAAATAGAAAGATTGGTGGGTTCGATAAGCATCTCCCTGAAATGAGTTTTTTGAAACTTGGGATGTCTGATAAGGTACAGGCAGCCTTGTTCCTTGCTCTGTAACATTCAGGTCTTACATGCTGAGATGAAACCGGCAAGCACCAGTGAGGAGCTCCTTTTATGTTATGATGCGATGTGATAGGAGCGACAGCAACCTGTTAGCAAACACGTGATATGCTAGCAATATGTCGGGAGAGCAACTACACACGAATGTAGCGACTTTGTCACTACTCTCATATTTGGTGTGAAACACTATTAGTCTTTTTGGTAGGAGGACAATCAGACCTTAACATATCAGTAAATAGAAAAGACAGAGGATGACCAGAGATACTGACCTAGACCACCAGCTACGATGACTCTTCCTCCAAGGCAACCCGCCACAAAATCCGCCCTTTTTTCCCTCATCCTGGATGTTCGGCTGGGCTTGATCCAAACACCTGCCAAAGAAGGGAGAGCATGAAATGGGTCCACTCACCTTGAACTGTTCAATAATAACAAATCTGAAGGTGTTTGTCACACAATCCTTGGTTCCTTGTTTCTGCATATTTGCTCCCTTAAAGCAGTGCTGTGTCATTTTTAGCCACCTTTGGTCAATGTGACTTTCAGCTTTAGCCTAGCTGAAGGCCATTGGCAGTACTGTCCTAAATGAACCAATCTCCCTGGTTCTGGTTCTGATAGCAGACTTTGGATCAGCAGACTGAGAAGCCATGGAGTTGCAAAGACAAGCCCATATTCATCCCGCTAGAATAAATCCTAGAGGGATGTCTGCTGGGCTGCTGACTGGACCGGACCGGGCATTCGAACCGAGCCATCAGCTCCGGGGCTGGTCTGGGAACCCTGGCGGACGGGGGCAGCGAGCCAGCCGGGGACGAAGTGACCTGCCCCTGTCTGCCTGTAGTCCAGTGTTTTTCAACCCTGGTCCTCAAGGCACACTTCCCTGCATGTTTTGGATGTTTCCCAGCTTTCACACACCTGTTATCAATTGATAGCAGATTACCAGGCTTTGCTGAACTGCAATCATCTGAATCAGGTGTGATGAAGCTCAGAAATATCCAAAACATGCAGAGCAGTGTGCCTTGAGGACCAGGTTGAAAAACACTGCTGTAGTCGACCAAAATCCCGGAAGATTTTGAAATTCCCCCAGACTTTTTTTTAGGTATGAAAAGTAGCACACAATCAGTGCACAGCTCATCTAAATATTCATGATCAAACCATAAAAGGAAGAAAACGTTTCATTCTAACCAGGCTGCATTAGGGCTCATAGAACAGCAAATATGCCATTTTCAGCCCAACAATGTTACACACCCTATTCAGAGACCTTAAAGGTACACTATGCAACCGGTGTTGATTTTCCAGCGAGGCTCCCCCCAGAGGGCGAAAGTAAAAGTGCACTGTCGTAAATATGCCCAGCTGTTCTCCTGGTTTTTCCGTCAAGCCAGGCGCGGTTGTTTTGAGCTTAGCACACAGGCGAACGCAACGAATCACCATGTCTCCTGCGGTAAGTGACTATTTTGTTCCAATTTTCGAGTTTGAAAATTTAGCATGTTTTCATACATTATTTGTTATGCATGTGTCTAAATAACAAAGATTGCAGTTAGCCAAGTTCTCGCCGTAGAGCAAGACCGACTCTTGCGATGCACGAGACTTCTGAGCCTGTGGGTGCGGGCCGAGGGCTCCTGCAATTGCAAGTACGGTATTTCCCCTACAGACCACCAGGGGGGCTGAGAAAACCTTTGTTCGACCTGAAATAACTCATTTCATCATCCAAAACGTTATGGAACACATTAATTAACTGAAAAATGTTGCATAGTATGCCTTTAAGGACAAGCACCAGATACCCTATAGAATCATTCTATGACCCCTTTAAATTAGATAAGCAAGGCGGTTAATCAGGAACTAGTGGAAGAGATAAAAGTGTATGTCTGGTGGAAGGAAAATCAGAAATTTCAAAGATTTGTTTAGGCTTATTCAGGTGGCTGGGGAAGAATTACAGGAGGGGAATGAGTTGGGTCTGTGGTCTCACTGAGCGGCACCTTGCTGGTGTGTTGAATTACACTGAATTATGAATTTCCATTCAGGACCTTCCGAGCCAAAAAAATGCATTTCCTGTTCTAAGGAGGCGGGCTTATGAAAGATCAGCAAAGGATTTTGTTTAGGACTAGATGTGGATCGATCACAGAGGGTTTTGTGTCTCTGCGATGTTCTTCGTAAAGCTATAGAAATGTAAATTTTAAAGCTGAGAAGCTAAATTTTGAGGCCTGGCTCCACCCATTTATCATTAACAAACGTGCACTGTTTTTAACCAACAACTATGAAAGATGAGCCTCTTTAGAGGAAAAACGCTGCCCTAGTCTGCACTAATTATTAATTATATCTCTAGATCCAGATCCCAGGTTCAGAAAGAGAGCAATGAGGTGCTTAATGATGGATGCTGCCAGGGCTGCTGTCACACAAACCGACCATGGCGGTGCATGCAGGCAGCTGGTTTGAGTGACGTGAGGGGTAGATAGATGTCTAGTGGACTCAGCTGGAGGAGAGGAGGGAGTGTTTATTTAAAGCTCACAATCAATTGTGTTCTCTATTCTGTTGCGCCCTCCCATGACTAGGCTGAATATGACCTACAGAGAGCCAACAGAAATTACAGCAGCATCTCTCTCACACACACGCATATGAATCTGAGTTTTAAATACAGACTGAAGACTTTGCATGCACTTCCATTTGTTTTCTACCCTTTCGGCTGCCTAAGGCACCCTAAACCTAACCATCACAATTAATCCTTAATTCCAAAAGGATGTCCTTACTCTACATCATAGCTTTCACTTTTTCAGAAAAAAGCACAAAAAATATCATCGCTTTGCAGTAAGTACAAGCTCACATACAGTAATGTCAAATAAAAAGCAATCACAAAAAGAAGAAATGACACCAGTTCCCCTTCAGGGAAACCCAGACGGCAAAAGCAGAAACCAACATTTTATCAGTGAACGTATTAAGATCCAAAAAAACATTCTGGGCTATCCAGAATACACACACAGGGAGTTGTAGCCTAGCTTGGGGGGAGGTCTTGTATTCCTATAGGTTAAGGAAATGTAACAGTCAGTGCAGACCTTTACTTTTCTGTCTGAGCTGCAATAACTGATCTTTGGCCAGATAACCTCTGGGGTTCAGCCTCTGATATCTCTGTCAAAACACACCTAACCAGGTAGCTGAAATCTGAACACCCAAACACAGCCAGCATTTGAATTAGCTCCCTTTTTTCCTCATAGCCCAAAATGGCATTAAGCAGCATTAGGACCAAGGAACACACAGTGGGGGAAAAAATGATATTAGATTAGTATTTTTCTTAAAATAGGTGCATTTTCTCTTCAATTGAGGAGGTAAGTGAGACACTTTGCCAATGGAACCAAACAATTTCAATTTAAAATAAGAAAAAAGCAACAGCATTGTCTTATTTCAAGCGCATCTAATTACCAGTGGTGTCAGAAGTCCACACATTTGTTGCTTAAGTAGAAGTATAGATGCTGCAGTTTAAAAACACTCTGGTAAAAGTTAAAGTATCAACTTGACCTCTTTATACAAGTAAAAGTGAAAAAGTATGTGCTCCAAAAACTACTTAAAGTATAAAAGTATAAAGTAACCTTTAAAAAAACCAGCCAGATGCCACTATAGGAACTGAAAGCTCAATGTTTAGACTATTTTTAAAAATTCTCTGAGATAGGGCCAAGGATGAGATAGGTCTCGTTGGTCTCCGTCTCCCGATACGCTCTCGCCTGTGTCCGACCTTCCAGACATTTCAACATCTTTTTCTGAATCCCACATTGTAGCATGGCATAGACAATTCACGTTAGCAGTTTGAAGAACACCTGCTTGCTTCTGATGATTTCCTTTAGCTAACCAATGAGTGTTTGCGTTATATGACTCATCCAATCACACTAGTTTTCACTAGAAGTGGATTTTCTCTAGATGTGGATTGTTTTAAAGTCAGAAGTAGGAAGAAAAATAAGTAATGGAGTAAAGTATAGATACCTAAAAAGTGTACTTAAGTACAGTTACGAAGTATTTGTACTTCGTTACTTGACACCTCTTCTAGTGTATTTACCCTTAAATTGAGCAGGTAAATAAGATGATTTGCCAATGGAATGAGTATTTTTAATCTTAAAATAACATAATTAGATATTATGCAATTGAACTGAAAAAATGCAATTGTTTTATTTTAAATGGGAATTTTCTTAATCCAGTGGCAAAATATCTCATTTACCACCTCAATTCAAGGAAAAACTCACTAGTTTTAAGAAAAAATAACTTTTTTTGCAGTATAATCATGATTTATCTGATTAATCCCATTAATAGTTTCAGCCCTGGCTAACACTCTCAGCAGCTTTTAACATCACCCCTATGAAGCTGCTCTCCGAACAGCCAGTGCATTACAGGCAGATTCAACATCCAGCATTTAGATCTCCACACGTTACAAGGATAACAACATGGACAATGTGAAGGCTGATGAAGCCCAGTCATGGATGTACAGGAGAGAACACCCTTCTGACAGGGATTTATACCTCCTACTGCATGTTGGGAGCACTTTCCTATAGTCTACCAGCATGTTTCAGGTTAGCTCTGTTCTAGTCTGAAGGCTGCATTCATAACATCTCTTTCTATCATCTGAAACTGGAGAAAACCCACATTGACCTTAGCAGGAACTCCTGTTTTCTTATGTTAAAAGGCACATCCTGTCCTGTTACCTGTGCCATTTATTCTCATGCATGTGGCAATATTCTTTTCTTTAGATTATTATGTTTTCATTTCTCTTCTGCAGGAATGTGTGCTGAGGAGGCTGGTTTCTTCAGAAATGAGACTACTTCACTGATACCTTGAAATGTGATGTGTCTAGATGTGGAAAAAAGATCAAAAGGGAAAAGGAAATCTTGATAGTTACTGGAAAGTTGGACAAACATAAATTCAGAACAGAGAAGGATTCAGATGAAGCAGGAGGTTTACCCTCCATGTGAGCAATGACCCTAAAGGTCTGGTTATCCTCCTGCAGCAGTGTGTTGCAGATGTTTTAGATTTATACCTAATATTGAAGCGTGGTTTGCACTATGTTATTCCAGGCTACAAAGCCAGAGGGACAATCAGAACTAGCTGTGGGTCTAGATACGGCCGAGGCAGTGAGGAAGTGGGGGAAAGTTTGTCTGACAACGGAGGGACATGAGGGCCAAAAAGAGCGGGGATCCCGACGAGGGTCCCAACGTTCTGGCACATCTCGCTCTTCTAGCTGCTCCGTCTTCACGAATTGTTTTCCACAATGGCGGTCAGACAAACAAAACAAGCGGGTAAGGTACCAAACAGGAAATACGAATAGTGTAGAGTGGATGTAGATCTGACCAATCAGAGGTCTGCGGCACTGTCTGCGGTCACCTACAATTTCTGAGAGGTACAGCACTTTACAGCAGAAGACCTGGTCTCTGGTCGTCTGAAGGGTTCAGATCCAGGTTCACCAAGCTCTCTGAAGAAATGTGCCGCCTAAAACTTCCTCCCAAGTCAATTTTCTCTGCTTTTTCTCATAGTAGCTTCATCAGGTCTGATCCTGTTTGGCTGTGACTCCATTCTGGAGAGAAATATCAGTTGTGCTGCTGCCATTAACACCTTTGTTTATAGATGTTAAGATATTGGCCTGTTTTTCAGTGTAGTCCTGTTTCTCTGACTGTGACTAACTGGATGTGCTCTCTTCATCCTCTGACATGGGAACTGGCTCAGACCTTGTCTACCTGGCTGTGTGTTTCCTGGACGGGGCCGGCTGTGGAGCTGGTTGACAGTTGAATTTTGTATCTATGCTTCTTTTTCTATAGCCCCATTTACACTACCCTCTGAAAACTGATCTGTGGCAAGCTTGGATCAGTTAACCGTGTTGAGCTCGGTTTACATAGCACCCTAGCGCGGTTCCTCATTGCCTAGTGACAATCTACGGTACTACTGCTCTCTAGAGGTAAACAAGCAATTCAAGATAGTAGCTCCGGTAACATTCAGGAAGTTTGTGGAGAGTCAAGCAAGAAGGGCAGCCTTTGGTGAATTTCCTTGACGGAGTCGGCTTTGGGAAGTAGATACGACAAACAATAGTCTAATCAGAGCTTCCAGAAGCAGGAAACAATGACAGACGTTGAGGTTCATTTCACTGCTAAGCACAGTCATCACTGGAAATTGTGCGGGACAGTAGGGAAGCTAGGATTATTATCAATGTCTAAAATGTCACGACCCGGTCCGCTCATGGACTCTTTATCTGAGAACCTAGTCAAAACTAGCCGCGCCAATCCCTACTGATGAACTAGTACCATGTTAGCGCAGTTCGGTTGTGTCTGGCACGGTCCGGTTTACTCAGTTACCGCGCTCGGACCAATCTCAGCATGGTTTCAAAAGGGTAGGGGAAATGGGGCTACAGCCTGCTTCCCTGTACCCCAGTCGGCCTCAGCAAATGGCCGCTCACACTGAGCCTGGTTCTGCTGGAGGTTTCTTACTGGTGAAAGGGAGTTTTCCTCCCTACTGTCACTATAAGCATGCTTGTTGCTGTTTGGACCTGTTCACTTCCTGTTTGGATTAACTGAGTGTGCAGCTGCTGCAGCTTTCCAGAGGAACTCCATCTGAAGTTAAGTTATTTTCTCTGTGATATCTCTGTATCTAAGTAACTCTAACTGACTAGTTTAAAACATAGCACCTTCTGCTGCACTTTTCTACTGAGCACTTGTCAGTTTCACACGGTTTTATTTCTGATAGCAAGGAGTAGCTAGCCTAGGCTAGCGCTAGCTTAGCATTGCTATGGCTTCTCTCTCTCCCTCCCTTGACTCTTTTCCAACTCTTCCTTCTTCCTCTCCTCTCTCCTGCTCTCTGTGTCAGATGTTCAGTTATTCCTCTGCCTCCTTTAGTGATAATGGGATGTGTAATAAGTGTAGTATTTTTGTAGCTTTGGACGCGAGGGTGTCAGAGTTAGAATCCAGGCTTCAGGCTGTTGAACATCCAGGAGTTAAAGTAGGCCCCCCAAGTAGCTGTCCTCCAAAAGTGCCTGAGCAGCCAGGCGATTGGGTAACTGTACGCAGAAAGCGTAGTCGTGGATCTCTGCCCACTGGTCACCATGCTAGGAAACTGGAGAGAAAATATCGCTCCACAGGCCTGCGGGAGTCCTTCCTAGTCTGGAAAAATGGTTTACTGCTGTATAAGAGAACCCTTTGTAAAGCAAGAGCAGCATACTTCTCCTCATTAATAGAGGAGAATAAGAATAATCCTAGATTTCTTTTTAATACAGTTGCCAAACTCACCCAGAGCCATAGCTCTGTTGAACCGTCCATTCCACCTGCTCTTAGCAGCAATGATTTTATGGGATTCTTTATAAATAAGATTGATCTTATTAAAACTAAGATCATAAGCACTCCTCTATCCGCGATTGTACCTGAGGTAGTCATGGAATCTGAACCGGGTTTAGACTGCTTTGATCCAGTTGAACTTTCTGAATTAGCAAAATTATTGTCTTCATCTAAGCCTTCAACTTGTATGTTAGATCCAGTTCCAACCAGGTTATTTAAGGAGGTATTCCCTTTGATCTCCTCCTCCATTTTAGATGTGATTAATCTATCTCTGTTACAGGGATATGTACCTAAAGCTTTTAAGGTTGCTGTAATTAAACCTCTGCTTAAGAAACCGTCTCTTGACCCAGATGACTTGGTTAATTATAGACCTATATCCAATCTTCCTTTCTTATCCAAAATTCTTGAAAAAGTAGTTGCCAAACAAGTTTGCGACCACTTACACCATAATGAACTTTTTGAAGAGTTTCAGTCTGGCTTTAGAGCTCATCATAGCACTGAAACAGCTCTGGTGAAAGTCACTAATGATATTCTCATGGCCTCAGATAATGGACTCGTATCTGTGCTCGTCCTGTTGGATCTTAGTGCTGCATTTGATACAGTTGACCATAATATTCTTTTAGAAAGACTTGAATATTTTGTTGGAATTAAAGGAACAGCACTAGACTGGTTTAAATCTTATCTATCTGATCGAATTCAGTTTGTTTATGTTAATGATAGATCTTCAACACGCTCAAAGGTTACCTGTGGAGTACCACAGGGATCAGTGCTAGGACCAATTCTCTTTACTTTATACATGCTCCCAATTGGTAGAGTTATTAGACAGCATGGGATTAATTTCCACTGTTATGCTGATGATACCCAGCTATATCTGTCTATAAATCCAGATGAAGCTAACCCATTACATAGATTACAGGCATGTCTTGAAGACATAAAAACCTGGATGACTCTTAACTTTCTGCTTCTGAATGCAGACAAAACAGAAGTTATAGTCTTTGGACCAGAGTCTCTGAAAAAGAAGCTGATTAGCCAGTCACTTCATTTGGATGGGATTAAACTGATTTCAGATAATAAAGTAAAAAATCTTGGTGTTATTTTTGATCAGGACCTGTCATTTAAATCCCAGATCAAAGAGGTTTCTAGAATTTCCTTCTTTCATCTGAGGAATATTGCAAAAATGAGAAATCTCCTGTCCAGGGGTGATGCTGAGAAACTAGTCCATGCATTTGTTACTTCAAGGCTGGACTATTGTAATTCTTTACTATCAGGAAGTCCACAAACTGTAGTTAAAAGCCTTCAGCTGATCCAAAATGCTGCAGCCAGAGTTCTGATGAAAATGAAAAAGAGAGATCATATCTCTCCTATCCTGGCTTCTCTTCATTGGCTTCCTGTTAAATCAAGAATTGAATTTAAAATCCTCCTTCTCACATATAAAGCCTTAAATGGCCAAGCTCCATCTTATATCAGAGATCTGATTGTTCCTTATGTTCCTAACAGAGCACTTCGCTGTAAATCTGCAGGTTTACTAGTGGTTCCTAGAATTTCTAAAAGTAGAATGGGAGGCAGATCTTTTAGTTATCAGGCTCCTCTCCTGTGGAACCAACTACCAGTTTTAGTCCGTGAGGCAGACACCCTGTCTACTTTTAAGACTAGGCTTAAAACTTTCCTTTTTGATAAAGCTTATAGTTAGGGTGGCTCAGGTTATCCGGAGCTGTCTTTAAAGTTATGCTGCTATAGGCTTAGACTGCTGGAGGACATAGGGACCCCCATTTCATCTTTCTGCTTCATTCTCTCTCTGTTCTCCTATTCTGCATAATCTGTTAGTTCAATCTCTAACGTTCTGCTCTCTCTGCTTTTCCTCAGAGTAGCTTTGCCTCGTCTGTTCCTGTTTGGCTGTGACGTCATCCAGGAAAGAAACATCAGCTGTGCTGCTTCCATCAACACCCTTGTTTGTAGATGTTGGAGATTGGCCTGTTTTCCAGTGTGGTCCTGTTTCTCTGGCCGTGGCTGGGTGGATGTGCTCTCTTCATCCTCTGGCATGGGAGCTGCCTTGGAGCTCGTCTGCCTGGCTGTGTGTTTCCTGGACGGGGCCGCCTTTTACAGCTGCTTTTTGTATCTCTGCTTCTGTCTCCTTGAACCCCAGTCGGCCTCGGCAGATGGCCGCTCACACTGAGCCTGGTTCTGCTGGAGGTTTCTTCCTGTTAAAAGGGAGTTTTTCCTCTCCACTGTCGCTGCAAGCGTGCTTAGTGTGAGGGATTGTATTTGAGTCAATGAGTCAATGCAATCAACTGGTTTTCCTTAGATAGAAAACTTTGTATCAATTTGACTGTATGATCTGGTTGAACTGTAAAGTGCCTTGAGATGACGTGTTGTGAATTTGGCGCTATATAAATAAACTGAATTGAATTGAATTGAAATTGTTGTGAGGGATTGCCTTTAAATTAATGACTCGATGCAAATTTTTCCTTAGATAGAAAACTATGAACCAATCTGACAGTATGATCTGGTTGAATTGTCCTTGTAAAGTGCCTTGAGATGACATGTTTGTAAATTGGCGCTATATAAATGAACTGAATTGAATTGATGAAACTCAACTCCTCTGTCATCATTATACAGTCGAGCAACATCTCAAACGTTTCTCTTTTATGCTCCGTTAAGGAATCAACATTTGGAATGTTCTATTTGATAAAATCTTTGCCCTGCAAGTGTCTACAACATGAAGCAGTTTCCCCCTTTAGACAAAGATGTTTAGGCTATAGATGAACATCTGCCTCCAATCCCAGAAAAGCAGGTTGACAAGTAGGATTTTCACAGAAAGGGGGATCGGTTAAAATATTAGCTGCTTTGATATAAATTCTAACCTGTTCCCATATAGTCAGATAGTTGTTGGCTACAAAGCTGTCACTGTATTGAAATTTATGTATTTTAACTTTAGTTGGTTGTTAACCAATGCTAACTTGGAGGTATTCCTATAAAACTGTTGCTCTATACATGGGGGCTCCGGACGGGGGGGTCCCCGGGGCATTCTCCACAAAACAGCATGCCTAGTAATACATCTTAACATCTGGAAGAAAGCCTCCAGCTTCATTGAGCTTACATAAATGTTTCTTTGGGATTCTTATAGATTTATAGCCTCAAATGAAAAATACAACAACTGAATCTAACTGCTTAAAGTGAGAAAATAATATATAACAGGGAAGAGATTGGAAACCATGGGCAAAACATGGCAAAGCAACCATATTAACTGCGTTAATCTGACCAACCTCAGAGATCAGAGCATCTTCCGATAGTCTATAGTCATTCAGTCTATCTATGCCTATTAATTCACAGAAGGTCCTTTAGATCCTTTATTACAGATATACTGAGAAAGGTAAAATATTCAATTTTTTTTAAGGGTGTGGAGTGAATGGATGTTAAATTAATCTTTTCAGATACGGGCATAATGATACACTTATCCCAGTTAACAGAAAACCAATTTTGTTGTAATTTCAGTGAAAGCTGGTTCTGTTCAATAAAAGATAAGTGTTTTTAATTAAGAGTAATTATCATTTGAATGTGCTTTACTGGTGGCACTCATGTTTGTCAAAGAACACTACTGCCACCTACTGGTTTGTGACGTCACGGTGCGGTATCGGCTGTTGATCAAGTCCCAGTGCTGTATCTGGTGTTTGTCACAACGCGCTATTATCCAAGTCGTCTTGAAAACATTCTTCTTCCAAATGTTGGCTACATATTACGGGTTTTTTCTCTGGCCAGAAGTTCGATGGCAAATCCTCCCTCTTCAAGTTGGCGATCCAACGACCAACCCGTCCGTGGAGGATCAGGAATCAGAAAGGTGGAATAACTCATTTTTTTCAGTTTTACCTGATGTATTCCAACATCCAGCTGCCATGCACGTGAGCATTGTCAGTTTCACTATAGCTCTGGTGAATTTCAATGGTGAAGTCCTCTTCAATAATTGTTGTTGATTGCAGATGTGTCTAGTAGTTCCCATTGATTTTGCTTGTAAAACGGGGAGAATGGCGCTAGGCTTACTGCACCGTAGTGTTAATTTCGTTAACGAAAACTAAACGAAAATATTTTCGTCAACGCACATTTTTCACCGAACGAAAACTAGACGAGACGAGACGAAAATCCCCACTAATAAACAATAACTGGGAGTAAATCAGAAATAATTTTCGTGGACTAATAAAGACGAGACGAAAATGCAGTTCGGTAAATAAAGACTGGACTAAAATCTATGGACATTTTAGTTCACGAATAAAGACGAGACGAAAATTATATATTATTATTTTATGTTTTTTTCAAATCCTGTCTCCTCTCCTCCTCCGCCTCCTCCTCGTCAGCTCCCAGAGTAGCCTACTCTGGGGCTCGGGAGAAAGAGGAGACGTGATATATGGACACATTTTCGCTTCATTGAAGTGGAGAACAAAACCAAATGCTTGATTTTAGTGGAAGGGAAGGAATGTGGCCACATGGTAGCAGGACAAAACACAACAAACCTGAAGAGACACGTCGCAGTTCACCAGAAAGACATTACGGTAAGTTAACAGAAAGATTGGTGGTGGTTGTTTATAATGTAACATTAAATCAACGGCTATAATGTCCCAATGATAAACTAACTGATGTTGGCTAACTTTCATAGCATTTAGTATCCAGGCTGGCTACGTTACGTTAGATTGTTAGCACGTAGCGGCCGTAGCCACTTGTTGATAGAACTGAGTGTAAAGTTAAATTTATGCTAACTTAGATATGTTATACTGGCCGGGCAACTATAGTTTTCGTTAAATTGCAAGTTTGATTAAAGCAGACAGACGTTTTAGGTAATCTAGGAGCTGCAAGTGAACACAAACACCTTGGCAGCTACACATGTATGCTAAATGTTAAAACGAACTGAAACTATTTATCAGGATAAGCAAAATAAAAATAATATGCCACACATAATTCAGAACAACTTTAACCTAGATTTTCATATGCAAAATAGTCATTTCTAAGGGAACCACTGCAGGGATGTCTTTATTTGGTGACATAAAATGCTGCTCTGTTTATCTGCATATTACTATTACAAGGACATTTGATTTGAATTGGCATCAATATTAATACAACCAAAATGCATGCACACATAAAAATGTCTGCAATTTATTCCTGCATTAAATGATAGTTAGGTTGTTTGTATGAGTTTGAAATGGATTGTCAAATGTAGTTTTTACAGAGACTTAGTTTTTGTTAAGGAAAAAAAGAGACCTATATGCTACTTATACACTTGGAATTCCTGTTATGCTGTTTATCTATCCTAACATTGTATTAATTTCTGTTCCAGACTGAAGATGCACCACCACCAACCACCTACCAGCCACCCAGAAACAGGCCAGCTAAAGCTGGAAGGAAAGCACTTTTGTTGTATCAGTTGGAGTTTTTTTTTTTTTTTTAACAACATTGACCTTAAATCTATTTATTTTATTATTCTATGTGAACTAGCTTTAAACAGCTAGCACTTGTGTAAAGTTCATAAGACACTTTATTTTATTTATTTGTTTCCTTTGTCAGGTCTGTTTTATTTGTTTTAATGCAAACATTTGTGTTTGTGTCTTTGAACCTTAACAATGTTCAAAATAAATATGCAAATATTGTCAGAACATCTTCCATGTCTGCATGTGTTCCTTAAAATTGTGTTTTTTTATCAAAAAGATGAGAGAAAATGTTGAAATAATTTTAGGAAATCTTAAACGTTATCTGCTGACAAAAAAGTAAAAGGTTAAAATTATGTCCTGACTAAAACTAGACTAAAATGTTGACAGTTTTTGTTGACTAAAACTAAACTAATAAAATTATGTTTTCTTGGACTAAAATAAAGACTAAAATGCTCTGACTTATAGTCAACTAAAACTAGACTAAATAAAAATGCGATGATGTCGACTAAATGTGATAAAAACTAACAAACGATGCTGAAACTGGACTAAAACTAAAACTAAATTTAAAAATGGCTGCTAAAATTAACACTACTGCACCGTGACGTCACTGCTGGAAGATGGCAGGAGGGAGGGGTTACTATGTTTGGGCAAAAATGGCCGCTCCAAGACTCAGTGATCGTGAGTCTGTTCGGAGTTCAAGGAGACGCATTAAATCACTGCAAACGTATTAGTTTTAGGTATAGATCCATTGATTATTTCTTGCTGACCGGACTTCTCCTTTAACATGTCTGAGGAAGCTGAATTAAGATAAATACCTTTTTTTTTTTTTTTTTTTTACATATTTTCAATATAACCTTATATTAATTATCTTCCAACTCACAAATCCACCCTTCTTTGAGTTAGTTATCAAATGAAAGTCCAATAAATCAAATGCAGCTTCATAAAATGAAGAGGGTTAAAGATAGACACACGCTTCAGCAAAGCACTGTAGTCCATGTTTGAATGCAGCAGAGGTGAACTAACAGGCCATCAGAAACATAAGAAACATAAGTCATGAACATCAGCTCTACATCAGATACGTCAGAGACCTGATGTTCAGCAAGATGCATTTCATGGCCTTTGATCTGAACCCCTGTTGAACAGCGGTCTAGATAAGTCTGCACACATAGCAAATAAAAACCAACAGCCTACACAGAGCAGACTCTCTTCAAAACACACCCCAATGCAATTGTGTTTACCCAGTTATATAAAAAAGCCAAATCCCATCAGTCATCCTGAAATATGAGTCACATTATCATAATATAATTCTGCATTATCTCCTCTATAAAGTCATATGTTCTCATTACAGCCTCCAGCATTAGACTCTCGCAGCGCTGAACTCTGTTTAAAACATCAGGAAATGTGTTTGCAGAGTGAAGCAAAGTGTTTGGATTCCATCTGAGGTGCTACAAACGAGGTTAATGACTGTCAGACAGGATTTTCCGCCTCCACGTCCACCACTGGGCTGCATCTGCCTTCACGCGCTGGACGCCGCTGTCCCTGTACGGTCCAGGGGATCAGCATCTGCTTGCTGACATGCTGGATGATAAATCATCACCAAAATGCCCAGGCAGGTGGGGAGGCAGCTTCATCAGGGTGATGTGAAAAGACGTGGGCTGTCTTTGATAAGGCAGCAGTCATTTTCACACCAAACAGGAATGAAAGGTAACTGCTGTTAAACACCCACCTGAAAGCAGGCTGAGAAGAAAGCAAGTATCTCTACAGTACGTCAGAGGTCAGTCAGACTGCTGCTCAGCTTAAAGCTGAACGGCATCCATGTTATATCTGTACACAGAATGACAGGGTTCCTACAGCATAAGGCAAGTTAAATTCAAGACTTTTTAATGCCACTTGAAATAAGAATTTAAGACCAAATTCACAAAAAAACACAAGAAAAACCTGCTTGCAACAACTTAACCCAAAGGTTTATTTTAACATAAACCACTGCACTAATGTTTCAAATTTCGAAAAGCTTCCCATACAGGAAGAAAGCTAAAAAACAAATGACAGATATATTTGAACAATTATTTAACTGAATTCACAAACTTTGTTTTAGCAGGGATCAAAACAAATCAGTTTTAAAGCCCCAACATAACCAGTGCTAAGTCTTTTTTGCAGCTATTTTTCTTTGTATGGTTTTCTTAGTATGTTTGATTTGGTGATAAGTGGAGGCGTTGCAGAGACAAGGGTGGAACTAAACTGAGAAATACCGGCTGTTTCTCCGTAACTCGATTTTATCGCTTTGTGTTTCGTGCTTCGCATGTGCGACTCCACTGCTTTAATTCCCATCGTTCCGAGCTTGAATGACTTCTTGCACTAAATCCACTGAGCCTCATGTTTGTTCCCTGGTTTTAGCCATGGAGAAAACTCTTGGCTGGAGACAATTCTGGTTACATTTACACTTGCTCATATTTTCCAGACAAAAAGTTAATGGTGCATCTCCCAAATGTCCCGGCCGCAACAACGCTTTTATTGGTTCTATCGGGACGGAACCAATAATTGCGAGCCGGTATTTAAAAAAAATAAAATAGTCAATTTTAACGTTTTATTTAGAAGATAAATCGTAATAAAAATAATCCTATTTATGATGTTTTAAAAATTAAGACCTACGAAAGACTGATTTAAGACATTTTAATACCAATTAAGGCCTTAGTTTTATTTTGAAGAATTCAATGCCTTTTAAGACTTTTTAGGGACCCTGGAATGAAGCTAAGATTTACAAATCAGTGACTGGAATTACTTAAAGCCAGGACTGGGTGGTATGTTTTGGTAAAAGAGATGGACAAGAAGAAGCGATCTATAAACTGTGCGTAGGGTTGTTGTTTTTTCCGCTGACCTTTTGTGTGTGTAGCATAAGTGCATGCAGATCTCCAGTTGAGATGTATGTTCCATGAGAATAACCTACAGCAGAGAATGATCAGTGTTCTACCGGCTGCACACAGGGATACGATAAGTGCATTGGTGTCTGCAGAACCAATGGTTACTGGGTTCTGCAGGTCATTGTCCTGCTATTCATTCTGACTCCAAACCATCTGAGGACTTCGGTCCTTGAATGTTTGTGCTTATTGTGTTGGTTTTTAATGCCTCTGTCTTGGTTTTGATGCCAATCTGGACACCATTGCACATCCTTGTTTAGAAATGGCTGATTGGCTATAAAAATGTTCAATCTTTATACATGTAAAAGACCAATTCATTATACTTGTAAATCTATAAGCTTCTACTAGTTTTTCCAGCTATAAAGGAAAAGTCTGCTTAGCAAGGAATAATCAATGGATCGTTATCTATACCTTAAACTAATATGTTCGCACTAATTTAATGAATTTAGTAAAAAAAAAATGTTTTGTTATTTCAATTTTCCGATACATGATCCTCCACAGACGGGTTTATCGTTGGATTGCCAACTTGAAGAGTCTCATCACTATGAGAGAGAGGGAGAGACATGCGGCAAAGTAGCACAGGTGGGATTCAAACCCAGGTCGGCCGCGTCAATGACTAAGGCCTCCGTACATGGGTTGTGCGCACCAACCACTGCGCCGTCTGCACACCCCATGAAAATTACTCTTAAAGCTGCAGTCTGTAACATTGAGAAGAGAGCAGACTTCGACTGAAAATTTGAAGAAAAACAGGTTTCACGCCACTCCCCCACCCTCTCTGCTTCACTCATGCCCCACCTCCAAGCTCCACCCCTCTCACAGCATCTGCGCGGCTACCGCATGCGACCAGAAGCGTCCAAGCAGCGTACGCGGCATGGAGTGTGAACCGTGAGCTGTGATTGACACTCCATCAGATGCTCCTCTGGCTGTGATTGGTTGTTTTCAGGCGTCCCGAATTATTCTTTCCAGATTGAAATACAGGCAGTATGCGGGACCAATTGAAGCAGTTTTTTTCCCAGGTTACATATCACATGTACTGCTGTCTGGGCATAGGGACAGTTTTAGCCAATATGACAAAAAAGTGATTTTTTAAAACTTACAGACTTCAGCTTTAATTCTAATGTTACCATTATCCCTACAAATCATTTTCTATTGCTCAAAAAAATACAAGGATGATATGACCACATACCATGCATATTTCTATCTTATTTTACTTTGCAAAAATATATATTTGGGACAGTGATTACAGTTGACGATTACAGCTGACAGTAGCTCTCTGTTTTATTAATAGTGCCTCTAGTGGCAAAATAAAGTAATACAAGAACAACCAGGAAAAACTTGCCTTTGATTTTTTTTGTCTTTCCTTTCAGGGCAGAAAAAAAAAACAAAAACTAACAAATCTTTTTCAGATTTTTCTTTCTCTTGCCTACCAGGGCTTCCATATCAGGCTACTGGGTGACATAGGAACACCTTTTTCTTTCAGTCTGCAGTGTTAGTTCAATCTCTAACGTTCTGCTCTGCTTTTTCTCATAGTAGCTTCATCTGTTCTGTTCCTGTTTGGCTGTGACTCCATCCTGGAGAGAAACATCAGCTGTGCTGCTGCCATCAACACCTTTGTTTACAGATGTTGGAGCTTGGCCTGTTTTTCAGTGTAGTCCTGTTTCTCTGACTGTGACTAACTGGATGTGCTCTCTTCATCCTCTGACAATAGAATTCATTGAGCCTCTTTTATCTTCTTTCATCTTTTTTGACTGGATGGATTTTCTTATCTTCTTGTGCAACACTAAGTCCATACAAATCTCCCTGTTGTCACAATGTTTTTCTCTGACATTTACTGCCAAATCTGCAGTAAACTGGATACGTAGAGAATCACATTTACACAGTGAGGCATAAATACACAGACTCCTGACTTTACAGCATGATCTACCTGCTGCAGTGCAGCTGTGATGAATTGAACTCTGCAATTGATTAAGTGGATCGATGCTCTAATCTGCATCCTCTTAAAACTAAAATCTGTTAAATCTACTGTTGTCGAGGATGAGCAAAAATATAATGGAGGAAAGTTTGACGTTTGGAAAAGTCTTTTTCATGCAGAGTGATGGGGGTAATGTGTTTCAATAGTCACCGGCTAATTCACATCTGAATGTTTACCTGCTGAATGAGAGATGGACGAAGCCATTATTATGGCTGAGGCTGATCCAGCTTTAGGGCATCCACAAGGGCAGACACAGGCTTCAAGGCCCTATAGGGTCTACTAATGAGCTTCCTGCACTGAGTATTACTATAAATATTCATGGTCTGTGGGTGGTCATAGTACTTCATGGTAGGGAAATAATTAATCTTTGCAGCAGTGAAGGAAACAAACAACAGGAGTTTTCATGTCAAACAGCAGCGCAGGTGGAAGGTTGTTTCTATCAATCATGAGTCAAGTTCATCTGGTTTTACTGTAGCGAGAAAAAAAAAAACAAAAAACGATGAGTTCATGGGGTTAATCTTATTAAATTGACGTTGTCACATTTCGGTGTGGCCATGTCAGCATCCATATATCACCTAAAACTGTTTGAGTGCAGGCATAAACAGAACATCTCTGTCAGGTTTTGGTTGTGGTTTTTGAGAACCGAAATGCAGAGGCGAGGAGGCAGAGGTAAGTTATTGTAGTTTTAATTGAGTTTTTACAGGAAACAGAGGCAGGAATCCAAAAATCCAACATAAAAATGTAAAACTAACCAGAACCATGGAGACATCAGGGAAAACATGCATGAGGAGCCAGGGAAAGACAAGGAACCAGCACAGAGGAACTGCACAGGGAGAGGATTTATGGCTGACTGAACAAAGGCAGGACTAATGAGCTGATTGGGAGCAGATGTGAACAGAGGCTTCTAGAAGGAGCTGGGGAAAAGGAGACCAACTCAAGAGGGCAACAAAGAAAAACCTAAGTACAAAATATGAAATATACAACACATGTAGTTCTTAGTGGAAGCATCTTTTAGGGTCCATCTCTGGCATATTTAGGAGGAAGGACAGTTTGTCTCATGAACTCAGTTTCCAAGTGCTGCCAGAGAATCTCAACACAAATGAAAAGCATCATGTTTCTATCCATGTAGCTCTGGCTATAGGTTTAGCTGAACATGCTGCTTTGCAGCTCATATTAGGCTTTTCCTTCAGGGTTGTTGTTTATTTTGCCCAACCGAGTTTGACCAGTTCCTCTACTGTAGTAAAGCCTTCCCATAACTGCTACCCTGCTACCATCATCATGTTTCAGTATATCAGGGTTTTTCTTTGAGAATGCGGTTGGGGAATCTTGTTCATGCTGATATTTATTATTTACCTTTTTTCATAAATGCAAAGATCGTAACTCAAAAGCGGTTTAGTTGAGATGTTGTGATGTTATGTTCAATGTACGATCCAGGGTGGATGCCACATTAATGTTGTGGATTTATATTCTATTCAATTCCCATCCAGCTGGGAATTTATATTTTTGATACTTTAAGATGTTTATTGCCCTCCCTGGTAGGGGGGGGTTAATATCTTATTTAATCAGATATTATTTTAGCTGTTATATACTGTTTATGACACACAGTCCTACTAACTGTGTGTTAGAACAATAGATGAAAGAGTGATTCGAGCACTAATCATGGTCAAACAGTTAATTCTGCACATACATGGAATAAATTCACCACAACTTCTGTTCAAAATATAAGAGTTTATTAACAAAAATCATTCAGCTCCAAGTCAAACATTTCAGTTTAACACTCAACTAAGACTAGTGAAACTCAACTAATCTAAACTACTATGCACAAACAGGAAGGGAAACATGGTTGAAAAACATATTACAGTTTAAGATGGATTCTGTGTTTGAAACCAAAGTTTATCTGGAAGAATTTGGGATGTGATCAAATTAGCTTTTCACTAATTTAGAGAAATATGAATGTTTTCCGACCAATTCACAATGCAAATCCATGAGGTGAATAATTTGGCCAAATGTTTTATTAAATGATTTGCTTAATCAGGAACCAATAACCTCTAGTTAATGATTCTTTACCCTCTTTGAAATAACTAACAGCGAATAGACATCAGGATACCATTAAATGACCTTTGGTCAGACTTGGTAATGGGAATGTAATGAGCATTTTAGGAACACATTAGTGAATAAAGCTTGTCCAAGCTTCAGCAACAGCTCAACACATGTTTCTGTATAGCATAGCGGAGCATGCGATCTATCCTGTTAGCTTGACTTTACTCATCAGTAAACACATGAAATGATTAACATCATCAGCAGAGATTAACAGGCAGGCTAAACAGCAAGACAGGCTCTCTTTGCCTAAGCGGCTCACACCAGGGGTCCTTAGCTGGCCTTCTCTCCAGTCTGGCTCTATGACTTCTGAAACTCAAGAGAAATGTGTTGCCATTGTATTTGCTTTTGGATGCCTCGGCTGAGAAGAGGGGGGTTGCAGAGATATTAGAGCTGTTCATTCACCAGAACTGCGTCCTCCTCTATGGTTCCCAATGTCCAAAAACCCTGATCATGGCATATGGCACAACAAAGATGATCGAAGGTAATATTACTAACCCAACACCCAGTGTTGTGCATGAACAGTGTTCACTACGTTCATATTTTTAGTGAATGGTGAACTAAACTGATCAGGTTTTAAGTAATGAATGTGAACAAGAGTGACGTTCACACTGAGAATAATGAGCGACACACACAGCTCACGTTGCTGTTCAATTAATAACTATTTTCATTGGATAACATCAGGTTTTACGGCATTTATTACGGTACACAGCCTGACGGAGCAGCATCTCTACTGCTAGTTCTAGTTTGCTCCATTCAGACCCATCTGCTGGTATTTCTGATGTCAGTTTAGAAGAGCGCTTGGCAGAGTTTGATCAACTAACAAAGGAAGACTGGGACAAAAAAACTCATATTAGTTAAAGCTCAGAGCCATCTTGGGAAATACCTGCTACTGAATGAGTAACTTGGATCCAGATCTTTTCAGCAGAACCTGAATGTTCCTGTATGTTTCTGAAGTTCTGTGTAATTAGGCAAAATAAAGGCTTCACTGCACATCCAGTAAACCTCGACTGCATCCAGTACTTTCCATTTCTTTCTATATATTATCATCACACATTTAAAGGGGTGTATGTGAGGTTCTATTGTGGAGGACTGTGGCTTCATTTAAATCAATTCAATTCAGTTTATTTCTATAGTGCCAATTTACAAAACATGTCATCTCAAAGCACTTTACAGTTCAACCAGATCGTCCAGTCAGATTGATTCAATGTTTTCTATCTAAGAAAAATCAGTTAATTGCATCGACTCATTAACTCTAAGGTAATCCCTCACACCAAACTGCCTACCTTTATGATGCAGGAAAAAGACTAAAACAAAGAGAATCCAGTAGAACTTTTTATTGCCTACCTGGAATGGGTGACAATAGTTGAATAAACTTTTGCCCTATTTGTCGATACTCGCAGATACCAATACCACCATTTTAGTGCAGTATCGGTGCAACACTAGTGCAAACTTAACTGGCCCAACATTGACTACACCCATAGGCTACTTCTGCTACACAAGCTGAAGTTGGAAAAGAGCCACACCACATGCAGGATGTATTGAATGATGATGAAAGATTAGCCTGGGTGCATTTCCGAACTTAGTCCCGCCCACAACGTTTGAGGTCGGGAAGTTCGGTCTGGCATTGCTCAACAGTAGCGGGAGTATGCTCGCACAATATCTGGCGGGCCAATCAAATTGTCAGGGCGGGCTTTATACGATGATAGACAGATTATCAACAGTAACGTAATCAACCACGTGACCAAAGCACGCTTGGGTGACAACAACAATGGCTGCCGCTGGAGAGTTGAGGTGTGTAGATTCTGCTATTAGGTCTGTTCTAGAAGATATCGACAGCAAATTAATTTTAAAAGAGGAACAGAGAAACGCGATAAAGGCTCATCTTCTTATTCTAGGCGTGCAATTGCACGCTTTGATTTTTGTTGACAACAACTATGCGTCGCTTAACATACGTCCCGCACTCCGTTGCTCTTATTGGTTGTAGGTCACTCCAATTGAGTGCAGAGGCATTTTTTTTCCTGGTTCGTTCGAAACACGCCCCATATTCACAGCTCTATGGAGCAGCATCAGACTCATATTCTGACTAGAATTGAGTCGGACTTTGTCAGGCTAATGAAAGATTAGGAAACATGACAAAACATGAGAAAGATGTAAAAACAGCTGATAGAAATCCATAATGTGACTGTAACACCAGAACAAAGTATCAGGGCAGCTCCACAGACTCTGGCACCCGTAGCAAAGGAATTTAACTCCATCAATTTATGCAGTCAACGCAACACAGTTAGTGTTAGGGTAGATAATGAAATGTCACATAGTTGTTTCCCGTTAACTAGCTTGGCACGTGTCAGCTGGAATGTTTAGCCATTTTTCTTCAATTCAATGCTGTGAATAGAAGCAAAAATGTATGTTTAGGTTTTAACAGACATGGGCAATGTGGAGTCAACAAGTCATCTCCATGTCATGTATTTGTTCTACCCAGCCACTGAAGCAGGTGAGTCCAATCTTCACCGTGAATTAACCTGTGCAGATTGGACTCACCTGGTTAATTGGCTGGGTAGATTAAATACATGACACAGAGATGACTTGTTGACTCCACATGTCTGGGTTTTAAAAATGTTAGTAGCCTAAGTGGCTATTCCTAATACTCTCGACTAGTGATGAGTTAATGAGGCATCTTGAAGCCAAACTGTATTGATACTTTCTCACGGAATACTGAAACCTGCTGGACCTTTAAAGATACTACAGGCAGCTGATTAGACTAAACTGAAATTTATTTGATGACCTAATACAATGATATTAAACATATTTTTATATTGTATTATTTCGTATCTATGTTTAAATTGAAAAATATCTTTGATATTTTTAGAAGCAGTCAATGAATAATGTAAACATATAACGTGAAAATTTTGGGGAAAATGTGAATGAGGATGCTTGTTGATTAAGATATTTAATCATATTTTTTAAACAATAAGTACAGTAAAAACAGTAACTAAACACAGAGTCAATTTGAAATTAACTTTAATTCAGATAAGTTGAATGATAACTGAGAGGACATTGTTTTGGCAGATGAACCATGTTGACAGATCCGTTTTGAAACACAGTGTAGTGAGACAGTCAGTTAGAAACAACTCCTGTATTGGTCACACGACTTTCTGGAAACGACACACAATACAGTGTTTTGCTCTATGGGCTCGACACATGAACCGACGCATCGGGGTTGCTGGAACCATCACTACTCTGGACCACTTTAGTAATTTATTTCCACGTGCTATAAATATGTACTTCAAAACATCTATGGACTGTTGGAGGGTTTTTGGTCAGAACTACAGGCTCTCTGCTCCCCCGCTGCCAATAAATTTCTCTGATTTCTGTCATTTTTTATACAGGCAGCAGGTTAATAAAAGAGATGCAATCAGCAGGCTGCCTGGAACATTTCTCTACAATTCTGTGCAATCACAACATAATAGCAGCATTAGGCCTGGATGAATAATAAAAGTGGAGCTTTTTGTTTTGAGGTGAGCTAGCAAACACTGCGGGGTTTCTGACTGTTTCTGCTTCCAGTTGCAATCATCCACCTTGTCTTTTCTAACAATTCCTCCAACACTGATGCTATCAGGGCTTATCGATAAAAAACAAAACAAATACAGAGCCTAAATGTTTTTGGAGAAGGTGGGGGTTGTTTAAAAAGATTTCAATAACACTAAACAAGAAAATAGTGGCCATTCTTTTGTTGAATAAAGAATAATCCTTTCCTGTCATCATCAAACATTTTGTGCACCAGTTTTAATGCCTTGGGAACATTTAAAAATTGCAATGCAAACTGCATATTATAAAAGGGGTGGGTACTAGCCTTCAGAATAAGATGCGTATTACAACACGTTGGTTGTGTGTTACAGTATACTACTAATGCAATATTCTAAGCACTTCAGATACATTTAAAATAAAGTCATAAGTTAAAGAAAAGTAAAAAAAAAAAAACAATCCACTGGATTTTGTGACCAAATTTGAAGACGTTTCTCTTCCCATCCAGGAAGCTTTTTCAAATCAAAATGTCAGAAATAGCGTTAAGTTCCAGGCTTTAAAGAGAGGACCAACAACGCCTTGTTTTGGCTTAGAAAGCATGTAAATGGAAACGGATGAACGGGTCCAGCCCTTTGGAATGAGGGTCGCTTTGGCTTCTTTATTAGCCTGCAATGCCCCATACCTTTCTACACTGGAAAAAATCTAAATCTAGATGAGTCATTTTTTACTTTAAATAAATACATTTGTTGGATTGAGGCGGTAAAAGAGACATTTTGCCAATGGAACAAGACAGTTTACATTTAAAATAAGAAAACACAATTGGATTGTCTTATTTCAAGTGCATATTATGTAATTATCTTATTTTAAGAGTAAAAATACTAATTTCATAGGCAAACTATCTCATTTACCTATTCAAATTAAGGGTAAATACACTTAATTTAAGACATTTTTACTTATTTCTGTCAGGAATCCAGTTTTTGTGGGTTGCTTTTGTGTTTCCTTTTCTCCTCCACTAGGTGGTGCCCCGTCCACATTGGGCCTCCCTGCACACCTGCAGCTGGTTGGACCATTACCTGAGGACTCTTAAGCTGCTGACTGCCACTACCTCGACGCCAGAGTGTTAGCCAGTTTTGGGAAGTCTCCCTGCAAACTGGATGTTTTGGACCTTCTTCCCCCTGGAAGGATTCTCTGAGCGTCAAACTGAGCTGAGGATTCAAATTGGTGCTTTGGATCAACTTTTCCCCAAGGATTGTTTGGGCTTCTCTCTGAGCAGGGAATTCATCTCCACAAGAAACCGTTCAAGTACCATTGGAAATCTAAGTGGCAGTCAGCACCTCCGTTCCTCAAGGAAACACCTCAACCTGGTTATACCCTGTCCCCCCTCCAACGAACAAGTCTCTTACTGGAAAAACCCACACTGACTAGATTCAACGAAACACAGCTTTTATCTGGAAACTCCCGGTTCGTCAGTGTTCAGAGCAGCACTGGACTCCTCTCTACCAACTCACAATAAACCTGTTAAACCTTCCCCTGGTCTCTCTGTTTGGTTTTCTGGGTCAGACCTTTAGATAAAATCATGACAATTTCTAGATCGTTTTTTCTAATGTAAGCGTCTGAAAGGGGAGTTGTTAAAGGAAATTGTTGACCTGGCTGAATAGGGATCAAGGAATAAGATGTACCTGATGTGCATCAGATGACTGAACCAAAAAAAGTTCAATCAATTAAATTAAATAAGCTTCCTCCATGTCCCGTTTATTAAACTTGGACAAGTTTCTTTGCCACTTGGATCTGATAATAAAACCATTTACAATTGTCCAACTGAACATAAATATTTCTCAGTTTGGGAAACACCTAATTGAATAGATGTACAATTAAAAATTCTGAGTTTCAGAGAATCTGATTTACATACAGATGGTGGACGCCATCAGGCAGCGTTAAGAGGTCCTGCTGGACATCTGAGCTTCCTGACGTCCAGGCCTAGGGAATCCTGAGCATTTGACGCTGGAATTGAGAAATCAGAACTTTTTCAGCTTGATGCAGGGCATCAACCAATCAGAAAACATAATCCAAGAGTTTTCTGGGAAACAGGCACTACTGCCTAATCCCAAACTGGCCCCTAAACACTATCCCTACAGTGTCCCAAACCACACAGTGGGTAGGGCTAGCAGACGGTTCAGCTCTTACATGCTGGCCCTTTCTTAATATGTGTACAATTGCATTCTTATGACTTTGTGAAACGTCACCAGCATCAGTCCCAGCACTCAAATGCAGATATTGAAATTCGCACCTTGTCCTCGTTGCAAAGTTCAAGCTCAGGTTCAGTCAGATTGGAAGGGGAATCTTTTTGAACTAAAAGCTGCAACTGGATTTTAATATTGACTAGGCTATTGCTCTGTGGGCTATTTACTCCCATCTATCTAAGAAAGAATATAAAACAAAACCAATGTAAAATAATGTTGTTTTCCCCATTATAGGTAGTTTTTATGTTGCAGCTTTGGTCGGTTAATGAGCAACTGTACCCAGGTTCACTGTGGGCCATTTCCTGCCATCTCAGTGGAAACTTGTTCTTGTTTATTTAAGCCCTCTGCACAGCACACCTGCATGGATGCATAAATAAGAGCATCCTGGCAAAGCCCAGAATGATGAAAAATCAAGGGTGGAATAGCTTAGCGTCGCCCTGTAGTATAACCCAGGTGTGATTCACCATAATGTCTGGGACTTAGGGCTCAATGTTCTCCTTTATGTTTCTATCAGTTGATTCTGAAGACGTGATTTTTTCTGAAATGTTGAGTAAGTTTTATAATTGCAAACCATACCTTTTTTTGTTTTAGTGAATGTGAGTCAGACCTTTGAGCGGCTTTAGGTCAGCAGTGGATCTGTTCAACGGTTCTGTTTCTCCATGCTCCTCATGCTAATTGTTGAATAATGAGAGCTTAAGTGTGTGGAGTTTTAAAGCTCTACTGAATCCACTGCATTTCCTCTTCACTGTCAGAAATTAAGATTAATTTAGAGCAAATGAGAGCAAAGTAGATTCACACTTTTCTCTTATTTTAGTGGCAGGTGTGATGAGCCAGGTATCTTGGCTTTTTCTCTGGATCATTTCTCTGATGGTCATTAAGACCCTACAGTAGATGACATTGTTACAAATTTAGAAAAACGACCAGATGCTCATCCCATCTGCTAATGGATGCCTGTAGTCTGAACCATCTGTAGTTGCTGCTTTTGTCAGATTTATGTTGTTCAAAGTTCATAAGGCTCTACAACCCATACCTTATATTAAGGAAAAAGTCAGATCAGCAAGATATAATCAATGGATCATTATTTATATCAAAAAGTAATAAATTTGATATAATGATGATTCAATTAATTTAGTGTTAATCAGTAAAAAAATTAAAATAATAATTTTCGTCACGATCACTGAGTCTGGGAGCGGCCATTTTTGCCCAAATATAGTAGCCCCTCCCTCCTGCCATCTTCCAGCAGTGACGTCACGGTGCGGTAAGCCTAGCGCCATTCTCCCCGCTTTACAAGCTAAATCAATGGGAACTACTAGACACATCTGCAATCAACAACAATTATTGAAGATTTCCAGAGGACTTCACCATTGAAATTCACCAGGCAAGGCAAGGCAAGGTAAGGCAAATTTATTTGTATAGCACAATTCAGTACAAAGACAATGCAAATTCCTTTACATGATTAAAATATAGGAAAATAAAACAGAAAGCAAGTAGTGAAAAAATGAAATAAATAAAAAAAGAAATAAAATAAAATAAAAAATGCAGAAACAAAAAAGAATGTTAAAAACAGTTGGACTAAAGAAAATAAAAAAGTTGAACTAATGATGTTTCAGTTGAACTGTTTAACTAGAACAGTGGAAGGCAATCCTAAACAAATGTTTTTTTAGTCTTGATTTAAAGGAACTCAGGCTTTCCGCACTTTTACAGTTTTCTGGAAGTTTGTTCCAGATAAGTGGAGCATAGGAACTAAATGCTGCTTCTCCATGTTTAGTTCTGGTTCTAGGTATGCAGAGCAGGCTGGAGCCAGAAGACCTGAGTGGTCTGGAGGGTTGATACACTGATAGCAAGTCTGTGATGTATTTAGGTGCTAAGCCAGAGATTTATAGACTAACAGAAGTATTTTAAAGTCTATTCTCTGAGATACAGGGAGCCAGTGGAAGGACTTTAGAACTGGGGTGATGTGCTCTACTTTTTTAGTCTTAGTGAGGACACGGGCAGCAGCGTTCTGCAACAATTATTGAAGATTTCCAGAGGACTTCACCATTGAAATTCACCAGAGCTATAGTGAAACTGACAATGCCCACGTGCATGGCAGCTGGATGCTGGAATACATCGGAAAAAAGTGAAAAAAAAAGTTATTTCACCTTTCTGATTCCTGATCCTCCAGAGAAAAAACCCGTAATATGTAGCCAACATTTGGAAGAAGAATGTTTTCAAGATGACTTGGATAATAGAGCGTTGTGACAAACACCAGATACAGCACTGGGACTTGATCAACAGCCGATACCGCACCGTGACGTCACTAACCAGTAGGTGGCAGTAGTGTTCTTTGACAAACATGGATGCCTCCAGTAAAGCACATTCACATGAAGATTACTCTGAATTAAAACACATTTATTGAAAAGTATGTAATAATTTCATACTTGAAGTACTTTCAGAAGTTTGTATTCTGAATATGCTGGACTTTTTCTTTAAAATTATACTATACTGTATCTAGGTTTTATCTTCTCAGTGCACAGAAAACCAAACTTTAATAAATGTTCTAAAAACTTCAAAGATTTAACATTAAAATCTCCCTCTTAGAAATAAACAGTAAAAAAAGCTGTAATTTTTTTACATCTATTATCTTGGCATGAAATATAAGTTTGGTTTCATTAGAAGCCTTCAGCCTTCACACCTTATCTCCTGCCCCATCAGGTTCTCCACTGGTAAAGAACCTGACCATTGCCATTCTCCAGCTTAGTGAGTCAGGTGAGTTAACACACCTGAGGGAGAAGTGGTGGGCCAGCAGCTGTGTTGGGTTTGGTGAAGCTCAAATATCTGATGTAGCCAACATTTGGAAGAAGAATGTTTTCAAGATGATTTGGATAATAGCGCGTTGTGACAAACTCCAGATACAGCACTGGGACTTGATCAACAGCCGATACCGCACCGTGACGTCACTAACCAATCGGTGGCAGTAGTGTTCTTTGACAAACATGGATGCCTCCAGTAAAGCACATTCACATGGAAATTACTCTGAATTAAAAACACTGATCATTTATTGAACAGGATGGAATAATTTAATATTTAGAAGTTTGAATTCTGAATGTGAACGGACTTTTCCTTTAAGATAACTCTCCTCTTTTTCCGTCTATCAGTTCAGAGTGGAGGCTTATCCTCCAGGAAGGATGACCTGTTCTCTACATGGCTCCAGTGTAACATATGGCTTTGCATAATGAATTTTATTTCCATCCAGCTCCCTGAGACGCCGGGATGGATTCTACCGCAGCAGCAAATCTCTGCTGCAGTGACTTTTGAATCCTTCTGCCATCATTTCATTATCATTTTATCTTTGTCATTTCCACACATCATCCCAGCGCTGCTCTCATCGTCTCAACAGACACATAAATATGAATATCTACACACAGCAGCATGCACCACAAACAGCACTCCCAAGGCTGTATTTATAGGCTCCCTGTGACAGCATGTCCAACTAGATAATAGTCTGAGAAGCAATCTGATCCTTTAATCATCCTCTTAGTTAACATATTCGCCTCTTTGCAGTGAAACAGCTTCATTCTTCACATGACACTGGTAGTTTACAGCACCTGTCATTCTGAATACCAGATTATAGCAAACAAAAGTATTACCTCCAAGGCAGCCACCTGGGCAACAGGACTGTAACATTGCATGGTCACGGAGACACGCAAGATTAATAAGCTCTGCATTTCCATCTCCTACACGGGGCTGCCACCTGGGTTAATAGGGCTTCTAATGTGCATCGGCTGACAGAGGGCTGTTGATGGAGAGTCAGAGTAATTGAGAGGAACAAAACAAGAACAGAACCTCCACTGATAGCTCCTCCATGTTTGTTTGCTCATTTTATTGACTTCAGCTCGGCATCTCCTTCTTAATCGACAGGAGCTAAAAGTAGAACAGCTTTAAGAGGAGCTGAACTAGCACTGCAAATGAAGAGGGTCAAATAAATAGCATTTGTTGAAATGATTTAGGAGATCCCTCTTCCTGCTTTAAAAGGAAATGCTTTGCTGACACTGATCTGGTTAACAGGTCTATTTTTACAACATTTTGAAAAGCAGTTTTTGATCATAAACTCCAGGAAATTTCATCTTAAACATAAACATAGACACATCTGAAAAGGAGTTTTCACCATTTTCACCAGTGAAGCCAATTTATCTAATGAATTTCAGTACAGATGTTCTGATCAAAGAAATGTTTTTAAACAGGCACTGCCAGGGCAGCTAAATAGCACGCAGGAGCTGAAGTGCTTCCATTAGAGAAAATGGCTGAATCCCAAACTGCACCCTAACCACTAACCCTTAACTATCAAGTGTCCCATTGAAGTCTCAATCACAGCTGTTGAGGCGTCTTGATTGAAGGTGTGGGGGGGGGGGGGGGGGGGGGGTATTAACGTGAATGGGACGGCCTCTTCCCTCCAACAGAAAGGGAAAGCAGTCATTTCTATGGCAACACAGTGACACCCCATGTGGATGGCTTCTCTTTATAAAAAAAAAATCTAACCAGTCCAATAAAACTATTTCAAAGAGGACCTTCCATTTAGGAATTAATTATGTCTTTTATTTTTCCAAACGTCTGATTTTCTGTCAGTGTGGTAAAGATACAGCAAACCAGCAGAACCTACATTTGAATGAATGTGTTTCCTTTGTCACAACATTACACCTGCTACTAAATTCATGATGCATGACTTGCTATTTGAGGCCTCAATGTTCCCCTTGCCCTACCCACTACGTGGTTTGGGAGGGCCCTTAATGTGGCGGACCCTCTGGAGGTACACGGAGGGTTAGTGCTCAGGTGTTTAGGGGCCTGTTTGGGATTGGGAAAAGGGCTCACCTGGACATGTCATCAAAAAGGTTATTTTCTTAAATGCATATTTTGGTTATTTATTTTTACGTTATTGATTATAGCAGAAAAAAAGCAAAAATAAAAAATATAAATGAACTGTTTTACTTCTCGTCGTTGGAAAAACATTTAAAACCTTCTATTTTTCACAATTTTGCTATAATTGCTGCTCAAAGGTTATTGATCTGTCACCCAAAGGCATATTTTACAATCTCTACACTCCAGTTAACGATTAATCGATTACTAAATAAGTTAACAATTACAGAGAATAATTTATGAACTCGTGCTGATTAGGCCTCAAATAGTGAAAATAAAATCCAAATACACACTATAGTAAAATTAAAAAAGAGTCAAAATCATTTTACAAAATAATCATAAGAAATGTATAATTTGTGCAAAGAATTTTTAAAACTTTTATCTCCCTCTTGCCACTAAGGCATACTGGAGCACCCCCAGCACATGACCGCATGTGCAAAAATAATCTGTTTTTTAGTTTATTTTTTTTTTCTCCTCGTTGTCAGGTGGTGGTGGATGATTGGAATACAGTAGAAACAAATCGGACTGTTTTTTTAATGAAAATCTTTAATCTGGACTAAATTTCGGGTTAATGCATCATATACCTTTTACAGGCGTAACCCCGGGGCTGTTCAGATAACACACGGTGCTAAGCACCAGAAGCAGGTCTAATAGCTTATGAATCAGAAGTGGAGGCAAATCATCAAACCAACAACGTCGTCTCATTGCCTAAAAGTTAAACACCGGATTATTACATATAGGCTGCCCTGATTTATACAAATAAATTCTCTCCCGCTGTTGTGGTATTGAAGGATGGAATCGGTTTTAACACACAGCAATCACCTCATAACCAGCAGAAAACAGCTTTCATTCTCTTTAGATAATGAGAAATTCAACTTAACGACCGTAAAAAAGGATCAGAGGGAGACGACCGTCCTCGGCTTCTGTACCTACCTACTGTAGGTTGCATAATTGAACAGGCTACATGGGAATGAATGCATTATTAACCTCAATCAGGACAGAAATAGGATTTCCCTAAACTCTACAAACAGATATAATTTTATGGAGGTGATTTCAGTAAATGATGCATCTCCACAGATATGATTCACTGGCAGTTGGAACATCCATCAAACCTTCATCTCTCTGTGTTTCTGTGCTGAACTGACAGCTGACGATATTAAAAGTTAATCAGGGTTGAATTTTTTCAATCAATCTAGAACATTAAAAGTTAGTGAACCTGCTCTGAGTTTGCACATGCTTCAGGGTTTTAGTCTCTATTAGAAATACTAATTCACTCAACATTGTCTTTTACGCTCAACATGAGTCACCAATTTTCCCTCTAAATCAAACATCAAGCAGAGCTGCTTTGCATGTTTTGTTACTCTCTGCTTGTTATAGTTTTCATTGGAGTAGAAAACGGTTGTGATTGTGATCGGTGCAAATATCTGCTGTGCCTTTAATTTCAAGACCTATAATCTTTCCCCGTCAGTCACAGCAAGGCTGCCCCGCTACTTTAACAAGAAAACCCTCTGATGAAGACAAGTAGAAAAGGGATTGAAGGAGATAAAAAGGAGTAAATCCCCGACAGCAAAAGGGATTCAAAAAAATAAAATCAAACAAACATCTAACTACAGCAATGTAGTTAGATGCATGTTGAAAAAAGTGAGGAGCTACATTTTGGAGTCTGAATGTTAAGCTAGCTGCATGGTGGAACATTGTAGCACTGTCATCTTGCAGCCAGAAGGTTCTGGACTCGATTCCTGGCTCTGGGTCTTTCTCCATGGAGTTTGCATGTTCTCCCTGTGCATGCGTGGGTTCTCTCTGGGTACTCCGGTTTCTTCCCACAGTACAAAAACATGACTGTGAGGGAAATTGGCTTCTCTAAATTGTTATTAGGTGTGAGTGTATGCATGGTAGTATGACTTCTTGTGTCTCTGTGTTGCCCTGCGACGGACTTCCGACCTGTCTAGAGTTCACCACGCCTCCCGCCCCACCAAGATAAGCACCAGCCCCACCATAACCCTGATGGAATAAGTGAGAGAAGATGGATGGATGGACGGACAGACGAACACTTGAAGTATTTTGATACTCATTGTATGCACTGTCCAGCAACGCTTACTCTAATATCCTCATCACACTATTGTGAATCAGCCTTTAGTGTCAACGCTGTCTGAAGCCTTTGGATGTGGGAAAACTCCTCAACGCTCATAATTTATGAACACAAGAGCAGGGATTATTTGAGAATAAAAAGTCAAAACAAAAACACAATCTATTCTCATGCTATGTTAAGCAAATGCTTCACTCACCTCAGGATGCTACTTGCCTGAAACCTAAAGAGAAAGATAGAGTGCCTTCTTGCCTCATTTTTTTTATGCCATGTCTAAATGGCATTTAAAGCCAAACGCTAAACAGATCTTTTAATATTTTCATCAAGAAAGACAATGAAAACTAACAAAACTCTGTCAAGATACAGCTGAACCCTTCTGATTTACATTCCATTTCCATCCAGCTTTCTAATCTGACAGTTAAAAGCTGATGGAAACACACCTAATCAGATGAAATATCTACTCTACTCTCAGTTAAGCAGCTTCATACAGTAGCAGCCATTCAAAATGGCCCTTCCCAGTCAAACAGTAGCCAAATGGCAACCTACTCCCCTGTGACTCCAAGCCAAATCCCCTCAACTTCCAGCCACTGGCCTTTTCCTAGTTGTGCTTTTTTTTTTTACTCTGACTCCACCCTTTCACTGAACTACAGGGTCTGACCAGGAATTGTGGCTTCTCTTTAGATCTTAATGGCCACAAGTCACTGACAGAAAGAATATTTTAGTACAAGTATTGATGTTTAAAAATAAATTGAAGGGGGACCAGCCAAGGGCCATCAATGAAAGTGGAGACATTTTGAATGGCTACTACTGTAGTTAAAACTGTCCGTTCCAACAGGAAACAGATCCGAATGACTGCTTAAAGCAACTGAGCTGTAGTACTGCATACTGAGGACCCAATATTCAAGCACACATAGACATTAATGATTAACGAGTTTATCAATGTCAATGAAGCGAACAGGAACCTCTGACCAAGAGAGATCAGGTTAGAGGCTACCTTGCCTCTCAGTCAGAGTTGAGAAAACAGAAATAAAGTCACTTAACTTCTCACAATCTGTGTGGAAACAAACTTGGTTTCACAACAGGGCTCTGAGAAGCACCAAATTTGTTGGTAATCTCACTGTGTGCAGCTATCAGGAGAAGAAAGGGCAGAGGGACAACCGGAAATTTCCTTAGAGGCAGATTTTCCATCTTAGGATCGCAGGGGAAACAGAGCTAGTTGTTCGTAGGACAGAAATAGGATCAGAGCCGAGAGGACTGAATTAGAAGGAGGTATCAGAGGGGGGGGGGGAGAGAATCATGAGCACTGATGGGTAGAGCTGCACAGGTGAGAGGAATTAGTGATAATCATATAAGGGGCAGAGCTGAATGTAAAACAATAATCATGACATGGACATTAAGCCGAACGTACGCTATAATATTTTCAGGCGACAGTGGCATCGGATGTAGGAGTTCTATATAAGTGCAGCACATTTATAACCTGACTCCGCCAGATGGATTTGCTCCGCATATCCATCTGGAAACCTTCTGTTGAAGTAATTTTGGGAAGGGGCAAAAATACTGGTTAGCTGATTGGCCTATGTTGGTGAGAGACGGGCCAAATAAACCAATCAGATCAACGAAGCATATGACGTACTAACAGCCAGGCTACTCTTGCCGAAACCAGTCGGGAGAAGAGCAAAAACATCTTTTCCTCTGAGAAAAGCCTCCAGAGCAGTGTTTTGCTCTTCTTTCAGTGAAGAAATACTCTGTAAATCCAATAAAACTTGCTCGATAGCCACGCTAACGCTAGTTTCATCGGCTGAAGCCGCCATGTTCTTTAGACTGAACTGTCGCGCTTCGCGTTGCGTCACACCTCAACCCGCCTCAAAGCCAACGCTGATTGGACGTTCGTTTGGTGAACGCCTCCAAATCTTCTTTAACGGAGAGTCTCCAGACTGATCTGCGAGTGAAATCTTGAAAGCTCACGAGATCAGGATGGTCTCACGAGGCTAACACATTTACCATTTTGTAGTCAGCAATAGCTAAAACTGTACGATGAAACCGAAGAGTTTAAAAGTTCACAGCACACAATGTATGTTCTGATCTGATCTACCTGCTCACACTGAACATCCAAAACATGTCGGACTCAGTGCCGAGAGATGGGGCTGGTCGGACTCGTCAATCTGGAAGGAGAAGAAGAACCCCCTTGTTTGCACATGCGCAGTGCTCAAGGTTCTGGTAAAGCAGTTTATTCGTTTTTGTAGGCCATCTCATAAAGTCCCAGCGAGCCTCCCCCCGGCCATCCGGTCCCCCACTCCTGTTTACCTGTAACCAGTAAAGCTGCCTCTTTGTGTCATTCTGAATTTGATTTTCTCCCCACCTTAAGATTCCTGATCGGGAGGCAGTCATGAGAGCTTACTCACCCCCCGTTATCCGCTCTATACTACATGACGCAGGATGCACGATGATGGTGAAATTCTGCCTGATCAAAAAAATTCTCACTGGAAAATCGACATGAAAAGGGCAAATAATCGTGCAGCGTAAATGTGGGAAAATATGAGGGCCTTGTTTAAAAGCAACTATTTACCCATAAGCCCCATTTACACTACCCTTGAAAAACCGATCCATGCCGAGACCGGTCCGAGCTCGGATCAGTTAACCAGGCTCAGTTCTGACGATCGTTTACACATCAGGCTATCTCTGTTCCTCGACTCGTCGCCTCCTAGTGACCATCTGCGGTATTACTGCCAGTATTGAAGGAGGAAATCAAGCAGTTGGTGGCGGTAATGCACCAAAAGTTGTTTGCCAACCGCCATAAAACACAAGAGGAAGAAGACGAAGGAGGAGGGAATCAAGCAAATCAAAATGGCGGCGCCCGTCACATTCAGAAAGTCGTGCCTGATTATTATTGCTGTACTTCAGTGTTATTATTTAAAATCTCATTATTTAAAATGTTGCGTGGAGAAGATTTCGATTGATGTTTATAGTTGAAGAAGAAGTTGTTCTTCTTCTTCTGACACTGGTAGTTTACAACACCTGTCATTCTGAATACCAGATTATAGCAAACAAAAGTATTACCTCCAAGGCAGCCACCTGGGCAACAGGACTGTAACATTGCATGGTCACGGAGACACGTAAGATTAATAAGCTCTGCATTTCCATCTCCTACACGGGGCTGCCACCTGGGTTAATAGGGCTTCTAATGTGCATCGGCTGACAGAGGGCTGTTGATGGAGAGTCAGAGTAATTGAGAGGAACAAAACAAGAACAGAACCTCCACTGATAGCTCCTCCATGTTTGTTTGCTCATTTTATTGACTTCAGCTCGGCATCTCCTTCTTAATCGACAGGAGCTAAAAGTAGAACAGCTTTAAGAGGAGCTGAACTAGCACTGCAAATGAAGAGGGTCAAATAAATAGCATTTGTTGAAATGATTTAGGAGATCCCTCTTCCTGCTTTAAAAGGAAATGCTTTGCTGACACTGATCTGGTTAACAGGTCTATTTTTACAACATTTTGAAAAGCAGTTTTTGATCATAAACTCCAGGAAATTTCATCTTAAACATAAACGTAGACACATCTGAAAAGGAGTTTTCACCATTTTCACCAGTGAAGCCAATTTATCTAATGAATTTCAGTACAGATGTTCTGATCAAAGAAATGTTTTTAAACAGGCACTGCCAGGGCAGCTAAATAGCACGCAGGAGCTGAAGTGCTTCCATTAGAGAAAATGGCTGAATCCCAAACTGCACCCTAACCACTAACCCTTAACTATCAAGTGTCCCATTGAAGTCTCAATCACAGCTGTTGAGGCGTCTTGATTGAAGGTGGGGGGGGGGGGGGGGGGGGGGGGGATTAACGTGAATGGGACTGCCTCTTCCCTCCAACAGAAAGGGAAAGCAGTCATTTCTATGGCAACACAGTGACACCCCATGTGGATGGCTTCTCTTTATAAAAAAAATCTAACCAGTCCAATAAAACTATTTCAAAGAGGACCTTCCATTTAGGAATTAATTATGTCTTTTATTTTTCCAAACGTCTGATTTTCTGTCAGTGTGGTAAAGATACAGCAAACCAGCAGAACCTACATTTGAATGAATGTGTTTCCTTTGTCACAACATTACACCTGCTACTAAATTCATGATGCATGACTTGCTATTTGAGGCCTCAATGTTCCCCTTGCCCTACCCACTACGTGGTTTGGGAGGGCCCTTAATGTGGCGGACCCTCTGGAGGTACACGGAGGGTTAGTGCTCAGGTGTTTAGGGGCCTGTTTGGGATTGGGAAAAGGGCTCACTTGGACATGTCATCAAAAAGGTTATTTTCTTAAATGCATATTTTGGTTATTTATTTTTACCTTATTGATTATAGCAGAAAACAAGCAAAAATAAAAAATATAAATGAACTGTTTTACTTCTCGGCGTTGGAAAAACATTTAAAACCTTCTATTTTTCACAATTTTGCTATAATTGCTGCTCAAAGGTTATTGATCTGTCACCCAAAGGCATATTTTACAATCTCTACACTCCAGTTAACGATTAATCGATTACTAAATTAGTTAACAATTACAGAGAATAATTTATGAACTCGTGCTGATTAGGCCTCAAATAGTGAAAATAAAATCCAAATACACACTATAGTAAAATTAAAAAAGAGTCAAAATCATTTTACAAAATAATCATAAGAAATGTATAATTTGTGCAAAGAATTTTTAAAACTTTTATCTCCCTCTTGCCACTAAGGCATACTGGAGCACCCCCAGCACATGACCGCATGTGCAAAAATAATCTGTTTTTTAGTTTCTTTTTTTTTTCTCCTCGTTGTCAGGTGGTGGTGGATGATTGGAATACAGTAGAAACAAATCGGACTGTTTTTTTAATGAAAATCTTTAATCTGGACTAAATTTCGGGTTAATGCATCATATACCTTTTACAGGCGTAACCCCGGGGCTGTTCAGATAACACACGGTGCTAAGCACCAGAAGCATAGGTCTAATAGCTTATGAATCAGAAGTGGAGGCAAATCATCAAACCAACAACGTCGTCTCATTGCCTAAAAGTTAAACACCGGATTATTACATATAGGCTGCCCTGATTTATACAAATAAATTCTCTCCCGCTGTTGTGGTATTGAAGGATGGAATCGGTTTTAACACACAGCAATCACCTCATAACCAGCAGAAAACAGCTTTCATTCTCTTTAGATAATGAGAAATTCAACTTAACGACCGTAAAAAAGGATCAGAGGGAGACGACCGTCCTCGGCTTCTGTACCTACCTACTGTAGGTTGCATAATTGAACAGGCTACATGGGAATGAATGCATTATTAACCTCAATCAGGACAGAAATAGGATTTCCCTAAACTCTACAAACAGATATAATTTTATGGAGGTGATTTCAGTAAATGATGCATCTCCACAGATATGATTCACTGGCAGTTGGAACATCCATCAAACCTTCATCTCTCTGTGTTTCTGTGCTGAACTGACAGCTGACGATATTAAAAGTTAATCAGGGTTGAATTTTTTCAATCAATCTAGAACATTAAAAGTTAGTGAACCTGCTCTGAGTTTGCACATGCTTCAGGGTTTTAGTGTCTATTAGAAATACTAATTCACTCAACATTGTCTTTTACGCTCAACATGATTCACCAATTTTCCCTCTAAATCAAACATCAAGCAGAGCTGCTTTGCATGTTTTGTTACTCTCTGCTTGTTATAGTTTTCATTGGAGTAGAAAACGGTTGTGATTGTGATCGGTGCAAATATCTGCTGTGCCTTTAATTTCAAGACCTATAATCTTTCCCCGTCAGTCACAGCAAGGCTGCCCCGCTACTTTAACAAGAAAACCCTCTGATGAAGACAAGTAGAAAAGGGATTGAAGGAGATAAAAAGGAGTAAATCCCCGACAGCAAAAGGGATTCAAAAAAAAAAAATCAAACAAACATCTAACTACAGCAATGTAGTTAGATGCATGTTGAAAAAAGTGAGGAGCTACATTTTGGAGTCTGAATGTTAAGCTAGCTGCATGGTGGAACATTGTAGCACTGTCATCTTGCAGCAAGAAGGTTCTGGACTCGATTCCTGGCTCTGGGTCTTTCTCCATGGAGTTTGCATGTTCTCCCTGTGCATGCGTGGGTTCTCTCTGGGTACTCCGGTTTCTTCCCACAGTACAAAAACATGACTGTGAGGGAAATTGGCTTCTCTAAATTGTTATTAGGTGTGAGTGTATGCATGGTTGTATGACTTCTTGTGTCTCTGTGTTGCCCTGCGACGGACTTCCGACCTGTCTAGAGTTCACCACGCCTCCCGCCCCACCAAGATAAGCACCAGCCCCACCATAACCCTGATGGAATAAGTGAGAGAAGATGGATGGATGGACGGACAGACGAACACTTGAAGTATTTTGATACTCATTGTACGCACTGTCCAGCAACGCTTACTCTAATATCCTCATCACACGATTGTGAATCAGCCTTTAGTGTCAACGCTGTCTGAAGCCTTTGGATGTGGGAAAACTCCTCAACGCTCATAATTTATGAACACAAGAGCAGGGATTATTTGAGAATAAAAAGTCAAAACAACAAAAACACAATCTATTCTCATGCTATGTTAAGCAAATGCTTCACTCACCTCAGGATGCTACTTGCCTGAAACCTAAAGAGAAAGATAGAGTGCCTTCTTGCCTAATTTTTTTTATGCCATGTCTAAATGGCATTTAAAGCCAAACGCTAAACAGATCTTTTAATATTTTCATCAAGAAAGACAATGAAAACTAACAAAACTCTGTCAAGATACAGCTGAACCCTTCTGTTTTACATTCCATTTCCATCCAGCTTTCTAATCTGACAGTTAAAAGCTGATGGAAACACACCTAATCAGATTAAATATCTACTCTACTCTCAGTTTAGCAGCTTCATACAGTAGCAGCCATTCAAAATGGCCCTTCCCAGTCAAACAGTAGCCAAATGGCAACCTACTCCCCTGTGACTCCAAGCCAAATCCCCTCAACTTCCAGCCACTGGCCTTTTCCTAGTTGTGCTTTTTTTTTTACTCTGACTCCACCCTTTCACTGAACTACAGGGTCTGACCAGGAATTGTGGCTTCTCTTTAGATCTTAATGGCCACAAGTCACTGACAGAAAGAATATTTTAGTACAAGTATTGATGTTTAAAAATAAATTGAAGGGGGACCAGCCAAGGGCCATCAATGAAAGTGGAGACATTTTGAATGGCTACTACTGTAGTTAAAACTGTCCGTTCCAACAGGAAACAGATCCGAACGACTGCTTAAAGCAACTGAGCTGTAGTACTGCATACTGAGGACCCAATATTCAAGCACACATAGACATTAATGATTAACGAGTTTATCAATGTCAATGAAGCGAACAGGAACCTCTGACCAAGAGAGATCAGGTTAGAGGCTACCTTGCCTCTCAGTCAGAGTTGAGAAAACAGAAATAAAGTCACTTAACTTCTCACAATCTGTGTGGAAACAAACTTGGTTTCACAACAGGGCTCTGAGAAGCACCAAATTTGTTGGTAATCTCACTGTGTGCAGCTATCAGGAGAAGAAAGGGCAGAGGGACAACCGGAAATTTCCTTAGAGGCAGATTTTCCATCTTAGGATCGCAGGGGAAACAGAGCTAGTTGTTCGTAGGACAGAAATAGGATCAGAGCCGAGAGGACTGAATTAGAAGGAGGTATCAGAGGGGGGGGGGAGAGAATCATGAGCACTGATGGGTAGAGCTGCACAGGTGAGAGGAATTAGTGATAATCATATAAAGGGCAGAGCTGAATGTAAAACAATAATCATGACATGGACATTAAGCCGAACGTACGCTATAATATTTTCAGGCGACAGTGGCATCGGATGTAGGAGTTCTATATAAGTGCAGCACATTTATAACCTGACTCCGCCAGATGGATTTGCTCCGCATATCCATCTGGAAACCTTCTGTTGAAGTAATTTTGGGAAGGGGCAAAAATACTGGTTAGCTGATTGGCCTATGTTGGTGAGAGACGGGCCAAATAAACCAATCAGATCAACGAAGCATATGACGTACTAACAGCCAGGCTACTCTTGCCGAAACCAGTCGGGAGAAGAGCAAAAACATCTTTTCCTCTGAGAAAAGCCTCCAGAGCAGTGTTTTGCTCTTCTTTCAGTGAAGAAATACTCTGTAAATCCAATAAAACTTGCTCGATAGCCACGCTAACGCTAGTTTCATCGGCTGAAGCCGCCATGTTCTTTAGACTGAACTGTCGCGCTTCGCGTTGCGTCACACCTCAACCCGCCTCAAAGCCAACGCTGATTGGACGTTCGTTTGGTGAACGGCTCCAAATCTTCTTTAACGGAGAGTCTCCAGACTGATCTGCGAGTGAAATCTTGAAAGCTCACGAGATCAGGATGGTCTCACGAGGCTAACACATTTACCATTTTGTAGTCAGCAATAGCTAAAACTGTACGATGAAACCGAAGAGTTTAAAAGTTCACAGCACACAATGTATGTTCTGATCTGATCTACCTGCTCACACTGAACATCCAAAACATGTCGGACTCAGTGCCGAGAGATGGGGCTGGTCGGACTCGTCAATCTGGAAGGAGAAGAAGAACCCCCTTGTTTGCACATGCGCAGTGCTCAAGGTTCTGGTAAAGCAGTTTATTCGTTTTTGTAGGCCATCTCATAAAGCCCCAGCGAGCCTCCCCCCGGCCATCCGGTCCCCCACTCCTGTTTACCTGTAACCAGTAAAGCTGCCTCTTTGTGTCATTCTGAATTTGATTTTCTCCCCACCTTAAGATTCCTGATCGGGAGGCAGTCATGAGAGCTTACTCACCCCCCGTTATCCGCTCTATACTACATGACGCAGGATGCACGATGATGGTGAAATTCTGCCTGATCAAAAAAATTCTCACTGGAGAATCGACATGAAAAGGGCAAATAATCGTGCAGCGTAAATGTGGGAAAATATGAGGGCCTTGTTTAAAAGCAACTATTTACCCATAAGCCCCATTTACACTACCCTTGAAAAACCGATCCATGCCGAGACCGGTCCGAGCTCGGATCAGTTAACCAGGCTCAGTTCTGACGATCGTTTACACATCAAGCTATCTCTGTTCCTCGACTCGTCGCCTCCTAGTGACCATCTGCGGTATTACTGCCAGTATTGAAGGAGGAAATCAAGCAGTTGGTGGCGGTAATGCACCAAAAGTTGTTTGCCAACCGCCATAAAACACAAGAGGAAGAAGACGAAGGAGGAGGGAATCAAGCAAATCAAAATGGCGGCGCCCGTCACATTCAGAAAGTCGTGCCTGATTATTATTGCTGTACTTCAGTGTTATTATTTAAAATCCCATTATTTAAAATGTTGCGTGGAGAAGATTTCGATTGATGTTTATAGTTGAAGAAGAAGTTGTTCTTCTTCTTCTGTTTCTGGAGGGGCATTACCGCCAACTACTGGAATGGAGTGTGAATCGCGATGTGCAGCCAGACGGAGATGACGCGTTCTGCTCATGCGCTCTTGTTATCAGAGAGCCGAGCCAGGGAGAAACCGAGCCGAGCCCACCTCTGGAACTGGTCTGCAGTTATCGCGTTCGGTTGTGTCTATCTCGGTTCGGTTCAGTTTGCTTTCCATTTACACACCATAAGTTATCTCAGTTACTGAGCTTGGACCGGTCTCGGCACGGTTTTTCAAGGGTAGTGTAAATGGGGTAATAGATTACTGTAGTCTTTTTTTTCTTTATTGTTCAAAAGTATTCACCAGGCCACACACCTACTAGACAACTGGGCCTTAAACTTATCTTGCTGATGCCTGAGAAACTGTTTTCCAGTCTGAAATGTTTGGAGAAAGAAGCCACTCTCTTTGTTTCAAGGTTATCTTGAATCCCTCTGTTTGCGTAAAACCGTTTGTAACTTGTTTCAGTTAAGCTGTATGATAAACCCTCCCAACTCTGCTTGAGTTTTAAATAGTTAGTGAAATCCTTTTTCTAATCAGAGCAGACAGAACTTTGGCAAAGACCGTCTTTTCTCTCTTGAAGGCAATAATAAATGCTGCTCCAATGACAATCACCTCTCCGTTAGGTGATTAAGACTAATGCATATTCTTCCAACAAGGCCTCCTGCTGAAATGATTTCCAGCTTAGAAGCAGAGAAACGTCAGAATAGGTTAAACCACTCATCCACTTGTTGAAATATGCAAGAGTATGAACTGTAAAATGTAATTTTAAGAATGTACCCAGAGTTCTTCAGAGGGATGAGAACATGATTAGACTCTGTGTTGAAATGATTAAAGCCTCCAGAGCTCCTTAGAAGCCATGGAAAATCAGGAGACTGATTTTTGTTTTTAATATTTATAATTAAAGAACATTATCATGTGTAAGGAAGCAGCGCTTCAGTTTGAAGGTCACCTGAAGTGTCTGATCAGATCTAATGCTCCCACACAAAGCAGAAGAAGCTTTAAGCAAAGATTATCCAGTTTTCAAGCTAACATTCTTTGGTTTCTGGTTCTAAACATCCAAGTGATAAAAAACTGAGCACAAGTCCAAATCCTCTAGGAATTTCCTTCTGATGCTGTTCAGTGAACATTTCAAATTCTCCAGATCTTCTTGGGCTCCACCGTTTTCATAGGACTGCTTACCTGATTCCATTTTCTCAAAAAACAGGCGAAGTCATTGTTGTTTAAAGCACTTGAGCTTGTCATGGGAGCAAACGCTACGGAAGAGGAATAGGGCCACTGGAAAAAAAAAAAGTTAACTGATTTTTTAATTTTATTTCAGTTTAGTATGGGAAAAAAGTCAGAATTCTGACTTTAAAATCAGAATTCTGATTGAATTCTGACAATAAAAAAAGTCGTAATTCTTAGATTAAAGTCAGAATTCTAAGAAAAAAGTCAGAATTCACTCCAGTGTCTGGAAGTTGGAGGGGATTTTCCCGGGAGTTGGAGGGAAGTGGACTGCCATTTGGCTGGCGTTTGACAGGGAAGGGCCATTTGGAATTGCTGCTACTTTATAAAGAGTAAAAAAATTATAAAATTGAAATCTTTAAAGTTCTGAGAAAAGGTGCAAAAAATGTTTTCTTCAAATTCTCTACAGTGCAGGGTTCTGCTCCCACTGAGGCTGATGCTGAATATTAACATTTCTAAATATGAGAGCTCTTTAGTCTGAAAAAAAAAGATCACAGAAAGTTTATTTTTTATTTTTTAAACATTTTTATATTACACAATAGCAAAAACATTATATGCATTTGAGCAAGTTACTGCTCTGAGTTTAATTAGCAGATCTAACATTTGAAAGGGAATTTTTTATCATACGTGTTCCAGCGTGGCAGATGTTTGCCCTCTGGCAATATCCTGAAAAAATGGTGGCCCTATGAATTATTTAGGTTTCCTATCCCTGGCTTAGAGCGAGTAGAAAATTCTGCTGCGTGACAGAGAGGTGTGAGAAAGACTGCTCTCTAGCTTCAGCCTCACTCCTCTGTCTGCTGTAGGATGGATTTGAAGTAAGTCAAATGTTCTGAATAGTTTTCACTGACAGGATAAAGTGCTTTACAACAAAAATAAACATTTGAAGATTTTCTTGATTGTTTTACAAAACGTGCTGAGTATTGTCTATTCAGACCCACCTTCAGCAAGGAGGCGATTAGCTTCCATGCTTTAGGCTTATTCATTTGTAGCACTTTCAGATGCTTATATCTGAAGTACACCATGAACATTATTCATCCATTGTCATCATTTAAATAATTGTCATTATTGTAGCTCTATCTCCATGGCTTAGAACTTCATCTTTCTTTCTCTCATGCTACAAATATCACACCATATTCACTTTTTTAATAGTGCAGATTGAACCCATTTCCACAGGTAGATCCTCATCTCAAGATGAGAAATCTACTTCCTGCTATGTTGAAGTAAAAATAGTTTGCATCCAATAATTTAAACTAATTAAAGCAGTGACAACTTTTCTAAGGTCAACTATGTGACAAGAAAGGTTTGTGGCTTTGCTACGTATGTATTTCCACAAAGACAAACAGAATTATTGACATATTTGCTCAGAAGCATCCCAGAACCCATTACCATCACCATCATAAAGTTAAAGTTGTTATATGAGGATAAATATCTTTTAGGTATTGCTGTTCTGTTATAGGCTTATGGTTTAACGTTGACATGTTCATTGCTCGTTTAACTTCATTTTTCTAAAGATTTTCTTCTTATCATTAAGTTTTTCAGTTTAAAATATATTCAAAAATCCTTTATCACTGGAAACCATAACATACTGTTCAATCTTTGAGCCTTTTTTATGTCATTTTTATAAATACATATAATTTCTGAAAAAAAGAAAAGCTTCTATTGATGAATTGTAATGGTTAATTTTGTCTTCAAATTACTTTTTAACCGTGTACATGTTAGGAATCCAGTTTGTGTGGGTTTTGTTTTTGGGTCTTTCTCTCCCTCCACCACCAGGTGGTGCCCTGTCCTCGTTGGTCCTCTCACACACCTGTGGCTGGTTGACTCATCACTGAGGATTATTTGAGCCATGGACTGTCACTACCTCGGCGCCAGAGTGTTTTCCAGTTTTGGGTACTCTAGCCAAGCTGAGTTTTGCTGAGTCTAACTTAGTCTTTGTTTTTCGCTGAGCCTAACCTAGTTTTTTGTCTTTGCCTTTTCGGCAGGAAGCCTTACTGCAAGCTGGATGTTTGGCCTTCTCCCCCTGGAAGGATTGTTTGAGTCTCACACTGAGCAGGGGATAAACCTCCTCAAGTTCCGTTCAAGCCCTCCTGGATTCCCAAGTGACAGTCCGCTCAATAGCTCCTCTGGGTCTAACCGAGTCTATACCTGTCCGCCCTCCAACGAGTCTCAACCTCTGCATAAACCCGCACAGACTGGATTTTGAGAGGAAAGTTTTCTCCACTAACGTGAGTCCTGTTTTCTCTGTCTCTCCAAGTCATCGTTCAAAGTTCCCAAGGATCCTGAACTAACCACTGATACTTCCTCCCTCTTCCAGTTCCGGTTCACCGGTTCACGGTTTCCTGAACCAAACCCCGCTGGTTTCATCAATAAACCTGTTCAAACTTTTATCCTGGTTCTCTGAGTTGTTTATTGCATGTGGGTCAGATCTCTTAAGAAAATCATGACAGTACATGCTGTTAAAACCAGGAGATTCTGGAGTAAAACTTATTTTTCAGTTTCAAATTATGTAATAATGCTAAATCAATTTATGTTAATCCAATAAAATGATCATTCATTAAAAAACATTTATATGAATAGTTTGGGTTCTGTGAAAGAGTAAAGAAGGCATTTTTGGTCATTTAGTTCACTATTTATTTAGGGGCAATCACATGGCAGCAGGTAAAGATGGAAGTCTAAAATCGTTGTTCTAACAGATAGGACCTGTTCATCGTCTCATGGGTTCCTCCTATTGTTGATCCTGTCTTCAATTACAGACTGACTGTGAGGTTGTTTTTTATAATGATGTTATCACACGTCATTGTTCTCTCGCTGATATCAAGTTCTGTTAAATCCCTTTTTAAGAAGGCTATTTAGTGCTGCTAATGGGAGGCCGGATAAGGTCTGCATGTTCGTGATGGACTGTGAGGTGAATGTAGCGCTCATAAAGAGAACTTTCTAAATATATATGACATTTATACGTGGTCTGTGAACCAGCTCTCTATTTTTTTCATTGTGAATTAATGGTGCTCATTCCTTTATTGGATCCTCATCCAAAGGATGTACTGTTTGTTTTTTAACACCTAGAGTTGTTCACAGAAACTCTGCTGAATGAATCAGGAAATAAAATAACATGATTGGTTTTAAGGAGGGCGGAGCCAGAGGAAAGTTTTTGGAGGAAAACCTTCTGCTGGCCAGATTAGCTCTGGGAGAATGTTACTATGGCAACAGAAACAGAGGTTTCTGGAAACTGTATTCTTGAAACAGAAAAATCTGAATTTCCCTGATTTCAGGTTTAAAAAACTTTCATTAAACCTGCTTTGTAAAACAGACCAATGGCTGAGGAAGAACAGCATGTAAACTGAAACATCACAGCAATCAGCTTTATGGAATCACTTGCTTTGATTTCCTATCTTTTTTTAATTTAACATACAGCCTATCCCCAGCAGTATGGGCAACAGGGGGGTGCACTTCCTGACAGATTACCATCACAGAGGCACACAACTATGCACACAAAAACAACTAAGAGCAGTTTAGAGTCATCATTTCATCTAACAATCATGTTACACAGGGAAAATCTTGAGTGTGCATTTAGGACCCGAGAAAAGGAATCAAACCCAAGACTTTGACAAGGCGCGCACGAGTCCTATCATGAAAAAAGGTTCATTGTGCGACCTAAGTAACGTGCAGTTGCGGGGTGTCGGCAATGGTAACTGCATTATAGTTACAGTAAGAGTAATAGTTGTGATAACTCGTTACTAAAAAAGGTGAGCCGTTAGTCCCATCACTAATGAGTAATGCTGTGTGATTAACATGGACCAGTGTAGTAATAGCAGTCTCACTCTCATAGACGGGGTCAACATGTAAAAGAAAAAAATTGCACCAGAATAGTGGCTGCCACCTAAAAATTTATTGGTCAAGCAAGCAGTGTTGCTCTTTATAACAGAACAAGGCTTTTCTGCTCAGGACGTCACACCGTTAGAGGCTCCACTAGACACAAAGAAGAAAAAGACCGGACTGTGATCGTTGTTTCCACTACTTATGGAGATGCTCAGCCAAGGAACCTAATGAACAGAACATAATGCTGTATAGCAGGATGAGCGACTTAGTTCAGTTAATTCATCCAGCATCAACTTCTAACAAATACTTCAAATAAATGGGCAATTCAGATCCAATTAAACAGAAATACAGTTTAACCATTAATAGAATCCAAAGAGAAAGAAGTTAGGTTTGATTAGATTAAGTAAAAAAAAACAGATCCCAATAAAATGAGACGATAGATTTCAAAAGACAATGTCAGTCAAAACTATCTGATATATTTAGGCAGTAGAACAGGGAATTAATACAGCCATAAAACCAGATAAAAACATAGTCATGATTGCTTACTGCAACAAGCCCATACCTTGATCCAGATCAAACTCCTCCATGGTGCTCACAAAGTGAGGTCGGGAGTAGAAATTGTGAGGCCCCGGCTGCTGGAGCCCGCCCAGGCTGAACAGGCTTCGCTCATTCCCGGCGCAGCAGGAGAAAGCCCTCCGACTGGGGATGCAGGGGAACCGGGTCCAGCTCTTCATCTCCAGGTCGAAAGCCTCCAGTGCCGTTACTGGCATCTTTCCCTGCCGACCACCTGCAGCAGGAGCAAAACAGCAGCTTTTATATCAGCTGTAGAGGCTTCCAGACATGTTCAGTGCTTCAAAAATGTTGAGTCCCTTATTTACTCTATTTCCTCTGTTTTTGATTTGCCATCAGATCATGAAGACAATTTCCTTACAGAGACAATGACAGTCTACTATAGTTCTGCTGCTATAGCCTAGACTACTGGAGGACATAGGGACCCCTTTTTCATCATTCTGCTTCATTCTATCTCTATTCTCCCACTCTGCAGAATCTGTTAGTTCAATCTCTAACGTTCTGCTCTCTCTGCTTTTTCTCATAGCAGCTTCATCTGGTCTGTTCCTGTTTGGCTGTGACTCCAGCTGTAAATCCAGCCTGTTTTTCAGTGTAGTCCTGTTTCTCTGACTGTGACTAACTGGATGTGCTCTCTTCATCCTCTGACATGGGAGCTGGCTCGGAGCTTGTCTGCCTGGCTGTGTGTTTCCTGGACGGGGCCGCCTGTGGAGCTGCTTGACAGTTTCCTTTTGTATCTATGCTTCTTTTTCTATGTCTGCTTCTGTCTCCTTGAACCCCAGTGGGCCTCAGCAGATGGCCGCTCACACTGAGCCTGGTTCTGCTGGAGGTTTCTTCCTGTTCAAAGGGAGTTTTTCTCTCCGCTGTCACTTCAAGGATGCTTGGTGTAAGGGATTGCTTTTGAGTTAATGAGTCGATGCAATCAACTGTTTTTTCTTGAAAACTTTGAACTTGTATAGTTAATTATATTTAACTGGAATATAATAGACTATACTAGATGCAATTTCCCAATAATGACTCAACTATTAAGGGGAGAAGCTAACCAAAACAACCTGGATCCATGTAAAAGAAATCATCCACCTTAACATAAACTTCCTCCGAGTGTTGGCGCCAAAGACCATCAAATCTCCTGCATCACTGAGGATGTTTTGTAACCAATGATGTTATTGCTTTGGTTCTTGTTGCCTTTATTGTTTTATTTCTAAAAGTAGGTTGACAGTAAATGGGATTAGAGAGAGAAGACATGGAGCAAATGTCACCGGGCCGCTACTCAAACCTGAGACGAACACGTCCAGGGCCAAAGCCTCTGTTCACAGGTCGCACACTTGGACCCTATGCCACAGCCAGGTCCAGGGTCTAAAGTTTGTAGGTTTTTTTCTGCTAGATGGATGAACTCAATGTTTTAACAATGAAAGAAAGTTATCCAGGTGCTAAAGAACCAAAGCAACCATGGTCCATCACTCTACCACTACTATGCTGGAATGTTGTTTGGGCTATAGTAATCCAGATGTAGCAGGAAACAAAGCTTCTAAACAGTTCATAGAAAAATTCATAAATGTTTCTTTTGGATCATTAGTGAGTTTGCCTCATAGTTCTCCACTGGATGCTATTTTCTCTTCCTTAATGTCAGATCCTGAATACTGACCATAGTGGTGGATAGGCCAGCAGTGCTTTAGAAATGCTTCTGTTTGTGCTTTCCGACAGTCCTTGGAGTCTGCAGTCCACTCTTGCTATGTTAGTAGCAACTACTATGTAGTAGCTATGTTAGATGGACCACTATTTTTTTTAACAATGTTTTTTAATAATTTCCAGTAAGACTATAGAAAAACACATTGACACGTGTTACACCATTTGCACAATGAACCAGGCAAACCTCGTTGCATACACACATACGGAAAAAAATAAAATAAGTAATTAATTAAAATTAATTAAAATTTCAAACACTATGTACATAAAACATTAACAGTTATTAAAATTACAAATAATATAGACATGAAATGAATAAAAACAAAAAATAAAATTGTTACACTCAATAGCATTACAAATAAATACAATCAACTGATACTTAAGAAAGTCCATTAAAGGTGTCCATACTTCTTCAAATTCTTGCACTTTACCCCTGACTACATAGGTTAACTTTTCTAAGTGACACACATTGACATTTCTCTGATCCAATATTTTTTAGAGGGTATATCAGTCCCCCTCCAAGATAAGTGCAATCATCCTCCTGGCCTGCAGGAGGCAAAGCTGATCAGAGTCTCATACTTAGAGCTCAGATTAAAGCAATCCGGGTGCATTCCCAAAATACAGAGTTTGGTTATGCAAGGTACCTGAGTACCTATGATTATACTCAGAGTGTGGAAAAGATATGGGTACGATTTGAATAATTTATGAGCACGCTGAAACACGCTGGCACACGTAGACATACAGCATGTACATCTGGAAATTTTGAGCATTTCCTGACGTTTGCCAGCGTATGCCATACGTGGGCCATACGTTACAAGTCAGTTATCTGATGGTTGACATATGTTAAATGTAAGTTACTCATAAGTTGTGGCGTCTAGCTCATCCTAAACCTCTGAGTAACTTGTGCATAACTTATGTGTAACTTATCCAGAACTTCTCTCCAAGCATATCACATATCTGACGTGTTCCAGACGAGCGCTGAACGTGTTTCTAACTTCCAGCTACTGTATAATGGCGTATTGGCAGCGTTTTGGTATAAAGGGGGTTCACAGCAGGAAACCCTCAGTTCTCCTCCAGACTTCATCCCCATCATAGGGTGAGCCAGAGGTGAGTGATGGATCCTCCCTGCGTTCACGCCCACCACCAACAAACTACCTAGAAGACCTGAAGCTCAATCTGCTGCCATCAAAAACGTTCTTTTTCTTTCTTTCTTTCTTTCTTTCTTTCTTTCTTTTTATTTATTTATTTATTCTAGTTTTTTTGGGCAGGCAGTAAACAGCAGCTAGGTTAATACTGCAATCAAAGACATCTTTTTATGCAGACCAGGTGCCTCTATATGGAGGACCAATTCTGCCATATTTAAAAATTAATACAGAAATAAATAAATGCTCAATAAAAAAATAAGCACACAATTTATTTATAATTTAATTTCTACTTACATTTATTTGTTTATTGTATGTCTTGGCAATTAATTGTATGCTTATATATTTATTGAGCATTTATTTATTTCTGTATTTATTTTTAAATATGGCAGAGTTGGTCCTCCATACCTCCGGGTGTAGGAGTAGCAATGCGCCTGAAGGGAGGAGCTTAACCTGATGCTTTGTAATGCCCTTGAAATGATGCTTGTGCGTCATTTCACTTATGCATAAGTTAGGCTGTCGTTGGACATAAGTTCTGGACTCGTTATGAATACTCTATGTTTACGCCCAAAATTGAAACAATAGATAGAAAGTTCAGCTTATGTTTTAGGAGATTCTAGGACATCAGGCAGACGCTGGCTAAATCTGCAATGTTTGACAGGGGTCCAAAGCATAAAATAAATAAACTTTGAGCAAAAAGTGTTGTAAAAGTGTGGAGTATCTCATATAAAATATGTCAATGTTCAAGGGGGTAGTCATTAACATGAGTAAAAACACAAGGTCATCACATTTCATTCGTTATCTTCTTCCACTGCCACATAGTTTCAGTGGCATTTATGTCAAAATCTACCAAGTGTGCAGACATCGCCCTGAGACCCTGTTTCATGTTGGGCTGCAGAGCAAAGCGCAGTGATGGTGCTCCCCAAGGAGGAGTTATTTACTGTGACAAATCACAACTTAACCTTGGAAAATAGAGCTGCAAGGGAACAGTAAGGTGGTAATAGAGCATTGAGTGAAGGGGGGGGGGGGGGGGGGGGGCACAATACAAAAGGAATTGGAAGCTAAAAAAAAATAACGTTCAGTTGCTAGGGGCTACATAATGAGAGAAAGATCAATGGAAGATAAAGGAGAGTAAAACAGCAAAAAGGAGGCAAATGAGAGAATGGCAAAGAGAAATTGAGGCGAAGCGACTTAAAGAGGAGTATGCGGAGGAGTGAAAGAAGAAAGGGGAAGAGGGTCAGCTGGAGTGGGCAGGATAACGTGGAGATCGATAGTGATAGTGAGACAAAGAGTCGAACTGAGTGGGAGGCATTAGAGTGAGAGAAAGAAAGGTATCTGAGCAACAAGATTGGTTCAATGCAGCAAAATACTGAGCAAAGTGTCGGGAAACTTACAAATAACAGCAACATGAACAAAGTGGCTAATAGCTTTAGTGGCTAAAAATATTTTTGGGTTCTCAGGTGAAAACCTCTAATCGCCTTTTATGTCCCAGTCCCAGTAGAAAGCATTATCAACCATTTATAACTTTATGCCAGGTGCTATTTTGGACCTAATTCTAAAAGTTAGGATGTATTTTGTTTTTATCATCTTACATTTATATCTATTAAGTAGGTTTAGGTTTCACTCTCTTTTAAACATGCTTGTTTTAAAAATGCCAAAAAGGATTATTATTATTATTATTATTATTATTATTATTATTATTATTATTATTATTATTATTATTATTATTATTATTATTATTATTATTATTATTTCCCTCTCTCAGGAAAATATGCCACTTTGAGTCAAATCCTCTTGAATTAATTATTTATTTTTTGAAAATCTACCATTTTAGTTAATAAACTCACAGCTTTTAAGTATTTTAGTTGCATTTTCCAAACTACATCCCATAGATTTAGTCATCTGTAGTGTAACATTTATTTGAACACTTAAGGGATGAAAATCACTGATTTCAATCACTAGCATTTAACCAGAGTTGGTAAATCTAATGCCAATAGCTGTAAAGTCTCCTGTTTCGGCCAGGAAACCTATTTTATATTATCATACTTTACACCTCTTTCCCACTGCACTCCCATATTAGCAGTGTCTTGTAAACTTCCCATATTATTTTATTATAAAACTCTTTGGTGCAAAGTCTGCAGTGTGTAGAGGAGCCCCTATTAGGGAGGTACCAAAGCTATGAGGGGGGAAAAGTCAAGTTTTCATTTTTTTTACATAACATATTTTGAGGCTGTGTAAATGATTGATGTTACAGACCAGCACCCCCCACACACCCATGTCCCATCCCTCCTTCCTTTGTCCTCCAGATTGCACTCCATGGTGTGCGTGACTCGGTTAGCAGGAACGAGGATTCATATGGAGGACCAGCGGCGGTAAAGATGGACTCGCATTAAAGGGAAGCTATCATGCAAGAGGCCCTCTAGGGCTGGGCAATTAATTGCATTTGCAAAATAATCGCAATTTGGAAAAATGCTGTTTTCAAATCGCAGAAGCACTCAATTTTAGTCACAATACACTTAACAAGACACTCAATTTCTCCCTTACTTGACGTTAATACAACATAGACATGGTTGTGCTTAGTGCAAAGGAAAATCACAATAAAATTGCAATTATAATATTGGTTAAAATTAATCACAATTTAGATTTTTGGCAAAATCGTTCAGCCCTGGTGAGCGTATGTTGATGTTTAGCCAAGGTTCTAATTTGGACCTGCAGGTATCTGTTGAAAAGGGAGCAACAGAGTCTAAAATCTTTGAACCTGAGGAGTTCTAGAAAAGAGGGAGGTACAGTGGTCTGCAAAAGTTTGGGCAACCTTGTTAATTTCCATGACTTTCCTTCATAAATTGTTGGTTCTTAGGATAAAAAAAATCAGTTAAAGATATATATAGGAGACAAACACAGTGATATTTGAGAAGTGAAACGAAGTTTATACCATTTCCAGGAAGTGTGCAATAATTGTTTAAACAAAATTAGGCATGTGCATAAATTTGGGCACCACAATCAAAAAAAATAACTCAATATTTAGTAGATCCCCCTTTTGCAGAAATAACAGCTTATAAACGCTTCCTATGAGAGTCTGGATTCTGGTTGGAGGTATTTTGGACAATTCCTCTTTAAAAAACACCTCTAATTCATTCAGGTTTGATGGTTTCCGAGCGTGGACAGCTCTCTTTAAGTCACACCACAGATTTTCAATAATATTCAGGTCTGGGGACTGAGATGGCCATTCCAGAACGTTGTACTTGTTCCTCTGCATGAATGCCTTAGTAGATTTTGAGCAGTGTTTAGGGTCATTGTCCTGTTAAAAGATCCAGCCCCGGCGCAGCTTCAGCCTTGTCACTGATTCCTGGACATTGGTCTCCAGACTGTTGATATTTGGTGGAATCCATGCGTCCCTCCACTTTAACAAGATTCCCAGTCCCTGCACTGGCCACACAGGCCCACAGCAGGATGGAACCACCACCAAATTTTACTGTAGGCAGCAGGTGTTTTTCTAGAAATGCTGTGTTGTTTTTCCTCCATGCATGACGCCCCTTGTTATGTCCAAATAACTCAATTTTAGTTTCATCAGTCCACAGCACCTTATTCCAAAAGGAAGCCGGCTTGTCCAAATGTGCTTTAGCAAAACTGTGGGTTGTGATGTGGGTGGAGAAAAGGCTTCCTCCGCATCACTCTTGCGTGCAGCATCTCCTTGTGTAAAGTGCGCGCAATAGTTGTACGATGCACAATGACTCCATGTGCAGCAAGATCATGTTGTATGTCTTTGGTGCTGGCCTGTGGGTTGACTTTGACTGTTCTAACCATTCTTCGCTTCTGTTTATCCATGATTTTCCTTGGTCTGCCACTTCGAGCCTTAACTTGAACTGTGCCTGTGGTCTTCCATTTCCTGACTATGTTCCTAACTGTCGAAACAGACAACTGATATCTCTTAGACATGATGGTGAACACTCTTTCTTTTCAGGTCATGTGACAGTTGTTTTGAGACTCCCATGTCGCTACTCTTCAGAGAAGATTCACAGAGGAGGGAAACTTACAATTGCCCCCCTTAAATACTCTCTCATAATTGGGTTCACCTGTGTACGTAGGTCAAGGGTCACTGAGCTTCCCAAACCAATTTTGATTTCCAATAATTGGTTCTAGAGATTTTTAAATCAGTAAAATGACAACAGTGCCCAAATTTATGCACATGCCTAATTTTGTTAAAACAATTATTACACACTTCCTGTAAATGGTATAAACTTCATTTCACCTCTTAAATATCACTGTGTTTGTCTCCTATATGATATATTTAACTGATTTTTTTTATCCTAAGAACCAACGATTTATGAAGGAAAATCATGGAAATTAACAAGGTTGCCCAAACTTTTGCAGACCACTGTATCTGGGCATAATGGAGAAATAGTGCAATCATAACAAAGGTCTTAGGATGGAATTGACTGTGTGAGTATCATGTCATCCTAATGTTGATGGAGGTTACTGCATCTGACACAAATCCCATTACCCATAAGTGTCATGATCTGCTGTGGTATCTGGCCTTAATTACTCATATCTTTCACTTGCTTCACTCTTTCATGTTCCTAATTATCTCTCATCTCATTCGCCTGCCAGTTTGCCTTATATTGGGCTCAGTTCCAGCTATCACGGCCAGATCATTAGATGTTGTTTTCCTGTTCAGTTCTGGTTGTTTCTAAGCATCATGTCCTGGATCCTAGCGGTCAGTGGAAAGAGGGTTTTTGTTTCTGTCTCGTGTCCTGATCGTCCACTGTTCCTCACCCGCTGAGTCCTCTGGGCTTTTGGATCTTTACGCGGGGAGGTTCAGTTTTTATCCCAGTAAGCCTGGCTCCAAGCTGGAGACCAGTTTAAAGGTCCTGCTCAAGTTCTGGTTCCACGCCCTGTCTCGGCTACCCTCTTCCACTGAGCCTGCCCTTCTGACTGCTGCTGTGCATGTCCGGCTGATCACGCTTCTGGACTCCGTTCTGTCTGAGAGTTCTAGGATGCCCAGAAGCCTGGATCCTGCCTGTTCTGTTTGTTCCTGCCTGTTCTATATCGCTGACCAGGATCGGCTTCCTGCAACTCCTCCGAAACTGCAGCTTAGGCAGTCAGCAGTCAGCCCATTGGCTGGATCGCACCCTGTTCAAGGGTTATGGACTGGACTGTTAAAACAGGTAAGTGACTCACTGAGTTCATCTTCTGTCAGATGATCGTGGTCACTTACCTGTGTTTCTCCCACAGAGTGTCAGAGATCGGGCGGTGCCCCGCCCTCCTCCTGCTGCATCCGCGAGCCGCAGATCCACCTTAGAATCAGTTTGTTTTTGGTTTATTTTTAATAAACATTTTGAACTTTTCTACTGACTGTCTCACCTTGAATACTGGGTCCATCTGTCCCGTTTTATGACAAAAAAGGCTGCAGGAAGGTTGAAATTATAAAGGGAAAATGTGACCTTAATGCTATATGGTATGGGAAGAGTGACATGTTGTCAACCATCAGATAACTGACCTGGAACGTATGGCCCATGTATGGCATACACTGGCATACGTCAGGAAATGCTCAAAATTTACCGACCTACATGCCTTATCTCTACGTGTGCCAGCGTGTTTCAGCGTACTTCAGCGTGTTCATAACTTAATCAAAACGTACCTGTAACTTATGGCCCACTTATGGCGGACGTCAAGAAATTTTCAGCATGCTCAAATTAGCTCAACGTACTTGCCGTATGTCGATGTGTTTAAGTGTGCTTCAGTGTACTTATAACATACAAAACGTACCCATAACTTATCCAACGAATGGCAGCGTTTTTGCCAGATTTTTCGTACATCAGGCAAACACTGGTCCAAATCGTGAAGGTGTGACCGGGGCTTCAGACGGAAAACAAAACAGGGGACGGATGTCCAGCTTGTTGAAGCAAAGGCCAAAGTAGCTCCTCTTTTAAATCTGATATTTTTAGGGGAGTTAGCAGCGAGGCTGAGGAAATATACTGAAAAGCATGTGTGACTGGAAATAGAGCACTGGTTCTATTTTTCAGAGTCAAATAGTCTTGGGATCAATCCAGCCATCCAGAGGGAGAACTATGGATTCCAGACTGGATTGTTCCACAGGAAGAAGTAGATGATTACTGTGGGTCTTCCCCCTTTATTTCCACACTTTCAGCTGCGTTTCAGAAAGTATCTTAATACAGAGAGTCTCTGAACCTCAGTGTGGAAGATTAGACCAAATATACAGGAGCAGTAGGTCACTAATGACTAATAAAATTCAGAGCAAAAGAGTTCAGACCTCCACTGATGCTAAAACAGCCCAAACAGGAGCGGCATTAGTGGGTACTGTTTACAGCAAATGATCTAATCCTAAATGAACACAGCTTGGCAGTGGAAGAGGCAGAGAGCTGAAGGGATGACATCAGCACATAGTTATAACATCAGCATAAATATCCCTACAGATTTGCAGATAATGAGATTAGATCATCTGTGTAGCAGATTCGTATGAGTCAGGACTCTTTAAATCAGGAATTTTCTTCAGCCTTCTCTCTTCTGCCATCATTAACTGCAGCGTTACCAAGAAGGATCCTCCTCCTGAGCTCATTTAGCCACATTTTCTATTGATTGTTTTAGAGTAGAAGTCCATCAGCTACCTGCTGGTCATGCAGATATGGTACTGTCCACCATTTAAATATGTAAAAACTTAAAGTTCTGTACGTGAATGCATCAGAAATCGAGCAAGATTTCCTATCACCTGATGACTATGGAAGAAAAATTGGAGTAAATAAAACTGAAATAATTTTTTGTGTGTGTGGTTTTTTTACTATCCATCAAAACTCAAATGACCCTCAGTTACTGGTTGGCAACTAACTCAAATTAAATTAGAGGAAAGATTAAGAACCTTGAGGTCCTAAAAAAAAAATTCTACAAGGCAAAAATTTTAATCTTAGTCAATTAATCTTAGAATAAGTGCATTTTTTTTCTTGAATTGAGCAGTTATGTCAGGTTTCTGTTTCTGTTATGTTTTTCTTTTGAGTATTCAGTCTTGCTTTACTCCTTGTTTTCTAGTGTTAGTGGTTTTATTTTTATTTTGCTGTGTTCTTTGGTTTTTTTCCAGTTACTGTCCTAGTCTGGGTTCTGTTATGGTTTCTTTTGAGTGTTTAGTTTTCTTTTCTCCATGTTTTATAGTCCTAGTAATTTAATTAAATTTTTCTTGTTATTTCCAGTCTTCCGGGTTTCTATTTGTTGCTCTCTGCTGCCCTCTTGTGTTCTCCTTCTTCCCTAGCTCTTTCCCTCTCTTGTTCTGTGCACACCTGCTCCCAGTTTCCTCATTAGCCCTCTCTTTGTCTCAGACTCCTTTAAAAGCCCTCTCTCTTCAGTTCCCCTTTGCTGGGTCCTCGTCAAACACTGCCTAACTTCATCAAACTTCCTCCAACCTTGTCTTCCTCGTTGTGACAGGGATTCCCCTAATGTCTCCATGGTTTCTGGTTCGTTTTGACTAGTTTTTATGTTTGATTTTTTTGGGATTTTTGGACTCATGGTTTCATGTTAGTTTGGACGTTGTTTTCATTATTGGATTTTTTGGATAACCTGCCTTTGTTTTCAGTTTCCCTTTCATTAAATCTAACGAAATTCACCTCTGCCTTCCTGCCTCTGCTTTTGGGTCAACAATCCATAACCAAATCCTGACAAATTAGGTGAGACATGTTGCCAATGGAACAAGACAATTTACATTTAAAATAAGAAAAACATATTACATTCTCTTATTTCAAGTGCATAATATCTACTCATTTTATTTTATGGGTAAAAAAAGCTCGTTCCATTGGCAAATCATCTAATTTCCCACTCAAATTAAGGGTAAATACACTTATTTTTAGGACTTTTTCACTCATTCCCAGAAGGTTTTTGCAGTGTACTGCTGCGAACCTCAGCGTCCGAAAGGAAATGATCCTCTAAAACCAGCAGATTGGTGCTTGTTCGGCCGAACCCACACAGGACTCATCATAGAAGGTTCATCTACACCACCTGATTCTGCTTCCAGACAGAAGTCCTAGAACAGACCTGTCACTGATCACACTGTGTAATCCTTCTCCTTTAAAGAAACAGGGGTTAGAGTTCAGTCTGCTTTCGCTGTAAAAACAATCTAAAATGAGTAAAAATTAAGTGCATTTACCCTTAATTTGAGTAGGCAAATAAGATGATCTGCCAATGGAAGGTGTATTTACTCTTAAGATAAGAGAAATAAATATTATGCACTTAAAATAAGACAAGGAATTGCTTTTTCTTATTTTAAATGTCAATTATCTTGTTCCATTGCCAACCTGTCTCACTTACCTTCTAAATTCATGAAAAAATTCACTTATTGTAAGAACATAAAATTACTTATTTAGATTGTTATGTTTTGCATTGTTTAAAATTCTGAAATGCAGAATGTTGAGCTGATCATCCACATCCAGGCTGTTTCTATTGTCCAAACGGAGGCTTTGTCCATTAAGAATGGGGGCATCAAGCTCAGGTTTTACTTCTAATGAAGCCCACAGACCAGAGCAGAGAGAGTTCAAATTTTACCCAGAGTAGAAGAGCAAACACCTCCTGGAACATCTGCCAATTCACAGGAAAGGATTCTCCTTTTCAGCAGTGCAGCCTTTACTCTACCAAGATTTTTATTTCCATCAACCGGAGAAAGACAATTTCCTCTTCTATCACTCAATTTCACAGCTCTGAATGTGCCAGACGGGAAAAGTCAGAACTGGAATTGTTTGCTGCAGCAATATTCACACATCCCAGAGTCTCTGCCTACTGTCAGTAAAAAAACAAAAACAAACACACCATAAAATCTGCAAACATTTAGGAAACAGCCGGCCACTCTCAGGAGTTTAGAGAAATTTAGGCTTCCAGACTAAAACATGGAGGGTCCAAAACATCTGCGAGGAGATAGTGTTACTTTTCTTTATCAAATAAGAACATAATAAAAGCGATATATTCTAACGCTCCTATTCCACGGCTCTGCTCCACCCAAACATTTCTAAAGGTTTCCAGCTCTGGCCTTGATCACCTTCATCTCCACTAGAGGCCTTGAAGTAAAACCACAGACCTTCACTGATGGCTGTGTTCTTCAGATGGATAGGCAGAGGCCTGGTTTCCAAGAAACAATGTCCAAATTTCTTAAGTAGATTTTTGCAAAGTAAACAAATTAAGGTATCGTCAGAGATCATGCAGTAAGGCAAAAGGGACACAGGAGTTAATTTAAAATTTCTGGGCTTAATTGACCCAAAAATGAAAAGAAATCCAAAACAATCCAAAAATCAGCATAAAAGAGATCTACTAAATCTAATAATAGTTAAATCTTAACTTAACCGGATAAAAATAGCTTAAAGTTATAGTGCAGGATGCTGTTTTTACAGGTGGATCATCAAAATAAGTGGTCTTCCTAATTGTCTTTCTAGTGAAAAGTTTACGTAAGGCTGTCCAACGTGCTCGTCCTCATTTTCACCAAACTGTATGCCGAGAAATATCTTCCTGCCGAGAACGACCTCGCCTCTTACACACTGATGGGAAAACGGATAGAAATATGAACAAAAAGGGAACAAAAGGGAGGGTGTTTTGCTCTTCTTTCACTGAAAGAAGAGCAAAACTGCTCTGGAGGCTTTTCTCAGAGGAAAAGATGTTTTTGCTCTTCTCCCGACTGGTTTCGGCAAGAATTTGATCTATCAACTGGCTCCTCTTCGTTGTCGCTCTGTTAGTACGTCATATGCTTAGTTGATCTGATTGGTTTATTTGGCCTGTCTATCACCAACATAGGCCAATCAGCTAACCAGTATTTTCGCCCCTTCCCAAAATTACTTCAATGGAAGGTTTCCAGATGGATATGCGGAGCAAATCCATCTGGCGGAGTCAGGTTAGTACACAGTGGCATTGGATGCCGGATATTTTTCTGACTTGACTTTCCGGGCGGGAAAAGAAAACTTACAACCTGTCTTATCTAGATAATCAGATCATTTATTTCTGTCCATTGACTTTCAGGTTAGGAAGAAAAACTTTCTTATCTAGATTTGTTATTTCTCACAAACCTTTTAGGGCTTCCATAGTTCCTAGATTCAGTAAAACCAGAGTAAACATGCCAGCGTAAAGAAACCCATTGTGTTTACATCCTGGAACTTAAATGCCACATAAAATAGATTCATTTAATATTCATCACAAATCTGCTCCCAGAAAGTTAATGTAGTATTATAATCTCACCCATCATGTAGATTCTGTTTCCTATCACGAAGGGTGTAGCTCCGTAGCGCGGCGTCGGCATGGCGGTGGTTGCCTGCCACTGATCTTTCTCTGCGTCGTAGACTCTTACAAAAGCCTGAGGTGTCGTGTCGACTCCCATACCCCCCACTGCATACACCTTCCCATCTGCAGAGAGAAAAGGCGTTTATTAAAACCGTCATTAGACCTAGATATTATAGATACAGTTTTTGTAACAGTTCAACCACTTTTTATCACCTCCTAACTTTCAGCCAGAGGTCCAAACCAGAGACCACGGGTTTTACCAGGGATCCAGATTCTATATAGAAACCCTTATAGAGAAATGGTGACGACACCCATCCAGACACACTCACATCCAAAGGTAAAGTAAGGTTCACACATTTAGACATTGACCAGAACCTTGCTTTTCTGGTGGTTTCTATAGCAAAACATGCAGAGTTGATACATCAACAATGATTTCAGATCTAAACCTTTCCACCATGAGGCAACAGCCAACCTGTTAATCCCTGAGCAAAATTTTTAACTGACAACTAGGAAAATGTCTAGAAAATGTTGAACAAAATGATGCTCCTGCACAAACACTGCAAGGGGAGAAGATAAGAACAGATACACAGAAGATGAGGAAACAAGCGGAAGGTAAGGAAAGCGGGAAAAGGGGAAACAATGGAACTGATCAAATGATCATATTTACAATCCATTTGCTCTCAGAGTTGTACAAAAAAATGTGGCAAAGGACAGAAGTGAGAAAAGAGAGAGAAGCAGTGAATCACAGGGATTCTTAGTCACTCAGATGACAGAAACTCTGAGCTGCGACTTAAACTGTGAAGAACAAAGCAATAATAAATCTGTCTCTCAGGATGCAGCAATATGCACATGGACATCCAATTTTACTGTTGCACATAAACCAAATGGTGCAGAAAGAACACTCCTAGCATGTAGCACTGCATAATACATGCATCTGCAGAGAGGCTGCAAGGCAGGACAATCGAATCACTGCAGAATTCTTAAACACTACCTCTGAATGGGCTCTGGAAGCTCTTTTAAGGGTTCCCCGAAAAAAGAAATCACCCAGAACCCTAAGGCCGGCATCAGACAGGTGTGGTGTGCAGAACTCGGAGGGAAACAGAGTAGGAGTAATGGCTCTAATGCGATAAACCTCAGACAGGCTACAAGGAAAGGATTCAAACCCACCAGAATCCTGCAGAGTCGCTACAACCTGACATGTTCTCTGAAATCATCCTCAGGCTCTTTTGTTCGCATCCTGATCCCTGATCCATGCATGTGTGTCAGTAATAATGACTGCAGCCATGGACGCCCTCAGAGGAGCCCGGGTCAGCAGTACGGAAAAACTCAGACCAGGAATTCTTTGTGTCTTAAAAACAAAAAATAGTTCGTTTCATGTAAAATGCAAGAAGAAATAATTATGTCAATGTTGAATCTTTTTTTTTTTACCATAAAAGATAAATTTCTTACCATAAACTGCCTTAAACATCAATATGTTCAACAGCTGTTACCACAAGCGTTTCTGTGGTTCTGCAGGTTCATTTTTCTTGCCAAAGTTATTGGATGGAGAAGGAAAAGGAAGCCGTTCATCGTAGCCGCCACATTCACTTATAGTTTGTGGTGATATTTATTTCACATGAAGCATAAAGCAGCTCAACACAGCACAAAGTAAAGTAACTGACAGTGTCAGTCCAAATAAATCATTTCCCTTTGCCAGAGTGGAGCATTTCCTCACAGAATAAAATAAAAACCTCTTTTTATGACAGATTGACACAGATTAGTAGAAACAGTTTACAATTCTTTAACTCTCTTACTTAGAATAAAGGGAAATGTTTTAAAAGGAAGGAAACAAAGGACTGCTGTAATGTGACAGACGTTTCTTTAAATTAGGCTTTTGTTTACTTCAGATTTGGTTCTCTTATAATCAAATAGCTGAGAGCTACCAACCAACTTCTAACTGCTTAGAGATATGAGCTCTGCAGTAAAATAAAGCAAATAGCTTCCAAACTTTGCATTTTCAGTCTCCGTGGTAACACAGTTCATAATTATTTGCATTCTAATAAAAATCCGCACTGAAGACTTCTTTTGCAAGTTACAAATAATCTCATGTGCCGTATTATCTGGACTGTCAGCCTCTACTTTTTGCTTTGAATAATGAAGCGTGGATTTTCTATGGATTTTTCTTCACCTGCAAGGTGCGCAGGTGTGAAAAAAACAGCAGGAAGTGAAAAAAACAAGACAGGGAGGAAGTTAGTTGGAAATGATAGAAGAGGAAAGTGCAAATTTTCTTTTAGAACATGCAAGCCGGACAGAGAATCTTTTTCAAACCCATATCAGCTCATCATGAAAACCACCCAAAGAAGCTAATATGATGCAGCATTTAAGTTTAAGGCCATCGATCTGTCAGTACAGGATGGAAATAGAGCTGCTGCAAGTACGCTTTCCATGAGTGAATCCATGTTTCGATGGAGGAGACGGCAGCGGGAAGAACTCATCCAATGCCAAAAGACTAGAACGGTTTTCAGAGGACATAATAGCAAGTAGCCTGACCTGGAAAATGCTCTTGAGGATGGGTTATCACTCAAGACTCTTTTCAACTGGAAATAGCGCGCTAACGCATGTTTTTCAAGCATCAACCTGCAAACAAGTATAACCCTGTGCATGCAAGCTGCGTGGCCTCTGTCCCCCTGCAGATGCTTGTGTGGTGAAACCTTCACACAGAAATCAGGAAAGTAAACAATGTAGAGCAACATGTAAGGAAGCCAGGGCGTAGTCAGTGTGCTTTATTGTTTCACTCTATTATCTGTCGGAATCCCTCTCCCCAGAGCTGCTCCATGTTTACTGAATGAAAACAGAGTTGTTTCTGCTTGTTAGTTCAGAAGCGACTGGCGCATAGTGTTGACGTTGGTACATTTGGGTTTATACAGGTTTTTTTCAGCCATTAGGAAAGGGGTATAAGTTGCATCTGTGTGTCTCTGTCTCTGCTTCTGTCATCTTGAACCCCAGTCCGTTTCAACAGATAGCTGCTAAAACTGAGCCTGGTTCTGGAGGTTTCTTGTTCTTGTCCCTGTTCAAAGGGAGTTTTTTCACTCCAATGTCGCTACAAGCATCCTTAGTGTGAGGGATAGCTGAATAGTCAATGAGTTGATGCAATCAACTGGTTTTCCTTAGATAGAAAACTTTTAATCAGTCTGACTGGATGATCTGGTGAACTGGAAAGTGCCTTGAGGTGACAGGTTGTGACTTGGCGCTACGGAAATAAACTCAATTTAAAATATTGTCGTCATTTTTTTGATTTTACAATTTAGTAAATAAGGTTTTACAGGACTGTCTTTGGCTCACATTTTGCTGGAGAACTTTTAGATATTCATGGAAACCAATTTTCTAAAATCACTTTGAAGCTTTATCACCTATTTCTAAACAACTAAATTGAAAAAATATCTGGAATGAATTAGGAAATAAGGAACGAAGAGCAGTGAGAAAATACAGGGGAGTGATCAACTTCTGTCAGGACAGAAAAGGAACTGCCTTTATTTTCAGTGTTCTTGTAATTATCAGGGTTCTGCCCTCTGTTTTTCATTTTTAGTTTCTTTGTGTTCTGTTTCTCCTTAGTTGATTTCTACCAGTGCTCAGGTCTTTAGTTACCCTCTGTTGCCCCCTTGTGTTTGTTTCCTTTCCCCTTGGCTTCCTTCTAGTTGGTCTTGCCCACACCTGCTCTCAATCTGGTGATTAACCTGTCTGGGTTCTGTCTCTGAATATATATACACCACCTCTGCAGTCACTAAGTGCTGGGTTGTTGTTAAGTTGCTTCCTCGTTTCCGGCTCCCCAACAGAGTTTTCCCTGAAGTTTCTTATTTTAGGTCCTCAGTATTTTGTATGTTGGATTTTGGAGTTCCGCCTCAGTGTTCTCATTAAATCACCGCTGCCTCCTGATCTCTGCATACGGGTCTTCAAAAACTTGAACCCAACCGTGACAGCAATGTTTCAGCCAGATGATCCACAGTCAGACAGAGCAACATTCTTTTGGATTATTCTCATCATCATCATAATGCTACTGCCAGCATGAGCAGGTGATTACATGTATGACACATCCCAGAATTCATAAACATGGGCAGTTGGTTAGTAAACATACCAACTTCTTTTTAGTCTTCATACGGGAGCTTTGACTCCAAGTTGAGTCTTTAGGGAAAAAGCTTGAGTCAGAAGTTATTGATTGCTTGGATTTCTTGCTTCCTGATCATTCACGGTCAATGTTAACATGGCCGCTGGAAGTGGGGGGGGGGGGCTGGGAGTACTGCAGCACCCCCCAGTGGTGAGAGGGAGATTTTTAAAAAATGTATTAGAAATACAACAATTTCAAAATACAAAAATTTAAAAATTTTAAGTGCACAATTTATGCAGTTATTATGAATATTTTGGGAAATGTTTTTGACTTTTTTCATTTTACTATTACATGACTATTGGATTTTATTTTTATTTTTAACATTTGAACGCCTGTAACCAGGCAGGACACCCTGCCTGCAGCTCAAAGAGCATGATGCCGCCGCGCACTTTCATTATCATTTGTTTAGTTTAACATAACCATAGTATTTTAGAGGGTTATTTTGATGTTGTGTTCTTTGTGTATAATAGATGTGGAGAACCGTTCAATAACGTTTAAATAGTATAATAATCTAATTATTTCCTTGTGGTTTTCATAAACGGATTTTTGGGCTAATAGAGTCCTGTGTGACATAAACACAGTGACTCAGGTTGATGCCAGCTGACCAAATCTGCATTGTTACAGTGTTATTGTAAAGTTTAATTAATAGTGCATATATTCACCTGAGAACTGATGGTATCTGTGCGTTACAAACCCTGGTTAAGTGCACTGAAGTGTATATGAACATAATTAGTGAACGTCAATCTATTCACCTATTTAATTTCATTGTCTTTTAAATGGGCCTATAGGCTAATAGGTCTTTTGTCAAAAAACAAAACGTACTTGAACCTGACCCTGGATGTTAATGACTAAGTGCTAAATTTTCTGCTCTTGTGGTTTTTGTTGTTACCGTCATGCTTGTTGTTCCAGAAAATCAGCTGGTGTTTCTCTCTTCTGCTTTCTGCAGCTTAACCTTTAAAAAAGTGTTCTTTCAATATTTTTCTGTCTAGTCTCTACTTGTTTTACCGCTATCGCACTCAAATCCCCCACTGTGGGACAATGAAGGTATTTCTGTTCTAGTCATGATGGATGATGTTTGCATCTAGTTGAATATACAGAATAGTCATTGCATGAAAACAGCCTCGGTATCGTCTACAGCAATATCTCCTAATGGCAGAAGTTATTGGCTTAGTCTGGTCAATATGTTCCAACAACATTTTAATTATGTATAATTAAAAATAAGCTCATTAAAAGTAAAAAAAAAATCCCTGTTTAAAGTCCCACCAGGCTGGAGGAAGAAATGCTAATTAGGGATTGTGTCGTTAGAGCTACAGAAAGAGAATGGGCACATGCAGTCATTACTGTTATTCACTTACATTTTTGGTATAATTTATGTTCATATACTTTGGACCATTGCTTATAACAACAATTTCAAGCAAATATGACAGAAAAAAATGCTTTTATTTTTCATAAAATAAATTTTTTTACTGCATCGATATGTAGCCTATTTATGCCAAGAAACACTGTTTATATGTAGGAATGAGTTTTGCCTTGAGGTCCCCCCCCCAGAGCATCTGCAGGAGGCGTGTGTGGATCAGGAAGTCTGAGCAGCTCTGCTTAGACTGCTGCCTACGAGACCCGGATGGATGGATGGATGGATGGATGGATGGATGGATGGATGGATGGACGGATCAACAGAAATGACCCTACAAGTGAAACAGATTATTAATTCATTGACTTATTATCTATGGCTCCTCCTCTCTAAGGGTCGTGGGACTCTAACCTCCAGCAGTCATGGGATGAGAGATTGTTATATAGAAAATACAAATCCTTTTGGTCCACCATCAGCTAATGAAGATAAAGCAGATTATAGTTTGGGGTCAGGGAGCACAACAAGCTGTAAAAAACCAGAAGCTCCTATTGGCTTATTGCTCAAGCAGAGTAGTCCATAGTGAATGAACAGTTTAAATAGGAATTTTCTAGTCCCTTCTTTCAGCGAGGAAGAGGTTAAATCAACAATCGGCCATCTTGGATTCACTGTCTCCTATCTCTTTTCCCTTATTGTTGGAAAACTTCCCAGTGGTTATGCTCTGCATTGGATAACTTCACTCTATTGTCTGTGGCTGAGGTCTATATTGAGATTGGCAACAAATATCTCTGGCTTGTTGCTTCTTCAGAATCAACTGTAAAATTACTAAAAGTTGAAGAAAATAGTTTCTTAAATGTTTTTATGGCAACCGTATAACAGTTTATACATAAGATTTGTTTTGCAAATGCTTTGATTAATATTAAGTGGTATTTTGGTTGTATTGGCTTTTTGTTTTTATTGTTCTTTCTTTTCCTATGTATATTGTATACTAACTGGTTTTGATATCGGTAATTTTGATTTGTACAGAGAGTAGAGTAAGTATTTAAACGCCCTGCAATTTTGCAAGTTCTCCCACTTAGAAATAATGGAGGGGTCTAAAATTGTCATGTCCACTGTGAGAGACATAATCTAATAAAAAAATCCAGAAATGACAATATATGATTTTTTAAACAATGTATTTGTATGATACAGCTGCAGATAAGTATCTGAACATAAGAAAATCAATCTTATTATCTGGGGCAGTTGCCCTTGTTTGGAATTACTGAGGTCCTTCGTTTCCTTTAGTTTTTTGCCAGGCTTGCATACATTGCAGGAGGGATTTTGGCCCACTCCTCCTCACAGATCTCCTCTAGATCAGTCATTCTTTATTGGGTCTAGGTCTTGAGACTGGCTAAGCCACACCAGACCCTTGATATGCTTCTTACAGAGCCACATTTCGGTTATCCTGGCTTTGTGCTTTGGGTCATTGTCATGTTGGAAGACCCATCTTCAATGCTCTAACCGGTTGAATAAATCTTACATACATACATAAAGTGACAACCAGTAGCTCCGGGTCTATGGTCCACTATGACTGCAGGCTACCCAAACATAGCAGGGCCATTGCACAGACAGCTTATGGTTAGGTTTCTAATGCAGAGGCATCAAAGCCTGGAGAACTAAGCAGTCTCTCTGTCTGTCTGTCTGACAGTCTAAGGATGCTAAAATTGTCCAAAAAGAGAACTAGAGTTATTAGTAAAAGATCTCAAACAAGACAGAAAGCTCTGTAGAGTCTGAGACAAACATTAAGTTGTATTCCACTATTGCTCAGGTCTCCTTTTCATTAATCAACCAACAGGAAGCTGTTCATTTCCTGACCTCACACTTTCATTCTCCGCTGCGATGCTGCTCTCCTTTAATTAACTCAACAACATAAAAACATTTACACCTCTCCTGTTACTGTTTGTGTTACCTGACATTGAAGCATCCTCCAGAAAGCATTGATTCATCTGACAGCACTGCCAATCTGCCCTGGAGCGACCGCGGGGGCCACTGGGGCACCCACTCAACATCATAATTACAGCACCTCTGTGCAGCTCCGTGGCTCGTTAAGGTTTTTAGCTCTCTGGTTATTTTGGTCCCTGGCAGCACACAGAGCCGCTGCCCTTTTTAAACCTCAAACAATGATTTAAACAATCAAGCCCTCAAGTAATTAGGGTTTGATTGGAAGCCCAGCAAAGCAGTCAATCCCCAGCTCAGACGGAGCAAAGATCACATTAGGTTTAACTAGAAATCCTCAAGCTAGCAAACATAAGCTGTGTTAATCACTGCCAGCAGAAGAGACAGTAGCAGGTAGAGGAACAAATGTTTATAATTACTTAGATCCAAACTGCAGCATCTGTGTTATTACTTTTATTTTTTTCTGCTTTTATGTGTAATACGTGCTTCCTGTATTGTTCAGTGACGAGTACAAGTATTCATATCCTTAAACCTCTTTACATTTCTTTAGACCACTTCACTGTGGTCTGTGTATTTTATCAAGTTTTTTCATTTGGTAAAAACCACAAAGAAACATTTAAAGGGAAACGCTGTTTTTTTTACATTGGCTCCTTGATTTTATATCCCATCATGTTCTACTCACCCATATAAGTTTTGTGTCATTTGGAGCCGTTCTGAAGATATTCCGTTAGGTTATATCCAAGTAACGTCTTCCTATGGGCAACGACTTGAAGCCCCTGTCACACCTTCACGATTTGTACCAGCGTATGCCTGACGTACGAAAAATCTGGCAAAAACGCTGGCATTGGTTGGATAAGTTATGGGTACGTTTTGTATGTTATGAGTACAGTGAAGCACACTTAAACACATCAACATACGGCAAGTACTTAAGCAAATTTGAACATGCTCAAAATTTCTTGACATATGCCATAAGTGGGCCATAAGTTACGGGTACGTTTTGATTAAGTTATGAACATGCTGAAGTACGCTGAAACACGCTGGCACACGTTCCAAGCTATCTGATGGTTGACATACGTTAAACGGGAACGTCGTATTTTTTTACATTGGGCCCTTGATTTTACGTTATTCCATCATGTTCTACTCACCCATATGAGTTTTGTGTCATTTGGAGCCGTTCTGAAGATATTCCGTTAGTTTATATCCAAGTAACGTCTTCCTATGAGCAAAACGACTTGAAGGCACAAACTAAACTGTTCATCATTTATTCTTTATGGTACGCCAGCATTCAGAACACGGAGGCCAATCACTGTCACCCAGACATCCGCGGTTATATTTTTTATGTTTATATATTTATAAAACAAAGCGGAGTCTGTATGACGTCATTGCGCCGACTACCGTTCCTTCATCCTGTCCGCTGAACTGCTGCTAGTTTTCCTCACTTTCCTGGAAGATGTCTAGTGCTGCTAGCACAGATGATCTCGCTCTCCAAATGGAATTGAATGAATGGAATTCAGACTAGCTAGCTGAATGAATAGAAGGGGTAGAGCGTAGCCGCCTGTAGCCCGGGCTTCCTGTCACAACTCCAGTCCGGCGCACCGATGACGTCATACAGACTCCGTTTTTGTACATATTGCTGTTCATGTGTTTACTGTTCATTAGTTGATTTAAGACAATTTGTGAATAAATATACAAGTTATTGTATTTCATATGGTGTTAATGTAAGTTAAAATGCATTTAAATATTATCAGGTACAAAATCATATAAGTTTTCTTTGTTCAAAAAGCCCTTTAACCGGCTGCTGCTGAATTCTTGTGTAAAACTGACTCCGAAATCCCGCGTGATTTCGTTAATTTTGCGAGATCCCGAAAGGGCGGGAAAAAATAACTGACTGTTACTAAGGAAATATGCAGCGGGATTATTACTGTAAAGGTGAACCTGAAGGGTGCTGAAGATTAAGAAACTGAACCAGAGTGATCTTAAAGAACTTTACCTCTTTTCATGGCAAGCAGCCAATGAGGTACGTTCAGTTTGGCTTATCAGAACTAAAGCTGGTTGGACCTGTAGTCCTCATATTTCCCTTTACATTTTGATAAAATGTATTTTCATGTCCTGTGTGTTTATTTAAAGTTCTTACGGCGTCACGAGGCACGATGTCTCATGATGTTATGGTATGAGGAGCAGTGTTGGGAAAGTTCTCTTTCTACGTGAACTAGTTCAAAGTTCAGTTCACACATTTTAAAATGAACTAGTTCAGTTCATAGTTCATAATTCAAAATTTTTAACTAAGTTCACAGTTCCAAAAAATGAACTAGTTCATAGTTCTTTATTTTTTTTCATATATTGCTCTATTACACCATAGCGTACTATCGAACCACAGACAGCAATTATTTTATCAGTTGTAACACTGAAACTGTGCGTCAGATTTCATCTTCATATCCAGTTTTGAATCCTTATCCAACCAGAGTTTACATTAGCATTGAGGGGACAGCATTTCCCCATTGTTGCTTTAACGCTTTGTTGCTGTCCATTCACTTCACACTAGTAGCAGCTGCAGCTCTCACCCCTACAGTATATTCTCAAAAACATCAGGAAAAATGTGCTGCTTGAATGGTCTTTTTTATGAGGAATTATTAAAAGAAAAACAGGAAAGTTGAAAGGTGCAAATGTTTTTTTTTAATTTTAATTATTGTTTTCCATTTGAAATTCCATTTCAGTACATACTAAAAAGGAATCCTGGAATCCTGGAAAATTATACCAGGCAGGTTTAAGTGCGGATTTTTTTACTGAAAGCCGGCGGGCAAAGTTTGCAGAGAAATGTAAGATTGTTGCCATCATCCTCACCGACCACCTGGTCATAAACCTGTTTTAAGTGATCATACTGCAGCTTTGTCGCCTCCACGGTCGTCTCCATGCTGCTGTGGCTTCCACGCTGCATTTTGTTTTGATGACTTACGCGGCTGTAGGCTACGACGCTGGTAGCTGGTGTTGCCAGATTGGGTGTTTTTCCCGCTACATATTAAGGCCTGTTTACGGTGTGATTTAGCCGGGGTTTCGCCTGGAGTGCTCTATAGAAATCTGGCAACCTATTGAACGGAGTTGAACTGAGAGAGCGTGCCGTTCACAGACACCAGAATGAACGAGTTCACAATAACATTCATCAGGCAGTAATGCAGTAGGTTTAGTTCACGTTCGCCCAAAATATGAACGAGTTCATGAACTTTCGTTCAATGAACGCGTTCAGGCACAACACTGATGAGGAGGCTGTCTCTGCATGGGCTTCAATGAATAAACGCCCGTTTCAAAGAATTGACCTGTGTCTGTGGTGTCGTGAAGAGAGCTACAGCTTTGTTTTTAAAAATGTGGACTAAAATGTTTCACAGACGCTAAAAGTAGATGCCTCCCAATAAAATTCTCTAAAACCAATGTCCACCAGTTTGTAGATTCTTTGAAGAGCTCAGGTGTTTGTTAGAGAACATTAGTGAACATAAATTATCATGGCGGCCAACTAACCAACCAACACAGCTAACAGGTCAGGTTGGAGGAGACATTCAAACAGGGTAAGGTTATAAGATGACAACCCAACATCCCACAGAGATCTGTTTAAACCAGGGAAGGCCTGGCAATAGATAACACAACTAAAGGGTAAATCAAGGACATCGTAGCTCAGCTCAGGCTGCAAAAGTCCACGGCTGAAATGGAGAATACGACTAGCAAGTCTGGTCTAATTAGAAATGCCCAGAGTGTCCCAGATACTGCAGCCCAGGAGAACAAGCAGGAGTCTTAGCCAGATCAGGGAAACAGATCAGAATAGGAAGGTTCAGAGGTCCAGTACTCTAGAGCCAGGTCAGGGATACAGATGAGAACAAGAACTGGCTGGATTAGGGTTCCAGGAATCCACAGATAGTTTAGGCAAAAAAAATCAGATGGGAACAGGCAGGCTCAGTGGTTGAGAGGCAGAACAGGTCAGGTTATCAGGAACACTACGGAATGCTAAAGACCCTCAAACCAACGGCTCTAAGAACGAGTACTAGAACAGGAGCAATAGCATCAATAATCTGGCCAAGATGGCTCGGACTGAGCTGTAAAAATAGCAGCAGCAGCAGGTGGATTAGATGAGCAGTAATTGGACACAGGGCAGAGTTAGGCAGGTGAATGAAATGATCAATTAGATCATGACATCATCTTTAGTTTTAGAGGTTTCAAACTGCTTTTAATCACTTTCTGACTTTCTGTGCTAGTTGCTGGAGCAACGAGTTTCAACAGTGATTGTCTGGGTTTTTATTTTCTTGGAGAGTTTTTTTTTTTTAGACGGTCTAATGCTGCCTTTTTCCTTTAAATATAAACAAACGAAGCTGTCCTTTCTTGTCAGAGTGTAATGAATTATTCATTACTGAATCACAGCCAAGGTCAGAAATTGATGACATGTTGTATTTTATTCTGGATTTCTCACAAGCTGGCACAAGCGTAAACACATCTATCAGGAGCTTCCCGTTGTCCACATCCAACAGCTCAGTCCCTGAGCCCAGCTGCTCCTGGACATTATTCCCAGTTCTAAGTGGAAGCTTTGAGGTAACATGGGGGGTTAATTGGATGGGCTTAATATTTAACAGACTGTCCATTTTTAAAACTCCACTAAAACTGTGTTTGTAGTAGTTGGCATTTATTTTCATCAAATTTTAATGTTACTGATATTCCAAGTTTCTCTGGTTGGTTTATCATGAGCTTTTTTCGTCATGTGTTTTTAGCTTTTTGTTTTTATTTGGTGTTTTCTTTTACTTATGTTATAATCTGTTTTTGTCCTCTCTGCTTCTAAGAAGAACCTGTCTGAACCCAGAAACTCAGGAAGAGTTTCTCAGTCTGAAACCAGCCTGTCTGATCTCCGAAGAACCCTGAAAGTCAATCTGTCAGTAACCTGCCTGCCCGCTCTCAGAAGAAACTGGAAGAGAAACTCAGATCAGAAACTGCAATATCAGAAATCAAGTCTCTGCCTCTACCAAGCCCTCTGCCTGCCTTCTGCCTCTGGACCCTCCTGGTTCCCCTCCTCTGCCGCTCAGCTCAAACCACTGAACAGGTACAGACCTGCACTCATTCAACCAGCAAGCATACTTGGACATCAGCTAACCATTCTGTCCCTCTCTGCAGAGAAACCAGTAGTGACCAGTCTTGGACCTGTTTCCCCCCGAATCAGTTCTTTATTAACATTGTGTATTTAAATAAACCGTTGAACTTTTCCCTCTGAGTCCGTGTGTTCTGCATGTGGGTTAGAAACCTTGGTACCAACATGACAACTTACCCTTGAGTTCCAGCTATTTTTTCAGCTGTGACTGTTGTTGAGGCACTTTGTAAATAAAGCTGCTGTAATGATTATAGGTATCTATCTGTTCTTTATACTGTATCTTTGGACCGCAGGTTTTACATTGGAATCTTGTTCTGTGGCCTGCTGCTGTAATGATACAACATTAACACTGTCATGAAAAAACAATGACTACAGAATTCAATAAGGCCCCAGGATGCTATATGAAGGCAACCATCCTGAGATTTCAGGACGGCAGCAGAGGATGAGAAATACTAACATGAAATCGAATACATTTTGAGCTTCTCTGCAGAAACTTTCAGGACATCTTTGTATAAATAAGGCAGAAGTCAAGCCTGAATAATTCAAAGTGCCATGACAGCATGTTTGGATTCATAAAATGCCAACGTATGCATTAAAACCTCAGTTTCCTGTAGAGTCGGTATAAAACAATCAGTTTCCACCAACTGATTAAATGCCGATTCATCTCAGCTGACAAGTGAAGTCCATCCTCTTAAAGAAAAAAGAACTGATCTGATTCTGACATCTGTGGAGCTGTCCTCTCTGCATATAAAGCCATCCAGAACATTCAGTTTCCTTGTGCACATCTTGACCTTCCCCACAGTGCAGTGACATTTACCGCAGGGCATATGCTCCATGTGAATTCAATTAGACCAAACACCTTTACTGGTTTGGGAAAATTAATCGAGCGTAGCAGTAAAAAAGGAGAAATAATCAAGTTGTTTCTCTAATAAAATATGTAATTAAATGGCTCCTTTGTGCAAAGTGTTAGATGTCTGAAAAGCACTAATGGAGCAGTTTGAATGCCATCTAAAAGGATGCTGGATTCTGGGGTAGACAGGGTTATCGTTCAGTCAGCCTCTACCGACTAAATAAGTTCCATCATTAGGTCCAATTCAATTAGACCAGTGTTCTGTGCAGGAGTGATACCACAGATTGTCCATTTACAGCCATAAAGTCTACTTTTCCTCAAAAACAAGCTCAGGAGTTTTGTGGGGAAACAGAAACAAGAAGCAGCTCTAACAAACTCAGATTCAAATGTTCGACTCTAGCTTGATCGAGGATAGAGTCGGGAACTCTGAGTTTTCCGTTTCACAAAAGCTGCTATGGATTAGTTCATCTCTAAGTAGGTCCACTCAGAGTTTAACATGTAGTAACAAGTATGAAAAGCGAGTCACCATGACAACAGGCAACAAAAAGTTCCTATTTCATAACTTTTGCTTCATTTTAATGAAGAGATTAAAAAAAAGGGAATTGGGGTTTAAAAGACAGAAAAAAGCGCTACAGCTGCAAAAGAGAGGAAGATGGCGACGTAGTTAATGTGTAAGTTTATATGAAGAGGCTGACGCTGAACATTTAAAACTGCGTACAGATTGGGTGGGTCAAGTTTTCTATTCTTCCAACTCCACAAAAGCAAGACGTGCCAACTTGCTCATTATTAAACATCTGAAATTAAATAAAATTCAGTTGAAAAGGAGAAAAATTGCAGAGTTTTGATTATGAAACTGGCTTCAATAGGGGATCAGTGTATCGACGGTAGAGACCTTAATTTGGTTTTAACCTCCCCCGCATCGATCATCATCAGCCAAAATATCTTCATTATCAAAGGCAGCAACAGTCCTGAACCAAGGTAAGACAGACATAATTGACATGTTATAATTGATCATTATCCAAACCAAAGGGATTTCTATTTCTTCTAACCGATTCATAACACACAGTGTTCGGCAGTCAGGGCCTTCAAAGCTTTCTCTGTTGGCCTAAAATCAATTATATACACTAACATACACTTTAATTTTCTTCTTTCCATCTGTATTAATTTATTCCAAATAATCTTAAATTCGTAGCGTTTCTCTTGTTGGGCCGATTCCACTACATTATGTGGTTGCTATATGGCTGGCTGAAGTTACCTTAACAATATACACTCACCGGCCACTTTATTAGGTACCCCATGCTAGTAACGGGTTGGACCCCATTTTGCCTTCAGAACTGCTTCAATTCTTCGTGGCATAGATTCAACAAGGTGCTGGAAGCATTCCTCAGGGAGTTTGGTCCATATTGACATGATGGCATCACACAGTTGCCGCAGATTTGTCGGCTGCACATCTATGATGCGAATCTCCCGTTCCACCACATCCCAAAGATGCTCTATTGGATTGAGATCTGGTGACTGTGGAGGCCATTTGAGTACAGTGAACTCATTGTCATGTTCAAGAAACCAGTCTGAGATGATTCCAGCTTTATGACATGGCGCATTATCCTGCTGAAAGTAGCCATCAGAAGTTGGGTACATTGTGGTCATAAAGGGATGGACATGGTCAGCAACAATACTCAGGTAGGCTGTGGCGTTGCAACGATGCTCAATTGGTACCAAGGGGCCCAAAGAGTGCCAAGAAAGTATTTCCCACACCATGACACCACCACCACCAGCCTGAACCGTTGATACAAGGCAGGATGAATCCATGCTTTCATGTTGTAGACGCCAAATTCTGACCCTACCATCCGAATGTCGCAGCAGAAATCGAGACTCATCAGACCAGGCAACGTTTTTTCAATCTTCTATTGTCCAATTTCCATGAGCTTGTGCAAATTGTAGCCTCAGTTTCCTGTTCTTAGCTGAAAGGAGTGGCACCCGGTGTGGTCTTCTGCTGCTGTAGCCCATCTGCCTCAAAGTTCGACGTACTGTGCGTTCAGAGATGCTCTTCTGCCCACCTTGGTTGTAACGGGTGGTTTTTTGAGTCACTGTTGCCCTTCTATCAGCTCGAACCAGTCTGGCCTTTCTCCTCTGACCTCTGGCATCAACAAGGCATTTCCGCCCACAGAACTGCCGCTCACTGGATGTTTTTTCTTTTTCGGACCATTCTCTGTAAACCCTAGAGATGGTTGTGCATGAAAATCCCAGTAGATCAGCAGTTTCTGAAATACTCAGACCAGTCCTTCTGGCACCAACAATCATGCCACGTTCAAAGTCACTCAAATCACCTTTCTTCCCCATACTGATGCTCGGTTTGAACTGCAGGAGATTGTCTTGACCATGTCTACATGCCTAAATGCACTGAGTTGCCACCATGTGAATGGCTGCTTAGAAATTAAGTGTTAACGAGCAGTTGGACAGGTGTCCCTAATAAAGTGGCCGGTGAGTGTAAATGAGGAACATTTTCTTCAACCAATCAGATTTCATAGCTAGTGGACCCATCCTAGCTGCAGACTTTTCTGCCCTCTGATTGGTCAGTTAGAGCAAAATGTTTACAGCCAAGTTAAGCTAGCCACAATCTGCATTTTAGATTCACTTTAGTTCAAAATTTTTCTGGCATCAATGGCTGATACTAAACGGAGATATTAAGACTTCCTGCACAAACACATAAGGATGGATTTTGTTTATAAATAATCTGCATCTCTTGGGAGTGTGATATATTTTATTTTCATGCTTTAGACTCTACAGTATTTTATGTGGTTATTAGATGCATATTGAATCTGAATGGCAACTGATGATGTAAATGTGGCTGAGCTGTGGTATAGAGGATTGCTGTTGTCTTAAATGGGCTTCTTGCTTAACTGATCTCTCTATTCTCCCTTACACTAATCTTTCTGTCAGTTATATCTGCAACTGTTACATTTTTATATGAATACTATTGGGGGTCTCTATTACCCCTTGACACCAATGGTTGCAAATTGTAGGTCTAGGGATAATAATTAGATTAAGTTGAGGGTTGCTGACTGAAGGCCTAGGTACCATGTGCACCTCCAGCCACTGATAACACACACTATAATTGACATGTTCTTGGTGCCACATCATATGAAAGCCATGGTGATGGAGTATTCATATTAATTGATATTTAGCAGCCACCTTTTCTGATCATAATCCTATCAAAATTTCCTGGACTTACTTTTGGCTCCAGAATCTGTTAGTTCAATCTCTAACGTTCTGCTCTCTCTGCTTTTTCTCATAGTAACTTCATCTGGTCTGTTCCTGTCTGGCTGTGACTCCATCCTGGAGAGAAATATCAGCTGTGCTGCTGCCATCAACACCTTAGTTTCTAGATGTTGGAGCTTGGCCTGTTTTCCAGTGTAGTCCTGTTTCTCTGACTGTGACTAACTGGATGTGCTCTCTTCATCCTCTGACATGGGAGCTGGCTCGGAGCTCGTCTGCCTGGCTGTGTGTTTCCTGGACGGGGCCGCCTTTGGAGCTCATTGACAGTTGCCTTAACGTTGCAGCAATAACTTCTTCAGATAAAATACTGTCCTCTTTTTTAAAGTTCTTAGGATTAAGATGAACAGACTAATCGATAACTTGCATCTTTATTTCATACTAAAAATTTAAATTTTTTACAATTAACAGCAAGGAAGCTTATAAATAATGTTATTGTAGCTAAATAGCTGGTTTTCATACAGAGGTGAACGAACTCTCGCCCACTTCAAGCTCTTGAAGTAAGACATTTTTACAGCTAATTTTATGTCTCTTTTAATTTTTGAACTAATATCCCAAATCCTGATCCAACATTCCTGGCTGTGTTGTTTGACTTCCTTTAGAGATGGATCAGGAGATGATTTCAGGTTGTACAGTAGCTCCATGATAAACACACAGACACAACCGTTCCACCATGGTTCACATCGGGAGGCTGTCAGAGAAGCTGCAGAACCTAAAACATGCTGGGAAGTTCTGTCTATCTGTGTGTCCATTCAATCACTCCTAATGTCATGTCCTGTTAAAGGTGCTCAGTGTCATGATTGGTTTTATATCAAACCCACATGCAGAACACAACGGAGGCTGGGTAAAGTTTGACAGTTTATTTTAGATGTTGACACAAAAAACATGAACTGGATCTGGAGCAGGTCCGGGTCAGGTTCACTGAAGTCTGCAGAAATGGATAGTTTGATTAGCTGGGCAGGCAGATGATTAAAGAGTCCTTTTAGATTATTCTGATTCTACCTTGACGGAGTCCAGGCTTCTCTTGTGAGAGAGGGAACCGTTGGGTCCAGAGACTGTTGGTTCAGCAGAGTACACAAGCAGCTGCAGCGTCTAGCTTCTGACTTTGAATGGCAGACCTTGATCAGAGTTTCCAGCTCTTCACAGAGAGCAGCAGGGGGAATCCAAATAGGAATCTTCAGGTTTGGCTCACCAGGGCTGGAAGGCAGGTTCAGCTCACCCAGAGCTTCAGGCTTGAGACAGGTTTCCTGTGAGCAAAGACAGAGGAGGGTTAGAACCAGTTTTCTCACTTAGAGATAACTTAGATTCTTTCAGGTAACAGAGGCTCAGGTTGCTAACCAAACTAAGGTCAACACTGCGGCGTTGAAGGAAGGTCTGGCAGCTGCTTATAAAGGGGAGGTCTCCTGATGAGTAGATGCGTCTCAGGTGTGCTGGAGGGCTCCAGCCCAGGAGACCCACGGCGCACTCTGCTGGAGGAAGGTGGTACATCCCCAGATCCCAACACTCAGAGCTTTAAATTCAAGCAACGTGCGACGTAACTGATGTGTTTTTATTGGCATCATATTCTGCAGCAGAGGCTCTTTCCCAGATGAGACGGACCATGCAGGATCATGTGACCGTCGTGCTTTTGCACTTGGACTGGTATCTGGTACTTTGTGTCATAGTTCAGCCTCATATCTACATCTGCTGATTAAACCTTCTTAGGCAGAGGATTAACTTCCATATCAGGTTGTACTTGATCATGAGGCGATAACAGCATATGTAGATCATCTAACAGGACTAAAATATCAAGGAGTGGAGATTAGCCCCTCTTTCTCTGAGGTGATTTCATACTTCGAATGTACTCTGATTTTTTTGGGTGAGTCCTGGTGGACAGATGCATGCAGCATTGAATCAATCACTTGATAAAATATACTGTAAAATCACTGAGTTAACCTGGGGAGCAAGAGAGAAAGAGTCCTGTTGTGTTTGCAATATGAAGAAATTGGACAACATGAAACTTCAGCCACACACTGCTGGAGAAAAAAAAGATAAAGAGAAGTAGATAATCACTGAATGGTTCTATCGCTGAGTTTATCAGGAGAATTCTCATGTGTCTGAAGTAAGGAAAGAGAATTTGGTCCGATAGCTCCATGTTTATTGACCTGAAAGATGCATTCTGTTATTAGTGCCGACACGACCACTCTCTGTGCGCACTAAACACATTTACAGGAGGAGAAAATGGAGACAGACCAGCATCCCTGCTGTGAAATGACACATGACTGAAACAGACTCATTGACTGGAGCAGCTCCCATGTTGTCGGATCAGCTCTTAACTTTAGGATCGCTGCTACAAGTATGTTTCAAAACATATTTTGTTCTCTATGTTCTAAACATTAAGTTTACCTTTTTTTCTCATCTCAGCCACTGTTTAAAACAGCCAAACAGACACTGTAAAAGGGTAAGTTGTCTGATAAATTCCTGAGTTCTCTTTTCTTTGCTTAAGAGGTTTATAATAATCAATAGATGTATCAAAAATATTAAGTGTAAATATTGAACATTCCTAAAATGTTTGGAAAATATAAATCCACATGGAAAATCACCTGAATGCCTCCTGTGTGAAGCACCAACACAAAGCACCAAATATTATTAAGTGGAAATCGAATGGCAGCAAAGATTTAAACTACCTGTTGAATTCAACATTTATCCTGTGAAACATGGTGTTGGTGGAACCATGCTGTGGTGATGCTCATATTTGGCAGGTAAAAGAAGGAGGGTCAAATTTGATGGTAAAAGGATACAGAAAGTTTTCAGAGGTTACAAAGGACCACAGGATCCCCTTCAGCATCAGCATGCAGCCTGATCTACGATTAAACGGTTCTGATTATAGAATATCTACCTGTCAGAATCGCCAAGTCAAAGACTGGACCTCAATGAATGTGGAAATCTAAGGAGAGACCTGATAACTGCTGCTTTCATAAGAATAGAATAGAATAGTTCAGTTCAGTTTATATTTATAGCTTATTCACAACATGCCATCTTAGGTCACTTTCCAGTTCACCAGATCATCCAGTCAGATTGATTCAAAGTTTTCTATCTAAGGAAAACCAGTTAATTGCATCGACTCATTGACTCTTCAGCAATCCCTCACACTAAGCATGCTTGTAGCGACAGTGGAGAGAAAAAACTCCCTTTGAACCGGAAGAAACCTCCAGCAGAACCAGGCTCAGTGTGAGCGGCCATCTGCTGAGGCCCACTGGGGTTCAAGGAGACAGAAGCAGACGTAGAAAAAGAAGCATAGATACAAAAGGCAACTGTCAACCAGCTCCACAGGCGGCCCCGTCCAGGAAACACACAGCCAGGCAGACGAGCTCCGAGCCAGCTCCCATGTCAGAGGATAAAAAAGATGACTTGGATAATAGCGCGTTGTGACAAACACCAGATACAGCACTGGGACTTGATCAACAGCCGATACCGCACCGTGACGTCACAAACCAGTAGGAGGCAGTGGTGTTCTTTGACAAACATGGAGGCCTCCAGTAAAGCACATTCACATGAAAATTACTCTGAGTTAAAAATGCATTACTTATTGGACATTATGCAATAATTTCATATTTAAAGCACTTCCAGACTTTTCCTTTAAAAAGATCAAAGCAGCTACAAACTAAGTATATTGCTTTAATTGGTAACAAGAAATTAATTAGGTTTATTCAACCTTATTTATATACGATGGGTGAACCTGCCAACTTAAAAACTAAATAAATTAAGTTGAATATCTTAATTCGGTTAGCTGTTACCAATTGAAACAGTTCATTTTAGTCAAAGCTTTATTCTCCTGTTAGTGTGCATTCATCCTCAGTGTTTCTAAGCACCTTTCCATGAGTGTGAAAAGCTTTTTCTCCATCCCTCTGCAGGAGGCACTGAGAAGCTGCTGTTTAAAGCCAGGGACCATTAAAGCCTTGATTTTGGCCTAAGCCCTTGTTTTAACCTGCTGTCCTGTGCAGAGAGCAGCCTGATTAATGCTGCTGCTGGAAGGTGACGTCTGTTGAATATGGAAAACAACTGTAACATTTCATTTCATGGAATAAAGGCAGTCAGTCATAAAAGACATTAATTGGTTTATTGTTTTTGTTAAAAAGAAATACTAGATAAATAAACTTTCATTTATTGATGTCCCTAAATATGATGTCAGAAATGGCAGTTATTAACAGATCTGTTATGCAGGATTGAGGTAAAACCACTCAGAGCTAAAAGGATCCTCAGCTGAAGAGCCTGTGAAGCAGCAGCTGGAGGGCCGTGTGTCAGTGGGCATGTATTAAGCCGGAAAATGCGTGGGTGCCCCCTCCCCCTATGCCAGAAAGATGTAGCAAAGTGTGTTTTTCATGTGAGGATGATGATGGTGATCAGACACGGAGACCCCTAATGCTCTGCAGTCCTGCCATTGTTTGTCAAACAGAAAGCAGTCAACATTAACCTGATGTGTTCATTTAGTGACGCACAGCTCAGGCGTCTGCAGTGACACACACACGACACACTCTCACACAAATACGGAGCCTCACAGGTTACATTGATCTGCCTGACATGAAGACCCGCCCAGTTCCTGCCCGTTCTGCTGGAAAACCGACCTAATTGTGTTGAGCTTCCAGAGCTGAGGTGGCTGGCGGCACGGCCAGCCACTGCTCTGAAACGGTTCAGTCCAGAGACACGCTGACATCATTCCGCAGGAAACATGACAAACACAAACAGGCAGCGACGGACAGAATCAGCTGCCCTTAGCTGCTCCAAAGTTTTACAATCACTGGAATCCAAAAAAAACCACATCAGGGACCATTTCCAGAGGTCACTGGTTGTGAAGTCGTCATGACAACCCTTTTTGGCGTGCAATCAGTATCTGTGCAGACAGGCTGATGTTGCCAGTGGTATTTTAGAAAATGTTTAATTAACAGCCACTCCTTCTCTCACACTGTGTGACATCCCCCCTGCTCCTGAGAATAATTGATGCTCCCAGCAGGAAGGAGAGGCTGCTGCAGCAACGGGAAGCAGCTCTCTGCAAGTCAGAGCTTCACTGAACCTCAAGAAGGCCCTTTAAAGAGACCAGTTACAGAACTGGCTTTGTTCTTTGGACCACGTTAGATTGTTTTATTTTCATTGGATATAATAGGGTAATGTGGTGTTCAGAGGGGGATTTACCATTAGGCAATACTAGGCAGTTGCTTAGGGCCCCAAGTTCCTGGGGGCCCCATAAAACTCTGCTTAGATGTATGTGAGATAAAACTCTTCCTTGTTTGTGATCATTAATTGTGTTCTTGATAAAAATCCTTTTGCTAAAATATCATCAGAACACTGATAATATGAAGTGTGTCTCAGCATCTTCCCCCCCCCCCCCCCATTTGCTGCACATGTTTAGAAAGGTCCAAACAGACAGTAGCAAACCATTTGAAAACAAACACTGCGAAGAGCAGTGATTCAAACTTAGCACTTTTATTGCTATGTTACTTTTCAGACCCCTGTAGAGCTTTTATTTAAAATAAGTGCCTAGCGCCAAATCTAGCGACGTTTTTCTGCTAGTGTAGACTTTGGTGACAACATCTAAAAGCAACGAACTCTGCTCTCCAGAGCAAGTAGATTGGTAACCCCGCCTCCTCTATCTTGTCTGCTGTCATGATTCATGCAGCTGTTATTTACTTTTGCCGTCACCTTTTTTGGAAACACAGGAAGGAGCAATCAGCTAAGTGAGCTTAGCGCTTGGAAATAATCAGTCAGCTGAGTACAAAACAGACGAAAACAACAAGAAAAGGAACAAAACGTAGAACAAATAATGGATGTCTTTTCTATTAAAATGTCTGTATCTGTATAATTTGTCTGTTTTATGTGTTGTCTTCTCAATTCAGAGGGCCTGCCTGTCGTTACGTAGGGCCCCAAATTTTATAAATCTACCCCTGGTGGTGTTAAATCATTTTCCTTTATATCCTAAATTGTTGGGGTTATACAGATCCCTGTAACAGATCCCCCAGCATTTTGATGCCACTACCATGTTTCAGCATGAAGAGGCAGCGTCCTAGTTTTTTATAAAACTTCAGTTCTGATCTAACTGCTTTTACCAGTTCACTGCACTTTTTCCAGCATTTCACACTTTTGCTGCTTTCTTTTCCTCTTAGCCTTCTCCTTCTTTCCTATCGTCCAGCTTTACATAGATTTGCCTGCTTTGTCTAAAACTCTGGAAAAAAGATCAGATAAGTGTATTTACCTTTAATTTGAGTAGGTAAATAAGATGATCTGCGAATGGAATGAGGATTTTTACTCTTAAAGTAAGATATTTAGATAAAATGCTCTTGAAATAAGACAATGCAATTGTTTTCTCTTATTTTAAATGTAAAATGTCTTGTTCCATTGGCAAAATGATTCTTTTACCTTTTCAAGTAAAGAACAAACGCACTTATTTAAGAAAAAAATGACTTATTTGCATTTAGATATTTTCCACTGCAGCAGCAACCCAGACTGACAGCTGATTGGCTAATTTTAATCAGGTGTAGTTTGGTCCTGTCTTTACCATATTAACAGGAGAAGTGAAGCAAGTGAAGTTAGACACTGTCGACGGACAGCATGCAGTAATTTCTAAATGTTTTAACTCAGGTTGGGCCCGTTTTAGCCAGCAGGTGGGTCCGGATCCAGTAGGACCAATCAGAAGGCTGTTTCCTCCATAAGGGGACCCAGACTGCAGCAGATGGAAAGGCATTTTCCATCAGTTTATATGAAACTACAACTACATATTTTAACCAAACAAGAAAAGCAAATGTAGAAGTTATTTAGGATTATGTATATTAATTATACGTGTCTGTTAAATCAGGCTGAGTTAAACTTGCAAATTCAAAAAGGTCAAAGTCTCCCTGTGAGACCCCTCTGTCCTTTTCTCTCCCTCCAATCTGCAGGAAAATGCAGAGCTGTCAGGATGAGGCTTCTCCTTAAACTCCCCCTGATGATACGGCTGTGTGGGAGGAGAAATTAATGAGTCTGGGACACGGTAGATGGACTTGGCAAAAGAATTACTGGAACTTGTCTAGAAACTGAGGTGGCTGGACCAGAAAGTTCACCTGAGAGGCAAAGAGATTTGAAACATCCAACAAGTTAACTTCAGACACAGGAGGAAATAAAAGCTGCCATGACGACAGATTGCCTGAGAAGAAATTATCAGCCTTCTAAAGCCTTGTAAAATTTAATTCTGAAAAATATTTCCTTATAGAGTAGCTCCATTAATAAAGGCCTTTTATATTAATATGGTCCCCAGATTTCGTGGCCTGGAGCTTTTCTACAGCTAAACTCAGTCAACGGGGCAGAGCTGCTCTGAAACTTCAGCAGTAGAGACTAAGCATTATGATCAACAAACCAGAAACCTGAAACCATATTCAATTAAAAAATACTTAAATGAATTTAAATGGACAGCAATCTGACTTGGATCCATCAACATGGATGATGAACTCTTCTACCAGGCAGCTTTATGTGATTGGGTTTCAAACAACAGATAGAGCTTTGGTACGGTTTGAAATCAGCCCGAGGGTTTGGTCTATGAAAGCTGCCACAGACTCAGCATTCAGGAAACTCTGTCAGTGGTTTTCAAGACGGAATCAAACTTATTGACGTGTTCTTGGCAGAAGCAAATGGTGAAACGGGCATACACTGTGCGATATTTTTGTTGCACGCAGTCACACCTCAAACTGTAAGACGAAACCGCAGGGTTTAAAAGTTCACAGCTCACAATGTTTGCTCTCACACTGTGCGACCCGGTGCCCTGATGCGATCTACCTGCTCACACTGTACGTCCAAAAACCACACATCAGACTCGACATCGAGAGATGGCGTGACATCGCCGGTCGGACTCGTCAATCTGGAAGAAGAAGAACTCCCTTGTTTGGACATGGGCAGTGCTCGAGGTTCCGGTAAATCGGCTCGTAGCTCAGCTTCAACAGCAGGATTTGCTCACCAACACCTCACGACGAACGACTGAATTTCCAACATATTTGACCTTAGGATTCCTGATCGGGTGATGGTCGTGAGAGGCTGATCGCCCCTTGTTACCCCCCGGATATTGCACGACGCAGGATGCACGAGGATGCTGAAACTCGGCGCGATTGAAACATTTTTGCACAACTCGGGAATCGACCTGAAAAGGGCAAAAATCAGTACAATGTATTCCTGGCTTGAAATAAGGTGAGAGGAGTTCAGTGTTCTTGTAGGCCATCTCATAAAACCCCAGCGAGCACCGGCCAGCCCCCCCACTCCTGTTCACCTGTAACCAGTAAAGCTGCTTCTTTGTGTCGTTTTAAATAGGTTTGACCTCCTTTACAAAGGTTACGCATTAGAAATGACAGTTTCTATATGTCCTACAGCAGAGGGGAATTTACCATTAGGCAATACTAGGCAGTGGCCTAGGGCCCCAAGTTCCTGGGGGACCCATTAAACTGTTTAGATGTATGTTTAATACAACTGTTCCTTGTTTGTGCACATTAATTATATTTTTGATTAAAAATCCTTTGGCTAGAATGCCATCAGAACTCTTATAAGATTAAGTGTGTCTCAGCCCCCCCCTCCTTCAGTGTCCACCATATTGGATCAGTCCATTTGCTGCACATGTTCAGAAAGGTCCAAACAGACAGCAGCAAACCATTTGAAAACAAACGATGCAAAGAGCAGTGTTGCCAACTTAGCGCTTTAGTCGCTATATTTAGCCACTTTTCAGACCCCTCTAGCACTTTGATTTTTAAAAAGCTCCTAGCGCCAAATCTAGAGACTTTTTTCTGCTACTGGAGACTTTGGAGACAACATCTAAAAGCAGCGAACTCTGCTCTCCAGAGCAAGTAGATTGGTAACCCCGCCTCCTGCTCTCCTCTATCTTGTCTGCTGTCATGATTCATGTAGCTATTATTTCATCCAAATGAAAAATGGAGAACAGATAAGCAGATCATGGCTTGTCTACAGTGAAAAGAAGGACTGGGTTATTTACTTTGGCCTTTTTAGAAACACAGGAAGGAGCAATCAGCTAAGTGAGCTTAGTGCTTGGAAGAAATCTTTCATTCCTTTAGAGACAGCATGAAAAGTCAGCTGAGTACAAAACATAGAGAGGAAAACAAGAAGAACAAGAACAAGAAGAGAGGGACACAACCTAGAACAGATAATGGATGTCTATTCTAGTCTATTCTATCTGTAGAATGGGTCTGTTTTATGTGTTGCCTTCTCAGTTCAGAGGGCCCCCTGCCTCTCTTTGCCTAGAGCCCCAAATTTCCTAAATCTGCCCCTGTCCTGCAGTCCTCAATTTTTCTGTGCTTTTTACGAACGGGCTGAGTTGAAGTGTGGGTTTGTACCTTTTAAAAGCTCAAAGGGACCAAATGTAATAGCAAAGGTGTCATAAGTGATAAACTTTGTAAAGTTTTGACTGCAGCTTCAGTCCTGAACTCTGTGCTATTTCCTTAATGCACAACCAGGTCATACTTCCATAAATAGGTTTTTTTCCTTGTTGCTCGCCTCCATGTGTCTCCTGCTGCACTCTGCCACAGCCTAATAAATGTTGCCTCTCTTCCTGCCGTCTGGCAGAGCACTGAAGGCACTAAAAACAAACCTGCTTTTTGTTGCTGCTCCATCATCACCCAGATACCTCCCTCCTGTGATGCACATAGCCCTGACATGTGCATACAGCGGGCCCGGCAGCTCTTCTCACAGATTAAAAACAGAAATCTGTCTCTCAGTTCAACAGAAGTCTGTAATGCAAGCTAATGTCAGCAGAGCTGCTAGTTTTCACAGGGTTCAGCTGCGGTTTGTAGAGATATTCCCTGAAATGTGTCACTGAATTTATTCCCAGGGAAAAGTTTTAGGAGAGGATAATAGCAACCTGTGCCTTGTTAAAATAATAAATGATTCATCAGGTGCCTGGGTGCGTATCTCATTTCAAGCATTAACAGTAAAGGAAGCCCCAGTCTGAAACAGAATAGCCTGGAGACAAAGCAGCTGCTGTTTTCACGGCTTCATTACGGAACATTGTTACGCTGCAGCGCCTTTTAACTCACATCCCATGTTGATCTGAAACATTATAATAATGTTGGAAGTAACCCTCTGTATAGTTGAGATTTACACTGCTGCACAACAGTCGCAGTAACTTTGGAGCTCTGATGAAGAAGCACTAGTAGGGCACAGCGTTCCTCTACAGCAGGGGTCACCAATCTTTTTAAGGCTGAGGGCTACTTCATGGCTACCAAGTCATAGGAAGGGCTACCAATACTGACCTATGAACTGGAGGGATCAGTGTTTACCTACAGTAAATCTCATGCATAAAAAGTCATTTTTATTCTTTTATTAATTTCTTATTTTCATTTTGATATTGTCATTTTGAAACCACAGAAATATGATGAAATAGTTAACATGATAAAATAATACATAATTATTAAAAAGAAGAGCAACAGAATAAAAAATAAAATAAATAAACTTAACCCACTGAGTGAGTTGTTCAGTTTTCAGAAGATGAAGAGGGCCCCTCATGTGGTCCCTGAGGGCCCCTTGGTGCCCCCGGGCACCGCGTTGGTGACCCCTGCTCTACAGGTTCATTGGCCCAGGGGATGATGGGTAGCAGAACATCTCATTGCACTTTTAAAGAAAGATTTAATGTGTCATGTTTAACTGTTAGAGTCAGTCTGTAGCTCACCTGCAGCCAGCGGTGGACTGGGACAAAAAAATCGGCCCTGGCATTTTTGACTAGACTGGCCCACCACATTTTTCTTGGTGTACTGAATGTGTTTAGCAACTGTGCAATACCTTGAGGTCAGGTTAATGGAAATTAGTGAGAGTGAACACTTAAAATACTTCCAAAATCTTAATGCATTAACACTGTAAAATGTAAAGTCCACCACAGCACAGCAACAATTCTTAGATCAGAGAGAGAGAGAGTAATAAATGAGCTTGTGTCAGTAGTCTTTCCAAATGCAATACATACAAAACAAAATAAAGCATGACGTTTCTCACAATATGTGAGCCACCCCCTGTTGGTTGCAATTTTAGTGGTGAACACCTTTTGCACAACTGGATTTTTTGTGCTTTGTTGTGGGTGGTGATTCAAAAAGTTTTGTAAAAGACAAGGATCAGGACGGGCAAAGTAATCTATTTCCTCCTGCTCTCATCTCTCTCGCCATGTCTCTCCTCAGCCGCACTGACATCATGGTCACTGCTCGGTTCGCCGTCGCCTCCACTACAACCGCAGGCATCCCAAGTTCCAAAAACTCATTTCAGGGAGATGCTTAATGAAGATAAATTGTGCCTTCATCAGTAGTGGATTAGAGATATACAGTGAAGTTCACAAGAGGCCCGATTCAATTCAGTTTGGTTCAGGTAGATATTTCATAATGCAGAAAATAACAATCTTATTGTACAATTTATTTATGATGCTTTATAATAATAAATAAGTGCCATAAAATATTTGCTTGCATAATTAAATATCTGTGCCCATGCTTTTATAAAATAAATAATTGCCCAAATTTTTTTAGCTCACATGCTCTGTGCGCATACATTTCCTCTGGTGCCATATTGTGCCCCTGAATAGTACTGGGTCAGCTGACACCCCTGGCCGAACCGTGCGCCATACATGCAAACTTCATCATTCTTCACTCTCACTAGACATGGAAACACTTCGTGCTGTAAAAGGAGGTGACTGTAAAAGAGTAAACTGAAACGTATTGGCGTATTGGCTTATTTTTCATCTATCCAAAACGATGCTCTGATCAACCAGTCGCCTGGAACGCTGGTTGATCAGAGCATTCTTTTGGATAGATGCACTGCACAGGTTTCACCAGCAACCTCCTCCTCACCCATCTCTCTCTGGTTGTTGTCTGCCAATCAAAGTAGTTCTAATCCGCACAATGATGCATGAATTATTGTACTGCCTGCCCACTCTCACTCGCATTAAAAAAAAAAAAAAAAACACCACCTCACAGAGTCTAAAATCCGGGATAATTTATCGGACTCGCTGGCATCCGTGAACAACTATTCATATCAGGGAGACTCCCAGAACTTCGGGGAGACTTGGGATGTCTGCAACCAGCACCACCATCATATTTAACATCAGACACCGGAGCAGATGAAGGGCCTGCTGATGGGAACATGTCAGTCAGTTTGACACATTTCTCTTAGCGTCCGCGTTTCTTCTCCATTACTACTGTGAACAGCGCTGCACAAAGTTCCAATGGAGAGTGAAGGTGTTTTTCTACTTTCTGATTGGCCTAGCCCTTTAGACTGTCAGGGATGATAACCAATGGGCTGCAGTAGCCTGTGGTAAGGGCCGCATGATTGGAACAGACTCTGCTGATTTTATTTTTCTTCATGCATTATGCAAATATAACGAGGCCGATATATAATAATAATAATAATAATACATATCATTAATATACATGTCGGGTGTGCCGGCCCAAACAGCACGTCGGCCCACCGGGAAAATGCCCGGTACGCCCAATTACCAGTCCATGCCTGCCTGCAGCACAGCAGTATCACCATCACTGCATCACCAAAACCGGCAGAAAGTTCTCAGATTTTTTACACCTTATTTCACGGCTGCAGCAGGAAAATATGTATGTATCTCATATATTTACATGTTCTGAAGGTTTTCATTATTCTGTGTCAGTCTGAGCCACTTTGCCAGCTGCTGTTCATGCCTTTGTTGCAGCTGAAGCTACGGCTCCTCAACATGATGTCTGCAAATGGAGTGAGTGAAGCTTCTGCTGGAGAGAGCAGTCTCTGTTTTGGAGTTCATGATCTGGTGGTTCATCTCCAGCCTAATTCAGCTTGGAGGTTTATGGCCAGACTTCTGGTAAATGAGTGTCTCTCTCCTCCTCCTGACTCCTCTGAGGACACTAAGAGGTTGTACTCTGTGTCCTGTCAGAGTCCTGAGGGCTTATTTCACCAGTACAAAAGTGATTCGGTCTGTTTTCAACCACTTTATGTGCTATGGCACATCTGCTTTGTCCTGTTCATGGATAATTCCAGTGGATTAAGTTTTACCAGCTCTTAGAGGGATAATGTCATGATTCTGTCCTTTTTGGACATTTTAGTTCTATCTAAATTATATTTTTGAGTTTTCAGTTAAACTTTCGTTTATGTTCTAGTTGTTTTCTGGTACTATTTCAGTTCTTATATATTTCTATTGATGATGGGGATAGGCACAAGCTCCACCTGCGACCCGGCTTAGGATAATTGTGACAGAAAATGGATGGATGGTCTCATATTGGACTTACCTCTGCCCACCCCATCCCCTTGGAGATGCCATTTCTGCCATCGTGGGGCGCGTGTGGATGGTAGCCTCAGCTACAGCTAAACCATATCCAAACAACAAGAAACGATCCAGAAGGAGCAAATGTCTGGAAGGAGTTTAATCCTGCTGGACGTCACATCAGAAATGGTTTGATTCTTGGTGAACCACTGTGGTTAAGCAAGCCTCACTGGTTCCTCCTGGAGCTGCAGTTTCTCTGTTAATCTGACCATGTTTTAAATGCAATCAGAAAACCAATTATTTATTCAGCTCAGTGATGGTTCCTGCTGAATAGCACCTGATTGGAAGTCTTTAACTGAGGCCCAGGATAACAAAGCAAGCTGATCCAATCAGCTCTTTGCAAGAAACAAGAGAAACAACAGACAGAATAAAAGGAACGTCATAATAATGTGTGTGAGAAGAAAAAGAAAATCAAGCGTTAATCAGGAGGAGCCAACTGTGGCTTATCACAGCAGGGATGGATCATCCATAACCATTACCTGTTATCTGGGACCAGAGGTGTCAAGTAACAAACTACAATTACTTTGCTTGGCTATCTATACTTTACTGGAGTCTTTTGTTCTAGACGACTTTTTACTTTCTGCTCCTTTTAAAAATAGAATCATTAGTTTTCTTTCATTTGAGCTCATATTCATTATGTCCTGTTGGTGTTTAAAAACAAAAAAGAACCATCAAAATAATTAGTTTTATCCAGATAATTAGTTTCTTTGTAACTTGTTGTTCACCAAATACCAAAATCAATAGTCTATCAAGATGATTCAAAGTTAAATGTGATGCTGTTACCATTAGTTATAAAGCTAAGAAAATGAAGTCTAAGGAAGTTATCATCCAGAATTATAGAAAAATGTTCCTTTAATCGGGTAGAGCAGGAAAGCTTCTGGTCTTAACAGTTTTTCCTGCATTACTTTTACTTTTATAGTTTTAAAAATTGTACTTTTACACTTTTATTTGAGTAATAAGCTTAAGTTGATACTCAGAAATCTACAGAAGTAATTTTACACAGTAGGATTTATACTTCTACTGGAGTAATAAACGTTAATAACTTTGACACCTTGGTCTGGGAAAATCTCAGATTGTCGTCGTTCTGAGGAAAAACCAGCTAATTGAATCCAGTCACAGGATTCAAAGTGATGATAGTTTAACTTGGCTTCATAGTTCAATTTATTTATTTTTATTATTTCTGAAAGAAGAAAGGAAACGGAGGGAGGTGGAAGAAATGCAGCGAAGTCATCTAGCCGGGCTTGAACCTGTGAGGGCCGCAGCCACATTGCAAATAATCAAAATCTAAATACATACATTTTTCTTCAAATACGTACATCTTTTTCTTGAATTGAAGAGGTAAGTGAGACACTTTGCTAATTGAAACATTCCAATTTACATTCAAAATAAGATTAAAAAAAATTATTTTAATGTCTTATTTGAAGTGCATATTATTTAGTTTGATTTTAAGAGTAAAAATAATGATTCCGTTGGCAAATCATCTTATTTACCTACTGAAAGTAAGGATAAATACACTTACTGTAATTTAAGACGTTTTTACTTATTTCTAGAACGTTTCTCTGTCTACTTTTAAGACTAGGCTTAAAACTTTCCTTTTTGATAAAGCTTATAGTTAGGGTGGCTCAGGTTATCCTGAGCTCTCTCTCTATAGTTATGCTGCTATAGGCTTAGACTTTTGGAGGACATAGGGACCCCCATTTCATCATTCTGCTTCATTCTATCTCTGTTCTCCTATTCTGCAGAATCTGTTAGTTCAATCTCTAACCTTCTGCTCTCTCTGCTTTTCCTCAGAGTAGCTTTGCCTCGTCTGTTCCTGTTTGGCTGTGACGTCATCCAGGAAAGAAACATCAGCTGTGCTGCTTCCATCAACACCCTTGTTTGTAGATGTTGGAGATCGGCCTGTCTTCCAGTGTGGTTCTGTTTCTCTGGCCGTGGCTGGGTGGATGTGCTCTCTTCATCCTCTGGCATGGGAGCTGCCTTGGAGCTCGTCTGCCTGGCTGTGTGTTTCCTGGACGGGGCCGCCTTTTACAGCTGCTTTTTGTATCTCTGCTTCTTGTATCTCTGCTTCTGTCTCCTTGAACCCCAGTCGGCCTTGGCAGATGGCCGCTCACACTGAGCCTGGTTCTGCTGGAGGTTTCTTCCTGTTAAAAGGGAGTTTTTCCTCTCCACTGTCGCTACAAGCATGCTTAGTGTGAGGGATTGTATTTGAGTCAATGAGTCAATGCAATCAACTGGTTTTCCTTAGATAGAAAACTTTGTATCAATTTGACTGTATGATCTGGTTGAACTGTAAAGTGCCTTGAGATGACATGTGTTGTGAATTTGGCGCTATATAAATAAACTGAATTGAATTGAATTGAATTGAAGGAATCCTCTGAACAGGTCAGGCTCTTAACCCGCTGCACCACCACTTCCCCTCCCCTCATGTTCTGATTTATCAAATATGTCCATGGGATTATAATTTCTACATCTAAAAATAACAAAAAGTTTAAATGTGATAAAGTGATAAATACCATCATCAGATTATTTAGATGCCAAACAACTTCAGCAAAATCATTCATTTATTTTTACTCCAATTAGAGACAGAACAGATTTAGATATATCTGTTGAGTCACCTGATGAAACATAACGGGGCCGTAGATAAAAGCTGGGAAATGTAATCCCTGATTATGTAAGAGGCAGGGAGCTTCAGAGGAATCAGACATCATTATTGCATAACAAGGACCAGGATTGTGCTGCTGGAATTGATGATCTCGTTAGGATGAATTTCTGGCAACACTGCTCTAAACGTTCATCAGATTTCTATTTAACATATGCCTGATAAGCATAGGGGGAAAGTGGAGCTATATTTGGCTGGGATGAGATTCCAGCCATGGCCTGCTCTTCAGTAATTGCTTTGACATCACAAAAGCCTGCTGCGAACTGTAATTATATCTAGAATGAAGATAGATATTGGGTCTTTCAAAATTAACGGGATGCATGATTAAATTAAATATTTGAGTCGTTCTCACTAAGCATAAAGCAAAGAGCAGCAGCGTGGCAGTAATGTGGGGGAGGCTGCTGACTGGTTCACGCTCCGGGAGAATTTCTAATTTAAAAGACTTGTAGCCTCTTGCCCTGCATGTCAATGGTTAGTGGAAACGTAGCCATGTTTAGCATCGTTTTGACCTGTCGATTAAGCATTTTTTTACCTTTTCTACCTAAATAATTAAAGAACGTAGTAAACATTGGTTCATTGTCCTGAATCTAAGGAAAAAACAGTTAATTGCATCGACTCATTGACTCTTCAGCAATCCCTCGTACTAAGCATGCTTGTAGCGACAGCGGAGAGGAAAAACTCCCTTTTAACAGGAAGAAACCTCCAGCAGAACCAGGCTCAGTGTGAGCGGCCATCTGCTGAGGCCGACTGGGGTTCAAGGAGACAGAAGCAGACATAGAAAAAGAAGCATAGATACAAAAGGCAACTGTCAACCTGCTCCACAGGCGGCCCCGTCCAGGAAACACAGCCAGGCAGACGAGCTCCGAGCCAGCTCCCATGTCAGAGGATGAAGAGAGCACATCCAGCCATTAACCACTTACTACCAGATATAAAAACCGAGTGAATGCGATGAGTGCCCAGTGGAAAACTGCAGCAGAGGAAGCTGTTTAAAACTGCTTCTGGACAGTTATGCAACGTTCAGACCGCATGCAGCAGAAGCAGCAAAAACGCGCGTGCTGCTTCATTTTTGATGCTTGTACAAGTGTAGTTCTGACGCGCGGCTGAAGCATCTTTGCTGCTGTAGCTGCGCGGTGGAAAACTGGATCTGATGTGTGATGGGCGGAGCTACTCTATCCTTTCTTTGCCTGTAACAATAGCAGCTATATATGCTGTGATCAGTGGGTAAAAAGTAGTTTTAACATGTTTTTAAGTGAGAAAGTCCACTTGAAATCTTCATCTGTGCAGTCAGTTCATCCAGATTACCATCCTGCCTTCAAATATTATTTCTCTGTCGGAGCAGCTCACACCCCCACCTACCGGCGGAGAGCTTTTACTGGGAATCCCCTTCAACAGCAACATCTGGCCCCGTCGCCTCTTCGCGGTTTTCCACTACTGTCGCGGCGGCTGAAAGCCGTTTTTCATGAACGTAATCCAAACTGCAGGCACCAGGATAATAAAATCGGACATATTCTGCCAGCAGGTTTCTACATTTCAAGTTAATCTAGGCGTCAATAAACTGTTTCAGAGGAGTGATCATAGCGCTCTGCATCAGCAGTGCTGTGTCTGACTCCCTGCCAGCTCCCAGATCAGCTTCTGTGATCGGTTGATGAGGCACATCAAGCAGCAAATGTTAAATTGTTCAAACTTCAGCAGCCGCTGCTTCTGAAGCTCATCGGATGCTCAGAAGCTCATGACGTGCTGCTCCTGCTGCTCTAAACGCGCTGCGGGACCTTTTGCTGTGCCAAGATGCGCATCAACCATTGACTTTGCATGTAAACTAGCTGCTTCTGCTGCCTCTGCTTCTTGCGGTCTGAGCTTAGCATAAGAGTAATTTAGAGATATCACAGAAAACAGAACTTAGCTCAGAGGAAGGCAGAGCCTTAGCAGCACCACAGAAAGTGGGTGAGCAGTCAAAGCAGCGATACATCTCACCGACGAGAAAGTTATTTCAGATGAAAACCTAATGCTCAGTTATCCAAACAGAATGTCTTTCTACGTAAGGGAAAATTTGCATTTCATTTGTCTCTGATATTGCCTCGAAATGCATCACAGCCACAAAAACCGAGGCAGAAAAGAAAATGACTTTGTTCAGCTCATTACAATGCATTGCACTGCTGGGGAAGCCTGCGTCCTCTGGATGCCGGGACACTCCAGATAATGGCTTGTTGATCCAAACACAGTCGCTTGCTGGACACTGATTTCTGCAGGGAGATGTGCTGCTAATGAGGCCAGGCGTGCAGGCAGAACACTAGCAGGCCTAAGGATGAGCATTTGCTGATTCAAACTGGGGTTGTTTTCTTTGTGTCCCTGCAGGATTAATGGGAGTTAAATATTGAACCAACCGGCACCCCCTCATGTTTTCACGTGATTCCTTAAAATCTAACTCTAACAAACGGCTAACATTTTCCCAGAGCTGTGTAAATATTTCAGAGCCCCTGTCGACACACGTCTGTGCAGACATTGGAGCCTGGGACTGCAGAGGACAACCACTCCTCTCTCCTCCTCCCCCATTAAAGCTCACAGTAGAATCTACTGAGAAATAATGAATCTCTTGGCTCAGATCTCTGTTGGGTTGTTTTCATTCCTCACAGTTTCATACAGTTAATTTCCTACAGATAGTCTTCGGGCCTGTTTTATTTCATGTCAGTCCTCCAATTGTCCCCTTTTACAGTGTCCTGTAAGGACATCCTCCTCACTGCTTTGAAATTTAACACGCTTTCAGCTCTGGCCTTGAGTTAGGGACCCATTTAGAGCTGGAATACTTTAATGACTTGACAAAGAAAATCCTCAAAGAAGGTTATAGTTTAGGCACTGAAGGAAAAAGCAGTAAAAACGACACTAAAGGTGAAGGTGGTTTAGCAGTTTCTGAAAGAAAATTTCAAATTACATCAACATTTGGATCCTTAACTCAATCAATCAGTCCAGCGCTGATAGATTTTATTTCATTTCAGGGTTTTTGTCTGTTCAAGATTTTCATTGACATGAATCTGACTTTCTTCATCTATAAAAATTATTCAGAATGAATTCCACTATGGCATCAATATTGGACATATTGGACAGTGAACTTCCTCCTTATATAACGGGAATATTTAACATTTATCTCTTCTTAAACCTGGATCTGAGAGGGAAGGATCTGAAACAGGATACATCCACACAGATCAAAAGCAGCCAATCAGAGATCAGCATAAACTCCAGTGGAGAACAGAAAGTTTAAAGAAAAAATCTGGTCAGCAAGAAATAATCATATGATCTATACCTAAAACTAATTGATTGATTTTATGAATTTAGCATTAATCGGCACAATAAAGTAACGCAAATAAAAATAATAATTTTCGTAACGATCACTGAGTCTGGGAGCGGCCATGTTTGCCCAAATATAGTAGCCCCTCCCTCCTGCCATCTTCCGGCAGTGACGTCACGGTGCGGTAAGCCTAGCGCCATTCTCCCCGCTTTACAAGCTAAATCAATGGGAACTACTAGACACATCTGCAATCAACAACAATTATTGAAGATTTCCAGAGGACTTCACCATTGAAATTCACCAGAGCTATAGTGAAACTGCCAATGCCCACGTGCATGGCAGCTGGATGCTGGAATACATCGGGTAACAGTGAAAAAAAGAGTTATTCCACCTTTCTGATTCCTGATCCTCCACAGACGGGTTGGTCGTTGGATCGCCAACTTGAAGAGGGAGGATTTGCCATCGAACTTCTGGCCAGAGAAAAAACCCGTAATATGTAGCCAACATTTGGAAGAAGAATGTTTTCAAGATGACTTGGATAATAGCGCGTTGTGACAAACACCAGATACAGCACTGGGACTTGATCAACAGCCGATACCGCACCGTGACGTCACAAACCAGTAGGTGGCAGTAGTGTTCTTTGACAAACATGGATGCCTCCAGTAAAGCATATTCTAATGTAGTAGTGTATGTAGATGCAATCAACTGGTTTTCCTTAGATAGAAAACTTTGACTCAGTCTGACTGGATGATCTGGTTGAACTGTAAAGGGTCTTGAGATGAAATGTGTTGTGAATTGGTGCTATAGAAATAAACTGAATCAATTGAATTGAAATTAAATTACTCTTAATGAAAAACACTTATTATTGAACAGTATGTAATAATTATATATTTAAATTACTTCCAGAAGTTTAAATTCTGAATATGACCAGACATCAGGTGGACTTCCTTCCTCATTATTAGGGCTGAAACATTTAATCGGATTAATCATGATTATTCAATTGTTGAAATAGTCGTCAACTAATTTTGTTATTTATTAAATATTAACTAGAGTATAGAGACTCTCGCTGACAGAGAAACTGTTATTATACAAAAATTGTAGATAAAAATAGTGTTGCCCCGGATGCCATTTTTTGGCCCCAATGCCGATACCTGGCTGTGCAGTATCGGCCGATACCGATACCATTTCTTTGAAATTTATATGTGTGTATACATGAAGAACTGCATCCTACTTGGATGTAAATAATTGCCATCATGGCTTTGTCAAGCTGCTGCCTACCTTTGTGAAGCAGGAAAAAGACTAAAACAAAGTGAATCCAGTAGAACTTTTTATTGCCTACAGGGGCAACTACTCGCCCGGGGCAAGTAGTTTTTATTGTCGGAAGAGTACAAATTTCATTGCATTTGCCCGCCGGGCAAGTGCAATGATCACAAAAAAAATATTTATCCCTCAAAATTACTTTAAAATCACAGACATTTGATGAAAATGACCCAGAAGCATTGCCGGCACCATTTTTGTTGTTCTGTACAAATTCTCGTGTGATTTGAAAAAGCCGCGTGATTTTCCACCAGATGGCGTGATTTTTGTCCAGGAATTGCCGCGAATCAGAAACATTTTTTTCACTCCACCCATTTCACCCACCACCCAGATAACCCTAGATTAAAAATTATCGGTCAGGGATTAGGAAAATTGGCATAATTTTATGCCATGTGCACAGTGTAAATATGGCTATCATATGGCAGTCTTCTGTACAGTGTTGCAGGTCATACATTAAAAAATTTTCATTAATTGTTTCTCTCTTAGACATTGGAGAGGTGCATTTAAATGTTATAGAGCTAAACATGTTAGATTGGTGACCTGTTATGTTATTATTGTCTTGTTGCTGCATTTATTTTGTCGGGGAAAACTAATCCTGAGTCAGTTTAAAGTCAGGGAATTCTGAAATGATGTCAGACTGTGGAAACCCTGAATAAAATAACTATGTATAATGATTCTCTAGAAAAGTCACGTTATATTAATAGTATTATCTTCTATAAACCTACTGTGACTCTAAAATAAAAGTTATTCATTTGTGACATTGACTTCTGTCTTGTGATTTATCTTAAGTTTTTAACCTGTCAAGTTTTTTTTAGATTTTTAACATTACAATTTATATTTTTCAAGCACACAACAGTTTAAAGCAAAGTTTAGTTTGAAAAGAATGTGCAGGAAGGATTGAAAAGCATGTTAACACGGTAATGTAGGCTTGAGTTCATTATCTGACGCATGCAGATACACACCAGGAACCTGGAAACTTAAAAAATACCGAAGTACAAAAAACATTTAAAAAACAAACATGTTTCATTGATATATATACAAAAATGAATATTAGGAACTATATTTATCAAACATTATATTGGGCAAGTAAAAATTGTTTCTGGGCAAATTAAATGTGAAAGTCACTTGCCCTTTGGGCAAGTGGTAAAAATCCTTAACATCAACCCCTGGCCTACCTGGAATGAGTGACAATAGTTGAATACATGTTTGGCTCTCAAAATGGTATCGATGGCCTATTTGTCGGTACTTGCCCAAACCGATACCACCATTTAGCAGTATCGGTGCAACACAAAAAAATATATATATATTTTACCTTTCAGGTAAAGAAAACTTTTCCATCTATCAAATTTTACTTTTAGTTTCACCTGGTTTCATTTTGTAGAAATAATCTTTGAAGGCAGGATGTTAATCTGGATGAACTGAATGCACAGATCAAGTCTTCTTTAATGAACCTTTGGCTATCTGATTATTAATTAAAAAAATGTTGACACCTTAATCAATTTTCAGACTAATAGTCAGTTGCAGCCCAAATCATTATTAATACTTTTATCCATGGAGCGGTTCTGTTTCCCCCTCAGACCCTAAAGGGAAGCAGAGATCTGGACTCTTTAATCAAAAGCAACGCATGATTGATGCTGTAAGAAGGGAGAGGATTCAGATGAATTGAATATTTTTAATGTTAACCATTTCTAATATGACATGAGAATGAGTTACATCATTCGACATTAGTGAGCGAACTAGTCCTTTTTCACCAGGCATATTATAAACTGATCCACTCAGCGCTGACAGCAGGCAAATGAGCGAAGCCTTGTTGGACGTTAGGACGCTGCATAGTTTCTTCTTCTGTTCTGATCCGTTTTTATGGTAGAATAAATAGAGTGTTTCGAGGTCAAAATGTTATCTTTGGATACTAAGGTCATGAGTGGAAGCTCAATTTACACTGCAAGAATGTTAAGGGTATTTACCCTTAATTTGAGTAGATAAATAGGATGATTTGCCAATGAAATTAGGATTTTTACCCTTAAAATAAGATTATTAGATATTTTGCTCTTGGAATATAAAACTGCAGTTGTCTTTTCTTATTTCAAAGTGTCTCACTTACCTTACCTTACTTATCAATACAAGAAAAATACTAACTTAGATACACATTTTTGCAGTGTTTTTTTTTTATTTTTTTTTTATGAATAATCAATCATTCACTGAATGATTTATGGTCAAGTTCTTACTTTTTCTGGTCACCTCTCCAGTCCTTTCAGACTTGGCAGGCCTCATTTAAGATGTGAAACATTCAGACTGCTGCACGTCTGCAGCAGCTCCGCCCACTTTCTCCAGATGCTTTGAGTGCTTGACTTTATGTCATGCCTCTACATCCTTCTTCCATCCCCTGTCACTCACTGCTCACACCTCACACACTGCATGTCTGCACCTCCAGTCCTCTCGCTCTTCTATTTCCTCCCAGAATCCACCTGGTTCTCAGAGCCTCAGCCTGTATGGCAGAGAAATCTCCAACTTATGACTAAAACCACACAGGAATTGCAGTGACATGTCGCTGCAGCAGACAAAGAGGCCTTGGCTGCATTAGTTCTGTCCACAAAATAAAATAAAATGAACATCATTCCTTCTACATGAGGTTCAGAGGATTTATTTAGCTCCCAGTGCTTCTTGTATTGTAGATATTAGCTGCTAATAGTTTTCCAATGGCATCAACAGAGGAAAATAGTGATGACGAAGAGCAGGCCAGATGATGAAGAGCAGCTCAGCCTATCTTATATTTGGGGTAGCCATGTTTTTGTTACCTTGTGGGGACAATTTCCTGGAAATATGCTACATTTTGGGCACTGGTCGCTAAATATTCTGTTGTTGGGGTGGGGGTAAGGTCTGGATAGGCCAGGCTGTGATAGCGGGCATTTGCCTGGTGGTCTGGTCCTAATTTCAGTGTGCGAGGGCCGTCCCACCTTAAATAATACCGGTCCAAACACTTCCAAAGCTCCTACCTTTGACAGTAAATAACTCCAGGAGCTCAAGAAGTAATCCAATGTTAACTACCTAGATGATGCATGCAGTATATATAGCCCTTCTTTGTCATGCACAACCTTGTGACGGTTGGCATATGGTGTAATTTTCTATTTCTTCAAACTGTAAAATCCTTGCAACAAACTAAATTATCATAAAACTAAAATGATTTCTTTAAATCTTTTGCATCTCCAGGCTAACGTTTCCTGGGTTATTTACTTTTGCCGTCACCTTTTTGGAAACACAGGAAGGAGCAATCAGCTAAGTGAGCTTAGTGCTTGGAAAAAATATTTCATTCAAGAAAAGGGACAAGAAGAGAGGGACAAAACCTAGAACAGGTAATGGAAGTCTATTCTATTAACATTTCTCTATCTGGATAATGGGTCTGTTTAAGGTGTTGTCTCCTCAGTTCAGAGGACCCCCTGCCTATCGTTGCCTAGGGCCCCAAATTTCTTAAACCCCCCCCAGTACACCCAGAGCGAGGACCGGTGACAGAAGTCAGGCTTTAACAACTGCAGCAAAAGAGGCCCAGAAGGCCAAGCTCCCTACATGCAGACACACAAACACAGACAGTACTCAGTTATAAAACCATCACCATCACAGTCCATGTGCAAAAGCATCAGTTTCAGCCTTTTTCTATGAATGGAAGTCAATGGAAAGTCCACACAAGGATAGTGTGACACAACATGTTGGTGTGTGGGGGGATTTGCATGCTTTTTATGTACATGCCATCAGTGTACATAAATAGCACGCAAGTCTTTGAGGCTACATTATTCAAAGAGTGAACGTATTTTTAGTCCCAGATCCAGCCTTTGCTCTCTGTTTGTGTTTCTGTGTATCCGTCATTATTCTTAGATTTTCCCCCATCGGCTCCGTCGCCTGGAGTCTGCCTCCGTGGGGCATTTTGCTGCTCACGACTGCTGCTCAGCTTCTTCCTACCAAGCAATTTGCAATTCAGATGAGCGTAGGAAGAGAAGAGCAGTGAGATGGCACCTGGTGCCTTGAAAAGCAATGATGAATGTGTTGAACTTTGAAGCAAATGAGGAGTCCAAGCCTAAGAGATCGGTCTGGTTGGTGCAGCGGAGGAAAAACAGCAGTTCTGGAGGTCAGCTTCCCCTGCCAGTAGAGCCACCAGTCTGTGGTTTTCTACAGAGAGAAACAAGTTTTCTAAGGAGAAAAACAGAATGTATATAAAGCTAATGAGAAGTGTTGTCACCTTTTCTTTAATTTCTGTCCACGGTTCATCTTTCTATAGCCTATTTCCCACTAAAAATAGCCTGTTTTTCAAACATGGCTCCCTTCCCATGAGCAAAAAAAGCTTGTCTAACCCTTTGCTGGCAGCCAAGTGCCCTCTGTACCCCTGCCTCTGCATGTCTGGTGATACCATCAAGCTGGGTTAGCATTGATAATATCACCAGTGCAAAAGAAATCAGGGAAGTAAACAATGGAGAGCAACATGGAAGGAAGCCAGGGCGTAGTCAGAGTGCTTTATTGTTTCTCTCCATTATCTGTCCGAATCCCTCTCACCAGAGCTGAGACTGGCATGGTGTGTTGATGTCCGTACGTTGCTTTCAATGGTATCACGTAATTTGGTGGGTCAACTGGTGTTTCCACTGCATGCCGATCAGAGCCAAGTCGATTTGAATGCAGGTCGCTTGCCAAGTGTTAGACGTGCGTCAGTGAGCTGTTCCCACTACCACTAAAAGCCAATTGTTCCTGGATTTAAATTGGTTTTTTCGGCCATTTGGAAAGGTGGTATACAACTTCATGCTTTCTCACTGGTTTGTTTTAGTCTAACATTCAAACCAAATGAAATGTCTTATCAACTAAACTCATCATTATCTACAGCAGAGTCCTTTGGATATGATAATCACTTCCATTGATTCTCTTGGGCAAGGTTTTATTTCCAAGTTCGAACTTTTCTAGAACACAATGTTCATGGCTGAAGTCACTGATGTTTAAGCTGTTTTTTCTTTTTAATCTGTGATGTATTATCTATTCTTCTGTACAGCACTTTGGTCAGCTGTGGTTGTTTTATCAGAGCTTAACAAATAAAAATGGATGGGATTAGTGATCAGCAGTGACAAGCATGTTTAAAACAGCTCTATGCGATCAGAATTATGTAGAGTGAGTGAAGCAGACACAAGGTCTAAAATCCACCAATATCAGAGGACAAAGGTTCATCTGAGTCAGTAAATGGCATAATATCATATAAAGCTCTTACCCACTGGAAAAATGTTAAAACGATGGAAGATGACAGAGTCAGATGATTGTCGTTTCTGTTGTTGGAGTCTGAATCCACCCTGCGTTTGTTTTGGTGTTTTCATATGATGTCTCTGTTTCGGGCGGAAGTTGAAAATGTGTTTAAGGATTGGTCTATCTATGAAACTTGATGTGGTTCCTGTTTTACTAGGACAGTTTATTGACAGTCACAATTTAGTAAAATTAAGCATTGTACTTGTTTAAAAGTCTATTTTTAAGCCAAAAACAGATTCTCTCATTTATTCAGCATTTTTTTAACTTTAGAAAGTTATATGGTTGAAACTGATAATGAACACAGAAAACATGAAAACAGATGGAAAGTTCTCAAATGTTTATTGTGAAAATTTAATTTGTGGATGAATGAATTCATTCAGTGTGGGTGAATGAATGTGAATGAGTGTGACGGGGTGAGGGGAGGGAGTGTGGGAGGTAGGCTTTTTGGGTTGGTATGTTAACTGTGTAAATGTATCCTGTGCCGTGATTTATGTTAATTTAATATTAATAATAAAAAAAAATTTAAAAGGCATAATATGCCATTATTGAAAAGGTCTCTTCAGCTGTTGGAACACTCAGTGAAAATGTTGTAGATAAAATTGTCTAAAATGCTAAATAAAATTGGGGTGGGTGAAGTCATCCGAAGGTGGGGCATCGACCCCCGCCCCAAGAACCTACATGTGTGGCAGTGTGATGGAGCAGGCAGAGGGAGCAATCCGGGGATGGGAAAAGGACTGCACCCCCCCCCCCATTCACCGAGGCGTAGTGGAACAACATGGCGATAGCCGTACTGCTCCACTTGTGAAAGTAAAATCTGTTGGGCTCTTTTTGACATCAAGACAATTATCCTCATTGCCACACTGCCAGACAGGACACTGTTAAAAAAAAAAAAGAATCAATCCGTGTAGCAGCCTTGTGAAGCGAAAAAAAAAAAGTGTGTATTAAAAATAAAAAGATATACAAAGAAAAAAAAAGAAAAAAAAAAAAAGAGAATCCAAGACAGAGTCAACTGAGCCGATGACAGCTAGTACGGCACCCGGTCTGTTTGCTGCCGCCATGTTGCCTCTGACCAAAATGAAGAAGAAAGAAAGTTTTTCGCCAGCCGCTTCTTCCGGATCGAACCAAGAGCCTTGGCAGACAGGGGTGTCATACTAGCTGTGATCGGCTCAGCTGTTTCACCCAGTCTGATAAGAGGAAAAACTCTAATAGCTGTCTGTTAGTAGATAACTGACGTTTCATAATTCTATCTGTTGATTAAAATAAAAATTCCTCATTCAGCCGGGAAGAGCGCTGAGCGCAGCCGTTGTGTCACGTGACTAAATGAGCTAATTTCATTGGCTAGAAGCTGCTCGACTCTATCGAGTATAGATTGCTTTGGCTTGAGTTCACCAAAAGTTTAACACTTTTGCAGCTGAATTTTTTTATGGTGAATTTTTACCAGATAAAAATTGAGTGTAAGGAATTCAATGTCTAAAAAAATTTTGTGTTTAAAATTCAGTGTTAAAAAAATTCAGTGTTTAAAATTCGGTGTCGAAAAAAAGGCAGATTCCAATGAGACTGTTTTTCTTCCATACAGACAAACAGGTCAGACGGTAACAGGCATGCTCAGAGGTCGAGAGGCAGAACAGATCAGGCAGTCAGAACACAATTATGGAAGAGTAAGTCTCACCACAAGGATCAAAATGATCTAGCACTGATGACTGGGTTGAAGGCTGGTTAACTAGAGGCTAATGCAGGTAGTTCAGATCAGTGCGCAATGAGAACTGGGCAGAGCTAAGCAGGTGTGTGAAATGAGTGAGCAGACTAGGCATCAGTGCCATGATCATGACAGATATAAATCTGATCTGTTCTAATGTGAGCTGTGTATGAAAAGCCAGGTGTCATTCATCGACCTGAACGCCATTAATACTCAACAAAGGTTGAAAACAAAAACAACAACCATGGTCGACGATGATGCAGAGAGCATTCTGTATTTTCAACCTCCTTGAGGAGCTGGTGTTGTTGATGCACTGGCTGAGGGTGGGGAATAAATTACAGATAAACACCAGAATAGCAACACAGACTCTGAGACAGACTTCATTTACTTTTTAATAAAACTAATAAAACTGCTTTTAAATGCTGGTGAAGATTCTCAGTCATCCAGGTCATAGTCATTTAAAAAAAAAATACAATCCACTGGATTTTGTTTCCAAATTTGAAGATGTTTTGCTTCACTTCCAGGAAGCTTTTTCAATTTAAAATGTCAGATATAGCATTGAGTTGGAGGCTTTCTAGAGTGGACCAAAAACAAAGCCTTGTTTTGGCTTAGAAAACATGCAAATTGAACTGGACGAAAAGGTCTGTCCCTTTGGAATGGGGGTCGTTTGTGTTCTTTGCTAGCCTGCAATGCCCCATACCTGTCTATGTATCTGGAAGGGGGGTCGTCAGAGGGGATTGTTGGCCTTGCTGAACAGGCGAGCTGTTCTTCTCCCCTGTAAGGGGATGGAGGTTGCGATGATAGCGAGAAGGAATCACCTCAGTTGCTGCATTGTGGGTTTTTGAAAACAGAAATCTAAGTCCACCACCTCTGTTTAACATTGTTTTTTCTTTCTTTATATAAATGGCTTCCTTCACACCCCTCTCAAACCACCTGTCTTCTTTGTCCAAAGTGTGAACATTGGGGACAATCTGGGAGGAACAGAACAGGGGACAGAATACAAACAACCCTTAAATGGGCACCTTGAAAAACGCATCACCTGAAGGCTTGAAGTTCCTCCCTTTAACCAGTCCCGGAACAGACAGTCACATGCTTTATATCAGCTGAATGGGAGACAGATCTCACTTCAGGGAGAAATATTTTTGCCCAAATCTGCTGAAACTACATAGTTAGGGCTTTGCTCATGTACCGAGAGAAGCAATAAATCACTAAGAAGACTAAAACCCATGTAAACAATCCGTCTATGTTCAGCATAGTGTGCGATCGATCAGCCTGACGGAATAATTATTTATTCCCAAACAAGTTCAAAAGTAGACCTGTCCAAATGAAAAGAAAATGGTTCTTGTCTACACCCCTAAAAAGGTCCAAACTGCTTAAATGTTTTAGAAAAGAGTGAGACTGACTATATCTGACTGATCATCATTTTTGTCCTACTAATGATTTCATCATCTTTCTTTTTATTTTTTCTGGTTTATTTCCACATCTAATATTCAGCCCCATCACCCGAGGGCTGAAAACCATTCAGAAAAACATAACATCCCTTCCTTCCCTCAGTAGAATAACTCACTCTACTGCAGCAGCTCAGGGAGACGAGGTAATCAAGAGGAAAAAGCTTTTTAATGACCTTATCTGAATGCTTTGCATATGTGTTGATCATTCTGTTCCGATTTCTACATCCCTGACAATACAAAAAAAATCCATTCCTCAGAAAGGTCAGACGGTTTTTCACTTCTGAAAACGTGTGCAAACGCGTTTGTGCACACAAAGAAAATTTGAAAGAAAGTGCAGTTATTCACGCTTGTAATGTAGCAGACAGAATGGGAAGATCATTTTTTGCGTGTTTGCCTTCATCAATATGCAGATCATATAATAATGACCGAACTGCAAATCCACATGTGGAGGAAATGCAAATGTCAACATCTACCACATGCATAAAAATGTTCTAAATCAGAAACTCAACTGCAGATACAGCTTGTGCATCTTTTTAAGTATCTGTGAAAGGCAGGTGCAAGCTGACATGGAGAGGTCTCTGTGGTCATTGTTGACACAAAGGAGGAATTAGTACGATGACAGAGGATGCACAGATTTTATTGTCATCTTGTATACACTGTGAAGCGGCTGGTGCAGAGATAACAGCCTGGTCCTGAACATGGAGAAGACGAAAAACCGGCCTAACCACGCTCCACTGCTCATCAACAGCTCAGCTGTAGAGGTGGTCAGCAGCACCAAATTCATCACAGACACCCTCACCTGGACTGGAAACACCACCTCACTGGTCAAAAAGACACAAAAGTGCTTGGACTTCCTGTGAGGATGAGGAGAGCCCACCTGCCTCCGCCCATCCCCCCCACCTTCTCCAGAAGCACCATAGAGAGCGTTCTGACCAGCTGTCTCACTGTGTGGTGTGGAGGCTGCAGCGCCTCAGACTGGAAGAAGGTGAGAACAGCAGAGAGGATCATGGGGGCTCCTCTTCCCTCCATTAAAGACATTTCATCCCAGCGCTGCGTGTCCCGAGCCCGTGACATCATCAATGACCCCTCACCCCCCCACCATGGACTGTTCTCCCTGCTGCCCTCTGGGAAGAAGCTTCACAGCAATCAATGCAGGACCAGCAGGTTCTGAAACAGCATATTCCCCGCCGCCACCAGACAGCGGTGGAGAAGCGGTTTGAGAAAAACTGAAAGAAAAAAAATTGAAAAAGAAAAAAAAAACTGAATGTTGAAAAAAACTGTAAATCATTTCCCAGTCTCTGCATCAAACTGACCATATTAATCTGTTTTTTTTGCACCATGCTATTTTTCTCTGAATGTTTACATTTGATCACTGCTGCACTTTAAGAAATGGAAATGTCATGAGAGCTTTGCAAAACAAAATTTAACTCTGTGTCAACGGTGCTGTTGATGACAGCTGATATTTCTCTCCAGGATGAAGTCAAAGCCAATCTGAAACAAACCAGATGAAGCTACTAGAATAAACAGAGAGAGATAACGTTAAAGGTTGAACCGACAAACTGTGCAGAATGGGAGAATAGAGATAGAATTGAGCAGGATGTTTTTTTTAGATTTATAATATTACAATTTATATTTTTCCAAGCACACAACAGTTTAAAGCAAAGTTTAGTTTGAAAAGAATGTGCAGTAAGGATTGAAAAGCATGTTAACACGATAATGTAGGCTTGAGTTCATTATCTGACGCATGCAGATACACACCAGGAACCTGAACACTTAAAAAATACTGAATTACAAAAAAAATTTAAAAAACAAACATGTTTCATTGATATATATACAAAAATGAATATTAGGAACTATATTTATCAAACATTATACTGGGCAAGTAAAAATTGTTTCTGGGCAAATGAAATGTGAAAGTCACTTGCCCAAAGGGCAAGTGGTAAAAATCCTTAACATCAACCCCTGCATGTCTATCCACATCGGCACCAACACCAACTGATCAGCACAACAGTGACACCCCAGGAATGATGCCATAATTACATCATTTCCTCTCACATTATGCGGCACGTCTTCATTACCTGGGAATGCGGGAGGGTTTAGCCTGGTTTATGCTCAGAAACAAGGTCGTCTGTGCGTGTGTGTCGCAGTTAATGCAGATATGCCCCCCCTTCCGCAGACACTCTAGTGCACCTCCCCAAAATTGTAGGTGACCGCAGACAGGAGGCCTCTGATTGGTCAATTCTACATCCGCTATGCGTATTTCCTATTTGGTACCTAATGGCAGAAACTCTGGCTGTAGTGCCGTCCGCAGCGTCTGGCACGCCTCGGACATTTTCCCAGACACCGTGCAGGACGCTAGTTTGTATCTCTGTGCGACGGTCTGTTGGTTTGCACCCGGAGCCAAAACATGCAGCGCCATGGCCAGTCTTTGGGGAACACTCACGGGTCAACTGTGTGTCGTCCGGCATGGATGAAGGGTTGTATACGGCGAACAGCTAGTTCCTGATTTTTCCTCTTTCATTGTGGCTTGGAATAACATGGAGCAGAAAAATGGGCATAAATCAAATCTATCTGCATCATACCTGCGACAAGCTAACTGCTGTGGGAGGATACACAGCCCTTTAGAAATGAATTATATTCTGATAATCATATGGCCAACAGGAGGCACTCAAGCAGTGTTGAACATTTATTTTCAGCTAGTAGGTTTTGGCTTTATGATAAAACAAACAGTAAATATAAATAAGTGAATGAATTAATTTAATGTAACACTTTTAGGAGTCCCCTGATTTACAAAGGCTTTATAAATCCCGGCCAGTTACCATAAGCAAATGACATGGTGCATAATGATTGGATGTCGTCTGCTTTTAAACTATGATCAAAAGCAAATTTTTTGCTGTTAAAAATAAAACTGCTGAAAGCGACAAGAACTCATTTCACCGTAAATTTGTTCTTCTAATCAAGTCTAGACTTTCCCAACATTTAGTAGACAGGTTTGGAGACCGAATGTCCTACAGAAAACATCTTTGTGTGTGTTTTGATGGATCTTATTTTTACCAACAGAACTGTTCAATTGGAAGCTAAAACAAAGAAAACGGGAAAAAAACAAACAGGGTTTAAAACCAGAGAAGGAGCGATGAGTTTTACATCAGGGTGCAAAGACAGAATAAGAAAAGATGGTGGCGTCTTCTGTACTCTTAATAAAAAAAAAGAGTTTACTTCAAATGAACACTTTTTCTGAAATGCCCTTAAAGGGTGAGGAAAAATGAATCACCTTCTTTGTTTAAAAAAATCTCTCACAAGGTTGAGCTTTTATCTCTACCTGGAGCTCTGTCACTGCAGACGGGTTCATCTTTTGTCTCTTTTTTAGTGCCGTAGGGCAGCCAACCAGGAGTGATGCATTACAGCTTAAAATTATTACCTTAAAATATTGAAGGTTAAAGATGAAAAACCATAAATCAAATTGTTCAGCCTAATGTGCTGATTAATACATTTCCAAACCACATCCTGACTGGTTGATAGTAGCTACTCTGTAAGAAAGAAGCTTTCTGAGACATAAAAGTAAATATAAACCAAAGAAATGATTCCTTTCACTTTTTCCAGACCAATAATAATAATACAGGCATGGAACCAGTTTGTCATTTTAAAGGAGTCGTCCGGTCATATTCAGAATTCAAACTTCTTAAAGTCCTTTAAATATGAAATTATTCAATCCTGTTCAATAAATGATCAGTGTTTTTAATTCGGAGTAATTTTCATCTGAATGTGCTTTACTGGAGGCATCCTGTTGGGATCTGGAGATCTGCCACCTTTCTCCAGCAGAGGGCGTCCCTGGGTCTCCTGAGCTGAAGCCACCAGCACACCTGCGGCTGATCATCTCATCAGGAGACCAGCTTTATAAGCAGCGGCTGAACTTCCCTTCAGTGCCAGAGTGTTAAACAGTTATGGTTAGCAAGCCTGAGCCTAACCTGTTGCCTGAATCTCTGACTGCCAGAAAAGCCAACCTGAATCTAACCTGCCTTGTCCTCTCTACCTTCCTAGGAAGACCTGATTGACTCAGGAGCTCTGGAAGAGCTCATGGTCAAAAATCTGCCTGCCTGCTCTGTGAAGCCAAACCTGAAGATCAACAGTCTGAATCTGCAAGCTAGTTCTCAGGAGAGAACTAGGAAATCTACTCAAGGTCTAAACCTCTCAAGTCTGAAGCCAAGCCCTGCCGCTGCTAAGGCCTCTGCTGAACCCTCAGTCTCTGGACCCATCTGGTTCCCTCTCTCCAACGCTCAGTCTAAACTACCACCAGGTACAGATCAACCACAAGCTCTGTCAAGACTCCTCTGCAACTTGGCTAATCAAACTGTCCCTCTCTGCAGAGAGCCCTGTGATTCCAGTCCCGGACCCGTTCCAGTATCAGTGCAAATAACTTTATTGTGTGATCTCTCAATAAACAGTTGTTAAACTTTTACTCTGTCTCCGTGGTGTTCTGCATTTGGGTTGAGCTCCTTAGACCCAACATGACACATCCATGTTTGTCAAAGAACACTACTGCGACCTACTGGTTTGTGACGTCACGGTGCGGTATCGGCTGTTGATCAAGTCCCAGTGCTGTATCTGGTGTTTGTCACAACGCGCTATTATCCAAGTCATCTTGAAAACATTCTTCTTCCAAATGTTGGCTACATATTACGTGTTTTTTCTCTGGCCAGAAGTTCGATGGCAAATCCTCCCTCTTCAAGTTGTCAATCCAACGTACTGGCGTGAGAAATATAGTGTGATTAGGACTGATTGCCGCTGCGATTTGAAATGTGTGTTTTGTTAAATCGAAAATATATTGCAAACTGAATTGCCCAGTCCTACTAGTTAGAAGCTCATTTCTGGTATCTTTAAATTAGTCAACCCTGGTCTGATGTTCCCACTGTATGCCGATCGGAGCCAAGCCATCTGAAGCCAACTTTAACCTGGGTGGCTTGCCGAGTCATTTGACCCGGGTCAGTAAGCCATTTTCACTGCCACTAAAAGCCGATTGTTCCCAGGTTTAAATGGGTTTTTTGGCCAATGGGAAAAAGGGGATAAGATAAAAATAAAAATGTTTCACTCTAGGTGGGGCCCAGCTATTCCCTTCTTAAAACAGTAATACTTTTAGAATATTGTCCATTTGTCCCTGTAAAGTAGCAGCCAGTCAAAGTGGCCCTTCCCAGTCAAACGGCAGCCGAATGGCAGCCAACTAACCTGCAGCTCCCAGCAAATCCCACCCAACTTCCAGCCACTGGCTTTCCCATGTGAGTGCATATTTTTTACTCTGACTCCACCCTTTCACTGAATTACAAGGTCTGACCAGGAGATGGTACATCTCTTTAGATCTTAATGTCGAAAAATATTGACAGAATATTTTAGTACAAAGATTGATGTTTTAAAAGGAATTGCAGGGGACCGGCCAAGGACCAGTCAACAACCAGCCAACGACCAGCCAAGGACCAGCCAAGAGCCAGCCAATGACCAGCCAAGGACCAGCCAAGAACCAGCCAACGACCAGCCAACGACCAGCCAAGAACCAGCCAACGACCAGCCAACAACCAGCCAAGAACCACCCAACGACCAGCCAACGACCAGCCATCGACCAGACAAGAACCAGCCAACGACCAGCCAACGACCAGCCAGGACCATGAAGGAAAGTGGGGAAATTTTGAAAGGCACTACTGTATAGCCTTCATCCAGTAGGATTGTAATCAGACATGTATGGATCATCTTAACTCAGAGGGGACTTTATTTATTTATTTCCCTATTCTTTCGCTTTTTCCTCCTTTTGTTAATATTTTGTAGTCACTGTTTTGACATTTGATGTTTTAAAAGGAATTGTAGGGGACCAGCAAAGGACCAGCCAAAGACCAGCCAACAACCAGCCGTGGACCAGCCAAGGACCAGCCAACGACCAGCCAACGACCAGCCAACCACCAGCCAACCACCAGCCAACGACCAGCCAACGAACAGCCAACGACCAGCCAAGAACCAGCCAACGACCAGCCAAGAACCAGCCAACGACCAGCCAACGACCAGCCAACGACCAGCCAAGAACCAGCCAACGACCAGCCAACGACCAGCCAAGAACCAGCCAACGACCACCCAACGACCAGACAAGAACCAGCCAACGACCAGCCAATGACCAGCCTACGACCAGCCAACGACCAGCCAGGCCCATTAAGGAAAGTGGGGAAATTTTGAAAGGAACTACTGTATGGCCTTCATCCAGTAGGATTGTAATCAGACATGTATGGATCAGCTTAACTCAGAGGGGACTTTATTTATTTATTTCCCTATTCTTTCCTCCTTTTGTTAATATTTTGTAGTCACTGTTTTGACATTTGATCTTTTAAAAGGAATTGTAGGGGACCAGCCAACGACCAGCAAACAACCAGCCAACGACCAGCCAAGGACCAGCCAAGAGCCAGCCAACGACCAGCCAACGACCAGCCAACGACCAGCCAAGAACCAGTCAAGAACCAGCCAAGAACCAGCCAACGACCAGCCAAGAACCAGCCAACGACCAGCTAAGAACCAGCTAACGACCAGCCAACGACCAGCCAAGAACCAGCCAAGAACCAGCCAACGACCAGCCAAGAACCAGCCAAGAACCAGCCAAGGACCAGCCAACGACCAGCTAAGAACCAGCTAACGACCAGCCAACGACCAGCCAACAACCAGCCAAGAACCAGCCCACGACCTGCCAACGACCAGCCAAGAACCAGCCAACGACCAGCCAAGAACCAGCCAAGAACCAGCCAAGGACCAGCCAACGACCAGCCAAGAACCAGCCAAGGACCAGCCAAGAACCAGCCAACGACCAGCCAACGACCAGCCAAGAACCAGCCAACGACCAGCCAACGACCAGCCAAGAACCAGCCAACGACCAGCCAACGACCAGCCAAGAACCAGTCAAGAACCAGCCAAGAACCAGCCAACGACCAGCCAAGAACCAGCCAACGACCAGCTAAGAACCAGCTAACGACCAGCCAACGACCAGCCAAGAACCAGCCAAGAACCAGCCAATGACCAGCCAAGAACCAGCCAAGAACCAGCCAAGGACCAGCCAACGACCAGCTAAGAACCAGCTAACGACCAGCCAACAACCAGCCAAGAACCAGCCCACGACCTGCCAACGACCAGCCAAGAACCAGCCAACGACCAGCCAAGAACCAGCCAAGAACCAGCCAAGGACCAGCCAACGACCAGCCAAGAACCAGCCAACGACCAGCCAAGAACCAGCCAACGACCAGCCAACGACCAGCCAACGACCAGCCAAGAACCAGCCAACGACCAGCCAACGACCAGCCAAGAACCAGCCAACGACCACCCAACGACCAGACAAGAACCAGCCAACGACCAGCCAATGACCAGCCTACGACCAGCCAACGACCAGCCAGGCCCATTAAGGAAAGTGGGGAAATTTTGAAAGGAACTACTGTATAACCTTCATCCAGTAGGATTGTAATCAGACATGTATGGATCAGCTTAACTCAGAGGGGACTTTATTTATTTATTTCCCTATTCTTTCGCTGTTTCCTCCTTTTGTTAATATTTTGTAGTCACTGTTTTGACATTTGATCTTTTAAAAGGAATTGTAGGGGACCAGCCAACGACCAGCAAACAACCAGCCAACGACCAGCCAAGGACCAGCCAAGAGCCAGCCAACGACCAGCCAACGACCAGCCAAGAACCAGTCAAGAACCAGCCAAGAACCAGCCAACGACCAGCCAAGAACCAGCCAACGACCAGCTAAGAACCAGCTAACGACCAGCCAACGACCAGCCAAGAACCAGCCAAGAACCAGCCAACGACCAGCCAAGAACCAGCCAAGAACCAGCCAAGGACCAGCCAACGACCAGCTAAGAACCAGCTAACGACCAGCCAACGACCAGCCAACAACCAGCCAAGAACCAGCCCACGACCTGCCAACGACCAGCCAAGAACCAGCCAACGACCAGCCAAGAACCAGCCAAGAACCAGCCAAGGACCAGCCAACGACCAGCCAAGAACCAGCCAAGGACCAGCCAACGACCAGCCAACGACCAGCCAAGAACCAGCCAACGACCAGCCAAGAACCAGCCAACGACCAGCCAAGAACCAGCCAAGAACCAGCCAACGACCAGCCAACGAACAGCCAGGGCCATAAATAAAAGTGGGAAAATTTTGAAAGGCACTACTGTATAGACTTCATCCAATAGGATTGTAATCAGACATGTATGGACCATCTTAACTCAGAGGGGACTTTATGTATTTATGTCACTATTCTTTCGTTGTTTCTTCCTTTTGTTAATATTTTGTAGTCACTGTTTTGACATTTGTCGACAGTATTGCTGTTTCACCTCCTTTTGTTGATTTATAGTGTAGATTATTAACAGATATTGAGACAAAGAAGGTAAATATGGAAGTATTGCCAATAGCCGTTAAAAAAAAAATTACAAGATAAATAATAAGATTATCCTACCCTATCAGGGGGTTCTAATGTAGGATGTATTCACCCTGAGGACAAACAACTTCCACAGGAACATTAATCCCCTTTAACAACATCCCATTTTCCCTCTGCTGCTGTAACGCTCTCAATAAAAGTTTCTCTCAAACGGTCATTGTTAAATGTAAGGCTCACAATCCGCTCAAAGAAATGTTTCCCCGGCCTTGTTTTTATTGATGCCGGGTCCTTAGCTTCTCTGCAGACCCTAAGGCAGGTTGGACAGATCAAATTAGTTTATTTTCAGAAGAGCTTTCATCATTCTCACTGTAATCTTTGCTATCGGTATCCCTGCCTGCTCCCTGCAGTAATAAGAGACACTCATCCATATTCAGAGAGTGTCATAGAGACAGCACTGATACCTTATTATCTTCCTCACCATTATTATGCATAGAGTGAAAGGAGACGGCCAGAGGAGGAGGCGCCACAAACAGTAAATCAGAAAAAATGGGAATGAGTGACAAAGCAGGAGAAATATGTGAGATCTAAATATATAAGAAAAGGATTCAACGAGGGGAAACAGGGAATTCATGCCAGAGGTAAACACAGCATTATTAATCAGTGACACTTTTCTCCAACCTGAACAAACCCTGTGTGTTATATTACAGCTACAATCAGCCTGCCTAACCCGACACCGACACGAAACCACACCAAGAGCCCAGCTGATACTAGTCCTCACCTAATCCTAACCCTGAACTAACCACTACCAGAGCAGAATTAAACTGAACACACCGCTTACATAAGACTTTTTCATCTCTGATCCGATTTTTGACTGCATGCATGATGAGATCTGCGCAGAATTTTTCAGCTCTGTCTCTGTGCTATACACCAGGTTAAACCACTTCCCATATTTGACTTGGACAGATTATTAAAACATTATAGCATTCTATAAAGCAAAGCCCCACTTAACGATGCTGTGCAGTATCTGAAACCAGAACAGACAGAGAATGTTCATCTTTTAAAAACGTAATGAGACCTACATCTAAAGCAAAGAAAAACACATTAATAAACGGCGAGGGACAGTTTTTACGCTGACTGAGGCAGAGAGGTGATTCTCAGAAAGCGATCTGGGAGGTTTATCTGAGTTTTTCTTTCTTTTTTTCATAAAGAGGTGAGAGAGATGTGCTGACCTGCTCTGTCTGTCCCTTGTTTTTTTGTTTTTTGTAAGGCTCACTATTTTATCCGTTTTCTGTCCTCCTGAATTCCTATCATGGGTAAAGTTTTCTATTTTAATGTTTCATTCATCGTTTTTACACCAGTCCCTCTTACTATATACGATGTGCAACTCCAAACTGACTCTTTCCCTTTGCAATTAACAGATTTTATTTAGTATTTTCCCCCAAAGCGGATATGTTTTACTGTAACCACGTCTCTTCCAGTCAAACCCATGAAACTGCTGCTGAATTGCTTCATAGTGGGACTAAAATAGACCTGGGCTCTATCTCAGTCTGACCTACGCAGCCCTCTTGCTTAAAATCATGTCATGTCATGTAGGAGTGTAAATAATAATCGTTTTGTATCGATGCATCGATCCAACAGCCGACGATCCGAAGCATCGATACATCAGCAAGAGTATCGATTCATGTTTTTTTTTTCCTCTGGTGTATTTTTATCCATTTGCTCCTGGGCGTAATTCTCCCTCCCGTGCTGCGGTGGCGCTAAACCTATTTTGCCCTCCTACCTCGCTTCCTGGTTATACTCTTACAGCAGTGTGTTGCAGTAAACTAATCTGGGCTGAGACGCTGCTGGTCCAGTGTGGAAAAGATGGCAAAGCATCTGAAATGGATCGAATCATAAATAAATTACCAATCAGGGGTGGATTGAGGAAATGTGGGGCCCTAGGCAAAGACAGGCAGGGGGCCCTCTGAACTGAGAAGGCGACACATAAAACACCCATTATACAGATAGAGAAATGTTAATAGAATAGACCCTCTCTTCTTGTCCCTTTTCTTCTTGTTTTCCTCTCTGTTTTGTACTCAGCTGACTTTTCATGCTGTCTCTAAAGGAATGAAAGATTTTTTCCAAGCACTAAGCTCACTTAGCTGATTGCTCCTTCCTGTGTTTCTAAAAAGGCCAAAGTAAATAACCCAGTCCTTCTTTTCACTGTAGACAAGCCATGATCTGCTTATCTGTTCTCCATTTTTCATTTGGATGAAATAATAGCTGCATGAATCATGACAGCAGACAAGATAGAGGAGAGCAGGAGGCGGGGTTACCAATCTACTCGCTCTGGAGAGCAGAGTTCGCTGCTTTTAGATGTTGTCTCCAAAGTCTCCAGTAGCAGAAAAAAGTCTCTAGATTTTGCGCTAGGAGCTTTTTAGAAATCAAAGTTCTAGAGGGGTCTGAAAAGTGGCTAAATATAGCGACTAAAGCGCTAAGTTGGCAACACTGCACTTTGCATCGTTTGTTTTCAAATGGTTTGCTGCTGTCTGTTTGGACCTTTCTGAACATGTGCAGCAAATTGACTGATCCAATATGGTGGACACTAAAGGGGGGGCTGAGACACACTTAATATTATTAGCATTCTAATAGCATTTTAGCCAAAGGATTTTTATCAAAAATATAAGTAATGTGCACAAACAAGGAACAGTTGTATTAAACATACATCTAAACAGTTTAATGGGTCCCCCAGGAACTTGGGGCCCTAGGCCACTGCCTAGTATTGCCTAATGGTAAATCTCCCCCTGCTGTCAATTGATCTACATATCAGTGTGTACATGTCTGTGTGGGTAGAAACGCTAAGCAGTTAGAGTGTAATAATGATTTGATAGTTTCATTTAAAGAAAAACAACAACCTTAAAAGTCTGACTTTCCTTCTCTAAACAGCAGAGCAGGTTGCAGTCATTAAACCTGTTAGCATCCTTCATAGATGCTGGAATTTGGAAGACATCCTTATAAAGGGTGGGAGAAAACAGGGTAAACAGGGCGACATAATACAGGAATGTTAGCAGGATGTGGGGATATTTGTCATTGCTTCGGTCTTTATTTGATCCAGCAGCTTTGACTGTTTCTCAGGTTGATTTCCTTCGCTTTGTAGCCAAAACTTTCTTATCAGCATCCTTCAGCTTTTCTTTTCAGCTGCATTATAGGAAAAACACCTCAGATAAATGCCTTTGAGCTTGTTTTTTTAACTAAAGGGCGATGCAAAGGCCCTGTTCTTCAGATGCAGTTGCCACATTGCCCGAGCTTCAACTAGCAGCAGTGGCTCCTGTTTCTGATTCTCAGCCATAGAAGTTTTTTTTCACAACTTTTGGGTCCAGAGCGGACCTTTCTCCTCAGCTCCTTCGATTCAAACGTCCAGCAGCTCTGTAGCAGCACCGTTTCTAAATGAGCCACATACTGTGGCTAAAGCTAGCGCAGCAAAATGAGATCTAATGATTAATTTCTTGTTTCTCTTCTAGCTTATGGCAAACTTTTCTGTTTCTGTTTTTTCTTCCAAACTTATTTACTAATAACATATATATCATGATAAAAACAAGCTGAGCAGATCTTTAATTTTGTTTTTTCATACATTGCTTTTCAATATATATGATTGGAATAATATTTATTTTCTAGTTTCTTTTAATAAGTAGAACCAAAAACAAGACAAGCCCCTCATATCTATCGGTCTACGGCTGCGAATCGAATAATCTGTCAATTATTTTTCAAATAATCAATTAATAATCGGATAGCCAAAAGTTCCTTAAAGAAGACTTTTTACAAAATTAAACCAGGTGAAACTAAAACTTTTTTCTGGATAAAGCAGATTGACAGACAGAAAATTGTTACCTTAAATGCAAACTGTTTACATTTTTTTTTACAATGGTATAAATACTGCTCTAAGTTGGTTGCTCTGTTAGCTTAGCATGTTTTAGAGTCTCAATACTTCAATAATCGATTAATCCGATGAATTATTTCAACCCTAAATTGGTCTTTAACCTGATGGGGGTCCAGAAGGGAGAATGAACTTCACTGGAAAATTCAGTATTTATGTTTTTCTCTCAGATACTTTCTGTTAAAGTCAATTTCTCTTGTTTCTTTACAGCTTTGCTCTTAAAGAGTTTAATTATCTGCATCTTGCAGGTGATTGATTGGGAAACAAGCTGTGGTTTCCACCTCTGCATGCATCTATGAGCTTGAAATGAAATGATATACAGCGGTGCTTTGCTGAACAGAACAGGAGATGGTGTCAGTCAAACATCCTTCACCTGAGGTTTCTTTTTAAATACTGTACCTCAGTAAGGTCAAGTATTTTAGAGCCGATGCCATGAATCCATTCAGGTCTGTCTGTTTCTGACTCTTTTGCCTCAGTGTTTCCAAATGTCACACCTAAATTATATTCACAGTTGACCTTTCAGCTCCTAACAAGCAAAGTGAGGCTGGACTTCTGCATCATAATGGATTATTTGTGTTGTGTCGGCTTTAGAACCACTGCATTGACCGTTTTGTGGGAATTAAATCCTGGATGAAAATTTCAGGACTTCTGCATCTTGTTGGTTTGATTGTGGATTTCATCTTCCTGCTGCAGCTACAACCATATCCACCACATGACAGACTGAGAGCACAGCAGCATAGAGGGACTAAAACTGATCATGTCTAATAATATGATGCTAATACACCGTGTGTTTAACCCCTTTCCTTCTGACCGAAAAACCTCTTTAAAGGAAAAGTCCGGTCATATTCAGAATTCAAACTTCTGAAAGTTCTTTAAATCTGAAATTATTACATCCTGTTCAATAAATGATCAGTTTTTTTAATTCAGAGTAATTTTCCTGTGAATGTGCTTTACTGGAGGCATCCATGTTTGTCAAAAAACACTACTGCCACCTACTGGTTTGTGACGTCACGGTGCGGTATCGGCAGTTGATCAAGTCCCAGTGCTGTATCTGGTGTTTGTCACAACTCGCTATTATCCAAGTCATCTTGAAAACATTCTTCTTCCAAATGTTGGATGGCAAGGAGTTAGACCCGCTTTTTATGCCAGTGGAAGGGAGCCGAATGCCGATTGGTAGCGGGACGACCCATGTTTTAAAAACACATGTTAACATTTTCAGTAGGAAAGAGACTTTTGTGTTCTTTGAGCGTTTTATGCAGTCATGCAACTAATTTTTGGACAACCTCTTCTAAAGTTGGGCTGTTAGTTTTAAAACACTGATCGCCTTGTTCAGACTCCCATTTTGGTTTAAACTCCAAATAAAAATGACTAAAACAAGTAAGAGGAGCAACTGACCCAGTCATTAGTACACTCTGAGTAAAAGCTAAACTCTGTTTAATTACCAGCATGCTGAGTAATAGCTGCAACTAAAATCGACATGAAGGAAAATGATAACAATTTTCATGTTGAGCTTTTCGGGCACAACAACAGCCTCTCAACAGAGTCTCAGCCTGTCAGTGTCTCTGATTGGACGATTGCTAATGGGATTTAGCATTATCTGTTTAGCGTGGCTCAACTGTTGGATTAAAGGACAGTACAGAAACTTGTAGCTAAAGCTGGCTGCCGGTGCAGGTACCAGATCGGCTTGGGGCCCTGCCCTTTCTTATGATGTCATCATATGGCAACGCCACTCGGACAAACTGTATTGCACTCATTACTTAAGAATCAGATCTCTTCTGGAGTCTCAACATATTATTACCTTTATTTGCTATTACCGTAAGGACCCGAATATTGGACAACCCTGATTATAAGACAGCCACCTCTTCCAGGACCATTTTTTTATTATGGGTCTCTGTAAATGCAGCACGCAGAGTTATGATGTCATTGCAAAAGTTCCCAGGGTTTATCGAACGCCGGCGCTGGTGAAAGTGCAATGGTCACTGTAGCAAACATAAAGTCAGTAAGGGACCCTGATCCAAGCCCAGGAATCTGATTGTGAACCAAGATTATGTTGAGACAGTTTGGTTGATTTCGTGTCCCAGAGCAAAGATTACCCATAATGCCTTATGAATGATTAAAGTCGTAGGGAAGTCATATTGAAATGTCAAATCATTCTGGCTTAAACATGTAAATAAATGTACTCTTATTATCAGACCAGATTGTCCGAAGAGTTAGAAAATTTCTATTTTGAAAAAAAATTCTGTCATAAAATCTGTTTTTTTTTTCCTTTATCTTATGCAGGCCAGTTAGCCTGAACATCTAAATTTGGCCAATCATATTTTGATAGGCATCTGTCAATCAAGTTTTTTCGGTCATAACATCTTGATTGTCGCAGCTAATATACGCAACGGTTGAAATCAGAATCCTTTCCTTTCCCATTGAGTTGCGTCCCAGTGTTCACGGGGATGGATGTCTGTGTCTTCGGCAGGCGTAGAGCTAACAGAACTGGCAGCGTTGCGAGGCAAGGGCTCAAACATGTACGGCTGGAAGCCTTCTACACCAAACCAAGCTTCTGCCGCCCTGGCGTCCTCTTCCACAACATCTTCGTCCCCGCTTTCCTCCTCTAAATAAAAAATGGATGACGGAGGAGACTCATCCACGACCTCCGACACTAAACTCTCCTCCTCTCGCATGTTTCCTCTGTCCATAGCGTTCCTTGACAGCGTCGATTCTAAGTCACCAATTTAGTGCTAATTGGTCCCAATGGAATTTCCCATTGGGAACCTACTAGCGCTAAGTTGCTAACTGGTTAGCAAGATGCTTCTGAGACACTGACCACAACCAAACTTGCTTGCGAACCTTCCACCACAACAATCCCGCCCCCTTGATAATCGACCAATCACACTGACTTTATTCACTCGTGTAAAGTCCACTCCACTCGGGAGAATTCAGAAATACAACGGTTGGAACAGCCGCTTCCCTACGCCTTTAACGACAGCACGAGAAGACCCATGTCCAGCTGGGGCGGGACATTAGCTGTTTAACAGTGATGTCATCTGGGCCTACAACAGAAAATGCTTGCTAGGATTAGCTTAGCGTTTTTTTAAGGGATCTAAACATCATCTCGCCAACAGCTAAGGCAGAAACATTTCATCCATGTCAGGATCTATGTTATTGGTTTTTATCTGGTGCCTGCCTCTTGATCCCGCCCTGCGCAAAAAGCCATTTTACCCAATCACAGACTGCCACCCAGTGGCACTGGGATGGAACTGCATCAGGTGTTTGAACACAGATCTGTGTCCCTACCAGCACCTTGTTCATTGATGGATTTAAAAGTTATTTTATTAGAGCAGATCAGGATCACTTTATCCTTAATTTTAAAGGTTTTGTGTGAGCACGTTTGATAGTGCCTCCAAATAACTCCCTCAGGCGCAGACATCTCTCCCATCCAGGAGCGGAGCCCCAGATGAGGCCCGTTGTTCTGTGGCCTCTGTCAGGCAGCCAGCTCTTCTTTGTTTAGGTTGTTTTCCTGTAATCATCCTCTCTATGAGCTTCTAATGAAAGTCTCAGCAGGGTGTCGGGCTTCCCCTGATATGAATGCTTTGGCAGTGAGGCTGAGGCTCTGCCTGTAGAGTCTACAGTAAATTAAGCAAGTCATCATGCAGCAACCTCACAGAATCACTAATCTGGGCTCTAACTTTAAAGAGCCAGCTCCACAATTTTCTGGACAAAGCTCCTCTAATCTGGAGCCAAAGTCGGCCAGACGGGCCACCAGCTTCATTTTCTCCCTAAAGGAGATCAGCCTTTCCTCTGACATGAACAGGCTCATCAGTGTGCAGTGCTGAACTCCCTTGTTCACCTTTCTCCCTGGGTTTGAAGGGATAAAGGTTTCTGCTGAATGCTTTGCAGTCAGGATGCGTAGGTGGAGGGAGAAGCAGCAGTTCCTACACCGATAACTGTGAGGATGTTCTCAGCTCAGAGAAACAAGCTCAAACTCTAAACACCTTCAGGCTGCGAAGCTCAAACCCCCATCTTCTGCTGAAGACCCAACACCCCTCCCCTCACCGGAGAAAAGCACTTTCCAAGGACAAGTAGATGTGTTCTACCGGCAGACACCGTCAGCCTCTCTGCTGAACAGATCTAAGGCGCAAACAGTTGGCACAATCTAGGAAGCAGACATCTACATTGGATCTTTGGGGCAGACCATCCAATTTAGACGTCTCAGAGATCGTTTCAGTCAAAATAAACACAGGAAAATCTAAACTACCACGACAACACCAACTAAACGGATAAGCATAGTAAGCAGTAGGGCTGGACGATATACAAAAAAAGCTTATCGATAAAAAACAATGCATATTGATCGATATCGATAATTGTTGAAAAGATTTGAAACCATATTTTATGTGCAGCTCTGCCTGGACTTTTTATGATATTGCTAAATGATTTAATTTAAATAAGGAACACAAACACAGACTTCCAATGAAATATTTATTTAACCAACTTTTTTAACCATAACAGAATTGTTTTAAAGAAAAATAACTTAAGAGACCTGAGTTATGTTATTAAATACTGACAAAGAATAAACTAAAGTGACCAGAAAAGTGACCAAAATAAATATAACAAATACATAAATAGAATACCCTATTTGTGTGGGAATAGTTCACCACCAGCTTGTGGTAATTAAAAGATTGTAGGACTAGGCTACCATGGAAATTCCACTCAACAAAAACAAAAACCCAAATCAACTCACCCTTTATTCTAGCATTTCTATTGGGTATTTTTTCTCATCCCTATTCTTCTAGAGGTGCTGCTGGCACCCCGTTATGGTTCAGCTTAGTTTCCTGCTTTAACCTGAGTTATTACTTTGAAGTTTCTGGCCCCTCAGCATTTTTCTCTCAATTGTTAGAACTACGTGGGAAACTGCCCAGAACTGAATATATATATAGATTTTTTTCCCGAAATTCCCGAAGATTCCTCGGAGGAGAGCCGCGCCGGGGCCTAGGAGTACAGCTCGTACTCCTGCGGGTCCTGAGATGATAAAAAAAAAAAGTTGGTTGTGTTATCAGACTTGGTTTTCACTGGTTCCCGACACATTTTACTGATAACGGTGGTTTGTTTTTTGTCCGTCTTGCCATGAGCGAAATACTGCCAAACTGGCGAACTACAAAAACCCTTCTTTGGAACAATTTCCTCCGCCTCTCCTGCTGCGACATCTTCATGTGCTCTGTGTTGTGGTTTGAGAGGGCGGCGCTTTGTGGCGGCGTGCCTGGGTCCGCGATTGCGATTGGTTGGGAGGAAGTAGTGACTAGCATAAACCTATATGATAGGCTACAATGAGAAGGAAGGAAAACTGCGTTTTTTTTTATCGAAGTTTTATCGACACTTTTTTTTTCTATTGCGCCACACGTCTATCGATCGACATATATCGTTATTGAATTATCGCCCAGCCCTAGTAAGGAGACCATTTTTATTCAGATGTTAAGCCAGATAGCTGTGAAGGACCTGCAGAAATCACCAACTCAGATGAAGTCTACAGGACAAATGATTTTATCAATGAAAATATAATAAAATGATAACAAAAGGTAAATATTCACCAACCCTTTAGTTTATTTGCTTAGTTTTATTAATTCATTTGCTGACAGCTTTAGGCAGCTTTCACAGCTGTGCTCTTTGCACTGATTTCACCGCTGCCACTTCACCACGCTGGCCCATGTGGTTTGCTTGGGAATACCAGTTTGACAATAACAGCTTATATTTCTAATGAGGTAAATATAACCTCTAAATAACTTAAATCAAACTCAGCCACAGCAGTTTTTTTTTTATGATTTTTAGTTCAAAACAGATACAGTGGGGAGAACAAGTATTTGATACACTGTTTCAGGTTTTCCCACTTGCAAAGCTTGTAGAAGACTGTAATTTTTATCATAGGTACTCTTTAACTGTGAGTGATAGAATCTTAAACAAAAATCCAGAAAAATACAATGTATGATTTTTAAATAATTAATTTCAATTTTATTGGGTGAAATAACTTTTTACCACTCATTACCTGTATTAACTGCACCTGTTTGAACTTGTTACCTGTATAAAAGACACCTGTCCACACACTCAATCAATCACACTCCAGCATCTCCACAATGCCCAAGACCAGAGAGCTGTGTAAGGACATCAGGGATAAAATTGTAGACCTGCACAAGGCTGGGATGGTCTACAGGACAATAGGCAAGCAGCTTGGTGAGAAGGCAACAACAGTTGGTGCAATTATTAGAAAATGGAAGAAATACAAAATAAAGGAAAATCTCCCTCAGTCTGGGGCGCCATGCAAGATCTCACCTCGTGGAGCATCATTGATCTTGAGGAAGGTGAGGAATGAGCCCAGAACTACATGGCAGGACCTGGTCAATGACCTGAATAGAGCTGGGACCACAGTCTCAAAGAAAACAATCAGTAACACTCTACGCCGTCAAGGATTAAAATCCTGCAGTGCAAGGCGCCCTTCCTCAAGCCAACGCATGTCAAAGCCCGTCTGATGTTTGCAAATGACCATCTGAATGATCCAGAGGAGGAATGGGAGAAGGTCATGTGGTCTGATGAGACAAAAATAGAACTTTTTGGTTTCTTAAGGTCCTGGAGTCTCCAGACCTGAATCCAATAGAAGATCTTTGGAGGGAGGTTAAAGTCCGTGTGGCCCAGCGACAGCCCCGAAACCTGAAGGCTCTGGAGGAGATCTGTATGGAGGAGTGGGCAAAAATCCCTGCTGCAGTGTGTGCAAACCTGGTCAAGAACTACAGGAAACGTCTGATCTCTGTAATTGCAAACAAAGGTTTCTGTACCAAATATTAAGTTTCCTTGTTCTGGTGTATCAAATACTTATTTCACACAATGAAATGGAAATTAATTATTTAAAAATCATACATTGTATTTTTCTGGATTTTTGTTTTAGATTCCATCACTCACAGTTGAAGAGTACCTATGATAAAAGTTAGTCTTCTACAAGCTTTGCAAGTGGGAAAACCTGAAAAATCAAGTGTATCAAATACTTGTTCTCCCCACTGTAAATTTGATGTTCATGTGTGAATCAGGCTTTAGAATAAAACGGGTTGATTGGATATTTATCCTCAGGCCATAATCCCACCTATTGTTTAAAAAAAATTCTCTCAGATCTTCTAAATCAGAGATTTGATTTGAAAGTATAACAATGCAGGATGTATGTCGTTACTGACGACAGGCGCCGCTCACTCTGAATGCTCACAGGGTTTTAAAGAAGACTTTTTTTGAAAGGCAACATAAGCGGGGTCACATCCTGCAGACACTGAGATGTCTAACGCTTAAACTCTCTCAAAGTGCTTCCTCTCTAAAACAGTCTGATGAAGTAGAGGGACTGACTCAGGCTCGCTGACCTCCTTTTTTTTGCTGCTAAGGTCCATTTTCTCCTCTTTTCCGATCTCCAATCCCATTCTCCATCATTAGCTGGCAACAGAAAAGCTTTGCCCATTCCCTGGGATTACAAGAGCTCTGTCACCACCATACTGCTCATGACCTAACTATAAATGTGGTGCTCATGCAGCTACCATAGCCTGACAGCAGGATAGCCTAAGCTGTAGTTAAACAGAAAACAATAAAACATCACGTTTCACTACTTCTGTTTATTGTTGATATTGTAAAGGTTAGGTGAAACAGATATGAGAAAAAGTTAGCCAGAGACAAACACGACCGCATGACCAAAGAAAACGACTCGACAGAAAATGGCATAACTTAGGCTTTTATCGTCAGACAATCATAATAAGAAAAGTCCCTCTCAAGTGCTATGTGAACTTAGCCCCGTGAGACCATCCTGATCTCACGAGCTTTCAAGGTTTCACTCGCAGATCAGTCTGGAGACTCTCCGTTGAAGAACATTTGGAGCCGTTCACCAAACGAACGTCCAATCAGCGTTGGCTTTGAGGCGGGTTGAGGTGTGACGCAACGCGAAGCGCGACAGTTCAGTCTAAAGAACATGGCGGCTTCAGCCGATGAAACTAGCGTTAGCGTGGCTATCGAGCAAGTTTTACCGGAATTACAGAGTATTTCTTCACTGAAAGAAGAGCAAAACACTGCTCTGGAGGCTTTTCTCAGAGGAAAAGATGTTTTTGCTCTTCTCCCGACTGCTTTCGGCAAGAGTTTGATCCATCAATTGGCTTGTGGTTGTGTTTTCGTCGTTGCTCTGTTAGTACGTCATATGCTTCGTTGATCTGATTGGTTTATTTGGCCCGTCTATCACCAACATAGGCCAATCAGCTAACCAGTATTTTCGCCCCTTCCCAAAATTACTTCAACGGAAGGTTAATGTGAACTCATTTTCAGATTCTTCAATCGCGTTGTGATACCCCAGTGGGTCACAGAGGTACTGCAAAGGGGTTGCTCCCCTTACAGTGGAACAGAAGACCTCGCCTATTCAGCCAGCCCAACAATTAAAAATCAGTTGGGTCCAAATAAAGAAAATCATCAACCAGTAAAGGTCTGAAGACATTTTTAATTATAATCCGTTACTTTGAACAGAATTTAACACTGAAATAAAAAGCAGGTTTTTATGCATCCATGTTATAAGTTGACTTTTTAAATAAAAGATGTTAAAAAAAAAAAAAAAAAAAGAAAATTTTTCCATTTTAAAATCAAACGTGTTTTTTGATTACATGGGGATAAGAATATATATATATATATATAAAAAAAGAAGATCCAGCAAGTTTCTATCAGCTGCTTATATTTTTATCTCAGCTGAGATGTGAACAGGAACATATTCCAGCACATAGCGAATAATTGCCCAGCATCACAGCTTAAGCTCGGCCGGGCAAAACTATAAAAAGCTGCTGTCATCAGAGAGCGGCTCTTTGTAAAGAAAATGGTGCACTGAGCCCCATGTGTCCATCTAAAATAATAAGTTTGCCACGTTTAATCCCTGTTTAACACTGAGAGAAGCCAGGGAAAGCAGACTAATGCCACATTTCTGATGTCAGAGGAACATGAGCCTCTTAGGGGAAAGTAATCACTGAGGAAAAAACAATGTCTACAGACTTGCATAACATGTTTATGGAGCTGCAGCTTAACTTTGTTGTATGAAACATTTTTTTGTTATTAAAATAATGAAAAAATCCCAAAATAACAATGAATTGTAATTATTTTTAATGATCCATGGAAACCATGGATCATTTCCGCATGTTTTGCTGCTTTGAATTGTATCATCTGGCGCATGCCCTCTACCATCTCCAAGGGACTCAGAGTGGAGCGTGCGGGAGCCACAGTGGAGGCTGAAGGCTTTGCTTTGTGCAGGCGGTCTGGAGCGCCGCGGGGTGGAGCGGAGCGCTGACGGAGTATGAGGGATTTCGGGGTTAGCATGATATGTTGGTCATGTTGCTGTTAGTATAAACAAAACGTGTTGCACAATGCTTGCACACTGTTTTTATCCACAACGTTCTTCCAGCGGTCATCGTAGGTCACTCTAAATGCAAAGTGGTCCCATACAGCAGACCTATAAAGTGCTGCTGGCGCGTCTTCCAACTCCTGTTCTTTCCCACTCGCCATACCCACACAATTCTCCAACTGATTTTTTTTCTGCTACTCCCGGCTACACTGCTTCACTTTTTCTCCTTGTTTACTACTGGTGGTTGGCTTTGGTCGCAGTACCGCCACCTTCTGCTCTGGAGTGTAAACGCTTCGCCTATGAGAAAAAGGAGCAGCGCATGAACCGAACGAAACACACGCGAACCGAACAGAGACAGTCGAACCGAACGGTTCGGACGGTTTTCATAAACCGTTCCATCCCTACTATATATAAATATAATCTGTTATTTTAAACAGAATTTAACACTGGAATAAAATGCAGGCGTTTATGCATCCATGTTATACATTTAAATTTTAAATAAAAAATATAAAAAACAGATAGTTTTTCCATTTTAAAATCTAATTTTTTTTTTAAGTAGAAAACAACAATCGTTCAGTTTGGTACATAGATAATTTTTTATAAAACACCTGAACTGACTTATTTTTTTTTCTTTCTTTTTTCTGTCTTAATGTTGGCAGTGGGCTTTAGGCTGCCCTGCAAGGCTTTAAACCTGGGTTTAACCGGAGACTAAGCCATTCTCAAGCACATATCAAGGTGCTCTTTTTGAGCCTGGATCCATATTTATTGTTGATTCTGTTCATGGTGGAGAATCCTGCTTCACAGCAGCAGGTTGAGCCAAACATCCTCTAAATGTGCAGGGTCATCTTTGAGCACGCCATTTCACTTTTCTTTCACCAGTTCACCGCAGTTCTTCCAGCAGTCCACACTTTCTCTGCTCTTTTTTTCTCATCGTCTTCTCCTTCTTTCCCGTCGCCCGGCTTGCCACAGGTTTGCCTGCTGTGTCTAAAAGTAGCAGCAGCAGCAACCCAGACTGACAGCTCATTGGATAATTTGGATCACGTGCAGCCGGACGCTCCGGAGGGCTTTACCGTATTAACAGGAGAAGCGGGGCAAGTGAAATTAGACACTTTCGTCGGACAACATGCGGTAATTTATTAAATGTTTTAAATCAGGTTGGGTCCGGATTAGCCAGCAGGTTGGACTGGATCCAGACCCTGGTCCGCTAATCTGTGAGCTCTGTCCTAGACTGTTAGACCCCTAACAGGCTTTATTTGTCATAAACAAACCAAAATTAAACATACAAGAAACGCAGGCTGCTAAGAAGAATGGGACCACGACAGCTGCAGGGGGGCAGGGCGCAACCCATCAATGACGTTCTGGTTCAACAGTTCAGTCATCTTCCTTTAAAGAGGTGCGAACCGGGCGATGGGCCGCCAACAAAACGCGGCGTGCACCACCCAGAGTGTCCCAGATGCTGCAGCCTGCAGGGAACATGCAGGAAGCCGATCCAGGTCAGGGGAAAACAGATCAGGCAGGAACAGTACAGGAATCCAGGAGTTCTCAGCTTGATCAGAGGTTCCAATCTAAACAGCAACAGAGGGATCCAAACTTCCAGGAATCCTCAGAGCTTGAAGGCAGGTTTGGATGCAGACGGGTCCAGATGCGTGCCCAGACAGAATACGCACAGACGAAGACTGGCAGGCTCAGTGGTAGAGAGTAACGTAGACTAGACATGGTTCCAGGATAAATGCCGAACTTTAAACTGGTCTCCTCCTAGGAGCCAGGCTTACGGGAATTAAAACTGTCCTCCGCGGAGCCCTCAGGGTGTTGGCTCGGAACACGGAGAAGGACCAGAACCCGCGCTCATCCCGCACGCCGAGCCAAAACCCCATGGGCTCAGCGGAGAAGAGCCGGGACACAACCAGGAAACAAACATCAAACCCTCTCTATCCAATGGCTTTGCGGAGTCAGGACATGAACCAAAACTTGTGAAACAAACATGAATGACTGACAAGAATAAACGAAGAATACACAAATAATGATCCGGCCCCGATAGGTTGGCTCAACTGTATATATAACAGAGGAAGCAGGTGAATAAGATAAATGATAATTAGAGAGCAGGGAGGATGCGGCAGGTGAATGAAGTGAGTAATCAGAGAAGCTACCAGGGCTGAGATCATGGCATTATTTCCAGGATTGCTCTCCACTAAGCTCCGTTCTTCTTACCATCAGCTCTGACCAGCATCACTCACCATGGACCACTGTGAGGACGTAGCATTCAGGGTTAGGGAAGCATTATTTTTCGGCCAAACAGGGAGTTCAGTTTGTTTGCAGGCTGTTGAGTTCAATCTAGGCCGGATATGTCCAGAAATAGTCACCTGGAACAACCATCTATATGTAAACATGAAGCACATACAGTATAAGGATATTTTACATTAAAATAGGGCAGTAATAAAACTGGATTTCTCTGAAGAGCCCACAGACTCTGAGGATGTCTTCAGACGTCCTCAAGACATCTTAGGATGTTTTTTCTGTTCCATCCTGCAGCACTTTGAAACCATGACAGAACAGTTTTAACTGCTACCTTACAGTCAGTAACCTTATGCTTCCCAGGTGTCTGACAGGCATGTGGAGCTCTTACTTCTCACTCAATCAGTCTGCAAACCAGCCAAACACAAACAGCAATATGGCCAAAGGGATGGAGATCATTTGCACAGATGAATTTGGAAAGAAATAAAAAGTCTGAAACAAAAGCAGCAAATTCCTCTGTAGGCATCACACACTATCTGAGTTGCTTTGTAGTAATCACAAACACCTTTACCCAGACATATGCATCTGATTCTGACTGGTCTGATAAACCAACAGCAATTACACACTCGCTGCCAGGCAACAACGATGCAGAGCGTGGCAACAGAGAGACGGGGAAAGAGACAGACAGATGGACGGACAGGGAAAGACTGGTGAGAGGAGGGGAGGATAAGGGGGGCTGAAGCCAAACTCATGAATATGACATATTCTGCTTCAAGGCAGCTTTTTCAAGCAGACCATTAATAGAAAATCAATAACAATGAATCCTGCCTGATTGAGAACAACGCATGATAATCCCCACAATTTAAAATCTCGCATCAATTTAAATCATTCCAATGTGAAATGAAGGGAGACAGCGAGCAGGTCCATAAATACTATAACGTTAATATGTTCATTTAGCCACAACTAGCATGCAATCAGAATGGCCTAGTCCAAGTCCAGAACTAAATCTAAGAATTGATGGTAGGGATGAGAACCTCACGTTCACAGATGCTCAGCATCCACTCTGATGGAGCTTGACCTTCTCTACAACACTGCAACTCTGGTCTTATTTAATGGAAAACTTTCTGAAAAACATTAACTTTAAGTAGAGTTTTATCGAGACATCATTTTTACCACTACCTCTTTCCTGCTGCTTAATATGAAGTAATGCTACTGTTACTTGTGTAACATGTCTGGCTTCTCTCCCCACTGCAATATCTGCCTCTTCATAAAGAAGAATGATGTTTAGGCAAGGTAAATTTATTTGTATAGCACAATTCAGTACAAAGACAATGCAAAGTCCTTTACATGATTAAAATATAGGAAAATAAAACAGAATCAAAGCAAGTAGGAATAAATAAAATAGAATAAAAAATGCAGAAACAAAAAAGAAAATATGTTTTAGTTGAACTGTTTAACTAGAACAGTGGAAGGCAATCCTAAACAAATGTGTTTTTAGTCTTGATTTAAAGGAACTCAGGCTTTCCGCACTTTTACAGTTTTCTGGAAGTTTGTTCCAGATAAGTGGAGCATAGGAACTAAATGCTGCTTCTCCATGTTTAGTTCTGGTTCTAGGTATGCAGAGCAGGCTGGAGCCAGAAGACCTGAGTGGTCTGGAGGGTTGATACACTGATAGCAAGTCTGTGATGTATTTAGGTGCTAAGCCATTCAGATATTTATAGACTAACAGAAGTATTTTAAAGTCTATTCTCTGAGATACAGGGAGCCAGTGGAAGGACTTTAGAACCGGGGTGATGTGCTCTACTTTCTTAGTCTTAGTGAGGGCACGGGCAGCAGCGTTCTGGATCAACTGCAGCTGTCTGATCCACTTTTTAGGCAGACCTGTGAAAACACTGTTGCAGTAATCAATTCGACTAAAAATAAACGCATGGATTCGTTTTTCCAGATCATGCTGAGACATTAGTCCTTTATTCCTGGAAATGTTTTTCAGGTGATAGAAAGCCGACCTTGTAATTGTCTTTAAATGCTTTTCGAGGTTCAAGTCTGAATCCAGCACTACACCTAGATTTCGGGCCTGATCAGTGGTTACTAGCTGAAGCGACTGAAGCTGTGTGCTAACTTTAGATCTCTCCTCTATTGGTCCAAAGATTATTCAGTTTTTATTCAGTTGAAGAAAATTATGGCACATCCAAGCATTGATTTCTTCTAAGCATTTCCCCAGTGCTTGAATTGGTTCATAGTCACCTGGTGACATGGTGATGTAAAGCTGTGTGTCGTCAGCATAGTTATGGTAGCTGATGTTGTTGTTTTTTATTAACTGAGCAAGAGGGAGCATGTAGATATTTAATAGGAGGGGACCCAGGATGGACCCTTGGGGAACCCCACGTGTGATTTTTGTCATCTTTGATGTAAAGTTGCCTACTGATACAAAAAAGTCCCTTTCCTTTAAGTAGGATTTAAACCAGTTGAGAGCTGTACCAGAGAGGCCAACCCAGTTTTCCAGGCGCTCTAACAGGATGGAGTGATCTACAGTATCGAATGCTGCACTTAGGTCCAATAGTACCAGCACTGTGATTTATTCTATCTATTTTCCCATTTTGCAGAATCTGTTAGTTCAATCTCTAACGTTCTGCTCTCTCTGCTTATTCTCATAGTAGCTTCATCTGGTCTGTTCCTGTTTGGCTGTGACTCCATCCTGGAGAGAAACATCAGCTGTGCTGCTGCCATCAACACCTTTGTTTCTAGATGTTGGAGTTTGGATTGTTTTTCAGTGTAGTCCTGTTTCTCTGACTTCACCCTGTCTCCCTTCCATGTTGCTCACTTTACTTTCCTGATTTCTGTCGTAGTATTGACATCATCAATGCTAACCCAGCGTGATGCCGTCACCAGACCATGCAGATTCCCACCAAGGGAGTCAGATCGTGCTATTTTTCCAATGGGAAGGAAAAATCAAATGCCGACTTTTACAAGTCGACCTGGGTTTAAAAAAATGCATTAACCTGCTAATTTCAGAGGGAGAGAAGCCTTAGCATCACTCACAGTTTCTGGTTTTGTTTGTTCTTGAAGTGATTAACGTGTTTGGCTGGCTTTATTGGAGCAATAAGCCTGCTTGTTTCGTTTTACAGGGGAAGTAGAGCTCTGTTGGCCTTGTTTTGATTTATTGCCACTGTGTATTAGCAGCACCCAGAGGCACTTTGTCTTTTTAACTTTCTTTATAAGATTAGCGAACAATGTCAAACTTTTCTGTAGCAACGCAGCTTAATTTCTACCACCTCTCTCTCCCTCCTGACTGGTTGGGAACAGTCATCACAAGAACAGCTTGCAAAGCAGCAATCCTAGCATGACATGTCAGAGAAACTATTTCAAACTCTAACCAAACAAAAACAAACGGGAAAAAACACTAAAAGGGAAAATTCTTTGAAAAGTGGAGTTTAACGTTTTCTACTACACCATCAATGTAGGACTCTCAAACTGAGAAGGGAACATCTCAGAAGTTGGTTTCAAAATGTAATTTCATCCCAGAATCCTGTATGTATCCAGGAACTCTGAGGTCTTGGTATCATCAAGACGAAGCATACCTCATGCAGACTTACTGCTTGTTGAGGCAATCTCTGCTTTGTAGGGAACAGGAAGGCCTGTGGTCCACCTTCTCTTTTTGTCAGACAGAACATAAAAGCCACTTTTCCACTGAAAACATCAGGTTAACACTTTTTTTCAAACATGGGTTGATCCGTTAACAATCAGCATTTGGCTACCTTCCCACAGGCCCAAAAGCTGGTCCAACCCCCCTCTGGAAGCTGCGTAACCTCTGAACCCCTGCAGCTGTGTGTCTGGTGACATCAGACTGGGTTAGCCTTGATGATGTCATCATTGTGACATAATTCAGGAAAGTAAACAATGGAGAGCAACATGGAAGGAAGCCAGGGCGTAGTCAGTGTGATTTATTGTTTCGCTCTATTATCTGTCTGAATCCCTCTCACCAGAGCTGCTCCATGTTCATCGAATGTAAACAATCAGAAGCGAAGTAATATAGCTGGTCGACCCTGCTTTGGAGGTTCAACAGCAGGCTGATCAGAGCAGAGGTTATTCTAACTCGGGTCACTTGCCAAGTCGTTTGACCCGGGTAGACACGCATCGATTGGCTGCTCCCACTGCCACTAAAAGCCCATTATTTCTGGGTTTAAACAGGTTTTTCGGACAGTGGGAAAGGGTTTTATTTACCTGCTAGAGGTAAAAGCCTCCACTGGCCGGTTATGTCTTTCCTGACTCTCCATGTTTTATAAAAGCAATATCAATTCTTTAAAAGGCCTTGAAATCACTAAGGAACTTTCATCAAATAGCGATGAACCTTCAGCTTTTATATCTCTTTTTCTGCTCAGTCCCCATACAGGCAGGCCAAACATGCAGTCAGTTATCTACACGATCTGACCAGGATCATAGTGGTGGCCTAGTGGTTAGGGGATAGAGCTTGGAAACCTGAGGCTCTGAGTTTGAGCCCCACTCCCACAGACTGCCACTCTGGGTCTCTGAGCAAGACCCTTAACCCCCGATTCCTTCCTGGGTGCCACACAATGGAAGCCCACCGCTCCACAAAGGGGATGGATTAAATGCAGAGGTAAATTTCTCCAATGTGAGATCAATAAAGTTCAATTAGTGAAACTAGGCAAGGCGACAGAGCTGCTAGAGAGAGCGAATAAAAACTGAAATGATTCATAATCTCTAAATTAAGCTAAAACAGAAGGCTGACGTTTGAGTTCAAAGGTCCACATTCAATAATAAACAATCCAAATAAAGACTCGTACCATTTGGTGAAACATCCGATGACAGCAGGGGACACTGCTGTCAACTGATGGTGTCACAGATTTACACCTGAAGTGTTCTTTCTGCCAGCTCTTTTTGTGAGCAATCCTCCCAACATGCAATGAAAAGCAGACCTGAAATTACACCAGAAGCCACTGCACCTTCCTTACAGAAGTAGCTATTCCATATTTCCTGCTGGGGGCTGCAGGGAAGTGGGCTGCCATTCGGCTGGCGTTTGACTGGGAAGGACCATTTTAAATGGCTGCTACTGTATATTTTGTATTATTTCTATAAAGCGGGGTTTAAATTGTTTGAAGGTTACTGTATTTTGTTTTATTAGCAGCTGTACACTGTATATATGTTAGTCTATCTCATATACTGTCTTTAAACGTCCGCTGAAAGGTTCCTGGTCTGTTTTCAGCCTTAAAGCTTAACAAGGAAACTTTGCAGCTCACATAACATCAGACTGTTACAGAAATGCAGGGATTACCTTCATAGATCACGTTGACTGTTGGTGTCATCTGATTGGCTGCCACAGAAATAAACACAGGAAGCAGCCGTGGCTGTTTTCCCCTCTGCACTCTGTCCTCTAAAATGTTAACAGTTCTGTCTCTAAACGAGTTTCCCTCACAGACCAGCAGCGCATTGTTTCCTCCTGCTTAGCAGTGTGATGAACCTCAACGTCTGTCGTTGTTTCCTGCATCTGGAAGCTCTCTATAGACTTTGTCGTATCCACTTCCTAAAAACCGACTCTGTCAAGTAAATTCACCAAAGGCTGCCTTATTTGCCTGACTCTCCGCAAACAACGAAATATTTCAATGATAACAAAACATAGCTTCCTGAATGTTATGGGTGCCGCCATGTTGGTTTACCTCTAGAGAGCAGTAGTACCGTAGATCGCCTCTAGGAGGTGAGGAACCGTGCTAGCATGGTGTGTAAACGGTCGTAAGGAACTGAGCTTGGCATGGTTAACTGATCCAAGCTCGGTATGGATCGGTTTTCAGAGGGTAGGGTTAATGGGCTACCCAGCAGGCCTGAAGGGATCAAGAACTTTCCAGGCCTAATTTGACCAGACGGCCCTGAAATCAGCTAGAAACACTTAATTTTTAGCACATTTTTTCCAAAACTTTTGCTGCAACAGTTTTTAATGTCCCTTCACTTGTAAGAAGCTCTCTTTGTTATTGTAATGAATACAATGACATTAGAAGGCACAGACAGAATTTTACAGAGTTCATAAAAATGTTCATTATCATGAAGGATGGAGAACAAGCAGACACTCTTTGCCCCCTGCAGCAGTGGGACTCTTCCACATCAGAAATCCTCTATGACGACAAACAGACATCTCCACCCAGTTCCATCATGTTACTCTCAACCAGCTGACAACTGGGACGCCTTCAGAGCACTGCGCGTTGTCACTTTTCATAAGCAGCAGGGAATCTCAGCAGCTCTCAACTCCAACCAATTAAAGAGACACTTCAGCCTCTTGGTAGGACCATTTAACGACTCATTTAGCTCACTGGATGTCACAGGATGGGTTCACCTGAGCCAGGTGGCGGTATTCCTGACAGCAACTCTAAAGGCTGTACTGGATGAATGTTGGTTTGAAGGTAATGACCGAAAGCAGACAGAATCAGAACCATAGCAAAGACATGGCGGACATGTCTTGTATACTGTCTGGTAGGGGTGAGTATTTGCATGGGTGTTGCGTACGGTGACCAGACGTCCCAGATTTCCAGAGACTGTCCCCGTTTTGGACCACATGTCCCCAGCTAAAGCTGTCCGTGGAAATGTCCCTGGTTTTACCCTTTTATGAATGAAGGGGGAAATATTGTGTGTAGACTATTATTATGGTAGAAAGAGCATTTGAGCATGCTGCGTGCAAAAAAAGCTGTTAGCTAGCTGGTTGGCAGCTGTTAACATATAGATGAGGAGCAGAGGCCATCACTTTTAAAAATGACAAAGAGTTTCATTATCAGAACCGGTCGAAGTTGCCCTGTTTTAATTGGGCAGATCATTGTGATAAATTCAATTCAATTTTCAATTCAGTTTATTTATATAGCGCCAAATTCACAACACATGTCATCTCAAGGCACTCTACAGTTCAACCAGATCATACAGTCAAATTGATACAAAGTTTTCTATCTAAGGAAAACCAGTTGATTGCATTGACTCATTGACTCAAATACAATCCCTCACACTAAGCATGCTTGTAGCAACAGTGGAGAGGAAAAACTCCCTTTAAACAGGAAGAAACCTCCAGCTAGGTTCAAAATTGTAGGTTCGTAAAAGAGGAACTTAGTCCACACAGGAAAGAGATTCAAACAGCTCCTGCAGGAGTGGAAAGAGCCCAACCCAACTTTTAACTCTTTCTGGCGACCCCACCTCCTGCAGTCGTCTTTTATTAGCAGATCATAACACATGGGGTGTGTTACAAAACAGAGTGTTCTTCTGACAAGGCAATTGATCAGGTCATAGGACAGAATGCTCCTCTGATTGAATCACAGAACAGAGTGGTCTTCTGATAACTGTGATTAGCCTTGCACAAACATTAGTAATTTTCCACCACCGTTGCATGACAGTTTGCAGTAAACGGAGTGACGCATCTAATTTCTCCAATGTTTCATATGTACACACATTAACTTTATAATCATCATTGAATAAACTTAACATAAATGTTTGGTTCATGCCCAGGTTAATAAAAAAGGCTGTTTGTTTTACTAAAGATAAGGAGCGCTAATGTAACATGAACCTAGCTAATCAACAAATTAAGACATAACAATGGCTGCAGCTGGCATGAGGAAATAGATTACGATAAAATAAAACTGAATAATTAAAAACTTCTTCTATGGAGTTCATCTAAAAATATTTTTAGAAGTGATCGGTGACCTTCAGTTTATATCTTCAGATTATTATCATTATAATAAACGAGAGGCAGTAAAAGGAAAACTGAATGAGACAAGATCTGCATGATCTGAGAATGACAGAGGATAACTGCCTGTTTAATCTTCATTTATTAGGCAGTTTTTACTTGTAGCTCCAAATATTGAGGTGGTTAGCCTTTTTAGTATTTAATTAGGTGAGAAAATAATAATAACATACTTACCAACATCATAATAGTAATATGTATGATAAGATCATATGTGTTTGAAAGGGATTTGGATTGTATTATGTCCATGTTTTAGATTAGCGTAAGATTGATAGAAGAGGACAGGAAGAAGATAAGAAGACTAATAGAAAAAAGAAAAGAACAGTTGAAGAAAAGTAAGAATAATCTAGTTAGAAGAGTAAAACAAAGAGCAGGTAGAAGTCAGTTGGAAAAGAAGTAAAGAAGATGGAAAGGGAAGAAGACAAGGGAAGACTTAAAGCTATCAGTTGATTCATTTTATTAATCTTATAGGAAAGGCACAGTCCTGGATTTTACACTTGATTTTTGTTGTTTATGAATAAATATGTAAAAACGCATGAAAGCATTACTGTCCCTATTTCCTATTTTAATTTTTATATGTATTTATTTTTATCTACGAGCTGGAAATGTCACCAGATTGGATTTCAGGAATCTGGTCACCTTAGTGTTGCAATACGATCTGTGTTACGAAACTTGGGTCACAATAAGATATCAAAATCAAAAACAGAACATTGCTTTGATTCAATTACATAAAGACACGAAATATATAACTGGATGCTGTTCAGTGTTGATGATGCTCTGTGTGTAAACATCAAACATTTAATAAACTATTTCCCTTTAAAAACCATCTAGATATAAGTAAAGATTTCTTAAATTAGGTAAATTAACTGTCAATTTGAGCTTTGAATTTTTACTTATTTTAAATGTAAATTGTTCCATTGCAACAGGTCTCACTTTCCTCCGCAATTCAAGAAAAATGCACTTGGATTGAAATTTTTGCAATGTTGCAACATTAACATATTCAGGGAATAAGCTGAGAGTTTGTAGGTAACAGCAGGAAGTACGGCTCCATATTGGCTGTTATCTATAGAAAATAGAAGCTTGTGTCTGTTTGTTTTTCCCTGAGCTGCTTGACATTTTGTCACAGAATGAAAAATGTCACTGCTCCGTATTTCATTCATGCAGGCTGATTCATCACTTCATTCAGGGGTATCTGAATAAAAGAGGTTTAAAGCCCTTAAAGTCAACAAACTATTTTCTGGAAATCTTTAAAGAAACAACCCAACAAAGTGGAAAGAATCCAGTTCCCTGACAGTAAGACCAGTAAAACCACAGTTGCAGCCTCCACTAAAAATCCAGCCTGTCATCTTAATTATGTTTTACAGCACTACCACCACACAACACCTAGAGAACATGGAGAGCAAATTCTATGTCTGAGAAACGTCTGCAGCGTGACGTCCAACAGCCAAAGGTTCCAGCTCCTTACCTCTGACCACGGTGGTGACTCCCATGGAGGGCTGACCCAGGCTGGCCTTGGTTTCCCACTTGCCCTCATCTGGGTGGTACATTTCCACAGAGGCCAGTGGGGTCTGCTGCTGATTCATTCCTCCAAGCACTATCACCTGCCCCCCCAGAGCCACGGCCGAAGCCCCCGCCCGCGCAGTGGGGAGCGGGGGCAGCTGGCTCCACGTCTGGCTCTCCACATCCAGGACTTCCACACTGTCCAGGGGTAAGCCCGTCTCGCTGCAGCCCCCCAGCACGTAGAGCAGGCCCTCCTGGTAGACGGGAGTGCAGTAGACACGGCGCTGCGACATGGGCGGGAACTGCTCCCACTGCAGGGACTTGACAGGACTCACCGCCATCTCCTGTACAGGCATGTCTTCAGGGCAGAGAGGAGGGGACACACCATCACACAGCCAGCCTGACAGGAGGATGGAGAAGACAGGAAGAGAGGGCGCAGCGAGGGGGAGCAAAGCAGAGGAGGAGAAACAAGCTGCAGGACAAACTTTGTCTGTTTCAGCAGCAGCTGAACTCCTGAGTCCACAGAAGATGAAGAGACGCCTGGAGAGAGCAGAAGAAAAGTCCCTGGCTTCCAGAGAAATGCTTCTCTATTCCACCAACGTGTCCATCAGCACGCCATGACTGTGATACGCTGCTATGATGTGCTTCAGGAAGGTTCCCCAAATCCCCAAGATCTAGAAAACAGGTAATAGGATCAGGATCTGAGCATTCTGCCTTTGATGACCCCAGAAATAAACCCTTTCTGACAAAGTTCCATTCCTTTAAATGAAAGGAGTGATTCAGCTCCTCAGCAAAGGCTCCAACAATGAAAAATAAATCCTTCACAGCAAAAAAAAAACCTCCAAATAAGCTCAATGAAGATTATTTAGAGCAAGCAGGTGTTTTCGTCGCCTTTCACTGACGTAGATCTCTGAATCGTGCTGAAACACGGGGGCTTGTTGTGCATCTGTGCCTCATGGCTTCCTGGTGGCTTTGGAGCAGATGAAACTCCCTGGAACCTGGAAGAAAAGAGGAGCTCTGAGTGAGATGGAAACTAAAGGGAAAAAATGCAGCTTTGATCTATCAATTCTAGATCTATGTCTGTGAGTTAAAAAATCTTTTTAATTGATGAGAGGTAAGATCAAAATGTTTTCCTGGGTGAAGCAGAGCTTGATGCCTGGTATTAGAATAGTGTTGCTTTGCATTTCTATGATAGATCAAATGTTTCAGGTAGCAGTCTGCTAATAAAAAGCACATAAATAAGCCTTTTCATCAGACATTCTCTGTGTTACTGGATCAGGCAGAAAGGACTAATGCTCACGGTTTGTCATTTCTCTATATAAGTCTGACTTTAGGAACTTTTTTAAAAAAACATCCAAGGTTTTTTCCCTTTAATTGATTTTCTTACAGCTCGGTGAGTTTCAGGACGCTGACGGTACAGTGTTAGCTTATTAATTCAGTTTTCCTTCATATGATGCTATAAACCCAGCATCATTTCATCCAAATGTTTATTTTGTTTCTGTGCAGGGATGTAGGACTGAAACAATTAATCAATTATTGAAATTATCGTCAATTAATTTAGTAACCGATTAATCATTAACTGGAGTATAGTGACAGTGACACTGAAATCTTTAGCTGAGGAGATTCTCTATGATGAACAGATTTTCACATCCTTTAACATGAAGGAACCTTTGCTAGGAGCTGATGAAGCTAGATCTATAGATCTATAGATGGAGGAAGCAGCTATAGATCTATAGATGGAGGATACATCTATAGATCTAAGCATCTATATATCTACAGATGGAGGACGCATCTAAAGATCTCTAGATAGAGGAAGCATCTATAGATCTAAGCATCTATAGATCTATAGATAGAGGAAGCATCTATAGATCTAAGCATCTATAGATCTATAGATGGGGGAAGCATCTATAGATCTAAGCATCTATAGATCTATAGATGGAGGAAGCAGCTATAGATCTAAGCATCTATAGATCTATAGATAGAGGAAGCATCTATAGATCTAAGCATCTATAGATCTATAGATGGGGGAAGCATCTATAGATCTAAGCATCTATAGATCTATAGATGGGGGAAGCAGCTATAGATCTAAGCATCTATAGATCTATAGATGGAGGAAGCAGCTATAGATCTATAGATGGAGGAAGCAGCTATAGATCTATAGATGGAGGAAGCATTTATAGATCTAAGCATCTATAGATCTATAGATAGAGGAAGCATCTATAGATCTAAGCATCTATAGATCTATAGATGGGGAAGCAGCTATAAATCTAAGCATTTATAGATCTATAGATGGAGGAAGCAGCTATAGATCTAAGCATCTATAGATCTATAGATAGAGGAAGCATCTATAGATCTAAGCATCTATAGATCTATAGATGGGGGAAGCAGCTATGGATCTAAGCATCTATAGATCTATAGATGGAGGAAGCACCTATAGATCTATAGATGGAGGAAGCATTTATAGATCAGCATCTATAGATCTATAGATCGAGGAAGCATCTATAGATCTATAGATGGAGGAAGCACCTATAGATCTATAGATGGAGGAAGCACCTATAGATCTATAGATGGAGGAAGCATCTATAGATCTATAGATGGAGGAAGCACCTATAGATCTATAGATGGAGGAAGCAGCTATAGATCTATAGATGGAGGAAGCACCTATAGATCTATAGATGGAGGAAGCAGCTATAAATCTATAGATGGAGGAAGCAGCTATAGATCTATAGATGGAGGAAGCATCTATAGATCTATAGATGGAGGAAGCATCTATAGATCTATAGATGGAGGAAGCACCTATAGATCTATAGATGGAGGAAGCATCTATAGATCTATAGATGGAGGAAGCATCTATAGATCTATAGATGTAGGTAGCATCTATAGATCTATAGATCGAGGAAGCATCTATAGATCTATAGATGGAGGAAGCACCTATAGATCTATAGATGGAGGAAGCAGCTATAGATCTATAGATGGAGGAAACAGCTATAGATCTATAGATGGAGGAAGCACCTATAGATCTATAGATGGAGGAAGCATCTATAGATCTATAGATGGAGGAAGCACCTATAGATCTATAGATGGAGGAAGCAGCTATAGATCTATAGATGGAGGAAGCATCTATAGATCTATAGATGGAGGAAGCAGCTATAGATCTATAGATGGAGGAAGCAGCTATAGATCTATAGATGGAGGAAGCATCTATAGATCTATAGATGGGGGAAGCAGCTATAGATCTAAGCATCTATAGATCTATAGATGGAGGAAGCACCTATAGATCTATAGATGGAGGAAGCATTTATAGATCAGCATCTATAGATCTATAGATGGAGGAAGCAGCTATAGATCTATAGATGGAGGAAGCAGCTATAGATCTATAGATGGAGGAAGCATCTATAGATCTATAGATGTAGGTAGCATCTATAGATAGCTTAGCCGGTGTAGATGTCCTCCACTGCTAGCAGTCAGTGAACACAGCATCGTTTCTCTCTGTGCTAATCTCATACCTGTGTGCGTTCAGAGCTCAGCTCGTTGGAGGCAGTAACCCTGACTGAGAGGGATTAAAATGGCTTCTTCTAGACACATTTGGACATGGGAAGGTCTGATCCTGGGGGATCGGGCAGAGTAGTGGAGGAAGAAAATAAAGCGGGGCGGTGCGTGACGACAGGAAAGCAGTGTTTATACACTTACAGCCAACAGAAGGAAAATGAGTCTGTTTCATCTGAAAGTGCTTGAAATGTTTCTAAGACTGAAACAGTTCATCAGATTATTCAGTTATTAAAATAATCATCAACCAATTCAGTAATCAATTAATCTTTAACCGGAGTGTAGATGGTCTAAAACATATCTTTATCTGACAGAGCGACCCACTTTGAGCAGTAATATTATATATTATACCAAAATTGCAAAAAAAATATATAAACATTTTGAATATAAGATTTAAAAAAAACTAAAATTCTGTTAATATTCTTTATCCAGAACATCTCGAGTGGAAAAGTTTCAGTTTCAGCTGGTTTATTTTCATTAAAGTCTTCTGTAATTACCTTTGAATATTCAATTTTTTATTGATTAATCGAAAAAAATAATAATCAACAGATTATTCGATTTGCAAAATACTCGTTATTTGCTGCTCTACAGTGATAATAGACCAAAAAAACACAGTCGGTCGGTCAGCCTGATGAAATGATCCAACCTGCCCATCTCCATCAAAGCCAGAGTTTGGGCAGACGCCCTCGGTTAGTTACAGGAGGAAAAACAGCTGCATGTCAGACTGCAGGCCGTCGTTAACCTGGAGCCCAACAAGATCATGTGAAAACATCCTAACCTGGAGTGTCTGCTGACGAACTAACCAGGCAGTCTCCAAATAAGGACAAATAAGGATCCCTATATTCACTGCAGTGACTCGTCTCCAACCTAAACTGATCTATATTAGATTTCTTTTGTGAACAAAAAGTCAACAAAAGCACAGAGACAGAGAATTTCTTTGCTGTGTTTTATACCAGATGCTTTGAAACTTTCTAATGCTTAAACAACACACCTCTGTAGCTGAGGTCTCTGAAACTATAAATAAATAACCAAGTGGTTTTTATTATAGATAACCGATATATGTGTCAGAGCTCCTTTGTTTGCACGCTGAGGTTGATCAATATGACCTCGTCCCATGATCATTTATTTCAACAAATTCACATCATATTTTGATAAAGGGACACTGCTAGACATCCAGTAATGTGCAGGGAGTTCAATCTGAAAAAAAAACTCACACAGAAAGAAAAGACAATTAGAAGAATTTATTGATAAAATTGCTTTCGTCTTTGGTGCTCAGCCCTCGGCAGGAAACATTAACACTGAATTCTGCTTTGATCTGCAGAAACAGGAGTAAAGAGTGAGATGTTTCCACCAAGACTCAGGGACCTGAAGAAGGAAGTCCAGCTTGGATAGCACAGGTTTCATGAACCTGTCCATGATGAGCAAGCATGAAGCGACAGTAGAGAGGAAAAAACTCCCCTTTGGGAAGAAACCTCTGGCAGAACCAGGCTCAACATGGCGGTCTTCTGCCGGACTGCTTGAGATGTGACGGGGAACGCAGTAAGAGTCCGGGAGGAATGACGCTCTGATGAAGCGTTAGCTACGATGGTGGAGAAAGGGATGGAGGTGGGTTGAATCAGGGTCATCTGAATCAAAGTCAGACACAGAGCATCCACTGCCTGCACTTTGGCTGGCAGACTGAGATGCAGATTTGGAGACCTTTTAAGATTAATTATGGATGCTCATTGGCTTTTGTGGAGGGGTGGTTGAAAACTGATTCAATGGCCTGTGTCAGAGGTGATTAGGGTAAGTAATCCTTTACTTCAGTTGAGCTTCCACCTAGGCCACCTAGGATTAATTAATCCCATAGGGAGATCTTTAATTTCTAAATAAACTGGTAAAACTGTAATTACAAGAATTTAAAAAGACATGATTTAATTTTACTTAACTATTACTACAGTGGGCACTGGTTGGAAATGGACGGTTTCCTGCGTGATTCCTGTATGATTCCTGCGTGAATCACGATGTATTTCCTGAGGCCAGTTTTTTTATTTCAAAAACAACTGCAATGTACCCGGACAACCACCAGGCGGCACTTGGGAACTTTTTTTTTCCTCCTTAATCCAGGCTGTTAAGATGCTGTCTTTAAAGCGGGTTTATTGGGGATCTTGGTGTGATATTGTGCTATTTTATGATGTTTTTGATTAGAATAAAGCTAATGAATAAATTTAACATAGTGATCTACCAAGTTTGAAGTGTTTGGCTACTTTTAGAGATAATTGGAATCAAAGATACTATTAGAGGCCAGAAATGCAAACATTTCAGGAATTTTCCAAATAAGTTTCCTCTAGAACCACTGCTCCAATCCGGCTGATATGGGAACCGGAACCACACAGGAGGTCTTCCACAGGGTGGGGACCACCCCCAGGCTGAGGCTCAGGTTGTACATGTTGCTGAGGATCTGACAGAGCTCATCTGCACAGGTCCTCAGCAGCCTGGGGGGGAGGCCGTCTGGTCCTGAGGCCTTCCTCTGTTTCAGCCTCCTCAGCTGCCTTCTCACCTGCATTGGTGTTACTGTGAGGGGGGAGGAAGGCACTACTGGAGGTGTGGATGGGTCGGGTGTTGGTGGTAGTGTCGGCAGTGGGGGGGAAAGGTCTCTGGGGGGCTGGTGGTTGGAGGTGTGTGGAGAGTTGAGGGCAGGGAGGGGACCAGTGTGAGGGGAGTCAAACCGGGTGAAGAAGCTGTTTAACTCATCTGAAAACTTGGTGTCGGCACAATGCTCTCCACACAGAAGGTCATGTAGTCAGTGATGCATTCAGTCAGGCTGTTGATGTCCTCACCATGAGAGCTTTGGAACATGCTCCAGTCTGTGGTGCTGAAACAATCCCTCAGCTCCTCAGTGGCGTCATCCGACCAAACTTTCACTGACTGTGCAATTGTCCTTCTCACCAGTGGAATGTAATGGGGGGGCAGGTAGACAAGGTTGCGATCTGAACGACCCAGCGGGGGGAGGGGTGCGGAGGTGTATGCATCCTTAACATTTGCATAAAAAAGGTCCAGCCTTTTATTGTTCCTGGTTGCATGTGACGTATTGTGTGAGCGTGGGGAGAGTGGAGCAGAGTGAAGAAGTCTGTTCTAACAAATCCCGATGAGAAGGGTGGATTAAACTTTATCGATTGCTGTACTCTAAATAATACCTTTAAAATAAATTGGCTGAAACACTTCTTTAAAAATCCTAACTCTATTTGGAACGTCATACCATGTCACTTGCTGTCAAAACTGGGTGGTTTGAGCTTTTTCTTAACCTGTAACTATGATATTGATAAAGTCCCGATAAAAAATGCCAGCCTTCCACCGACCAGGCCTTCCTTTCATGGTCCCTTATTTTCAAACACAACTTTTCACCCAACAAATATTTCATCTGGAACAATAAAGAATTATTGTTTAAACATAAATCCTTATTTATTGATTATTGGTTTAATATAACATTATTTTGGTTGACCAATTATTTAACAAAGAGGGTCTTCTTTACTCTTATAAAGAGTTTCTAGAAGAATACAAAATTCCTGTGTCTCCTATAGATTATGCCAAAGTCTTTGGAGCAATTTCTTCTGGTATTTGCATGTTATTTATCCTCTAAAACAAAACAAACACATACAATATATATATATATATATATATATATATATATATATATATATTTTTTTTTTTTTTTTTTTTTTGACTCTAGCCCAGGGGCCCCCATCCTCCTAAATCTGGCCCTGCATACTGGAATACATTTGTGCAAAACATTGACTGGAAGAAGGTCTGGCTCTTACCCAACCGATATTTGCTGACCACCAAAATTAAAGCAATATCATTTAAAAATAATTCATAAGTTTTACCCGTCTAATGATCATATTGTCAAAAATTTTAAAAAAGACATTGAAGTATTGTGGGATGGGAGTCAGTATTAGTAACGATCACGTGATTGGGACGGTACAGGATTAAACACTAACGGGAGCGGGAGCAAACCAATAATAACAACAAAAAAAAATAGGATCGATGCCAAAAAATAAAATAAAATAGAAAGAAAAAAAATCCAGTACTGGCGCGGCGCCGCCATTTTGTAGTTTTTTTCCTTGAAGCCTACACTATAATGCGAGTCAAAAAAACTACACGACCCAAAAACCATCACTGCTTCCGCTCTGAGTTTTTTTCCCGAGCTCAAAAAAAAAAAAAAAAAAGAATGGGAGTGGTGGAGCAGCGGGAGTCATTCTGAATGGGAGCGGATGGGAGTGGGAGTAGTTTCACCAGGAGTGGGACGGGACAGGATTTAGATTTCTACTCTGGCCCGGGATCTGGACGGGACACAATTTTTTTCTGTGGGAGTGGGACGGGATAGGAGTGAAAATCCACTTCCGTCTCAGACTCTAGTCTGAAACTGTTTACCACGCTTTGGAAACGCACAGCACGATCACGTGACCAAACTCCCGCGGCAGATAATAAAGTCTTAAACTCACTGAGAGTAATTCCACATCTGGGCTGCATATCTGCTGCTTCACGTGAACATGAGCCGAGCCGCACCATCTCTCATTCACAAACACCGCCAGACCATGACACATATAATATGGAATAGGGTAAATAGAACTATAAAAATATCTAAACACTGTGGCTATAAGGCATGCAATATAATAGACCTATATATACAGTAAGATTAAAATGTAGAATGATAATCCCTATGGTCTAATGTAATAAAAAAGTGATAAAAAAAAGAAAAACATTGCTCGGCCACAGCTGGGACCGAACCACTCAACCTTCAGAACAGCAGACCACTCACTCTACCCTCTACGCTAACTGCTCGCAACACGTCACGCCCCTCCCAGTTTGCCAATTGAGCTATCTAATCCTGACTCATGGGACGCCGAAATGGACTCAAACTGCCACCTAGTGGCTATGGTAGTCACATGTTTTTCAATTTGTGAAACACGGGGAGCGTGAGTGAAGTGTCCATTTCCAACCAGTGCCCACTGTATATATACTAGTCAGTCAGCAAGGAAACTGATCAAACTCCCAGAATTACGTCTTTTTTACAGCTGGATTCCCAGCATGGTTTATTGCTAATATCAGGCTTTAAACTATGAGGGAACTCATTCTTGCACAGTAACTAAACATCCATCCATATTTGTGGTCACTGCAGTTAACTGGTTAAGGGCAGGAAATTCACAGGACCGTGTCCCACTGCAGACAGAAGGCTTTTCCTGTTTAAAGTCATAAGGAATCGGCCGTTGCAGCTGTTGCAACCGTTACCTCTGTCATCCATTTTTTTTTTTAGAGGAGGAAAGCGGGGATAAAGATGTTGTGGAAGAGGACGCCAGGGCGGCAGAAGCTTGGTTTGGTGTAGAAAGCTTCCAGCCGTACATGTTTGAGCCCTTGCCTCGCAACGCTGCCAGTTCTGTTAGCTCTACGCCTGCAGAAGACACAGACGTCCATCCCCGTGAACACTGGGACGCAACTCAGTGAGAAAGGAAATGATTCTGATTTCAACCATTGCATATATTAGCTGCAACATATGAATCGAGATGCTATGGCCGAAAACATTACATTGACAGATGACCGTTGATATATGATTGGTTGAATTTGGGTGTTCAGACTGACGTAGAACTAACTGGCCTGCAGAAGATAACGAAAAAACATATTTTAAGACAGGATTTTTTAATTTTTAAATAGAAAGTTTCTTAATTTTGGGACAATATAGTCTGACAAAGAGTACATTCATATAGATTTTTAAGGCAGAATGATTTGACATTTTAATAGGATTTTCCTACGACTTTAAACTGACCTTCTGCATTTTTACCCTACAAGCCCGCGGGACGAAAACATTAGACATTAGACATTCCCAAGACGTGAGCTTTTCTCTTCAGTGAAAATCCACCTGAAGAAAGAGAAACGCCATGGCTGGTAGCCATGTCAGGACTCCGCTCAGCAGCATCTCTTATATAAGAACATTTTATCTGTTGACAGCTATTGTTTCTATCAAATGTCTGTTTGAACCAGAGCGGGGCCTGTGTGTGCATTGCGTTGGCACATCAGCTCTGAGGCGGTGCGACTGAGGGGAAAAGCAGAAGTCTTAAAACTGAAGTTTACCATAAACATACAGACCAACACCTGCATTTTCACTCCCATCACTCACTGGAACCTAAACTTTCCATGATCAGAACTCTGAGCTACCAGGGTGACAATATTCCCTCAATTACAGAGGAGAAGCGCAAAGAGAACAAACATGTTAGGACATCAGTAGAAGCATGTGGTTATCCAAACTGGGCGGTTGTTAATCGGCAAACAAAACGCAACCCCTGATCATGATTCAAAACACCAATCAAAGAACCCAGGCAATTCAATTCAATTCAGTTTATTTATATAGCACCAATTCACAACACAAGTCATCTCAAGGCACTTTACTGTTCAACCAGATCATCCAGTCAAATTGATACAAAGTTTTCCATCTAAGGAAAACCAGTTGATTCCATCGACTCATTGACTCAAAGGCAATCCCTCACACTAAGCATGCTTGTAGCGACAGTGGAGAGGAAAAACTCCCTTTTAACAGGAAGAAACCTCCAGCAGAACCAGGCTCAGTGTGAGCGGCCATCTGCTGAGGCCCACTGGGGTTCAAGGAGACAGAAGCAGACATAGAAAAGGCAGCTGTTAACCAGATCCACAGCTCTGCAGTCTAATAATAAGGACACTAGTAGGCCTGTCCCGATAATCAATAAATCAATTAATCGCATAAATAAAAATTATCCACATCATTTAACTTATCGGCTATGTCGTCTCCTGTGTTTTTCTCCTTCTATTGATGACGCTGGATGAAAAGGCTTAACTCCGGTGCTATCTACTGACCCCTCCCCTTCCTCATTTTTGAGGAGGGAGGAGGAGTGGACTATCGCATCAGGTAGTCAGCGCGCATCATTTTGTACTTCTGCAGCTTTAGAGCCCCGTGAGGTGTTAGAGGAGTTAGCGAGGTAAAAAAAAAACACATCTTATGTTGAAAAAGCTCGAAATGGAACTGGTTTCAAAGCCGAGCGCAACAGCCGCAGTGTGCGAGTATTTCGGATTCAAACCAAATGAGAGAGGCAAACCGCTGAACCTATGCGAGCCAGTATGTTGCATTTGTCATAAAACAGTAGCAACTAAGAGCAGCAATACAACCAACCTAGACATGCACCTAAAGCACAACCACCCAGCAAAGTTTCTCCAGCTGGAAACAAAAAAGTACAAGCGGTGGCCCGTCTGTGTCTTCAAGTTTGCGACAGTCCACCATCACTGAAGCAATTAATCGACAGGCAGAATAGAAAAAAGGACAACGCAAAGTTGCGCGCGCTCACAGACAGCGTAGTTCATTTAATTGCTAAAGAGAGGCTGCCATTTAATATTGTTGAAAAGCCGGCATTTGGAAAAATGTTGCAGACATTTGATAGACAGTATGAATTCCCCAGAAAAAATACATATGACCAACGTAATATTTTGTATATACGTTTTTATTTTCACTGTGGTTTTATCTTGTGTTTAGTTTTTATTCAAGTGTATTTTAAGTTAACAGAGACTGAGGGTCCATTTGATTTTTATTTCTCGTTTTATTTTGTTAACCAGTTCCAGTGTTAAGTGTTCTGTTGAAAATAAAGTGTGTTTATCTTTGGCAGGAAAATGCATGCATTGTTACGTCATTACCAATAAATCAGTGTAAAAAGGTCTTCAAACAATATTATCGTTTATCGCAATAATTTTTGAGACAATTAATCTTTCTGCAAATTTTGTTATCGTGACTAGCCATAGACACTACTAGTCCTATGGACACCTTAACCACTTTTTTTTATGGCAAACGCCGCCTGGCTCGGGAAACAAGAAATTAACTGAACCACAAAACATTAAATGATAAGAAGTTTTGTAACTTCCAAGCTTTCGTGAATGCAACACAAGAACAACGCTATGATCAGAGAGGAGTTTGGCTAAAATAAAGCCCACTCTCTCCAGAAAACATTTAGACAGTAATCCATGCCTTCATCACTACTGGCTGGATAACTGTAATGCACTTTACATGAGGGTTAGTGGCTCCAACATTGCTAGGCTCAAGAGATTCCAAAACGCTTCCAGTCTTTTATCTGGCACTTTTAAGAATAAACACATTAACCATATTTTAGCCTCGTTAAACTGGCTCCCTGTACATCTTAGGATTCATTTTAAAGTTCTTAAAGATCTGTTGTTTTGCCTTTTATGTGGCAGCTCCAAAAATGTGAAATAACCTCCCACTGCGTATTAAAGAGTCTACCTGTCTTTCTGATTTAAATTCACTTCTTGAAACACTTCATTTAATACCATGTGAGATGTAGATCTTAGCCTTTAATATGGATATTTTTTAGACAGACATTTGTAGTTCTTCTTTTATTTTTTATGTATTGTATGCTTTATTGAGTCATCTGACTCTGTTTCAGTTTACTGTTGTTCACTGTACAGCTCTTTGGTCACTGGGAAATTCTAAAGTGCTTTATAAATAAATTTGGATTGGATTATTCCCCTTTACAAACTAATTATTTTGTTAATGGGATTACTACTGTACCTCCCTACATAGTGCTGCTTTAGACAACGAAGCCCCTTTGAAAAAGAAGATCTTTGATAATAGGAGGCTGGCTCCCTGGTTTAATGCAAAGCTGCACACTTTGAAGCAAAATGCTATGACACTGGTGAGAAAATGGTGCTCTACATGCCAACAGAAATCCTACCTATTCTGGAAAAATACTTTACTGCTGTATAAAATGATGATGATGAATAAAGCAGGAGCAGCATATTTCTCCTCATTCACAGAGAATAAGAATAATATCATTTCTTTTTTTATCCAGTTGCCAAACTCCCTCTGAACCATAGCTCTGTTGAACCACCTCACCCCAGTCTTAGTTTAATGGTTTTATGGGATACTTTATAAATAAGATTGATTTTATTAAAAAGAAGGATCATTAGCACCCTTCTCAATAGGACTGGTGTATCTCTGGAAGGTGAGGCAGTATGTGATCCAGTTGAACTTTAAGGGTTAGTAAAACAGTTGTGTTTATCTAACCCTTCCACTTGTATGTTAGATCGAGTTCCAACCATTTCAGGAAGTTTTCCCTCTGATTTCCTCCATTTTAGATGTGATTAATCTATCTCTGTTACAGGGATATGCACCAAAGGCTTTTAAGGTTGCTGAAATTAAACCTTTACTTAAGAAACCGTCTCTTGACCCAAATGACTTGGTCAATTATAGACCTATATCCAATCTTCCTTTTCATATCAGAAACTCTTGTGAAAATAGTTGCCAAACAAGTGTGCGACCACTAGGTACAGCATCAGGCTGGTTAAATCTGATTTATTAGACAGATTTCAAGTTCATGTTAATGACAATTCTTCCTGGTGTGAACTAGCCAGTCTCCAGACCTACACCCAATAGAGAATCTTTGGAGAGAGCTCAAACTCTGTGTTTCTCAGCGACAGCCCAGAAACCGGACTGATCTAGAGAAAATCTGTGTGGAGGAGTGGGCCAAAATCCCTCCTGCAGTGTGTGCAAACCTGGTTAAAATCTATAGGAAATGTTTGACCTCTGGAATTGCAAACAAAGGCTACTGTATCATATAGTAAGTGTGTTCTATGGTGTTCAAATACTTTTTTCCAGCTGTATCATATAAATTAATAGTTTAAAAAGTTGTGATTTCTGGATGTTTTTTTTTTATTTTAGATTATGTCTCTCACGGTGGACATGCACCTACGATGACAATTTCAAGACTTCACGGCAGGTTACTTTGAATTTTAGAGAAAAGAAATAATAATTTAAAAAAAACAGCTGGTACGTGCAGAATTCCCTGACCATGAAGATGTCACAGGAAGCCAGAACATGCCATGATAGACAATGAAAGTATTTGCAGTTACGTTGACTGCATTAACTCTATTATTGACAAACCTGCCACAAAGAGTAATCATTGTTCCTGAAATCTTGCAAAAACCTTAAGATTCTGCACAGGAATAATGATAGAGCAGAATTTGTTATAGTAATTATTTTAATTTCCATAAAACAAAAGTTAAAAGTTCAGCTGGTGAGCTGTCATCATAATCTCCCTCCCAGTTCTGCATTGGTCTGAAGGCTTTCAGATACGTCCGTATTAAGTGCTCTGGGAAATGTTCCTCTACCTTGAAAAGTCAAATATTCGCACCAATCTGCTGCAGTGTGGCTGTCATTCAAAACAGCCGAAATAGACAGCGAGGCTGCCTGGCACCCGCTCCGGTGCTGTGGCAGCTCTGCTGCCACGATTTCTGCCTGCCGTCTCTCATTGTCTGTAAAGTGCCTTCAGCAGACATGTGCTGTGAATTGGCGCTATATGAATATACTGAATTGAATTTACCAGATTTTACTTTGAAATACAACATGGCATTTAAACCATTTTTGTAAAAAACTACATGAAGCCTGACAGTCAGAATGAACAAAATAAGATCAACTATTATTTTAACTTCTAGAGGAACCGTCAGAATATTGTTGAACATTGATTCTTGTGAAGAGATCTTTAAGTTAGTTGGTTAAGAGGCTAAGAATATCAATGTGCTCTAGAAAATGAAGACAAGCTTTAAACTTCTTCTTAATTAATTGCCATTGATGTTTATTTACTGTTAAATAATGCATGAAAGGATTGAGTGAGAGGACACAGTAACCTCCCTGAGTAAGCTGCACTGCAGCAGAGCTGCAGCCACTAAGACAGAACTGACTTTCTTCTGTTTGCAGCACAGCCTGCAGCCAAAGCCACACATTACATCTCAGTAAAGATGTCTGGATATGAAAACATTTATCTGCTATCACAGCCCAGCAAATTGCACAAGTCCACAGGAAAAATAATCCAACTGTTTGATTTCCAAGTTGTCCAAATCTCAGTGGTTTGGCTTTAGTGGTGCATGTCTACCGCTGATAAGCCAGAGCTTAACTATTGCATGAGTAAAGAAAAGGGCTAATTTTTACGTCTCTACGCTGAATTACTGAAAATTCGTCAGACCTGAATCTAGCTGCCCTGTGCTGAAAATAAACATTTGTTGAATTATTTATGGATTAATAAGATAAGCTAAAGTGCTGCCTGAGCAGTAAGTTCAGCCGTGACATCTTACTGCTACCTATTCTCCAAGGTCAGCTGGTGTTAGAACAGAAAGGAAGCACTCAAGGACAAGTTGGCCATGAGGAGGTAGGCCAGGTTCCAATACCTGGATCAGTGGCTGCTGCTGAGGCACACAGCCTGACTGACCTTCAACTGATTCAAACCTCAGAGGCCTTCAGAACCGCTCAGAGAACAGCTAAATCTGATCTACAGAGCCGCCTGAACATCCCCCAGATAAAGGCAGTGATCTAGCTGTAGGCATTCATCAGGTCTTTTAGCAAAAAGCTCTTATGATGCCTTTGCTCAACTGGACTTTCTTTCAGTCAACCTCAGAATCAGAACCAGCTTTATTGGAATTTGACTCTGGCGTTCACAGCATGCAGACATCATTATTATATTAACTTTCAATGATATAAAATACAGCATGAAAGGAACGGAGCTGATGAAGGCCAGCTGACAGCCTTGGCTGGTTTTCCTCCCCCCTTCAGCAGACCTACCAGGGCTGCTGGATTGCTTTTCCAATTAATCAATGAATTGGACAAATTGAAAAAATATTGAATTCCATTTGGGCTGACAGAGCAAAGGTCCACAAGAAAGAGGACCTGTTTGTTCTATTAAATGACTATAACATCATAAACAATTGTGCTTTAAATAAAGACCAGACTAGACTTTCATTTAAGCATTTAAGAGTCAAAATTTAAATCTGAAGTAAAATCAAATGTCATTTGGAAGCATCTCATTTTTCTGCTGGTGTATGAAGGAGAAAACACCAGGCACTCCAGTGCTACCAGGGCATAAAGTTAGACCCCCAAACAGTGCCGTGTTTTCAATCATTCAAAGTCCAAAAACATTGAACCACCCTTAATGTGGATTAAACTGTGATAAACAGTAACCGTTTTCACTTGTCTGCCTCTCTATAAACAGGTCAGCCGGCACTGACAGCGCTCTGCAGGGAAACCGCTCTGCAACATGGAGGGTGATCACACCAAACAACTAATCTGTAAGGAAATGGTTTCCAGCGCTTTTAACCCTATAATGCCAAATGTATCATATGTGATACATACGGTTTCTGAAATCTTTTGCATCTGACACCTTTTGCATAATTGAATGGTAAAAACTTTGCTCAAAATCCTATTGCACACAATCAGATATACCTGATAACAGAGAGCAGAAGACGACACAAAAAATAATCTTGACTTATCGCATAGTAATAAATTATTAATATCAAAAATGTATTTCTGTTTTTTTCTTTTTAAATATTTTTTTAAAAGGGCAAATAAGGAATTCAAACCAAAAAAAGTAATTTTCTGTTTTGTTTTATTCTTGGATCGGGCTTTAAAGGGTTAAAGTCAGTCTTCATCGATTTTATTGATTTGTTGCTGCAGCCTTAGTTTGGTCGGAAAATTTTGATTCCCATTAATTTCCAATTTCATATATTGATTAATGAGTGTTGAATTTCTATATGCATATCAATGTTTTCACTCAGTTTGTTTCGCCTGCGGGCTGCACAGTGGCGCAGCTTGTAGCCCTGCTGCCTTGCAGCAAGAAGGTTCCGGGTTTGACTCTCGGCCCGGGTTTTGCATGTTTGCATGTTCTCCCTGTGCATGCATGGGTTCTCTCCGGGTCCTCCGGCTTCCTCCCACAGTCCAAAAACATGATGATAGGTTAATTGGCTTCTCTAAATCCTCTTTAGGTGTGAGTGTGTGCATGAATGGTTGTTTTTCCTGTTTGTCTCTCCGTTGCCCTTCGATAGTCTGGTGACCTGTCCAGGATGGACCCCGCCTCTCGGCCATTGACAGGCTCCAGCACCCCTCATGGATGGATGAATTGATTAGAACAGAAACAGCTAATTTGTTCAGCCAATCTCTATTTAAATTAAAACAAACCCTTTCTTGATGAACAAAGCAAGAACAGAGAGAAAGAAGAGAAGATAAAGAAACGTACAGATGTTTCCTCACACTGGGGGAGCCACACATCACTACAAACAGGAGAACTAATGATACCTTTTGCTCAAAGTGCTGCTTAACCCAAATCCTTCCAGTGTGAAAACAGATCAGTGTGCTTCTGTAATTACTTGGACTCCAGCGTTTTCTGGAAATATAAAGCAGACCTTCTGTTTCCTTCTGCAGACCTATATTGAATAGAAGCTCTATCCAAACAGCAAGGCATCTGGTCAGTGGAGTGTTTGACCATAGAAGATGGGGAGAGGCAGTGGATGCTGTGTTGGTTACGTAATTCCAGATCCAAGCGCCTCACAGCAGCTGGCTGTGGTAATTCCATCTAAACATGTGCATCTCCCTCTCATTTGGAATACAGCGTGCATTGTTTATGAGACGCACTTACTCAACCTCCTGTGGGATTAAGAACAGCATATTTTAGTCAGAAATTAATTTGAACTGAACTGAATTAAGAGGCAATGTAGTATTTATGTGCTTGCCTAATGAGAGCTGATCCAAGTGCAAATAGTCTGAGAAATTCAGCCGTGATGAACCATCTACTGCCATTTGCTTCCTAACTACCCAAACAAACCACATTAGAAAAGCAATGAGAATCTGTGGTACTACTTGTTAGCCTTTTACTTTTGATAAAAAAAAACACACAGCGTGAACTAGAAAAAACTGAGACTTACTGAGTTTAGGATATGCTACCTGCAACATCCCATAAATCCTCAGTAAAAAAAGACATGTAAACATGAGGTTTGTTAGTTATATGCCATCAGACAAGCTGACAGCTTTGCTCGGCCTAGGACAACACACTCTTTTGTCATTGAACCTTTCCTGGGACATCCTAGAGCCCAGGAGGTTTTTTATTGGCTTCATTTTCCTGAAGGCCTGCTCACCTCCAGCCTGTCACCGGTAGATATATGAAAATAGGAAGCAGGTTCTCCCATTTCCAATAACAATGTTTGTGTGCAAGGTTTCTCTCATGCCCTTCTTTCATAAAGCTTTCCGTATTTTATGTTGGATATGTTCTTCCTATCTACTTTTCTCTACTTCATAAGAGAACAGCAAGCACAGCAGGCAAAATATGGCCTATTTTGACCTGTTGTATATCAGCCAGTCCCTAACAATTTTTTCCCTTCCATTGTGGGAGGTGTAATGGTTACATACTCTGGAAATTATCTGCCCTCTGAAATTGCTGGCAGTTCATTTGCCATCTCTGAGAAAGCCTTCCTTTTTGCCATTAAAAGCGAATACAGTTTTTTTTACATTGGGCCCTTGATTTTACCTTATTCCATCAAGTTTTACTCACCCATATGAGTTTTGTGTCATTTGGAGCCGTTCTGAAGATATTCCGTTAGGTTATATCCAAGTAACGTCTTCCTATGGGCAACGACTTGAAGGCACAAACTAAACTGTTCATCATTTATTCTTTAGGGTATGCCAGCATTCATAACATGTAGGAGAATCACGGTCCCCCAGACATACGCTGTTATATTTTTATATTTATATTTTTTTTAAACAAAGCGGAGTGTGTATGACGTCATCCGCTCTCCAAAAGAGGCAGCCCACCAACTCCTGAGATTAACCCAAAAGATTACCATTAGACAAGTAGAGATCCTCAATACAAGGGAGGTTATATATCCCCCATAAATTTAGAAAAATAATTGCTAAAATATGCCTTTTGAAACTAAAATACATACGTTGTGCATTAATAGGCTGTTTAATTTGCTCTTGAGCGCGATCTCCCCTCCAATCTGCAGCAGCTGGACACTTCCTGTCAGCCTCTGAAAAGTCCCTGTACTTCACTTAAGTAAAAGTTTAAAAGTACCATTTTTAAAACTACTTAAAGTGTAAAAGTCAAAGTAATGCAGGAAAAATGATAAAGACAGAAGCTTTGCTGCCCTACCCTATTAAAGGAACATTGTTCTACAATTCTGGATGATAACTTCCTTAGGCTTCTTTTACTTAGTTCTATAACTAATTTTACCTTCCATCATCTTGGACAACTATTTATTTTGGTATGTGGTGAGCAACAAGTTGGGGCAGCACCGAGTCCAACCGCAAAGACATTAATTGTCTCGATGAAACAAATTACTTCAAATTGAAATATTTCTTAACAAAATTGCTGTGATTACAACAATGGCTTTTTAATGTGAAAATTTTTTGTATCATTATTTCAAATCCGAATGTATAAAAATTATATTTTATTGATCTGACTGATGCCACACGCATAAGTACAGCATAAGTACAGCAGGGGGCAGTAATCACCCAGAGACTAAGAAGAAGTGTAAACACAGTGGCTAGGCTAAGGCTTAGCAGATCACCAGTGACAACATGCTGCCGTTTTCAGAACATACAATTACATTATCAAATCAAACACATGGACAAGATTTGCTGGTATAAATGTCTACTAATTGTTCAACATATAGAGACATTTACAACTACATACATAAACGTTACTTTTTAATGACTGCAAAAATATATATGTCAATAAAACCAAATGACGATATTCAGAGCTCATGTAGGACCTTTGACAAAACTGGCATGTACCGGTTAGCAACTGGAATAGACCAGTTTCCAACTGGCATGTACCGGTTAGCAACCTGAATAAACCAGTTTCCAACTGGCATGTGCCGGTTAGCAACCGGAATAAACCAGTTTCCAACTGGCATGTGCCGGTCAGCAACCGGAATAAACCAGTTTCCAACTGACATGTGTCGGTCAGCAACCGGAATAAACCAGTTTCCAACTGGCATGTGCCGGTCAGCAGCGGCGTAGGAAGCGGGGGGGACGGAGGGGACATGTCCCCCCCAATATAAAAGCCATGTGGTTACGTCCCCCCCAAAAAATTGTACCGCAAAATATTAGATTTTGACATTTTTTAACTAGTGTGCTTTTATTTTGAAGGCGCAGCATAGCGTTACGTCACTGTACTCCCCCTCCCCTCTCTGAACTGCTGAGAGTTTGAGCACTCAGAAGGGAGGGAAACAGCGAAACAGAAGTCAGAAACTTGTGAATGAGGTAAAATGGTCGGTCGGGATGCTGCTATGAATATTGCCTATTTATAACGTCTTGTTGTCAGTTCACTTTCATATATAGAAACTGAATCTTTTTGGTTTAGTCATCTTAGTCCTGTACGGAAGAGGATTAGGGCCACTGAAAAAAAAAAAAAAAAAGTTAACTGATTTTTAAATTTGTTTTCAGTTTAACATGGGGAAAAAAGTCAGAATTCTGACTTTTTTCTCAAAATTCTGACTTTAATCTCAGAATTCTGACTTTTTTAGAGACTAGCTCTCTTGTTTTAATGACCTGCTGCTCCTCCATTAATGAGGGGACCCCTCGGACATGTAAAAAGTTGCCTAATTCCGTCATTTTCCACCAATGTGTTACTGGCCACCTCAACCAACTCACATCTTTGTCAGTGAAGCTGAGTGCTCCACAACTCTTCCTTCATGGTGCCCATCTACATTAAGATCCAAAATTCTCAGATTAAAGTCAGAATTCTGAGAAAAGAGTCAGAATTCTGAGATTAAAGTCAGAATTCTGAGAAAAAAAAGGCAGAATTCTGATATTAAAGTCAGATTTCTGAGATTAAAATCAGAATTCTGAGATTAAAGTCAGAATTCTGAGGAAAAAAAGGCAGAATTCTGAGATTAAAGTCAGAATTCTGAGAAAAAAAAGGCTGAATTCTGAGATTAAAGTCAGAATTCTGAGATTAAAGTCAGAATTCTGAGGAAAAAAAGGCAGAATTCTGAGATTAAAGTCAGAATTCTGAGATTAAAGTCAGAATTCTGAGAAAAAAAGGCAGAATTCTGAGATTAAAGTCAGAATTCTGACTTTTTTCTCATATTAAACTGAAATAAAATTTAAAAATCACTTAACCTTTTTTTTTTTTTTTCAGTGGCCCTAATCCTCTTCTGTAGCCTTGGGATGATCACTCATCCAATATTTAACTGCTAACTTTCTCTAGACGTTTGCTACGCTAGCCAAAAATGTTTTTTTTTTTAGATCTCATTTCAGTACAATGCCACCACCAACTAAAAGGCTGAAACAGCAGCAGGACTTACTCAGCTTTTTTTAAAAGAGTAACGTCTGTGTGAGTAACAGTCACATAACAATTTGTGTTGAAATTAGCCCGGTCTGGGCGTGCGTTTTACGAGGATTTTTTATTTTTTGCGTGGTTTTGCTTCGCCGTAATGGACAGATGTTATACCTGCCACGCTCCTGATCGTTAGTTAAAACCACAGGGAGAGTTAATTTTAATTCTTAGCAGCGGCGGCCGCATTGGTTGTGCAGTGGACTGCCGTACAACCACTAATTAACCAACTAATTAACTTCTGCACCTTTATTTCCTCAAATAAACTGCTGGCTCCTCTTTTTAGACTATAAACAGATTAACACAACATTGACAACTCTGTAGTTTTCTCTGTTCTGTACTGCAAACTGGAATTAAAGGCGCCATTTCTACCAAAGGTCTGGACAGACTGGCGACCTGTCAAGGGTGCACCCCGCACATGCACCTCCCGACCCCACTAAGGGACAGGGTGTACAGAAAATTGAAGGATAGATGGATTTCTACCAAAGGTTTAGAATGTGTTTTTGAACCAGATGCTTCAAAGCACCCTGTCCATAATTCTTCAACACACTTTCAGCTCCCTCTGTCAGTATATAAATAAATTTTTATCTAATAGTATAGTATATAAATTCATTTTTGACCATTATTGCAAGTTTGACAAAATAAAACATATCAAACTTTGCACTTGTGTGGCCTACTGAATTGTTTTTAATCCAACTGAACTATTAGATTTTCTAGTGCGTATGTGGACACTAAATATGCCAAAGCTGAAGCCCTTGAAAGACATCTCCCTTTGCTTAATAAAATACTCCAGTCATTTTGTTTGGTGATATGCTCACATCTTATGAACAAATGCATTATGTAAATTTTAAATGCATTATTTTTGCATAACACATTTATAAAGGAATAAAGTAAAAGATTAAATAGCCTTTTTTTAAAGTAGCGTACTTAAGATATGTTTCTGTTGAATATTTACGAATCTCACATTTCCGACATGTGTCCCCCCCAATTGTAAACACATTCCTACGCCCTTGCCGGTCAGCAACCGGAATAAACCAGTTTCCAACTGGCATGTGCCGGTAAGCAACCGGAATTAACCAGTTTCCAACTGGCATGTGCCGGTCAGCAACCGGAATAAACCAGTTTCCAACTGGCATGTGTCGGTCAGCAACCATAATAAACCAGTTTCCAACTGACAAAAGCCGGATCCCACCTGTCATATTCCAAATGCCAAGTTTTGCTCTATGTGCTGCTGTAAATGTGAGAGCGACTTTTATCTACTTATAAATAGAGGTTTCTAAGGCAACACAAACCATAAAAATTGAGACTTTCAGTTTGTAGATGACAATATGTTACATTGTTGTCAGTAACTTCCAGTATATATTAAACACAGAAGCTTAAAAAAAATCATCAGAATCAAATTACAGAACTACTCAATTGTGCATCCACCTAATATCCTACTACACCAGTACTATATTCACATTGCTTAGAGGCCGTCCTCTCCTTATTGCTTATCTGTGAGTATTAAACCTATTTAAAATATGTAGTGACTTTGGTAGTCAGTTACTGGAGTATGAAAAAAGGTTTCAAAGTGTCGGCAACCAAAGAGAACGATATTTACAGTCCACATAAATGCTGGGCTTCGAAGTAGAGAAGGCATTTAAGGCACTGAGAATCACATACAGGAGGGGGGGGCATTTAAAATTGAGGCTGAGAGAAAAGTTTGATTTTAGTTTGCTCAAAATACAGATAAGGGAGAGATGGAGTCCTCAGAAATAAAACATCATAGAAGAAACATAAAAAGAAGCAGAAGAGGGGACGCCAGAGCTATGGCGGGGGGAGACGGCAGTTAGTCAATGAGGCATGAAGGAGCAAAGAAAAATGTGTTTGCATGAGAATTATATCAATGCAGTTTGTCTGCAGCGGAGGCTAAATGGAAATATTTTTCTCCAGCACACATTTTTCATCAGTCCCACTAAGAGGAACAGCAAGCCTGGTTGGCGCAGATGCCCCTGAGGTTAACTGTCCAATCAATCGCTCCACTAACCGTCTCCAAGGAGACAGCCCGTGTTACATCACAGCTACGACAGGCCCGGCGGCATATCAGACCGATAGCCGACAACGTCACAGTTTCCTGACCCCTGAGTGCAGCTCGTGCTTCTTCTCTTGTCTGTGTGATTTAATCTTCTCCTTTTAGGCTAATCCTCTCTGTGTGGGTTTCCTTTCTTCTTCCTCTCTATGGAACCACTGATGCTGAATGGCAGTAAAATAAAATGGACATTAAAATTTCTATTTGCTTATCATTAATAAATTTAGGGCTGCAACTAATCATTATTCTGCAAATCGAATAAATCTGTTTCTTTTATTCGATTCATTGGTTAAAAATTGGATATAAAAGGTTCCTTAAAGATGATTTTTTTACTAAATTAAACCAAGTGAGAATAAAGCTTTTCCACTTGAGTTCTAGATAGAGCATAGATTCTTTTCTTAATTCCAAAATGTTTACATATTTTTTAAATGGTGGTATAATTCCTGCTCTAAGTGCTTCGCTCTGTCAGCTAACGTCACATTTTACAGTCTCTATACTCTAATTAACTATTAATCAATTACTGAATTAGTTCACGATTATTTCACTAATCAATTAGTTATGATTAATCTATTTCAGTCCTAATCAAATTATTAAGAAAGACAATATGCTTAATTTTTTTTCCTCCTAAATGAAGTATTGTATTTGTAAAATACCAGCGAATGACTCCTTTATATTTATACAGATACCTAAAGTTTGCATTAAAATGTAATAAGACTGCCGATATTTTTCATTTCTTTAGTTTAAGGTTGAAATTAGCTCCCAACTTCCAAGCCTAACGACAACCAGCACCTCATCTTCATTCGGACGTTAATGCCTTTGTCAGAAACTCTTATGCTACGTTAAGATCGCAAGCAGCAGAGACAGCAGAAGCAGCTAGTTTCCATGCAAAGTCAATGGTTGACGCGCATCAAGGCGTAGCAAAAGGTCCTGCAGCGCGTTATGAGCAACTGAAGCAACGCGTCTGAGCAACTGAAGCACGTGACATGCTTAAAAAGCAGCAGCTGCTGGAGTTCGAAAAATTGAAATTTTGCTACTTGATGCGCCACATTAGCCAATCAAAGAAGCTGATCTGGGAGCTGGCAGGGAGTCAGACACAGCACTGCTGATGCAGAGCGCTATGATCACTCCTCTGAAACTGTGAAACTGTTTATTAATGCCTAAATTAACTTAAACTGTCGAAACCTGTCGGCAAGACATGTTGTTTTTATTATCCTGGTGCCTGCAGTTTGGATTATGTATGAGAAAAATGCCTCCCAGCTGCAAACAGTTGCGGAAAACCGCGAAGAGGTGACCAGGCCAGAGGCTGCTGTTGAAGGGGATTCCTAGAGACAGTGAACAGCAAAATAAAATTTGAAAGCAGGATCGTAATTTTGTTGAACTGATGGATGATGTTTTCAGGTGGACTTTCTCACTTAAAAACATATTAAAACTACTTTTTACCCACTGATCACAGCAAATATAGCTGCTATTGTTCCAGGCAAAGAAAGGATAGGGTAGCCACGCCCAACGTGCATCAGATCCACTCTTGCCCTGCGCAGCTAGAACAGCTAAGATGCTTCAGCCGCGCATCAGAACTAAACTTGTACAAGCATCAAAAATAAAGCAGCACGGGTGTTTTTGCTGCTTCTACTGCATGCGGTCTGAATGTAGCATTAACTTTAAGGCTGTTAGAAACTTCCATGCTGCATCCTGTCAGATACGGTCATCTACCCGCATCTGATATGTGTTGGAAGGTGTCACCTACTGACTCGCTGATGATCTTCTGCAAGATACTGGAAACTAGAATGAATAGATTATTCAGCTACTTTGTGGTACTAAAGTGCAGCAAAGGTCGTTTGTTCAGCCTGGAGAAGAGCCACAATAGTAATTGCTCCAGTTTCATTAGATTCACATTCCTACAAAGATGGATAACTTGAGGGATTTCAGTCATCTGACAGAAACCCATTAGCTCCTATTCTGGGACTCAGGGACTCACATCTAGCTCCACTGGTACAGACCCAGTCTCTTATCTTATCCAGCCAAAATGGTAATTATCATGTTATCTCTCACTCTCTACCATTGGTGGCATCTGTAACCATCCAATCAGAGACTGATTATCCCAGACGTCTCGTGCTGTCCTGAGCTCACTGCATACATCAGGTTTTTATTCTGTTCCCCAATAACAGATTCAGCATCTAACTTATATGGTAGCCTTTGAAGGAATTATTCAATATTCATAAATCTTTAGATCTCTTAATATTGAATCTTCTCAAAACTAAAGAACATTTTTTTTTTTTTTAAGGCTTTAGTATCATGATTTTGGAGATGATGTTTGGTCTGATTACTCTTTTAATTCATCAGCTTATCTCTGCCCAGTTCTCATTACTGCTCATCTGATCCCCCTGCTTTAGTCTCTATTTAACCAGCCAGCAGACCAGTCATCAGTGCCACATTATTTTTGAGCTAATGGTGAGAAGTTTTCTAGCATTCCTGTGTTTCGCATTGCCTGTTCCTGACCCGTTCTGCCTCTCGACCTCTGAGCCTGCCCGTGTGACTCCTGCCGGATCTCTGCCTGTCTGTGAACCGAACCTGGAATTGTTTCCTGACTCTGTTCAGGATTCTCCCTCTGCACCTCTTTGGATCTTTGATCTCCTGGCTCTGAGTACCAAGCATGTTGCTGACATCGGCTTTGGCTTCGCCCTCTGGATTATCCTGCCTGCCTTCGTATGCTCGGCTCTGATCTCCTGCCTGTTCTTCAACCACCGATACATCAGAGACTGGGACTCTCTGGGTGGCACCGTTGCATCATGCTGGCAGTCGACCAGCTGGAACCAACCTCACCCTCTGGGCTTGGAATGAAGTATTAGGTTAGTGACTCGCATCTTCATAATCATCCACTTCCATGCAGACACTAACCTGGTGTCCACATGCATCCCCGGGGGGGGGGGGGGGGTGATCAGATAAATTGTTTTTCATTTTTAAAGAAATTAGTATCTTAATAATGTTTTGATTACATCCAATTTTTTAATTACTTGTTAACATAATGTTGAGAAGATAAGACCGGCGGCTACCTGTTTCCTGACCATGAAGGTCCCAGGTTTACATTCTGGGCTGGAGTCATTTCCTGGACAGTTTCAGATTCCTTTCCTTTTTCCAGCTACTTCAATTCCTTTAGTTTATGTAAATTAGATTAAGGGCAGAAAGCTGTTAGATGTTTGATTAGAGATGGAGACGAGCTCCCAAACAAAGACCAGCGTGACCCTGTAGGGAAAAAGCTCCACAAGGCTGAAAGACTCTGCCGAAACTTCGATCACGATATATTTCTTTATTCTAGTTGATACAATTTAGTTAAAATTTAGATATAAATGAAATAACTTCCTCATAAAACTGCCAAGATGATCCAGCAGATGGATGTAAACCTATGAAAATGTATTTATCAGTTTATCATTTTAGATCTATAAATTATTTTTAATTCTAACATTTTAGAAATGTTCATCTAAATAATGTTCATCTAAATAATGCAGATCTCCAAGCAGAACAATCACGTAATGGACTTTCCCTTTCCAAAAAATCTCACTCTACCTGTACTTACCTCAGTTTCTCTGTCATTACCTCCTTTATTTTATTTTACACTCATGTTTTTAGAAAAACAAACATACCTTATGCTGAAAGACTATGTCCAGAAATCACTACAATGAATGATCAAAACAGCTGATAACTACCTCTGAAAATACACAACTTTTTTTTTTTTTTACAACTTTTTTATGACTACTGGGTATCGGCCAATTCTGCACAGCCAGGTATCGGTATCGGGGCCAAAAAATGGCATCGGCGCAACACTAGCTGCTAGTCTTGGTCTTGATAGCATTTCGACAAACATTTTTGAATGCTGCAGTCGAAACATTTCGAAGTAGTAGTTAGGGGTGTAAATAATATTCGTTTTTTATCGATGCATCAATCCAACAGCCGACGATCCGATGCATCGATACCTCCGCAAGAGAATCGATACATGTTTTTTTCCTCCGGTCTATTTTTATCCATTTGCTCCTGGGCGTAATTCTCCTCCCGTGCTGCGGTGGCACTAAACCTAAACCCTTTTGCCCTCCTCCCTCTCTTCCTGGTTATACTCTTACAGCAGTGTGTTGCAGTGAGCTTGACACAGACATTTTTGATTTATGCTCAGTATTTAAGCGTGATCTGTGCTACACGCTGTGGGTCTAGATACGGCCGAGGCTGAGAAGAAGTGGGGGCAAGTTTAGTCCGACGACGGAGGGACATGAGGGCCAAAAAGAGCGGAGATCCAGGTGGAAAAAGGGTCCCTGCGTTCTCGCGCACCTCGCTTTTCTAGCGGGTCAAACTTCACGAGTTGTTTTCCGCAATTTCGGTCATGAAAACAACAAGCCAGCCTCCTGTATTATTATTTTTCAGTGAATGAGGTTTTAATAGGAATAGGTGGAGTACAACTTTTCTTCTTCCTGTTATTTTCTCAAAAAAAAAAATGCATAGCGATGTTACAGCTTTCATTGATTTATTTCAAATTTGAAACATTGTCTAGCCTGTAAGGTGTAAAAAAACCCCCAAAAAAACAAAAAAAAAACAAACCACTGAATCGAATCGAATCGTATTCTGATGTATTCTTGAGTATCGAAAATAATTGATACTGAATCGAATCGCCATGATGGGTGTGATTTACACCCCTAGTAGTAGTTAGGGGTGTAAATCACACCCATCATGGCGATTCGAGTAGTAGGAGGGAAAAATAGGTTTAGCGCCACCGCAGCACGGGAGGGAGAATTACGTCCAGGAACAAATGGTTAAAAATAGACCGGAGGAAAAAAAAAAACATGAATCGATTCTCTTGCGGACATAAACATATTGCCAGGTCTACATGGAGCGTCTGGCTCAAGGAGTCCAGATTATTTTGGTTGTGTTTAAGTTTTATCTTTGAGTTTTCATTGTTTATTTCCATTTTGTGTTACTCAACTTATTTTGATTGTATTTGAGTGCTTAGGTATTTCTTGTTTGCCCTCTTGTGCCAGTCTCCTTTTCCCTAGCTGCATTCTAGACTCCTCTGTTCATACCTGCTCCCAATCTGCTGATTATCCTGGTCTTCGGTTCTCTCTCCTATATATGCACCTCCCGCTCAGTCACTATTGCTGGTTGGCCTTCATTTCTTTGTGCCCTTGTCGTGAGTATTCCCAGTTTTCATTATTTATGGATTTTGTGGATTATGTCTGTGAATTTTTACTTCTGTAACCCTTTTTGTTATTAAACCACTTCAGCTCCATTCTCTGCAATGGTTCCTCTCCAAACCTCCACCCAACCTGACAAAACTATAGCCAAAACAAGTAATCGGATCAATCATAATTATTGAAAAAATCCTCAAATAATTTAGTAATTGATTAATCATTAGCTGGAGCATAGAGACTGTAAGACATAGCTTTAGCTGACAGAGCGTCCCACTTAGTGCAGTAATTATACAAAAATTGTAAATAAATGTAAATATTTTGCATTTGAAATTAAAAAAAAAAACTTTTTCGTTCGTCAATCTGCTCTATCAAGAACTCCACAAGTGGGATTTTTTTTTAAATCACCTAGTTTAACTCTATAAAAATTTTCTTTAAGGAACCTTTTGATATCCCATTATTAAATCGATTAATAAAAAAAAAAATGTACCCACAGATTCATTGATTTGCAAAATAATCGTTAGTTGCAGCCCTAGTCCAGACCGTCATTTAATTCTGGAAATTATGTGTAAATGGTTGCTGTTCAGCATCGTTTCCAAACTGAGCAACTTTACAATCAGTGCAGATCTGCAGAGGATCAACCAGAACGCCCACCACACTGTTCCCATTTTTTGTCATTGTACACAGCAGTATGCGACATTTGATGCGTGTTGATCATAATTTCCATAAAAAGTTCAGCGATGTTTTGGGTTCTGACCCGTTAAAATGGGTGAAAGAGGAAGAAATGTCTAAATCTAGTAGCTAAATCTTTTTCTTTGTAAATAGGAACCTGCTTCTCAGCTTTGTGGATTTAATAATTGAAATGCAACAGCAATGCAAAGGTTGTCTGGTAGAAATCCAGCTTTGCCATGAAAAACACTGCTGTCTGTTTCAGGCTGTATTCACACAGACTTGTATGATTTTCTATTTGTCATGGCTGAACGCACACATGCAGCTCTTGACGTGTTGCGATGGAGATAACAAAATCACTACACTGCTTTAATGAGGGAGGTCAGACTTTCTCTTTATGTTGGAGAAAACTGTTTCTTCATCCTTAGTTCTGAACTCCAGCAGAGGCAGGCGGCCATCGGTGTGAGAGGAAAGTTGTTTGTGTTTTCCCATTTTCATCCCTCTGCACCCTTGGCTGTTTCCTTCTTTAACTATTCTCACCCTGCAGTGAGCATTGACTGATGCGGTATTCTGCAGAAGTTGATCAAAGTGATGCCGACAGCTGGTATTGCTCCTGCTGCTTTCTGAGAACACAGCAGTGCAGCAGTCTGCACCAAAGAGACGATCAAACTGCCCTCAGAGACAAGAGCACCATCAATAGAACGGAGGACGGAGGCCATCTTTTTGTGACACTGAGAGAAAAATATTTACAGGGCAAATTTGCTCTTCATTCCTGATGCATAGAGATTTAGAGCCAGAAGCACCAACAGCCAAACAGATGATCAGCTCAAGAACATCCATGTCTGCTTCATCAAAAACTACAGATAGGGAAGCTTAGTGTCAATCATTTTTTCTAGAACTACAACCTATAGGGGGTAAGAGAGAACCAGAACCTCAACCTGCTGTTTAGTTTAACGCCAGAGTCGAGACTGGATTTAGAATCAACGTAAAACCCAAATCAGCTCCGTTCCATCTGAGAGTAAAAAACAGACAAGATTCCTAAACCACAAACATTATGACATCCATCATCCATCCGTCCAACATCTTTCATCCATCATCTGTCCGTCCATCCATCCATCATCTTTCATCCATCTATAATCCATCCATCCATCCATCCATCCATCCATCCATCCATCCATCCATCCATCATCCATCAATCCATCCCTCCATCAACCATCCATCCATCATCCATCCATCCATCCATCATCCATCAATCCATCCCTCCATCAACCATCCATCCATCATCCATCCATCCATCCATCATCCATCAATCCATCCCTCCATCAACCATCCATCCATCATCCATCCATCCATCATCCATCCATCCATCATCCATCAATCCATCCATCCATCAACCATCCATCCATCCATCATTCATCCATCATCCATCCATCCAACATCCATCCATCAATCATCCATCATCCATCCATCATCCATCCATCCATCATCCATCCATCCATCCATCATCCATCAATCCATCCATCCATCAACCATCCATCCATCCATCATTCATCCATCATCCATCCATCCAACATCCATCCATCAATCATCCATCATCCATCCATCATCCATCCATCCATCAACCATCCATCCATCATCTTTCATCCATCTATAATCCATCCATCCATCCATCATCCATCCATCCATCCATCATCCATCAATCCATCCCTCCATCAACCATCCATCCATCATCCATCCATCCATCATCCATCAATCCATCCATCCATCAACCATCCATCCATCCATCATTCATCCATCATCCATCCATCCATCATCCATCCATCAATCATCCATCATCCATCCATCATCTTTCATCCATCCATCATCCATCCATCATCTATCCATCCATCCATCATCCATCAATCCATCCATCCATCAACCATCCATCCATCCATCATTCATCCATCATCCATCCATCCATCATCCATCCATCAATCATCCATCATCCATCCATCCATCATCCATCCATCAATCATCCATCAATCCATCCATCCATCAACCATCCATCCATCATCTTTCATCCATCCATCATCTATCCATCCATCCATCATCCATCCATCATCTTTCATCCATCCATCCATCATCCATCATCCATCCATCAACCATCCATCCATCATCTTTCATCCATCCATCTTTCATCCATCTTTCATCCATCCATCTATCATCCATCCATCCATCAACCATCCATCCATCAACCATCCATCAATCCATCATCCATCCATCCATCATCCATCCATCATCCATCCATCCATCATCTTTCATCCATCCATCCATCCATCATCCATCCATCTATCAACCATCCATCCATCCATCAACCATCCATCAATCCATCATCCATCCATCCATCCATCCATCAATCCATCATCCATCCATCCATCATCCATCCATCCATCCACCCTTCCATCATCTTTCATCCATCCATCCATCATCCATCCATCCATCAACCATCCATCCATCAACCATCCATCAATCCATCATCCATCCATCCATCATCCATCCATCATCCATCCATCCATCATCTTTCATCCATCCATCCATCATCCATCCATCTATCAACCATCCATCCATCCATCCATCATCCATCCATCTATCAACCATCCATCCATCCATCAACCATCCATCAATCCATCATCCATCCATCAACCATCCATCCATCAATCCATCCATCCATCCATCCATCCATCAACCATCCATCCATCCATCCATCAACCATCCATCCATCAATCCATCATCCATCCATCCATCAACCATCCATCCATCAATCCATCATCCATCCATCCATCATCCATCCATCAGCCATCCATCTATCAACCATCCATCATCCATCCATCCATCAGCCATCCATCCATCAGCCATCCATCCATCCTCTTTCATCCATCCATCTATCAACCATCCATCTATCAATCATCCATCCATCATACATCCATCTTCCTTCATCCATCCATCCATCCATCCATCATACATCCATCTTCCTTCATCCATCCATCCATCCATCATCTTTCATCCATCCATCATCCATCAATCCATCATCCATCCATCCATCCATCCATCCATCATCTTTCATCCATCCATCATCCATCCATCCATCATCCATTCATCATCCATCCATCTATCAACCATCCATCCATCAACCATCCATCATCCATCCATCCATCAACCATCCATCAATCCATCATCCATCCATCCATCCATCCATCATCCATCCATCCATCAGCCATCCATCATCCATCCATCCATCCATCATCTTTCATCCATCATCCATCATCCATCCATCAACCATCCATTCATCCATCCATCCATCCATCCATCCATCTATCAACCATCCATCCATCCATCCATCAACCATCCATCAATCCATCATCCATCCATCCATCATACATCCATCATCCATCCATCCATCATCTTTCATCCATCCATCCATCCATCATCCATCCATCTATCAACCATCCATCCATCCATCAACCATCCATCAATCCATCATCCATCCATCCATCCATCCATCAATCCATCATCCATCCATCCATCATCCATCCATCATCCATTATCCATCCATCATCCATCCATCCATCCACCCTTCCATCATCTTTCATCCATCCATCCATCATCCATCCATCCATCAACCATCCATCCATCAATCATCCATCAATCCATCATCCATCCATCCATCATCCATCCATCATCCATCCATCCATCATCTTTCATCCATCCATCAATCATCCATCCATCAACCATCCATTCATCCATCCATCCATCCATCCATCCATCATTCATCCATCTATCAACCATCCATCCATCCATCAACCATCCATCAATCCATCATCCATCCATCCATCATACATCCATCATCCATCCATCCATCATCTTTCATCCATCCATCCATCCATCATCCATCCATCTATCAACCATCCATCCATCCATCAACCATCCATCAATCCATCATCCATCCATCCATCCATCCATCAATCCATCATCCATCCATCCATCATCCATCCATCATCCATTATCCATCCATCATCCATCCATCCATCCACCCTTCCATCATCTTTCATCCATCCATCCATCATCCATCCATCCATCAACCATCCATCCATCAACCATCCATCAATCCATCATCCATCCATCCATCATCCATCCATCATCCATCCATCATCCATCCATCCATCATCTTTCATCCATCCATCAATAAACCATCCATCCATCCATCATCCATCCATCATCTTTCATCCATCCATCCATCATCCATCCATCTATCAACCATCCATCCATCCATCAACCATCCATCAATCCATCATCCATCCATCAACCATCCATCCATCAATCCATCATCCATCCATCCATCCATCAACCATCCATCCATCAATCCATCATCCATCCATCCATCATCCATCCATCAGCCATCCATCTATCAACCATCCATCATCCATCCATCCATCAGCCATCCATCCATCAGCCATCCATCCATCCTCTTTCATCCATCCATCTATCAACCATCCATCTATCAATCATCCATCCATCATACATCCATCTTCCTTCATCCATCCATCCATCCATCCATCATCTTTCATCCATCCATCCATCATCCATCCATCCATCAATCCATCATCTTTCATCCATCCATCCATCATCCATCAATCCATCATCCATCCATCCATCCATCATCTTTCATCCATCCATCATCCATCCATCCATCATCCATTCATCATCCATCCATCTATCAACCATCCATCCATCAACCATCCATCATCCATCCATCCATCAACCATCCATCAATCCATCATCCATCCATCCATCATCCATCCATCCATCAGCCATCCTTCCATCATCTTTCATCCATCCATCTATCAACCATCCATCTATCAACCATCCATCCATCCATCAACCATCCATCAATCCATCATCCATCCATCAACCATCCATCCATCAATCCATCATCCATCCATCCATCCATCAATCCATCATCCATCCATCCATCATCCATCCATCAGCCATCCATCTATCAACCATCCATCATCCATCCATCCATCAGCCATCCATCCATCAGCCATCCATCCATCCTCTTTCATCCATCCATCTATCAACCATCCATCTATCAATCATCCATCCATCATACATCCATCTTCCTTCATCCATCCATCCATCCATCCATCATCTTTCATCCATCCATCCATCATCCATCCATCCATCAATCCATCATCTTTCATCCATCCATCCATCATCCATCAATCCATCATCCATCCATCCATCCATCATCTTTCATCCATCCATCATCCATCCATCCATCATCCATTCATCATCCATCCATCTATCAACCATCCATCCATCAACCATCCATCATCCATCCATCCATCAACCATCCATCAATCCATCATCCATCCATCCATCATCCATCCATCCATCAGCCATCCTTCCATCATCTTTCATCCATCCATCTATCAACCATCCATCTATCAACCATCCATCTATCAACCATCCATCCATCATACATCCATCTTCCTTCATCCATCCATCCATCCATCCATCAACCATCCATCCATCATCTTTCATCCATCCATCATCCATCCATCCATCATCCATCCATCTATCCATCATCTTTCATCCATCCATCCATCAACCATCCATCAATCCATCCATCATCCATCCATCCATCCATCATCCATCCATCAACCATCCATCCATCATCTTTCATCCATCCACCCATCATTCATCCATCCATCAACCGTCCATCCATCCACCATCCATCAATCATCCATCCATCATCTTTCATCCATCCATCCATCATTCATCTATCCATCAACCGTCCATCCGTCCACCATCCATCATCCATCCATCAACCATCCATCCATCATCTTTCATCCATCCATCCGTCATTCATCCATCCATCAACCGTCCATCCATCCATCCATCCATCAATCATCTATCAATCCATCATCCATCCATCCATCAACCATCCATCCATCATCTTTCATCCATTCATCTATCAACCATCCATCTATCAACCATCCATCCATCAACCATCCATCCATCATCTTTCATCCATTCATCTATCAACCATCCATCAATCCATCATCCATCCATCCATCAACCATCCATTCATCAACCATCCATTCATCAACCATCCATCAATGCATCCATCCATTTATCCATCCATCAATCCATCATCCATCCATCTATCATCCATCCATCCATCCCTTTTCTCCTGCTAGTCCTCATCAGGTTCACAGTGGGACTGCTCCCTATCTCCGTCAGTCTATGGGTGAGAGTCGGGGTACATCCTGGATAGGTCGCCATTCTGTTGCACGGCAACCAAAACTTCTAATTAAGTAAGGTAACCAAGTATTTGTACTTTGTTATTTGACACCTCTGGTGTTCCAGAGCAGAGATGCTGCATACCCACATCCCAGCATGTGAATCGGTATCGCAGGGCTGAGCTCTCTAAAAGCCCCAGCATGGTTACATTCAGCCAGTGGCAGGCTTCAAACTCATCATCCGGTAAACCCAAAACAGAACAATCTCTCTGCCATGGCTTCTGTCATTTCCAAAAAACATTCCAGGAAGTCCATTTAGACCAGGCTCGATCAAACTGTGTACTCATTCACATGTAAGCCGCCCTCTCTTTATCCGTTTCTCTCTCCCAGCATCAGCCGCAGAGAGGAGTCTGCTGCTCCACTCGGCTGAATCTTCCCACCGAGCCAAATTACACCGTCGTCTTTCTGAAATAGAGAGGATGGAAGGACCAGTTAAGAGGGACAGAGGGGGGGGGGGGGGGGGGGGGGGGGGGTCAGAGAGGTAAAGGAGAGAGGAATAACCTAAGAGAGAACCAGCTTTCACTTCCATCTGTATCCAAGGGGTGACAGCAGAGTTGAATGATGAAGTCCAGAGCAAAGAGGAGCAACATGACGACAAGATCTGCCAGATTTAAGGTGCTCTTTAATTTTGCCAACATGTTTCCGCTTATAGGAAGTCTCATGGTGAAGTGATCCTGCCAGATTTATTCATCTGTGAGACGAGTTTAATATTGGGGAGATGAAACAGAGACCAAGCTGCTCAGTGTCCCAGTGGGTAGCAATGCTGCCTTGAAGCAAGAAGGTTTGAGGTTTGATTCCCAGCCTGGGGTCTTTCTGCATGGAGTCTGCATGTTCTCCCTGTGCATGCATGGATTCTCTCCAGCTTCCTCCCACAGTCCAAAAACATGATTGTTAGGTTAGTTGGCTTCTCTAAATTCTCCTTAGGTGTGAGTGTGAATGGTTGTTTGTCTCTGTGTTGCCCTGTGATGGACTTGCAACCTGTCCAGGGTGGATCCCACCCCTGTGACCCTGCTTGAGATATGGTGACGGAAAATGGATGGATGGACACAGAGCTGGTCAAGGAGGAGGAAAAATCTTTGGTTTCCAGACGGTCGTCAGAAACATCCAGCAATCCATCCATTCTCTAGACCAATTTGACCTCCGCTCCCAGTAACCAATGGGTAAGAGGCCGGGACCAGTGTTCTATAGAAACGAAGTAAAAATACTTCCCTACTGTACTTAAGTATATTTTGGAGTACTTTATACTTTCTAAGAGTATACATTTTTTTGAGAACTTTCACTTTTACTTCACTACATTCACGAATTACAAACTTTTACTCCGATACATTTTCAATGTTTGGTTTAGTTACTACGTACAAAAAAAAATTAAAATACGAGCAAGAGAGCCATTTAGGTACTTTAAGACTTTACTCAAGTAACATTTCAGTCAGTGACTTGGACTTTTACCAAAGTCATTTTTTGGAGAGGTACTTATACTTTTACTTGACACCGAGATTTCAGTACTTTATACAACACTGGCCGGGACACACCACACAGGCAGGAACACACACATATCCAGCCTTACTAAGAGGAGCCAGCTACCAGATGTTCCTACTAGAAAGTTGGAGGAACTTGGAGCCATGCATGCAAAAGAACCTCCAACCATGGATTGGGAATAAAGCGGCACCAGCATGACCCCATAATCTATATACATATCAGCTACGTTTCTATGGAGACAAACAATGGGACTGAAGGCGTGAACGGATCAAAAATGATTTATATAAAGATGTCACTGAAGTTACTAATCTGATTCGATCGGAAAGTAATTAATTCTGTCCATGTGCCCATGTTCGCCCATTTGGATGTTTGGAGTAAAATCATCTCCTCTGCTCATGTGTGCAACATCAGCATCTTTACTAACCTTCACCCATTGGCTGCTGGTCCTCCATGGAGGAGGTGGTTCTACATGTAATGTGTGGATGAACAAAGGAGTATTAGTTCACCGGAACGCTGAGCCCTTGACTAAACTTTAATGACCACCAAAAACAAAAGAATGATGCGACGGAGGTCCATGGTGGAAAAAACTACATCAACAGAAATGACGGAAGAAAAATATGTTTTAGGGGCAAAAAGAAAGAATAGCTAAACTTTAGGATGAGCTGAGAAATACGGGTTTGTTTACTAAAAAGGCAGCTTCTTCTACTGTTTCCGGAAAACTAGACAGTTCTGCGTATGAAATGATTCAATCTGATCATCCCATTTTCAACTTAAGATTCCGATCAGATCTGAGAAATTTTGCAAATGTAACCGTAGCTATTGACTGATTTTATTTTTCAAAAACTCCTTTCATTCTACTTTCAGAGATGCCTGTAATTACACCACAGTAATTAAAAAAATGTATCTATTACTTTGGGTAAAACCAAAGAGGATGGAGCGTTTAGAAGCAATGCTGGATGAAAAAGGAAGAGATCAGACAGAAGCAGTGGTGGGCGGTCAGGGCCTTCAAGGCTTTCACTGCTGGCCTAAAATCAATCAGAAACAATAACCGACAATCACAACCTGACTTTAATTTTCTTCTTTCCAAATGTATTAATTCATTTCAAACAATCCATTCTCTAAATGTTGTAGCATTTCAGATTTCAGCCTTAGTTTGTTGCCATGGCAATCAAATCTGCCCAGGGCCTTCAGAATTAGCAGTGCTGCCGGACGGTACCTTAACTATAATAGTCAGGATTGGGAGCTGAATATTAACTCCTTCACCAAGAAAGACCTAGAGACGAACTTCCTACCCTACCAAGGACAATGATGGTGCACTTCTACTCCTCCATCATTGAGTCCATCCTCATGTCCTCCATCATCATCTGGTACGCTGGTGCCACCGCCAAGGACAAGGGCAGACTGCAGCGTGTCATCTGGTTTGCAGAGAAGGTGATTGGCTGCAATCTTCCATCTCTCCAGGATCTGTACACCTCCAGGACTCCGAGGCATGCAAGGAAGATTGTGGCTGATCCTTCGCACCCCAGCCACAAACTATTTCAGTTCACTTCCCTCTGTGGTTAATCAGGACCAAAACTTTACACCAAAAGAACAGTTTCTTCCCATCCGCTACCAGCCTTGTCAACCAGGCCTAGAGACCGCCGTGACACCGACACTGCCTCTCTCACTCCCACGTTTAAGACCTAGAAGCTACACCAAAGTAGCATCTCCAGACCTTCTGCGTTACATTAACGTACAGCCTACTGTGTTATAGTAGGGTTGTCAAAAGTATCGATACTCAAAAAAAATATCCGGATACCATACTCATTTTCAAAACTATCGATACCACTGAAAAGTGTTATTTTCTCTGTTGAAGTCACAGAATGAAAGAGAGAAATGTAGACCTGCGTCCAAACGCCATCAAACACCATCAAACACAGCCGACTCTACCATCCATGTTTGACCAACAACGGAAATATGCCCAGAAGCTATGAAAATAAACAGAGCTGTGGCAGAGTACATATGTATGGACAGGTTCCAACAACTTATTAAGCAACTTTTTGTTTTGTTTGGCTAGAGTCATTGTTATGTGTGTAAAGCATAGGCAAGGAAGGAATACTTTTAATTTTGTTATTTTTTTTATCAAGCTTGCTTAATATTGTGCACAGCATACAACCTCAAAATATTGTTCTTATTGTTTTATTGTATTTATTAAAAATATTTCTATTAAATTTTGGGGTCTTTTTTATCCTTGTGGTATCGAAAATGGTACCGAGTATCGAATATTTTCCTGAATAACGGTACTGAGTTCAAAATTTTAGTATTGGGACTAGTATATAGTATATGGTTATATACTATATATTGTATATAGTATACTGTATGTTTTATATTATTATTTTATATATATATTATTATTATTATTTTATTATTATTATTATTTTTTTTTTTTTGGATAGGAAGTACATTAAATTGAGGGGTGCCCACTGACACTGGGTACTAGGCCTGGGTACCATATGCCCCGCCCCCCACTGGACAGAGGGATGTACTCCGGAGGAGCTGGTCCCATTTGTTCGGTCTAGACTAAACAAATGTTCAGTCAGCCCCATCCCAGGTCTGTAGCCGCCTCAGACAGCGTATTTTCTTCTTTTTTTTTTTTACTACCCACAGCATGATGCTGCCACCACCGGCTCAGGGGATGGTGCCTTCAGGCTGTTAAACGAGATGGGGAAATACAACCGTTAGTGGCTGAACATGATGAAATGTGACTTTGAATGCTGTACAATCAGTAATATCTGGAGATATGGCTAAACACCTTAACAGCCAATCATGGCGGACAGCTGCTAAGGCCACAATGGCAGCCATAAAACAGAGGCTTCAGTTCAGCCATGTCAAACACCAGCTGCTGCCTCTTCCCTCCCAGCAGCAGCTCCAGTCTGTACCTCTCTGCTGACACCAAGCAGGCTGAATACGGATCCTGCTTCAGGCTTCACAAACCTGATGAAGGCTGCACTTTGCTGCCTGCATACAGAATGGCTTCGCTGCTGAAAGTCAAACAGTTTCTGTCTCTGCTGTTTTGCAGTGATTCATAGCTTCTGTGTTCTTTCTGAACGCTCTCTCCTGCGCCAGATGGAGGTCAAAACGGACAGAAAAATGAACAGAAAAACCAGGCAAGAAAAACAGCCAGAAAAGCGGGCAGAAAAATAAGCAGAAATGGAACACAGCGCCAGAAACCATCAGAGACTCTTTGTCATTCTCTTCATTCAAAAAGAATGCAAAAAAATGGCTTGTAGAGAGCCAAATTTGTGGGCACTAAGGTTTTTTGTGTGTATTTAAATAATTTTACAATAAATTTTTAATCATTTTACATGAATTTTATTTCTTAACCATAATGTTTTTTTATGTAATTGGTATTGGAATTTTATCTTGTGATTTTATACTTGTGTTTATTTTTAAGGTTGCCTTTTTAATATCTGGCTGGGGGACTACCGATGAAAATTAGCACTCCTTAGCTAACTCGGGTATATTTACATAGTTTTAATGCTGATTAATGTACACTGTCCCCTTTCAAATAAACAATAAATTAAAGAAAAATTAAATGAAAAAAACAGAAAGAAAAACAAACTTGCTTTGGACTGAAGATTTTATTTTGTAACTCACATAATGCAGTATTAACTTGGCAATTTTTTGAAAAAGCGGAAAAATCTATTAATTGTATTTATCCTTAATTTAAGCAGGAAAATACGATAGTTTGCCAATAGAATGGAATGGATATTATTCATGTGCTGCTCAGTTAATTTGTTCGCTGTGTTTATGATAAGTAATATTTATATAGCACCTTTCATAGACAAAGACGTCACAAAGTGCTTCACAAAATTAAAATACAAATAAAAATACATTTAAAGTCACCAAAGACATGGTCATAAAACAACCTTTAATCTGCTGGAATTAAAATGCTTTCTTACACAAACAGGTTTTCAGTTAACTCTGAATACTCTTCCTTACTTAATTATTCTTTGTCCTCTTCAGGTATGTGTTTGTCTAGTTTAAAATGTCTTCATTTACACATTTTCTTTTTTCTCGGACACGGACCGTCCAGCTGGCAGGCGGCGCTGCTCGCCTCATGTCTCTAAGACGCTGAGTTTTTGGAAAACATCCATCATAGGAACCAAATCTGCTCAGGTTCTGCTGAGCTGGGATCTCCTAAAACTGAGCTGAAACTTCAATGCCGATTACCTCTTTACCACCAGAACTGCTCCTTGCTGCAATAAACCAACAGTCTCTTTCAATTAGTTACCCATCTATCATCATTAAGACCTGCTCAGCACATAGTCACAACCCCAACCCCAGGTACTATAGAGATTATTAGCCTTTATTTCTTTTCTGCATGTTTTATGCTTAATTTTCCTGCTGGGAATAGAAAAATAGATGCTTATTTCCAGACAGTTACTGCAGCAGAACCATTGAAACCTATAAACACACCACTGTACAGTAGGCACAGTAGGCACAGACCTCAGGGTGAAGCAGCCAGTAGTGAACTCCATGCAGTGAGAACGTTCACTGCTCCTCCCTCACCCCATGCTACTAGATAGAGCTGAGGGGTCAAACAGCAGCACCGCATGGAGAGAGAAGAGCAGTGAAAATCAAATGAGCTGAACTTTTCTATGAAATCGCGACACGGCAGCCAATCAGGGACTAGCTGTAGCCGAAGCTTTTTTCATTTAAAATGGAATTCAGAGAAAATAAACGATGAAATAAGTAATGCTGTGCAGAGGTCTTTAGGTGGCTTCAAAAAGCCTGAGCCTGGCACACCTGGAGGAGAAGAACACCCACGTGTGGATGCTGTTCCTGGACTTCAGTTCAGCTTTCAACACCATCATCCCACAGCATCTGATGGGCAAACTGGAACAGCTGGGCTTCAATACACCCCTCTGCTATTGGCTGCTAGACTTCCTCACCAACAGACCTCAGTCAGTCCGGGTCGGACAGAACGCCTCTGATGTCATCAGTCTAAGCCCCTCCCCTCAGGGCTGCGTCCTGAGCCCCCTGCTGTTCACCCTGATGACACACGACTGCGTCCCCAGGTTCACCACCAATCACATGGTCAAGTTTGCAGACGACACCACAGTGGTGGGCCTCATCAGAGACGACAACGACCTGGACTACAGAGAGGAGGTGGAGCAGCTGGTGGTGCAGAGATAACAGCCTGATCCTGAAGGTGGAGAAGACCAAGGAGATCATGGTGGACTTCAGGAAGAACCGGCCTAACCACGCTCCACTGCTCATCAACAGCTCAGCTGTAGAGGTGGTCAGCAGCACCACATTCATCACAGACACCCTCACCTGGACTGGAAACACCACCTCACTGGTCCAAAGGGCCCAGAAGCGCTTGGACTTCCTGCGGAGGATGAGGAGAGCCCACCTGCCCCCACCCATCCCCCCCACCTTCTCCAGAAGCACCATAGAGAGCGTTCTGAGCAGCTGTCTCACTGTGTGGTGTGGAGGCTGCAGCGCCTCAGACTGGAAGAAGGTGAGAACAGCAGAGAGGATCATGGGGGCTCCTCTTCCCTCCATTAAAGACATTTCATCCCAGTGCTCCGTGTCCAGAGCCTATGACATCATCAATGACCCCTCACCCCCCCACCATGGACTGTTCTCCCTGCTGCCCTCTGGGAAGAGGCTTCACAGCATTCAATGCTGGACCAGCAGGTTCTGCAGCAGCTACTTCCTGTTGACTGTTGACCGTTCATTTCAGATCTTTTGGGGATTTTTTTTTTTAATTGATGGCTCCACAAGGGGATTCAAAACTTGTTAATAGATAACTGGAGCACTCAGTGATGTTAAGTTTCACCTGCGCTTTTATTGTGAAATGCTGACAGACAGCGAGACCTTGACAGGAAATGCTATGGGGTTGCCAGGGGTAACGACAGGTCCAAAGCAGAGGGTTTGACAGGCTGGGGATTTACTAGATATTAAACAATCATTCCAGCCACTAAATAAGGAAAACTTACCAACTGTTAATTCAATCCCAGCACAAGAATGACATGTGATGTTATGCAATAACTTTATACTAGAACTTCCTGCAGGGCTCACGGAAATCACAGCGGAGACTAAGCTCGGTCTGAATGCACCATAAGAGTCTTCACGGCCAGAAAGAGGCGACCATGATAGGACGATGAGCAGGAATCTATTCTCCCACTCTGCAGAATCTGTTAGTTCAATCTCTAACTTTCTGCTCTCTCTGTTTTTTCTCACAGTAGCTTCATCTGGTCTGTTCCTGTTTGGCTGTGAAATATCAGCTGTGCTGTGCTTCTTTCTCTATGTTTGCTTCTGTCTCCTTGAATCCTTCCTGTTAAAAGAGTTTTTTTCCTCTCCACTGTCGCTACAAGCATGCTTAGTGTGAGGGATTGCCTTGAATCAATGCAATCAACTAGTTTTGCTTAGATAGAAACATTTGAATCAATCTGACTGGATGATCTGGTGAACTGTAAAGTGCCTTGAGATGACATGTGAGGTGAATTGGAGCCATAGAAATAAACTGAATAGAATTAACAACCTTAACTCCTGCATGAGCTCTCTTCTTCATGATTATAGCAGCAGGCAAACTGAGCTTTATTGGACTCTGACCATTGAGGAGAACCACAGCCTCACTTTCTGATGGCCCAGACTGACGCAGGAGGAATTTCAGTTGAGCTCAGACGTCTAAACTGTAATGTGATGCTTTTTTTAAATGTTGTTTCCTCTAAAAGAGCAAATATAGTCTAATATGAAAAACAAATTAGATAACATTTGAAGGCATTTGGAGGGCAGTTTGTCTCAAATAAACATTTAAAACTGACTTTCCAGCAGGTGGAAAATGTACTTTGGTCAAATGTAGGGATGTTTGTTCAGCAGAAGGTTTGTTCAGCAGACTTTGACCTGCACCTTGGAACCAAGTCCGTCTGATTCTGAGGCCTTTTATTCCCTCATTAGCATGCAGAGTCAGAGCGCTGTATGTAAAAAATATTGTCCCCATTTTCCTATCACTAATGAAATGTTGAATTGATGTTATGTTCAGACCGCAAGCAGCAGGAGCAGCAAAAACGAGCGTGCTGCTTCATTTTTGATGCTGTACAAGTTTAGTTCTGACACGCAGCTGAAGCATCTTAGCGGCTCTGGCTGCACGGACATAAAGTGGGTCTGATGCGTGATGGGCGGAGCTACCTGACCCTTTCTTTGCCTGGAACAATGGCAGCTATATTTGCTATGATCAGTGGGTAAAAAGTAGTTTTAATATTTTTTAAAGTGAGAAAGTCCACCAGAAAACTTAATCTGTGCAGACAGTTCATCCAGATTACCATCCTGCCTTCAAAGATTATTTTTGCCACTCAGACCCAGATCACAGTCTGTCACTGGGAATCCCCAGCAGCAGCAGCAGCCCGGTCGCCTCTTTGTGGTTTTCTGTTACTGTTCGCAGCAGCTGGAAGGCGTTTCTCATCTACAGAATCCAAACTGCAGGAACCAGGATAATGAAATCAACATATTTTGCCAGCAGGTTTCTACTTTTAAAGTTAATTTAGTCGTTATTAAACTGTTTCAGAGGAGTGATCATAGCGCTCTGCATCAGCAGCACTGTGTCTGTCTCCCTGCCAGCTCCCAGATCAGCTTTTCTGATTGGTTGATGTGGCGCATCCAGCAGCTAAAGTTACATTTTTCCAACTCCAGCAGCGGCTTTTGCAGCGTGCCAAACGCCTCAGATGCTCAGACGCTGGAGAGGTGCTGCTCCTGCTTCTCAAAACACGCTGCTGAGGGACGTTTTGATGCGCCTTGATGTGCGTCAACTAGATGCATGTAAACTAGCTGTTATTGCTGCTTCAGCGGCGTGCGGTCTGAACGTAGCATTAGACTAAGGCTAATTCAAGCCACAGCTCTATTTATTTTCATCAGTACTGCTTCCTTTATCATCTGATGTTCTGAATGCTTGGTAAGCAGCTAGATCTCATCATTTTGAAGAAAATTTTAAAAAGTTTAAGAGACATCGCTACCTTACTCACTACTTATATTCTATTTGGTTTTATGGCTGAAAACTGGGACAAAATGGAAACGCCTCCCTCTGTTGTTTGATGCTCCCCTTCCTTTAAACGTAAGCAAGTAAATAACCCCACAAAGTTTAGATTTCCATCAAAAATAAAAACCCTCAACTGAGTCTTCAGGGGCTCAGTTGAAGGCAGTAAAAAAGACTTTTGTCTGGTTGATGCAGCTGTTGACGAAAATTTTATAGATCAAAATAAGTTTTTATGTCATGTGATATCTCATTGCCAGCAGTGAAACTTTCTGGGATAAGAAAAATATTCTATAAATGTATGAAAACAACAAAATAAAGAAAAGTTTATTTAAGGTTTCCAACTCTGATTTTGCACCAATTCTGTAGAACGGCCCATAAGGGATGCAACATTGTCCTTAAATTGACTTTTAATTCAATTCAGTTTATTTATATAGCGCCAATTTACACATTCTCTCAATGTCTTTTACAGAAACAATACTGTCAGATTGGTTTAAGTTTCTGTCCTGGACAACCAGTTGATTGCTTCCAGTCGTTGACTGGATGCTCCGCCTAGATAAGCCTGCAGCCACAGTTATTGCTTGCAAATTGTTGTTGACTCTTCAGCAATCCCTCACACCAAACAAGCATGTAGTGACAGTGGAAAGGAAAAACTCCCTTAAAAAGGAAGAAACCTCCAGCAGAACCAGGCTCAGTGTGAGCGGCCATCTGCTGAGGCCGACTGGGGTTCAAGGAGACAGAAGCAGACATAGAAAAAGAAGCATAGATACAAAAGGCAAATGTCAACCAGCTCCACAGGCGGCCCCGTCCAGGAAACACACAGCCAGGCAGACGAGCTCCGAGCCAGCTCCCATGTCAGAGGATGAAGAGAGCACATCCAGTTAGTCACAGTCAGAGAAACAGGACTACACTAAAAAACAGGCCGATCTCCAACATCTAGAAACAAAGGTGTTGATGGCAGCAGCACAGCTGATATTTCTCTCCAGGATGGAGTCACAGCCAAACAGGAACAGACCAGATGAAGCTACTATGAGAAAAAGCAGAGGATCATTGATTTTAATGGAAAACCTTTTACTGAGCTCAGTAAGAAAAAATGTCTGAACTTTAAAAAAAAAACTGGTATCGCACAAAACTTTTATAAATGACTAAAACATGACAGCAATCTACATATATAGATAAAACATTTACAGACTGAGAAGGTGTTTAACTGGTACTTAAATGCAAAAGGTTTACAGTTTGTGTAAAGTTGAATTATGGATGATTAATGGGGCTGATTGTTTCAGTCTTGGAATAAGTGAAACTGCAGAAGATGAACTGAACATAGCTGCTCTGAAAAAATGTACGGCTGCAACTAACCCATTAATTTGTAAATCCATTAATCATCCGTTTATTTTATCAATTAATAATCAGACAGTCAAAGGTTCCTTAAACAAGACTTTTTAGGAAATTAAACCAGGTTAAACTGAAACTTTTCCACTTGTTGATTTTTAGATAGAGCTGATTGATGGACAAACATTTTTTATTTTATTTACATTATTTTACAATTTTGGTATAATTACTGCTCAAAGTGGGTCGCTCTGTCAGATAAAGATATGTTTTAGACCATCTACACTCCGGTTAACGATTAATTGATTACTGAATTGGTTGATGATTATTTTAATAACTGAATAATCTGATGAACTGTTTCAGTCTTAGAAACATTTCAAGCACTTTCAGATGAAACAGACTCATTTTCCTTCTGTTGGCTGTAAGTGTATAAACACTGCTTTCCTGTCGTCACGCACCGCCCCGCTTTATTTTCTTCCTCCACTACTCTGCCCGATCCCCCAGGATCAGACCTTCCCATGTCCATATGTGTCTAGAAGAAGCCATTTTAATCCCTCTCAGTCAGGGTTACTGCCTCCAACGAGCTGAGCTCTGAACGCACACAGGTATGAGATTAGCACAGAGAGAAACGATGCTGTGTTCACTGACTCCTAGCAGTGGAGGACATCTACACCGGCTAAGCTATCTATAGATGCTACCTACATCTATAGATCTATAGGTGCTTCCTCCATCTATAGATCTATAGCTGCTTCCTCCATCTATAGATCTATAGGTGCTTCCTCCATCTATAGATCTATAGATGCTTCCTCCATCTATAGATCTATAGATGCTTCCTCCATCTATAGATCTATAGATGCTTCCTCCATCTATAGATCTATAGGTGCTTCCTCCATCTATAGATCTATAGATGCTTCCTCCATCTATAGATCTATAGATGCTTCCTCCGTATATAGATCTATAGATCTATAGATGGAGGTCTTCACCAATTTGTCTAACTCTAATCCCTGGGGACAATCGCCAGCAACCATTGCCAGAGGCCATCACCAGGGGTGATTACCAGGGACTATCACCAGGGGTGATTACCAGGAGCAGCACAGAGCTGCAGATTAACTGGGCGAATTAGCAGAGGAAAGCGCCTGATTGGAGGAGCAGTCAGAAGCAATGAGGAGGAGGAATAGAGACTAAGGACAGAATTATCTTTAGGTTCTGCAGTGCAGGTCCAGCTGTTGGACAGCAGATTACAGACGTTCTAGAACAGATCAGCGTCATCAAACAGCTGGATGTTTCTCTCTGGATATGTGAAAAAGCTTTGGATTTAATTAAGAAGCAGAACCGGAAGAAACCTTTCGGCTTAAACCCAGGAAAGTGACCCGACCCGCAGGTCTGCTGAGAGAGCAGAGCGGACAGATGGAGGTCTACTAACGGATCTTTCTCCGCTTTGTTTCATGTTTTTATGGTTAAATGTCTGAGAGTTTATTTCTACCGCTACTGAGGATTTAAAGCACTCTTCCTCTCTGCATGCTGCTACTCTACAGGATTTACAGCATTAATGTCCGGGTCTGATTTCAGTGCCGAACCATCCTTTGGGTTTATTTCACACACTTTATGCTGTCATTTACATCTTTTTCATACTTCTACTCCAACAAATTCCAGCTTAACACAACAAGTTGATAAGTCAACCCTTAAAGGTTTCATCAAATCTTCAAAGGCAAAGTTCACACTGCAGACCAATGTGGCCCAAATCCGAGTGCTTTGCCCCGAAGTGACTCGGGTGACATTCTTTCCTGACTGTGTGAGCAGGCCATGGAATCGGACTTTTTCCAATCCGATCTGGGCCACCTTCACATCTGGTTTTAAACCTGAAACACGTCAGAACAGCCAAGTGACCCATATCAGAATTCATGCAACGATGATGTCACTCTGTACTGACAGCGTGGAAAACCAATGCAGACAAACATGGCTGACAGCGTAGATAGAGGTTACAGTGGCGGGACAACGAAATGTTGAAGTTAATAAGTATTTGGGCAGATTCAGCGACGCAAGAAACTGCAAAGGTCGTATCTTAACAGGTCAGCTGACCTACATTATCTGCTTTATCATCCAGCTACTTCCACTGCTGATCAGCTTTAAATCCATCCACAGAGATTACCTTCTGACCAGGCTTTTAGCTAGCAATGCGTACAGGCATGGGCGTAGGTTTGCATAGGGACCATAGGGACATGTCCCTACCAAAATTTTGGCCAGACCTACTTGTCCCTACCAATAATTCTATGTGAATAAGATGTTTATAATTTACAATACAGCATTATTGCAGCAGTTGCTTCTTTTCTCACAACTTGTATATTGAAGACAATATTTTAAATGCTGTGTCAGATCCTTTTATAGTTCCCACAGCCATGTAAATACAATAACTCTATTTGCAGTTCCTTGAATATGTTATTTTGCTTAATTTTACAATACAGAGAATATCAGCATATCAGATACAAAAAATAAGAGTGGGTTTAACCTCTGTTTACCTCTGCATAAAACATATAACAGACATATTTAGATTATATTTGGTATGTAACCCTTTTCAAAGTGTAAGGTTGTCCCAATTTTACATTATTCCGAGCCACTGATGCTTCAAACATTGATAAACAGTATCTTGTGTCTGTAGTCATAAAGTTTGTATAAAAGTAGCAAAAAAATGCTGTTTTCTCCTTAAACGAAATGCGCTCTGATGCTCACGTCAAGCATAAAAAAATAGGAGCATGCATAATGTGTAGGACCAATTACATCAGACCAATTCAACTTAAGACCAATAGTGTCCTTACCAAAGTTGAGATCAAACCTACGCCCTTGCATACATTGAATGCCTTTTACTTAAAATATTAAAAATTGTATGCCCTGTTTTGGGGATGTACGGCTTTGCTATGCCCTTATCTTACAACAGAAACTTTCCTCAAATGTTCCAAAACTTACAGATCCGGGTTCACCAGGCACCAGTAACATAAAATTTTGATATCAGCAAGAAACATTGGTTGAAATTAGTGTAACTGATGGATGCATATAAGGGAAATAAACTCAAATATAAAATTTAATATCAATCAAATTGATCCTTAATCATAATTTCGAACAACATTTATGCTCGGGGCCCCAATTTGGTCAGGGGCGGCACTGCAAACAATGGCTCCCAGTTCCAGTTTCCAAACCCAGCTCTGTTCTCCATGTTGCTCCCCCTGACCTCCCTGGTCTCCCCCTGACCTCCCTGGTCTCTCCCTGACCTCCCTGGTCTCTCCCTGACCTCCCTGGTCTCCCCCTGACCTCCCTGGTCTCTCCCTGACCTCCCTGGTCTCCCCCTGACCTCCCTGGTCTCTCCCTGACCTCCCTGGTCTCCCCCTGACCTCCCTCCCAGGTCTCTATTTTGCCTCATTAGGGATTTTCTCCACAGAACAGCTGATTTATACTGAGATCAAATAACTGGAGAGTTTTCAAATTCCCACCACACTTTTGAGATCAGGATGCAGCAGTGAGGGTGTAGAAAGATGATGCATCCTCCTCCCAGCTGTATGATGGAGGTGAGTTATTCTGTTCATCCATCATCACCTCTGCTGCTGCTTTGCGCCAACATGAAGCTCTGATCCATTCCCTAAATGCGGACTAAACCGAACCAAGTCTCCCTCCAGCAGGAGATCAGTGCAGATGCGCTCCAAGTTCAGCCCTAAGGAGACTCTTACCTGCATCGGGAGGCAGTGGTGCTTCTGGGATGAGAAGGCGGATCGTTTCCAGGGGAAAACAGGTGGAAATCCCGCCGCTGTTCGCTCACAGTTCGGAAAAGACATCAACAGTTCCTCTCCTCTTCCTCCCGCGTCTCTCGGCTCTGTCGCTGCCTCCTCCTCCTCCTCCTCCTCTTCCAGCGCGCATTTACGCAGGCATGACAACTTCCACGTGGTGCGCCAGCTGTTCCCACGCTGACCTCTGACTGCAGCAGCGGAGCTTTCTGTGCTTTAACCCGAGCTGCGGCTCCTCCTCTGGAGGCTGAGCAGACCCGGAGCTCTGGAGGCTTCCCGGCATTCAGACAGCAGCTACAGGTAAGTCTGGACTCACCTGAAGGCTGCAGCTGAGAGAGAGAGCTGCTCCTAACGCTGCAATGCTACCCCCATGTGGTCAGAGGAAATCTGCATCCGTCTTTGCTGATCTATCAGCGCATGAATGGATCAGTTTTGACTTGAAGCAATTAACAAGTCGGTCAGTTAATTCATCAAATGAATTCAGAGCCCCAGTTCCAGCTGATCTGCTGTGAACCAGACCCTGCTGGCCTCAAGGGCGCAGGTTTGATTTCAACTTTGGTCTGATGTCTTTGGTCCTTTGCAAAAATATGCATGCTTTTCTTTTTTTATGCGTGAAAATCAGGCTGTATTTTGTTTAAAGAGAATATTTATATTTATCAATGTTTGAAGCATCATCGGCTCTGATGAATGAGGAATTAGGATTTTTTTTTCCACTTTGAAAAGGTTTGCATTTGACATTACCAGCGATTAAGACAGAAAGTAAATCTGTGCCTATTTAACAGAATATATTCTAAATATGTCTCTTATATGTTGATTTGTCCTGTTTTTTCTTTTGAAGACATAGAATTGTGCAGAGGTAAAACCCACAGTTATCTTTTAAATATTCTCTCTGTATCATGAAAGAAAGCAAAATAATATTTTGTATTTACATGAGCACTGGAACTGACACTGATTATTTAGAATATTCATTTCACTCTACAAGTAATCTAGGCTGGAGTTACTTACGGTAGAGGATTAGGGCCACTAAAAAAAAAAGTTAACTGATTTTTAAATTTTATTTCAGTTTAATAATTTTATTTCAGAATTCTGAGATTAAAGTCAGAATTCTGAGATTAAAGTCAGAACTCTGAGAAAAAAAGTCAGAATTCTGAGAAAAAAAGTCCGAATTCTGACTTTTTTTCCCATGTTAAACTGAAATAAAATGTAAAAGTCAGTTAACTTTTTTTTTTCCAGTGGCCCTAATCCTCTTCCGTAGCTACTCTATTTAACCCATATCATGTATTTTATCTTGCTGTGAAACAATTTATCGGATTAATCGATTATTGAAATGTCGATTAATCGTTAACTGCAGTATATAGACTGTAAAACATGTCTTTAGCTCACAGAGCGACCAACTTAGAGCAGGAATTATACCAAAATTGTAAAACAATATACATTTATACACAAAAATGTTTTCTTCTGTCAATATTCTCCATGCCCTCAACTGCTGCAACAAAGCTGTATTGTAAATTATAAACATGTTATTCACATCTAATTGTTGGTAGGGACATGTCCCTATGGTCCCTATGCAACCCTACGCCCATGGCTGTCCTCCTTCCTCCTGCTTCACATAAGGAGCATAAACCTTTCGATCATTTCAAGAGAGGCTTTCAGGTCAGAGGCTGCTGATCAGGCCGAGCCTCGGTGACCTGGCACCAGCCACAGGGTTCCTCCAGCCCCCGTTAGAAAACCGCCTCCCCAGATGCTGAGCGATTTACCATTTATCATTTAAAAAATATCTGGATTTGATCTAAGGAAAAAGATGATCTGGGCAGCAAACCCGCACAGCTTCAGAAAAAGTTTAATTCCATTCAGTTTATTTCTGTAGCTCCAATTCATAACACATGTCATCTCAAGGCACTTCACAGTTCACCAGATCATCCAGTCAGATTGCTGAGGAGTCAATGAGTCGATGCAATCTGCTGATTTTCCTTATATAGAAAACTTTGAATCGATCTGACTGGATGATCTGGTTGAGTTGTCTCTGTAAAGTGCTTAGAGATGATGTGTTGTGAATTGGTGCTGTAGAAATAAATTAAATTGAATTGAATGCAGAATTTTTGGCTGTTTTTCAGAGCAGGATTCATGATGCTGTGAGCTGGAACCAAAGGGGAGGAGCCTAGAGCTAGGCAGTAGATGCTCTCTGCATAAGATGTGCTCCTTATGCTGGAGATCTGCACGCATTCAGTGCAGATGCAAACAACGCTTGTTAGACACCAAAGAGGAGCAGAATGATCCTACACTGGCTTTGCTCCACTTGTAGATTGTGCAGATTCTGCTTTTGCATTAATTCTAATCAGTTTATTTCTATAGCACCCAATTCCAACATATATCATCAAAAATCATACACCAGCATTCACATTATTTGGTATATTTTTTCACAAATAGGAATTAGGTGCTGAAGTCCTCTGCAGACCCTGGTTTCCAAGGGCTGCTGACCACAACCAGGAGGAGAAGTCCTGCAGACCTGAGACCATGCTCCCATGGATCTGAGATGGAACTCGTCTGATCCGGTGAAGATGAAGGACCTCCAAGCTGTCCTTTAGAACTGTCTTTACAATCCAGCAGACATAAGTTTTGTTTCCCTAACAGATAAATGATGATCAGAGGAAATCTTTCTGTCTCATGTTGCCTTCAGTGGCGGAGCAGAATCATGGCTAATGTGGTTTGGTTCTATAGATGTTCTGGTGAGCCTCTCAAGAAGCCACGCTGTTCTCCATCATTCAGGTCACGGTCAACACGTGTTCACACCTTTGAAACGTTTTTCTGTTAACACAAATTTGGAGCCTCCATCAGACCCATAGAGACTTTGGTCCTTGATGCCACGTCACAGGTCCAATTCCTGGCCTGGTGACCTTCGCCCTTCTCTCCAATTCTAATTCCTGTCTGATTACTTTGAGAAGTAAAGGCCATTAGAGCCTAGAAACAATAGCAAGCATTTTACCAGAGATAAGTCGACCTTGTGTGGCTCAGACAGACCCAAAGGTGGGAGGAGTACCCAGGGAGGATTCAGAGGAAAAAGTGGAAGCTGCCTGAACGTGGCTTTGTTTCAGTAAAAGACCCAATCCCAAACTCGTGCCTAAATACTAACCCTGAGCACTAACCGTCTATTTGCGTGTTCCTCCGGAGGGTCAGCCATATTAAGGGCTGTCCCCAGTACTCAAGTTGAGGGGGCATGGTAGTGATAGCCATGCTAACTATGTAGGGGCAGTGATAGCTATGCTAACTATGTAGGGGCAGTGATAGCCATGCTAACTATGTAGGGGCAGTGATAGCTATGCTAACTATGTACGGGCAGTGATAGCCATGCTAACTATGTAGGGGCAGTGATAGCTATGCTAACTATGTAGGGGCAGTGATAGCCATGCTAACTACATAGGGGCAGTGATAGCCATGCTAACTATGTAGGGGCAGTGATAGCTATGCTAACTATGTAGGGGCAGTGATAGCCATGCTAACTACATAGGGGCAGTGATAGCCATGCTAACTATGTAGGGGCAGTGATAGCTATGCTAACTATGTAGGGGCAGTGATAGCCATGCTAACTATGTAGGGGCAGTGATAGCCATGCTAACTATGTAGGGGCAGTGATAGCCATGCTAACTATGTAGGGGCAGTGATAGCCATGCTAACTATGTAGGGGCAGTGATAGCTATGCTAACTATGTAGGGGCAGTGATAGCCATGCTAACTATGTAGGGGCAGTGATAGCCATGTTAACTACATAGGGGCAGTGATAGCTATGCTAACTATGTAGGGGCAGTGATAGCCATGCTAACTACATAGGGGCAGTGATAGCTATGCTAACTATGTAGGGGCAGTGATAGCTATGCTAACTATGTAGGGGCAGTGATAGCCATGCTAACTACATAGGGGCAGTGATAGCCATGCTAACTATGTAGGGGCAGTGATAGCCATGCTAACTATTTAGGGGCAGTGATAGCTATGCTAACTATGTAGGGGCAGTGATAGCCATGCTAACTATGTAGGGGCAGTGATAGCCATGCTAACTACATAGGGGCAGTGATAGCCATGCTAACTATGTAGGGGCAGTGATAGCCATGCTAACTATTTAGGGGCAGTGATAGCTATGCTAACTATGTAGGGGCAGTGATAGCCATGCTAACTACATAGGGGCAGTGATAGCCATGCTAACTACATAGGGGCAGTGATAGCCATGCTAACTATGTAGGAGCAGTGATAGCCAGGCCAGGCCAGGGACTGAATACAGTTCTACTGTAAGGTGCCTTGGTCAAGGTCAATGACCGACATACCTGACATGTAACAACCAGACCATGCACATTGCTTTAGGTTACTAGACTATGTTAATTAGGCTATGTATGCTTCCAAAAAAATAAATAATAATTCCACCATCCCCCTTCTTTTTTTTATTACTAGACTACCGGCCATCCCAAACCACGTAGTGGTAGGGTGAGTGGACCATCAGCCCTTAAATAGCGAGTCTGCATCAGTTGAAAGCTCGCTGTGATTTGGCAGCAGGTGTAACAGCAGTCTGGTAAAGGAGGAAACACGTTCCTCCAAATGTAAGTTCCTGCGGTTTGCAGCATCGTCATCAAACTGACAGAAAGCACAGGTTAGGTATATGAAACAAAATGTATTAATTCCAAAAGATTATGTCCTCTTTTAAATAGTTTTTTCTGACCGCATACATTTTTTTAAGGGGCAAATGTTTGATTTCATGTCACCCTGTGCCACAGAGTTGCCATAGCAATGGCTGCTTTCCTTTTCCGTTATAAGGAAGAAGCTGTCCCATTCTCATTCATACCCCCCCTTCAATCAACGCACCTTCCACAGCAACTTCTGAAAGTACTTTAAGTATGAAATTATTAAATATTGTTCAATAAAAAAGTGTTTTCTTTTTTTTTCCACTTTTACCCAATATATTCCAGCATCCAGCTGCCATGCACGTGGGCATTGTCAGTTTCACTATAGCTCTGGTGAATTTCAATGGTGAAGTCCTCTGGAAATCTTCAATAATTGTTGCTGATTGCAGATGTGTCTAGTAGTTCCCATTGATTTAGCTTGTAAAGCGGGGAGAATGGCGCTAGGCTTACTGCACCGTGACGTCACGGCTGGAAGATGGCAGGAGGGAGGGGCTACTATATTTGGGCAAAATGGTCGCTCCCACTCAGTGTTTGGGACGAAAATTGTTATTTTTATTATTTTACTAACGCTAAATTCACCGCAAACATGTTCGTTTTAGTTATAATGATCCATTGATGATTCCTTGCTGACCGGACTTTTCCTTTAAGGGTCAGTGGTTAGGGGGTTGTTTGGGATTCAGACAGCATAAGAAGAAAAGTGAAACAGTATTTGATGAAGATTTTCTCGAAGTAACTTTTTGGCTATGTAAATGATGTCATCAGATAAAGCTTTGACTAAATTCTGCTATTTTAAAGATTAAAACATGCAAATGGAACATAAACTTAGGGATGAGAACGTTTCAATAAAAAAACATCTGACCTATGCTTCCAGGGTAAAGTACCTCCAAAACTTCTTCCTGACCTCAAATTGTTGAAGGAAGCTCAGCTGGTAGAAGATGTACCCATTCTTAGGGTTAACTCTACCGCGTGCAGCTCTGGATACCATCTATAAACTAGTGATGTTCAAAAATTCACCTCCAGAAAAGGACCTAGAGAATCTAAGGAAGCCAATCAGTGTCCGGCTGATGAGGTCTGAAGCAGCTGGTCCGTTTCTGCCAAATCAGTTTCAGTTTGCAGGGTTTGATAAAAAAACACAAACAACCTGGGAACAAAACCATCTTTTATTAACCTGGATATTCTGTTTGTAATCAGAAAAATACAATTATTTTACAATTCAAGTTTAGATCAGAGTCTTCCAAATGAAGTTCTCCAACATCCAGAACCCCGCAGCACCGCCCTCAGGCTGCTTTGGGCTGGACTTCACTGAGCTTATCGTTTCAGGAACAAACCACTGAGCTGAATTCTAGTTTAGCTTTTCTTTCAAAATGTCCATGAACGTCTCTAAGACCAACCGAAAAAAAAAAGAAAAAAAAAAACACTAAACCAAGAACTCCTCGGCCTCAAAGGTTCTGGATTACAAACCCAGATGTGAGGTGGGATTATGGCAGATCCAGATGTTTGGTAGTTCTGATTCTGGTTCAGAACCAGAAAAGGTTTTACATGTACGAGGAATCATCCATGGTTATTTTGGGTGTTCTCAATACAAACATGGGAAAGGAGTGTTCATTTTAAGGGTTTTCAATCAGCATAACACAATCCTACAGCTTCAAAAGCTTGAAACAGCTAAATTCCCAGACAAGCTGCCGTCTTTAGTCAAAGTGCTGCTTTCTATGTTTGGTGGATCATCTTTGTGATCCTTTAAATAAGGTGACCTTTCTAAAAACAATCAAATAAAAGCTTTTATGCAGAGCAAACCACACAAAGTGCTTCAACCACTAAAAGCAGCAGAGAATCGTTCAGTGCACAAAGGAAAGCCAAACAGAAACTGGCCTTCTGTGGATCATCCTCGGTCCAATCAGCTGCTGCTCTGACTGGATGATCTCATTGGATCGTCGCTATAAAGTAACCTGAGATGACGTGATGTGAATTGGAGTTATAGAAATAAACAGAATAGAACAGAGCTGCTGTTCTGCAGCCCGACTAGCGCTGGGATCAGAGAGCAGACTTTCATGGTGATCCGATGTTGATGGCGAGAACAAACAGCAGGTTCAGAAACCAGGGGCTGAATTTATCAAACTTCTCAGAATTAGTCCTGCGCACTCTAGAGTCAACAAAAAAATCAATCAATAGATCCTCAGTGTGACTCTCACTGCAAAAAACATCTTGAAAATTTACAAGGTAACATTTTCTTAAATGACTTGTATTTACCCTTAATTTGAGTTGGTAAAGAAGATGATTTGCTAATGAAAAGTAGTTTTAATCGTAAAATAAGATAAATAGATAATATGCACCTGAAATAAGACATTGCAAATTTTTTTTTCTTATTTCAAATCTTAACCATTTTGTTTCTAAATCCAAGAAAAAAAATGACTTTAGATTAAAAATCTTTGCAGTTCTCAGAGCGCGTTACGACAGGAACAGGAGCTGTGAATGGATTAAGATGATGTCAATAAATCCTTTGAATTTGCCAATCACTGAATTGATCTGATTATTGATGGCTCTGATGGCCCAGCAGCATCTACAGAATTATGTAACCAAAATATTGCCATAAAATCTGGCAGATTAAAACTTTATTATTCTGTTATGAGAAGGTTCTTTCAGACATGTTGATTTATGGCCCCAAAATGCACAGAAAATACATTTCAAGATTTGCACAGCGGGGGGAACGGACATGTCGGTCCTCTTAATCATGAGGCTCATATCTGAGCATTAACTGTTGAATCGGCAATATCGGGGCTGCTGGTGCTGTGAGTCCATGATTAGCACCAAATAGCCACCTGTCTTTATGCCTTTTCCATGCCTTTTTAAAACACAACTTGCTTCATCTTTTGTCGACTATTAATGCAAGACCACAGCATAATCTAGTGGCCAGCAACTGGGATGAACTTCAGTCCATGCTCCATTTCCTGTTGTAAAGGATTTAATCGCAGCATGAAATTCTGCTGCATGTGGTCACTGCTGGAGTTCTGTCCTTTAATGCTATAACACCGATTATAGCCGATCTGTCCAAACAAACCATTGTGTTTCATCAAAGCTAAAATGTCTTCAGCTCCCTGAATGTCTATTATATCTCTCTGGCCACAATACCACCCTCTAGTGGCCGCTCCTACCCCCTACAGACACCTCTGGAGGTCTGAAATAACTGCATGAGTAGGGGTGGTTCTTAGACATCAGAAAGTTGATAAATAGCTTTTAATCTTCAGACTGAGGGTCTAAGGACTAATGGTTAAAAAAGCAATCTGAGAAGTTTGGTAAATACGGGCCAGAGATGGAGAACCAAGCTCAGTAAGAAAGTTCTGTCTTCTTTGAGCTGGTGTTCACCACCGTTGGACCCGTGTGCCTGCTGGAGCTCTGATGCTGCTGTGGGGAACCTGAGGGACTATACATGATGGAGATGTGTTCAGGTCTAATAAGATGTTAGAACCTGCAGTGAGCTGATCACATCAGCAACAGACCGATCGGGTTTCTCTGGTACTTCCCTGCAATCGGATGAAGATCTGGAAATGCTTGGCTTTAGGCTCAGGATTCAGATTCCAGTCACATCTTATGTCGTCGTTTTCTAATCAAAGCTCACATTCAGGATGAAAGTTACATCATCTCCTTGGCTCTGAAGCTAGCCCCAAACTATTGGAGCCCCTGGCAGATTTAGTTCATCCTAAACTGACTATTTAATAAATAATCATCAGTGCCACACAAAATCCACTGAAAGCTCATGGAAACTGGTGGTTTTACACGGCACCTACATGGACGATGACCCCCATAGAGCCCCCACCCGTTTACAGAGTCACAGAAACTGGAGGAGCCTGGCTCCTAGTCGGTGAAGCCGTTCTGGAGATTCCTCTCATAGTTCTCCAGACAGATGTGGACCCGCCGAGTGAAGTAGCTGTGGTCTGAAATGGCCTGCAGGAGGTTTGTCCGGACCAAAGAGATGTCGTACAGCTCAGAGGTGCCCGCAGGACGAGTGTCGGAGCCGCCTGGCTCCAGGAAGACCTGGTAATGTGGAAACAATGAGGAGGAACATGAGTGAGGACCAAAGAGCTGGGATTAAACATTTTAACTGATCTTAGGTCATTTCCAACCTTTCAGACAGACGTGTTTCTTTTGTGAGTTTAAAGCTGAAGAAGATTGGTCATATTGTAAATACCGTAATATATCAATAAAGTTTGACTTACTTATCTGACTGTTGTATTGACGTTCTCTTTAGTGCAGCTTTATCTAACATAACTCAACCCCAGCCGCTACTATAGATTGTATTCTATGCACCTTATAGTGTGGTGTGCCTTATATATGAAAAAAATGTCGCAGTGGTTAGTGCGCACGCAACCGACCCAGGTTCGAATCCGGCCTCTGCTCCTTTGCAGCATGTCTCTCCCCCGCTCTCATACACCCTTTCCTGTCAGCTTACTGTCAGAAAACCGAGCCTAAAAAAAAATAAAATAGGCAATTCATTGAAGGTGTGCCTTATAATTCTGTGCGCCGTGTAGTACAGAAAATATGATAATAACCTAAATGCAACCTTTAATGCAATCTTACACTCGATCTGCTTTGTCCGAAATGTGAACAGTCCCACACATTCTCATCTTCATACTTTGGATCTTGTGCCAACATATGGCATTGAATGTGAAGGAATAACAGTATTTCCTCACAACCCTGCAGATTATTATCAGATAATGCAGTTATACATTTTAAAGAATCTGACCACTGTCCTCGTTATTTCTGAACATTACTGCAAAGGGCAACCATTTAATGTATTCCCCTTCGAGAAGTGAAGCAAGAGCAGCATATTTCTCTTCATTATAAGGGGAGAAAAAAAAATAATTCTAGATGTCTTTTTTATAAAGCTGCTAAACCCAGCAATAGCTCCATCCCCCCTGCTCTTAGCAGTAATGATTTTATGGGATTCTTTATAAATATGATTGCTTCTATTAAAATAAGATCATTTGCGCCCATCTAAATATGATGAGTTTATCTCGTGCCGATGAAGCTCCATCTGAAGTAACTACAAAATCTAAACCAGGTTTAAACTGCTTTGATCCAGTTGAACTTGCTGCATTTGTTACTTCAAGGCTGGACTATTGTAATTCTTTACTATCAGGAAGTCCACAAACTGTAATAAAAAGCCTTCAGCTGATTCAAAATGCTGCAGCCAGAGTTCTGAGAAAAATGTAAAAGAGAGATCATATCTCTCCTTTCTTACCTTCTCTCCACTGGCTTCCTGTTAAATCTATAATAGAATTTTAAAATTCTCCTCCTATCATATAAAGCCCTGAATAACTAAGCTCCGTCTGATAGCAGAGATCTGATTGTTCCTTATGTTCCCAACATTTGTTAAAGCATCATCAAAATGTTTAAAGTAATCTGAGTGAAAGTCTCACAACTTGTAACCTTTACTAAAGAGCTGTGGAATGGCTCACTCTGTTGATAAGAGGAATGTGATGGTGAAGAAATATTTAAATATTGTGTGGACTTTGATAAGAATGTAAGTATCTCATTAGCCATTTTAGTTATTTGAACCTTCCTCATTTATAGTACTGTGTATTGGGGATGACGTCGACCTATGAATAATATTTTATATACCGTATTTTCACGACTATAAGGCGCACATAAACGGTTTTTTTTCCTCAAAATGTGCGGTGCGCCCTATGTGTGTTATAACTGCGGACTTTTGAGACCACCTCATTGAGGAGATGAAGAAAGAGTGGCTGAGGGAGGTGAATGTGAGGAGGCCAGGTGGTTTTTTCCACGCATCACCATCGCTGTTAATCTGTGACTCCATCCGTGCCCATCTCACAGCCGATGTGAAAAACATGGTGAATCAAATAAACGATGTGCTCGCCGTTATCCCGGGAGATCTGACAAAGGAACTTCAACCGCTCGACATCGCTGTGAACCGGCCGTTCAAAGTAAGGCTGCGAGCGGCGTGGGAGCGATGGATGACCGACGGAGACCACAGTTTCAGGAAAAGTGGAAGGCAGCGCCGGGCAAGTTACGCCACCGTTTGAGGATGGATTGTAGATGCTTGGGGTAACGTGTCTGCTGGCTCTGTTCTTCCAGCTTTCGCAAAAGCCGGCATCATTTCTGAGGAGCCGCCCGGCACGGAAAGTGACTCTGACAGCGAAGAAGAGGAAACTGGCATGTCTGATTTAGCGCAGCTGTTTAATTCAGAAACAGAGGATGATGACTTTGATGGGTTTGATTAATACTTTGTAATAAATACATGAATAAAGCACAATCATACTCAGTTTTGCTCCCGCTCTATTTTTCTACCTGAAAACTTAATTCAACGGCAGCCTCCGGGTTCACCGCGGCGGCTGGCAGGTGTTTTTCATCTAAATAATCTAAACTGCAGGCACCAGGATACCGGTAATAAAAGTGAACATATTCCGTCGGCAGGTTTCAGGATTTTAAGTTAATTTAGGAGTGATCACAGCGCTCTGTCATCTGCGATGTGTCTGTCTCACGGCCAGCTCCTAGGTTTGATTAATACTTTGTAATAAATACATGAATAAAGCACAATCATACTCAGTTTTGCTCCCGCTGTATTTTTAAATACGCAGTAGAGGTATTTAAACGTAGTAGAGGACATGTACCTGCGCCTTATGTGTGTGTTAAATACAGAAATGGCACACATAACTGGGAGTGCGCCTTTTAGTACGGTGCGCCTTATGTTCGTGAAAATTTAATCTGATATTAAATGTCTAAGAGGATCTGGCTTCAGCTCTCCTCCTGTCGCTGTTTACCCCATTACCCCAGAGTTAAACCCTTCTTTTAATAAATCTAAATCTTCTTCCGAATTTGAAGGTTTCAAGCCTGTGATTCACTGAAAACTTTCAAAGTTGCTGTTTTAGGCTGCTTGGAAACACTAGATAAGAAATATCCATAACCCCTGGGTTACACTTGCTGCTAATTTTAAAATCAGAACCAACACCAGCACAATTGCTTCAATATTTGGGAAAATTTCTATATTTTCATTTGAATCAGCAGCCTGCCAGCCTGAATTATAATTAAGCCTGATTTAGGTTTGACATAATTCCCTAAACTCCATCTGTGTAACACTATGAATTTATTTTCTGAATGTAAATGTGCTATTGCGTAATACCAGCAAAGGATGAAAGGCACACATTGATCCACCAAGGCTCAGAGGAGGCAGACTGCTGCATTCTCTGGTAATCAGCTGCTCATGTTAGAGCGAACGCAGCAGATGTGACTATGACCCAGGAGTCCTCCGTCTGTCCCTACTAGTAACAAATGCTGTCGGCCTGGAGTGTTCAGTCCATCGATAGGAGTAGGGAAAAAAGTCCCTCTACATCCTCACCAAAAACAATATGTTTGGATCTATGAGCTCAGAAACGAAGCTTGATGAAAACGATCAGCTTCAGATTTACCTGATGAACATTTTCATCCAACTATCAATCAAGAACAAATATAAACATGAAAATCAAGTCAACAAGCAGAGCTAATATTTATCTTAAGGACTTTATGGGGAAAGATCCATTCTAGAACCAGCTGAAAGGGCTCCCCGGTGCTCCAAATTCACTCACTCTTATTTATTATTTAGTTATTCCAGAGCTAGGAAATTGTATCCACAGGTTCAGACTAAATAAGATCTCTCTGGGAGAAAAGTGATTATCACAGCCTCAGGCAGCAATCACAGGGCTTTGGAAAAAGCCTGAAGGATCCAAAGGGAGGAAGAACCTAACCATTTGAACGAGATATGGGAACGGGTTGAAAGAAAACAGAAGCTATGGGCCCAGATTTCTGACTGTATAATATTAAATATAATATTGAGCAGCGGAGAGATAGGTGCAAAACACTCCAGCCATTAGCAGAGAGAATGCAGCATGGCATAGAAAAGATCCCTGTTTATCCTGTAGTGGGGATTTTGGGTTTGATTTTTCCAGCTTCATATCTGAATTAATGTTCAATACTAAAAAGGTCGTCAATTCAATTCAATTCAGTTTATTTATATAGCGCCAAATTCACAACACGTCATCTCAAGGCACTTTACAGTTCAACCAGATCATCCAGTCAAATTGATACAAAGTTTTCTATCTAAGGAAAACCAGTTGATTGCATCGACTCATTGACTCAAATACAATCTCGTCATAGTGGGGGATTTTAACATCCATGCTGACTTTGAAGGGGATGTCTTAAATGCAGCCTTTAATGCTATTTCAGATGCTATTGGCTTCATTCAAAATGTAAGTAGTCCAACACATTTTCATGTTCACAGTTTGGACCTTTTGCAGATATATTGCATTGAATGTAGGGATGCACGATATAATCGGCCCCCTATCGGTATCGGCCTTAAAACTGAATATCGGACATCGGCCACCCCACCGATATTTAACCCGATATTTGATCAGCTTCTGAGTTTCTAAAGTCTAAAAAAAAAAATACTACTTCTTCTTCTTCCTCAAAAACTTCTTTTTACAGACTTAAAAACTTCTAAAGACGAGGGAAAAAATATTGATACATTAAAATATCATATGCTGATATATTGCCATTTAAAAACACCATATCAATCTCTTTTACTAATGAAATATTGCTATATGTCATCGTTATGCTATGAAATCCCCAGAAAATTCACGAAATTTTGCCGTATTTTATATGTTAATATATTGACGCAGTATCGATCTATTTTACTAACAAAATCTCACAAGAATTTGCAAAATATCACGAGTTTGTAACAGAACGATGAAATTTCACGAGATTTTGAAAGTAAAATAGATCGATACCGCGTTTTTAAAAATCAATTTGATATCAGCATATGAAAATATATTTGAGTATATTATTTTTCAAAGTGTCAGAAATGGAAAACAAAACTGCTATTTTCAATGACTACTTATTTTTGTCCAGCTTTAACATCGGTATCGATATCGGTTATCGGCTACATGAGTTTTAAAATATCGGCATATCGGATATCGGCCAAAATCCCAATATCGTGCATCCCTAATTGAATGTGAGGAAATACTGTTATTTCTTCACAACTCTGTCCTCTCTGACCACTTTTTCAAGAAAAATGCTAGAAAACTGGAGAGAAAATGGCACCCTACATTAAGGTGGGGGGATTGGACAAATCTATCAACCATCGATGATAGACTCAGCCATTCAACGATAATTTATTTAAAAGTGATTTTCCTTTTTTTGGACCTATGAGTTATGACCACAAAAACCAAACTTTTTTTAACCCAATGCCACTGTGCAGCAGTGATTTATCTACTTAAACTTGAGACAGAAAGAAAGAACCGATCTGTTAAAGACAGGCTCTGTGTGCACCTTGATACTTTATCTCGCCGGTTCCTTTCCCTGAAAAGAGATCACTTGGGACAAACTCTTTAAATAACACTTCACAACTTGCATGTATTAAATAACCAGGAGACATGACAACAGATTCTGATAGAAATTGTAATCTTACTCAGATCAGAGAAATTGCTTAGAATGTACAGAAGGCAGCTGCTCACCAACTGGGCTCACCTCTCAGGAAGTGGCCCCGATTAACAGGTAAAAAGGCCTTTTATACATCTCCAGTCTGCCAAATCATCTTATTTTACATCATACATGTTAGCAGAGGATTAGAAATCCATGGCTCCAGCCTTATCAAAATATTACACTTTGTTTTTAGCTGAAGGACACAGCTCTCATCCATTTTCAAATCTGTGCCACATACAGAATGAAGATTATAACTGCGTATCCAGATGGAGGAACTGTCCTAATTAGATTAAAACATCAATTCTAACACACAATAGGCAGCCCACATCAAGGTGTAATAAACTCACACATCATCAATGATAATTATCCAAACAGATCCAAAACCAGAGATTAGCTGGGGGGTTTTTCTGTCCCCCCAGTCCTCTGCTTTTTGATCTGGCCATAGAGCACCTCGCCATTGCACTTAAAACCAGTAAAGAGATATCCGCTATCTGGAGGAACAACATGGAAAACAAAGTGTTGCTTTATGCAGATGACCTTCTACTTTTTATTTCCAAACCATCAACTTTGCCTTTTGCTCTTGATATATTCAGCAAATTTGGTCAGATTTCCGGGTATAAGTTGAACCTTACCAAAAGTGAGCTTTTCCCCATAGGTAGTAAAGCTAGTATGTTGGATTTTGCTAAACTGCCATTCAGAATCGAAAGACAAAGATTCACATACCTTGGTATCTCAGTGACAAGAAAGCATAAAAAGCTGTTCAATGAGAACTGGATTCAGTTATTGCACCAAGTGAAGGGATCCCAACAAAATGGACACCATTTTCCATGTCCCTTGTGGGACGTATCAACTCAAAACGAACACTCTACCCAAATTTCTATACCTCTTTCAAGCTTTACCTATTTTTATTCCTAATATGTTCTTCAACGAGCTAGACTCAACTTTTGCATCTATCATCTGGAAAGGTTAACGCCCAAGGCTCAATAAATTACAGCTCCAAAAACCTAAACAGCAATTTTCGGTTCTATTACTGGGCTGCCAATCTTAGATCCCTGCTGTTTTGGTAATTTTATCAAAACCAGGGTGACTGCCCTGACTGGGTGGCTATGGAGCTACGCAGTGGTAATAGTTTGTCCATACCGGCCACGCTCTGTTCCCCACCCTTACTCTCTTAATCTAACTCCATTTCAAACCCAGTAGTGAAACACTCGCTGGAAATATGGGGCCAGTTTAGAAAACACTTTAAACTCCAAGAGTTTTCCTTCTTAAGTCCAATTGCATCTAACCATTTTTTTAAACCATCTGTTCAGAATGGGGTGTTCCTAGAGTGGCAGCGGAGAGGGTTTTCTTGTTTCAAGGACCTTTTCATAGAGAATAATTTGGCATCCTTTGAGGAACTCGGCAACAAACATGGTTTACCTAAATTCCATTTCTTTACATACTTACAAACCAGAAACTTTATTCAGTCGTACCTGTCAGGCTCAGATACCATGTTGGAAACCATCCTATCATTGAACATGACTTGTAAAGGGCTGTTTTTGTGGCTTTATAATAAAATGTTGAATATGAAAGAGGCCTCCTCACTTAAACTTTAAACCTCATGGGAAGAAAACCTCAATATGACCATACTGGATGAGACATGGGATTCTATACTTAAACTGGTGAATACATCTCTGTGTCTCATCCAGTTTAAAATAGTACATAGCAGGGGTGTAAATAATAATCGTTTTGTATCGATGCATCGATTCAAAAGCCAACGATCTGATGCATCGACACGTCTGCAAGAGAATCGATTCATGTTTTTTTTTTCCTCCGGTCTATTTTTATCCATTTGCTCCTGGGCGTAATTCTCCCTCCCGTGCTGCGGTGGCGCTAAACCTATTTTGCCCTCCTACCTCTCTTCCTGGTTATACTCTTACAGCAGTGTGTTGCAGTGAACTTGACACAGACATTTTTAAATTATGCTCAGTATTGAAGCGTGGTCTGTGCTACACGCTGTGGGTCTAGATACGGCCGAGGCGGAGAGGAAGTGGGGGCGAGTTTAGTCCGACGACGGAGGGACATGAGGGCCAAAAAGAGCGGAGATCCAGGTGGAAAAAGGGTCCCAGCGTTCTCGCGCACCTCGCTCTGCTAGCGGGTCAAACTTCACGAGTTGTTTTCCGCAATTTCGGTCATAAAAACAAAACAAGCCGGCCTCCTGTCTGCTGCACTGTTTGCGGTCAGCTGCAATCTGGGAGAGGAGCAGCGGAGCGTCTCTCAAGGGGGCGGTGACGTCGACACTCTGGAGCCGAGGTATTGCATTGAACTCATTGCACTGAAATTGTGCAGTATTTTTGCAGTATTTTTTGATGCAACTTTTCTACTTCTGTAATTTGCTGTTGTTTCTAAAAAAGAAAATGCATAACGTTATTACAGCTTTCATTGATTTATTTCAAACTTGAAACTTTGTTTAGCCTGTAAGGTGTAAAAAAAAAAAAAAAATTAACCGATTAATCTATTAATCGAATCGAATCGTGGTGTATTCTTGAGTATCGAAAATAATCGAATCATTGGGTCAGGAAATCGATACTGAATCGAATCGCCATGATGGATGTGATTTACACCCCTAGTACATAGAGCCCGTCTTTCTAAAAACAACCTCTAGTTTCTATCCAGAAGTGACCCCATACTGCGATAAATGTAAAACCGTCGTAGCTACATTGGCTCATATGTACTGGTCCTGCCCCACTCTGGGTCAGTTCTGGACAGACATTTTCTGTACGATGTTCAGGTTGGCTGCAGTGGTGGTAACACCTGGCCCTCTTCTGGCTCTTTGTGGTTTCAGTGGTGAGGGGTCGCCTTTACCAGCCTCTAAACGTCAGGCACTAGCATTTTGCTCATTGTTAGCGAGGTGTACCAAGTGGAAAGGTGCAGCTCCTCCTACTCACAAACAGTGGTTATATGACCTCATGTCGTGACTGAAACTGGAACAAATTAGATGCCCTCTTCAACACTCAACTGGTAAATTTGAAGAAACATGGCGGCCCTTTATTGATTCATTTCACAACTTGTAATAATGCTCCAGCTAAGTTAAGTTAATTTATTTCCTTAAAATGTTTTCCACTTCTGTTAAGGGAATGAAAGTAGTGTGTGGACCTACTGGCTAGTGACCTGGGTGGGCTAAATGGGAATGTCTGTGTTGGACAAATACTTCTTTGAATTTACAAACTGCATGTACAAAAGAAAAAGAAAATTTCAATAAAAAGAATGTGATTAAAACAAAACACGTGAACTGACCCGTTTGTTTTTCTTTTCTTTCTTTTTTCTGTCTTAATGTTGGCAGTGGGCTTTAGGCTGCCCTGCAAGGCTTTAAACCTGGGTTTAACCAGAGACTAAGCCATTCTCAAGCACATATCAAGGTGCTCATTCTGAGCCTGGATCCAGATTTATTGTTGATTCTGTTCATGGTGGAGAATCCTGCTTCACAGCAGCAGGTTGAGCCAAACATCCTCTAAATGTGCAGGGTCATCTTTGAGCACGCCATTTCACTTTTCTTTCACCAGTTCACCGCAGTTCTTCCAGCAGTCCACACTTTCTCTGCTCTCTTTTTCTCATCGTCTTCTCCTTCTTTCCCATCGCCCGGCTTGCCACAGGTTTGCCTGCTGTGTCTAAAAGTAGCAGCAGCAGCAACCCAGACTGACAGCTCATTGGCTCATTTGGATCACGTGCAGCCTGGAGCCGGACGCACCCCAGGGCTTTACCGTATTAACAGGAGAAGTGGAATAAGTGACATTTAAAAGATTGTGGGTCCAGATCCGGACCGCGGTCCACTAATCCGTGACTCTGCTTTAGACTCTCTACAATCCACTTAACAATTAATTACTAAATCAGTTGTCGTTTTTGTGCAAACTGTGCCCACCGGGACTTAAGAAACAAGTCCGTACGTCAGCTACTTCCACTTTAAATTTAAAGCATCTGAGCTATGATGGGAAACTGAATCAGGAACGGAAGAAAACATTTTGATCCGGATCTTTTCAGCAGAACCTGAATGTTCCTTTTATGTTTCTGAAGTTCTGTGTAATTAGGCAAAATAAAGGCTTCACTGCACATCCAGTAAACCTTGACTGCATCCAGTATTTTCCATTTCTTTCTATATATTATGAGGTTCTATTGTGGCTTCATTAAACAAATGAACTTAAACTAGTTCATGTACAGTTTCGTGAACTTATTTTTCTTTTTGTTTTCAGTTTTTAGTGGCTCGTGTTTTGTACAGGCTGAAAGGAAAGGGGGTATGAGAGACATGCGGCAAAGGACCACAGGCCGGATTTGAAACCGGGTCGGCCGTGTTGAGGACTAATGCCTCCGTAACCACTGCTCCACCTGCACGACCCGCTTGTTGCTTTTTTAACTATAAACTGGCACATTGTCAACCTGTATGTTAGATCCAGTTCCAACCAGGTTATTTAAGGAGGTATTCCCTTTGATTTCCTCCTCCATTTTAGATGTGATTAATCTATCTCTGTTACAGGGATATGTACCTAAGGCTTTTAAGGTTGCTGTAATTAAACCATTACTCAAGAAGCCATCTCTTGACCCAGATGACTTGGTCAATTATAGACCTATATCTAATCTTCCTTTCTTAAGCCAGGCGTACACTCTACCATTTAGCCACTGTGCTTGAAGGTTTGCTCATTGGAAGAGGCTACTTCACCTTGGGACTGACTATGGTGTCCTCATCATTCTGTCGGATGTTGTCGTCTATGAAGATGTGCTGAACATGCTGGTCAAAGGGGTCAATCCACAGCGGTTTCCCTCCTCGTATGGAGAAGGTGTTGCTAGCCCACCTGGATGCAGAAACCAGGATAAACAATCATTAAAAAGAGAAGAGGAGAAGAGTGGTGCTGTGTTTGTGCTGCAGCATCTAAATGGGTACCAGTCAAAGTGGTCCTGGAAGCCCCCCAGACCCTGCACCGAGCTCAGGTACTGGTAGAGTCCTCTCTCTCCATTGCTGGTGGACAGGCGGTCCTCGGCGCGGCTCAGGACTATCCCTCTTCTGCTGCAGCGGATCTTTCCTGGGGTCATGTCCACGCTGAGCTGAGGCACAGGAGAACAAAGGAGCAGAGGTCAAAGAGAAGGCTCTGGGATGGACGGTGTTAGAAGCTATGCAGCTAAAGCGCTGAAAAATAGACACTAATAAAGAAAAACAGGTGAAGTCTAGAAACCGATGAAAGGATGATTTATTTCCATCCCGTTTTCTCCGTCTCTCAACCCACAGCTGAACCGCAGGTTCAATTTTCCAGTGCTCTGTGCTTTGGACACGCTTCCTACTTCACACCATCTGTTCAGATGGTTTTCATTTTTTTGTTAGTTTGTTTTTTTAACAGTGTACCGTCTGGCAATAAGAATAATCGTCTTGATGCCAAAAAGAGTCCAACAGATTTTATTTTATCAAGTGGAGCAGTACGGCTATCACCATAGTGTTCAGCTTGGTTTATGCATGTAAATGGCTTTATTATAATCCTTGGGGGGCCTTGGCAAAAACCACGGCAGGTGCAGTGCATGGACGCCCGCGGCGTTCCGTGTTCAGTGCAACCTCGGTGTAAGGAGAAGATTTGACAGCTGCACATGTGGGACCTTCATAGACCTCCTCCAAGGTTTATTCTGTCAACTCACTGCACGGCCTCATGGGGACAACTTCTGCATTTTTCACTGATGGACCTGTTTTTTCGGGGGTTGAATTGGCAGGAAGTGCCATCCAACACATGTTGACACAACATCAAGCTGACATGTATGTTAATAGTTTAGTCATGTGCACGAAGGGTGAGCAGGTTTCTGCAAGACAACATGGAGGGCCTCAAGTCAGCTCCACTCCTGCTTACCTTGAGCTCAGGCAGATCAGGGAACAGTGGATGAAGCCCCTCCTTCAGCGCCCGACTCATAGCCCTCAGCACGCGAGGCAGGTCTGATCCGAACGTGCGGAAAACAATGGCGAACTCTCGTCCTTCCTGTGCCAGGTCTCTGATGAGCTGGAAGAAGGAAGGGAGGATCCAGTGGTAAAGCCGCCCATCCTCCCCTCTGACCGACAGCTGTGGGTCTTTCTGTAGAACACAAAGACAGGAAACGATAACAAGATAAATCTGAGCCACAATCAGACATCATCTTTCCCTCAGAGCACTTCGCAGGTCTCTGCACCACATCGCACTTACCTTGGCGCCCTCAGGCCAGCGGAGCAGCTCTAGATGTTCCTCCAAAAGTCCTCGGAAGCGTCGCCCAGCAACAGAGGTGAAGCACGGCGAGCGTCCGAACTGAGAGTAGTAGCTGGCAGCGCCGCTGCAGGGAGGAAACATGGAGGCGGAGTCACTCAACCATTCCCACTCTCCTACCGCAGAGAAAAAGCAGAGGAACAAATCAGCCAGGAGAGCAGGAGAGTCAATGAATGATGAGATTATCATTTTTAGATGTTGGTAAAACACCCATGGCTGCTCAGAGATGAAAGAAACTTCTGTAAATTATAGGGCTTCAGCTAAGGATTATTTTGATAATCGGCTAATCTGTTGATTATTTTTTCGATTAATCGATAAGTAATCAGATAGCCAAAGGTTCCTTAAAGATTTTATACAGAATTAAACAAAGTGAAACAAAATGTTTTTGACTTGAGGACTTCTGAATAGAGCAGATTGACAGGAGAAAAGTTTTTTTTTTCTTTAATCTTAAATGCAAAATTCCAAAACAGTTTGAAGTCGTTTCTCTTCCATCCATCAAGCTTTTTCAATCCAAAATGTCAGAAATAGTGTTGAGTTGCAGGTTTTATACAGCAGCCCAACAAAGCCTTGTTTCTGTTTAGAAAACATGCAAATAGAAACGGATGAACAGGTCCACCCCTTTGGAACGAGGCTCGTTTGGTTGTTTCTTTATGTTAGCCTGCAATGCTTACGGCAAATATATATATATATATATATATATATATATTTCCAGACACTTTTTTTTCTTTAACTGCAACTAAGAACACAAAACTGAAGGAGGAAAAGCAGTTTATAAAAATATAAAACATGATGTTTTCAATACTGAGAACAAATAAGCAAAATCACAATTGCGTTACCCGAACAGTTAATTAATTACATAGTAATACTAGTTACCATAGTCATGACATACATTCCAAAAAAATAGTAATAGTTTACACAATATCAGCAATAGTAGAGAAATATCCAAAATTGGTGACGGACAAATACCAGCAACGGGAAGAAGAACTCCAAGCACACATCATCATACACTAACATACATCTGAATATACTGTGACCTGATCAACAGTTTTAAAAGGATTTTAAAGCTGTGAATATTGTTGCATTGTTTATGTTGTGAACTTAAGCTGTTCCAGAGTTTCACTCCACAATACAAATATATAAAAACTTTTCCGAGTCGTTTGAACTCTGGGTAATGGGAACTCATCATAGCCTCTCAGATTATCAACCGTCTCTCAAAATTAAAATTTGTTTTCTAGATTTTCAGGCAGCGTTTTTTTTTAAATGCTTTGTATAAAATAATAGAAGTATAATATAGGTCCTTCTAAAATATTAGCATATGGTGATAAAGTTCATTATTTTCCATAATGCAGGCATCCCCAACCTCGGTCCTCGAGGCCCGCTGTCCTGCAGGTTTTAGGTTTCCCTGCTTTAGCACAGCTGATTATAATGTTTGCAGTAGACCAAAAGCCTGTTAATCAGCTTTCAATTAAAATCAGCTGTGCTGAATATCTCAATATGTGAGATATGGAGGAATCAAGGTAGACGAGGACGAAGATAATCCACATCTAGGTTTGATTGGTTTAATTCAGCTTTTTTGTTTTTTGATTGTCTGAGGTGACGCTTCAATGACAATTTATTATCAATTATAACTCCCAAAAATATGTTTTCACTCACATTTACAATGTATTTGGTACACCTTCAATAATAATTGGTAATTCCTAATTAATCTTAAAATGAGCCTAAAACATTACTTTTGTATTTAGTGTGGGAGCCCCATTTTAACAGATTGAACCTGTCAGCTAACTCTGTAGCCGGTCACCAGCTGTCGATGCAGTATAAGGCCCAGGCTTCAGATTGGTTTTATTTTTTTATTTTGAGAATGAAGTCATAACATGACTAGAATAAAGTTGTAATAATATTAGAATGAGAGTGGAGGGGGGGTTCTTACCGCCTTCGCTCATCCGCCCCCAGGTGACGGTGGTGAGGAAGTAATCCAGAGCAGCTACGGTCCCCTGTCCGGTCACCGAGTCCGACACCAGGATGGTGTTGTTCAGGTCCATGTGAAGGACTAACTTCTTCCTCGGTGCCTGCTTCTCGGAGCCCAGTCCCGGAGGGACTGACGCCGCCGGGTCACGCGCTGCTGGCGGCCGCTCAGACTCTCTGGTACCTCGGTCCTCCGTCCCTTCGTGTTCGTCCGCCATGACAGCGCAGCGACCAGGCAGGAAGTTACTAGCTGACTCGCTGCCTCATCCATGAGGTGGTTTCCAGCAGAATTACCGAGAAACATTCCAGAAACTACCGACAGCGGATATTCACCGGTAGCTACTTCCTCATTCTTCTTTTTTATGGGATTGTATTGGCGGTTGGCTCGCAACGAAACGGTGCATTACCGCCACCAACTGGTATGGAGTGTAGATCTGAATGGCTACTACATACTTTTTTTTAATTTTTATATAAACTTTATTATTTACCATACACAACAATACAAAATTGCATTGTGAACATATCACAAAACAACAAAAACATATGCCGGGGGGGGGGGGCATTAACAGAGAACAATAAAAGTATAATAAGAAATGATAAAATACTATTGTTTAAAGAAAAACAGTACCAAAGGTGACAAAAATACCAGATGCCACAGTGCTACTACCTACTTACACTGAACAAAACCGACAACAAAACAAAAAACAACAAAACCAAAATAAGATTCAAATTCTCTGTTACATTTATTAATCTAAGACAATGAAAAACAATTAAATAGCACCTATCTCTTGAGTTCTTTCTAAGGATTTATATTAAATTAAAGTGTATTCTCTCTTTTTTAAGATTTTGAACCAATTGCTCACAGTATTCACACCTACCAGTGTTGTGTTTACCTATTTTAAATAAAGTGCTGTTGAATCATTTTTGCCCAAATCTAAGTCTTGATTTAATTGTTCTCTTCTGTGCCTTCCTACACATCTCATTTCTCCCACTCCCTGTGAAACCACCATCCTTTCCTCTCTTCTTCCCATTGCTTTTGCCACCTTTCCTTCAGTGTCTGTTTAATGATGCTCTTTGTTTCCATCTAACTGATTGTAACTGACAGATCAATGGCTTCTCTTGTTGTAGCCTCCTTTGCAGCCTTATCTGCCATTTCCTTTAACTCCCCCATGTGCTGGTACCCATAAAAATATGACTGTTATACCCATCATTTGAATTCTGTATAATTTGCATGTTTACAAGCGATACAAGGCTTTGTCTATATAAGACTCAAACTCACTGCGGATCCAGACATTTGAATTGAGAAAGCTTCCTGAAGAGGTGGAGAAACGTCTTCAAATCTTTGAAACCAAGTCCAGTGGATATTTTTTGAACTTTTACGGAATGACTATGACCTGGATGAATGAGAATCTTCATCAGCAATTCTGTATAATGTTTGCTGGATTTCAATCACAATATCTGCTCTGCTGTCTGAGTGACTTCTCTGTAAAGTGATTAGTGATGACGATGAATCTGAACAAAAAATCCCTCTCAGTGTTCTTATTTCATCTACCCATTGTGCTGCAAACAGAATTGCTTGCATTTCTGCTGTGAATACTGAGATATTATCATTGGTTCTCTTTCCTATTATAATATGAAACTCTGGCAGAATAAAAGATACTCCTATCTTGTTAACTAAACTCTTTGATGGATGAAACTGTAGTAACTATTAATATATACCTGTATTATATGTGAATTCAAAATACACCCCCTATCCTTCTTTTTCTTTTCTAATAGTGTCAGATCTACTTTCGCTTCAGGTAGTATCCAAGGTGGTACTGCTGGTAGTGATACTGTTGGACTGAACTTTAAATCAGTTAATTCAAACTCCATTTCTCTTTGTTTAACTGTCCACCTAAAGCTTTTACTCTCCTTCTTCTCCATTTCCCAACAAGATTTTAAAGTGCTTTGTACTGGATGATCTTCACTATGGCTCTGTAAATTAGCCCAATAATTCAGAGATAACTGAATTCTTCTTAACTCAAGAGGCCTTTCACCCATTTCCACCTGTAGTGCTGCCGTTGGAGTTGTTTTAAAAGCCCCTGTACATAATGTCAAAGCCTGAGACTGGATGTTGTCCAAATTTTTTAGAGATGTACTTGATGCTGATCCATACACAACACACCCATAATCCAGTACTGATCTAATTAGTCCACAGTAAATTGCCTTCAATGCTTTTCTATCAGCTCCCCAATCACTTCCCACCAAGCATCTCATAACATTTAACGCCTTCCTACATTTGTACAGTACTTTCTGGATGTGTATGCTCAATGTTATACCCTCTACAAACCATAGCCTCAAAAACTTAAATTGTTTACTCTTTTTAATTTTTGAGTATACAATTTTAGTTTTACGTCAGTACCAATTCATTTCTTTGTAAAAAAACATTGTCTTTGTCTTTTCTACAGAGAATTTAAAACCCCATTTATATGACCACTCCTCTATTTTTTGAATTGCATCTTGTAGTTTACTTACAATAAATTTCGGATTTCTTTCCCTCTTCCAAATTGCCCCTATGGAGGACCAATTCTGCCATATTTAAAAATAAATACAGAAATAAATAGATGCTTAATAAATAAATAAGCATACAATTAATTGCCACCAAAAATACATAAACAAATAAATGTAAGTAGAAATTAAATTATACAGTGAGACATAAATGTATATAACTTTTTTAATTAGCTTCTTTATTTATTTGCCTTTGTAATATTTACCTTATTTATTTTTTTGTCCTTTATAATCTTCAACTTTATTTTTAATAGTAAGTATTTATTTATGTGCATGTTATAATAGTTTTGTCTGTTTTATTCTTCCTTTGTATTTTTTTACTCTAGATATTTCGTTGCTGCTATTTATTTCTGCCTGCCCCTTTCTCTATGCATTTCTGCCTCATTATGCAAATGAGGAGGGGGCGTGTCCAGACGAGCTGCCGGTAGCTTCGGAGCCCCGCTGGGTGCCGCGGTCCTCTCAAGTTCGGAACATTTACTTTTAAATTACGCATTAAATCTGTGAATGGGCCATATGGTGATGGTTAAAAGTATAATGTTCCCGCCTCAAATAATCTTAAAAAGTACTTTTATTGAACAACAGCAACAGAAAAGAGAACATTTAACTTAGTAGTCTGAGCTCTGTGAGTTAAGAAGATGGGCCGCCAACCAATGAGCAGAAGTTGACTCTATGACACACGCCCTCCTCTTTCCCATGAAGCTGCCTGGGATGCACGTTGTAAGGGGCAGCGCTGCCTCTTTCTGGATCCCTGAGCAGTAGTTTGCGGGCCCCTCCAGGGTGCCAGAGCCACAGTTGGCGGCCCCCTTCAGCGTTACAGAGCCGCAGTCAGTGGCCCCCTCCTGGGTTCCACAGAGCCACAGTTGGCGGCCCCCAAGGTTCCTGCTGCAGAGACGCTATCCTCCAAGGTTCCTGCTGCAGAAATGCCGTCCTCACAGTCGTCCTCCTTCGTTGCTGTCCTCTATAGACCCTCCTGCTTTGTCTCCAGCCTCCAGACCGGTCTCAAGAGATTCTGCCTCATCTCCGGCCTCACAGCTGGCCTCCAAAGACTCGTCCTCATCTCCGGCCTTACGGGCCAACAAGACTTTTCCTCGTCTTTGGCCTCACAACCAGCCTCCAGAGACTTTTGGTTGTCCTCGCCCTTTGTTTTCTAGTTTTGTTGGTTTAATTCCTATTTTATTGTGTTTTCTGGTTGTATTTGAGTTCTTAGGTTTTTCTTTGTTGCCCTCTGTTGCCCTCTTGTGTTGGTCCCCTTTTCCCTAGCTCCCTTCTAGAAGCCTCTGTTTACACTTGCTCCCAATCAGCTCATTAGTCCTGTCTTTGTTCAGTCAGCCATAAATACTCTCCCTGTGCAGATCCTTAGTGCTGGTTCCTCGTCTTTCCTCGTCTTTCCCTGGCTCCTTGTGCATGTTTTCCCTGATGTATCCATGGTTCTGGTTTGTTTTACATTTATTGTTGGATTTTTGGATTCCTGCCTCTGTTGCCTGTAAGTTCTCATTTAAAACTACAATAACTTACCTCTGCCTCAACTACCTTAGGAGGTGTCTTCCATTTTGACCTTGGGACTTCCAGCCCATACTCATGGCAGATGTTCCTGTACACTATGACAGCTACCTGGTTGTGGCGTTCCATTTATGCACTTCCTGCCTGCATTCCACACCCTGCTGTTATGTGCTGTATTGTTTCAGAGGCATCTTTGCACAGTATGCACCGGGGGTCCTGCCTGGTGTGGTAGACCCCGGCCTCTATTGATCTTGTACTGAGTGCCTGTTCTTTTGCTGCCATAATTAGTGCCTCTGTGCTGTCCTTCAGTCCAGCCTTTTCCAGCCACTGGTAGAATTTTTTTATATCAGCCACTTCTTCTATTTGTCTGTGGTACACGCCGTGCAGTGGCTTGTCCCTCCATGATGGTTCTCCTTCATCTTTCTTGTCCTCACTTTCGGTTTTCTCCTGCCTGAGGTATTCACCAAGCCATTTGTCTTTGAGGGCCATTTTTCTGATGTACTCCTGGATCTTAGTTGTTTCATCCTGGACAGTGGTCTTGACACTCACTAGCCCTCGGCCTCCCTCGCTACGCTTTGTATACAGTCTCAGGGTGCTGGATTTGGAGTGAAACCCTCCATGCATTGTGAGGAGCTTTCTCATCTTGATGTCAGTAGCCTCTATCTCCTCTTTTGGCCAGTTTATTATACCAGCGTGGTATCTGATGACTGGTAGGGCATATGTGTTGATGGCTTGGATCTTGTTTTTCCCATTCAGCTGACTTTTCAGGACCTGCCTTACTCTTTGTAGGTATTTAGCTGTGGCAGTCTTTCTTGCTATCTCCTCGTGGTTTCTGTTAGCTTGTGGCACCCCAAGGTATTTGTAGCTGTCCTTAACATCTGTAATGTGGCCTTCTGGTAGTTCAACCCTCTCGGTTCTGATCATCTTCCCTCTCTGTGAGACCATGCAACGGCACTTGTCCAGTCCGAATGACATTCCAATGTTGTTGGTGTCAATCATCAGTGAGTCGATGTTTTACTTACTCCTGGTATACAGCTTGATGTCATCCATGTAGAGGAGGTAACTGATGATTTATCCGCTTTTTGATTGGTATCCATAGCCAGTCTTTGTGATGATCTTGTTGAGGGGGTTAAGGCCTATGCAAAACACCAGTGGGTATAGTGCATCGCCTTGGTATATGCCGCACTTGATGGTGACTTGTGCACTTGGCTTTGCGTTGGCTTCCAGACTTGTTTTCCACAGCTTCATTGAGTTATTGATGAAGGCTATTAGTGTCCTGTTGATCTTGTACATTTCCAAGCATTCCAGTATCCATGTATATGGCATTGAGTCGTAGGCTTTCTTATAGTCAATCCAGGCTGTGCACAGATTTGTCTGCCTGGTCTCACAGTCTCGAGTGACTGTGGTGTTACTGCCTGTTCCCTTCTGGGAAGAGTGCATGTATTGAGCCATGGGCCTACTCATCTTAGCTGCTATGATGCCTGACAGTAGCTTCCATGTGGTACAGAGGCAAGTTATTGGCCGGTAGTTGGATGAGATTGTTTCCTTCTGGGGACCCTTCATGATCAGAATTGTCTCTCCTTGGGTTAACCATTCTGGGTGGGTTCTGGATCTCGGATCACATGGCTCTGACTCTGGACTGACTATTGATTCCGTACTCTTGTTGAATTTTAAGTCTTCCGTTTTCTGGTCATGACAGTCCAGTGGGTTCAACTCTTTAAACGAGACGACTGAGTTGGGGGGAGACAAACAGACCCATCCCAGCCCTGCGCATATCCCAATGGGCAACTACAGTAGAAGAGAGTTCTGCCTCTCTCAAAGAGCTGGGTTCCAGAGCCAGGCTTTGTGTGAAGCAGCCCGAATATTTCTAGTTGCTATACCTCCACCTCCTGTACTAGCTCAGACTCCTTCCTCCCAGCAAGATGACAGACGGCTGAACCAAAACTGAAGTTTCGTCCATGCTGCTCCAGGCTGGGTGACAAATAAAGTAACCACTGAACATTCCACATCCCCAGAACCAGTTAAAGTTTCCCCTGACTGCTTCCCAGTCCTCTTAGCACCATCCCCTCATGGTTGTCCCTGCAGGTGGTGGGACCGCTGGGCAATGGCATCCTACAACCTTTGCTTGTTTGAGTCCCGCGAGAAGGAACATGGACAACCATAAGACATTTGCTGATGAACCCCTTCCTCAGACTTTACTCCACAATGAGGTTGTGGCTCTGCCATATACCAGGAGATTTCATGTGCCCAATTTTATTTTAGTCGTCATAAGGGCTTTTTGAAGTTTTTTTTTTAACTGCTCTTTGCCTGACCGATCACCCAGCGCCTGTTTACCTTGGGAGACTATGGGACATTAAAGCCCCCAATAATATAGCTTCTGGCATGATCCACGTACTAAAACCCTTCCAACAATGTTAAGGTGGCAGTGGAAAGGGGGGGCGGTCCCGAATGTAAATATAAACCTAACATTTTCAGAATTAACAATTTCTCCCCTAGAAGGAAAGTGTCAGCTTTTAACAATGTATTTTATGCATAAACAAAACAATGAACAACTCAATAAGTTAATACATTTGTCTAAAGGTGAAAAATAACTGGTTAAATGATGAACTGCAAACTAAACTAGCTTCAGTTACAATAAAAATAATAAAAGAAATAAAAAGTTATGCGCTCAAATGAATTTATTTGAAAAGATACAGTCATGTTAAGGAGTCAACAAAAAAATTATTTTAAAGTTTTTTATGTATATTGATAGTGACACACCTTAGACTACCTACCTTAAAGAAGGCTGTTAATTCTATCATATTTCAAAAATGTAAAACATGAAGCTTTACAGTTAGTCCACATGTTATCAGATATTAGACTCTGAAGAAAAGCAACAACTTAGTTCTGTAATTTTCTAGAAAAAAACATATATCCAGAAAGTTCCTTTAGATGTTTGAGCTTATTAGAAAGCCATTGGTCAAAGTTACTAACGACTTAGATAAGAAATGTTTGTTTGCTTTGTTACCTAGAAACTATTTTTCTCTAAAGAAATCAGTAGCAGTTGTCAGAACTACAAACACATCCTAAAGACTGAAATGTTTTATTCTGTAACATGATTGGTTGGACGTTAACAAAAAAAACAACAAAGAAATTTAGTAGAGTAAAAAGGGGCGGAGCTTTGGTATTCTTTGGACCAGGATTGATCCTTTTATCCCACAAAACTAGGGTTTGAGGACCACTTTCTTGCACTTTTCCAGGCAGGACGTCTCGGAAGAACGGCAGTATATCTTTACAGTCAAAAGGCCTCAAAAATTATGTAGTTAATCTAGAGCCCCATTTTCACTAGCCTTTTGAAACCCTGTTGAGAATGGTCCAAGCACGGTAACCGAGGTACCTGTTGAGTGTAAATGGAAAGCAGGTGAACTAGACTGTGCCAGAAAAAACTGAACCGCACTAAATCTAGCATTAGTTCAAAAGTGGAAAAAAATTTAAATCTAGATAAGTCATTTGTTCTTGGATTGATGAGGTACAGTGGGGCAAAAACGTATTTAGTCAGCCACCAATACTGCAACTTCTTCCACTCAAAAAGATGAGAGAGGCCGGTAATTTTCATCATAGATATACCTCAACTATGAGAGACAAAATGAGAAAAAAAAATCCAGAAAATCACATTGTCTGATTTTTAAAGAATTTATTTGCAAAATATGGTGGAAAATAAGTATTTGGTCAGTTACAAACAAGCAAGATTTCTGGCTCTCACAGACCTGTAACTTCTTCTGTAAGAGGCTCCTCTGTCCTCCACTCGTTACCTTCATTAATGGCACCTGTTTGAACCCGTTATCAGTATAAAAGACACCTGTCCACAACCTCAAACAATCACACTCTAAACTCCACCATGGCCAAAACTAGAGAGCTGTCAAAGGACACCCGAAACTAAATTATAGACCTGCACCAGGCTGGGAAGTCTGAATCTGCAGTAGGTAAACAGCTTGGTGTGAAGAAATCAACTGTGGGATCAATTATTAGAAAATGGAAAACATACAAGACCACTGATAATCTTGCTCGATCTGGGGCTCCACGCAAGATCTCACCCCGTGGGGTCAAAATGATCACAAGAACGGTGAGTAAAAATCCCAGAACCACAAGGGGGGACCTAGTGAATGACCTGCAGAGAGCTGGGACCAAAGTAACAAAGGCTACCATCAGTAACACACTACGCCGCCAGGGACTCAAATCCTGCAGTGCCAGACGTGTCCCCCTGCTTAAGCCAGTACATGTCAAGGCCCGTCTCAAGTTTGTTAGAGAACATTTGGATGATCCAGACGATGACTGGGAGAATATCATATGGTCAGATGAAACCAAAATAGAACTTTTTGGTAAAAACTCTACTCGTCGTGTTTGGAGGAGAGAGAATGCTGAGTTGCATCCAAAGAACACCATACCTACAGTGAAGCATGGGGGTGGAAACATCATGCTTTGGGGCTGTTTTTCTGCTAAGGGACCAGGATGACTGATCCGTGTGAAGGAAAGAATGAATGGGGCCATGTATCGTCAAATTTTGAGTGAAAACCTCCTTCCATCAGCAAGGGCATTGAAGATGAAACGTGGCTGGGTCTTTCAGCATGACAATGATCCCAAACACACCGCCCGGGTAACGAAGGAGTGGCTTCGTAAGAAGCATTTCAAGGTCCTGGAGTGGCCTAGCCAGTCTCCAGATCTCAACCCCATAGAAAATCTTTGATGGGAGTTGAAAGTCCGTGTTGCCCAGCGACAGCCCCAGAACATCACTGCTCTAGAGGAGATCTGCATGGAGGAATGGGCCAAAATACCAGCAACAGTGTGTGAAAACCTTGTGAAGACTTACAGAAAACGTTTGATCTCTGTCATTGCCAACAAAGGGTATATAACAAAGTATTGAGATGAACTTTTGTTATTGACCAAATACTTATTTTCCACCATATTTTGCAAATAAATTCTTTAAAAATCAGACAATGTGATTTTCTGGATTTTTTTTTTCTCATTTTGTCTCTCATAGTTGAGGTATATCTATGATGAAAATTACCGGCCTCTCTCATCTTTTTAAGTGGGAGAACTTGCACTATTGGTGGCTGACTAAATACTTTTTTGCCCCACTGTAAAAGAGAAATTTTGCCAATGGAAAAAGACAGTTTACACTTAAAATAAGAAAACTCAACTGCATTGTCCTTTTTCAAGTGCATATTATCTAATTATCTTAATTTAAGAGTTAAAAAATTAATTCCATTGGCAAACTACCTCATTTACCTACTCAGATTAAGGGCAAATACACCTAATTTAAGAAATTTTTACTTATTTCCAGATTGTTTTTCCAGTGGGCTCTGCACAGTTCATCCGTTAATAACAAAGAGCGCATAAGCAGACCAAGTCATCTCTTATTTACAGTCAGCTGACTTATTTCCTGGGTTTTCCGGTGTGCTCAGCTTTGCAATTCACAGATTTCTCCACCTGTTCACAGCAGGAACTTCTTCTCCCCCTTCTTAATAAATGGCATCAAAAGAGCATGGTATGACCTGGGATGATGCCGAGACAGAGGCTCCCATTAAAATTTTGGCAGAGGACGCTATCTAATCACATAGGTTCCTGAATGTTATGGGCACCGACATCTTTGCTTGTGTAATTAACGCCTTGAGAGCTGTAGTTTGATGGACTTCTGATAGGAGGCGAGGAACCGTGCTAGCGTGATGTGTAAATGGTCGTAAGAACCAAACTCGGTCCGAACTCGGCATCGAACGGTTTCAGAGGGGTAGTGGGAATGGGGTATTCGATTTACCAGAGCACTTTAATTAGACTGATGGGTATCCTGGTTTCTTTTAAGATTTTTCAGATACATTTATTCAACCATGCTTAGTGTGATGGTGGGATTGCCTTCGAGTCAATGAGTCGATGCAATCAGCTGGATTTCCTGAGATAGAAAACTTTGAATCAATTTGACTTTATGATCTGGTGAACTGGAAAGTGACCTGAGATGACATGTGTTGTGAATTGGCGCTATAGAAATAAACTGAATTGAATTCATTCTTTTCACACTCTTATCTGGAAGCAGCCGCCATTTTTAAGACTGCAGGAAGATAGGAGGAGCTAGCTGAAGAGAATCAAGCCCCTGGGTCATAGACGGACAGTTCTAAATGCACCAAGGCTTTTACTTTACTGCTTTGTGTTTTGAAACAACTATCTTTTTATTAATATTTTATTATTATTTTATTAGTTCACTCAGTCTGTTAATCTTTCTTTTCCTATGAAATGGAAGTGTCTTGCTTGATAAGGTTCATACTAATGGGACTCTATGCAACTCCAAGATCAGCACTGCAGTCACAACTCAAACCAATCAGCTTTGATTGTAGTTTCTGGATGCCTGATGCATTAAACTACGCTATCTGGAGCAAATTAAATTAAGTAATTGTCACGTCTTGGTTATGGTTTAGAGGACCCAAATGCAGAGGCAGAGGTGATTTATTGGTGTTTTAATGGTAACACAAACAATAGGGGGGCAAAATCCAAAAATACAACTTCAAATGTTACACAGACCAGAATCACAGAGACATCAAGAGAAACGCGCACAAAAAGCCAGGGAGAGACGAGGTGAGAGGACACCAGCGACGACAGGACCAGCAACGACAAGGAACCAACAGGGAGTGAGAGCAGAGGGAGAGCATATATAGCTGACAGAGACAAAGGGAGGGCTAACGAGCTGACAAGGAGCAGGTGTGAGGAGACAACGAGGGAGCCAAGGGGAAAGGAACACACACACACACACACACAAGAGGGCTACAAAGGACAACAGAAAAACATGAGAACTAACATAAATCTAGCAATTACAACAAAAAAGGAATTAAATCAATAAAACTAGGAAACATAGAGCAAAGTAAAGCACAATATAACCAAAACCATGACAGTAATTAGTCAACGTGAAACCTTCCAGGTTCTGTTTGCCTTCTCAATAAAGTAATGGCTTCATTTTGTGTCCTGGAGCTTTCAATGATGTGAAAAGTAGATTTTATTTCTGCAGTGAGTAATTGTAGTTCATGTGAAAGCTTTCCATAGTAAAACATGATGTATATTATCATGCAAATAAGAAATAAAAGAGATGAGTAAAATGTGAATAGAAGAAGAATTTGAATCCAAAACTGTGATTTGTCTTTGTATGTACAGGACTTCAACATCTAGAAAACAGGAGAGGCACTGTGCTGCTGTCGGCTGCCGGCTCTTCAGCATAGAAATGGGAGTAGGTGAGCCACTTCACTGGGCAGTCTCTGAAAACATCAATTGTGAAGGATACATTATTTTTAGCTGCAGGAATAGAGTAACAACACCAAATATTATTCTCCGCCGTTTGGAAATCTTAAAATATTTTTACCGGTGATACTTCTGTCCTTTTCTTCTCTGGTATTCTGGTTCATCCACGGTCCACACAGCTCCCTTCTCTCCTTCCACTCGTACAAAACATTTGTGAAGGCTCAGATTGTGACGTATTGCATTCTATGGAAAAAATGAGAACTATGTTAACTATGTTTTGATTTAGTAAGAGAGGTCAGAGAAGTAAAGAAAGTGTAGGTGTTTAACCTTCCATGTAGCTGTGTTGTGTCTGAAGTAGAAGAACATGGTAGTAAACCAATTGTAAATCTCACTCAGAGTCCTCTGTTTGTCTGGAGACTCCAAGATCGACTGCAAAGTGTCACATAAAACAGCAGGTTTTTACAAAAGAGTCCCCACATGTACATTTAGACCAGTCAATAGGTAACTAATATTTTTTTTTTTACTGTTATGTGAAACTTCACACCACTGTTTTGTATTATTATTTTCTCTTTTATAAAATTAAATGTAATTACCCATCTTATCAGGTAAGCATAGGTGTATGGAGGCCGGATGTTGTTGTATTTGTAGCATTCAATACCCGGGAACAGATCTGCAAAACAATGAGTACATATCAGGAAAAAATCCAAGAGGGATTTTTGATCCCCTTGTATACTCATTAGATTAAACACAGTAATGATCAGAATCCAAAGGGTTTGCATTGCTTTTTGCATAGCTGGGTCATGCTGCAAGCTTGAATGAAGTTTTTTCACAGTACGAGCAGGATGTCCTTGTCATACCAGGCAAAAATAAAGCAATTACACTTAGATAACTTTTATTGTCATAGAGTGTATACAAAACAAAATTTCATTTAGTACAGAAATGGGGGGGTGAGGGGTCATTGATGATGTCACGGGCTCGGGACACGCAGCGGTGGGATGAAATGTCTTTAATGGAGGGAAGAGGAGCCCCCATGATCCTCTCTGCTGTTCTCACCTTCTTCCAGTCTGAGGCGCTGCAGCCTCCACACCACACAGTGGAACCCCAGATTATTTGATTTCTTTTTAGAGAAAACAACTATCTTCTAATGTTCAGTGTTCTTGTTTTGCTGCTCCTTGTTGCTCCAAATGCAGTGTTTATGAATCTGAAGCTGTTTGGTGGCAAGAGGAGAAGCCAAATTCTTTCCTCTGATCGATTCTCAAAAACCTTTCCTTTGACTCTGCTCAGGTGTCAAAAGGTACGTATGTACACCATTTGTTTATCCTTCCAGACTGTCAGAAACATCACTGTATGCTATAGATAGGATTAAAGCATTAGGTTAGTTTCACCACTGTACAGTGACGGCCCTTATAAAGGTATTCAGTGATATCTGTATAAATTCAGACCCCTGCGCTGCTTTTATTGGACCTTGGTGCAGCATTTAACGCTGTTGGCTCATTCTGTAAGAGCATCTGGAAAATGTGGCACCCTTCTTGGTCCAGCATTGGGCTGCTTTAAATCCCACCAAACTAGATAACTTTACATCAGAAACTACAATAGTCACATGCGATCAGCTCCAATTGGTCCAAAACAATGTAACTTGACTCTAAAATGGAGCGTACAGAAAAGCTCTTATCACTACAATTTGAATGTCTTCTCACCAGGTATCTGTACATTTTATGGCTAATTTTAAAAAATCTTCAGAATCCCTTTCAATTCCATTTCAGGGAACTAATATCTGAAAGCACAAACTCAAGCTGCAACCCTCAGGTCTACGCTCAGGCTGAAGGAGCAGAGAGAAAACTCTCTGCTACGTTACATATTTTAACAAGCTTCCTTTAAGAAGTTTCCCTGAAGTAGCATCTTATTTCAGTTTCTCAATATCAGTGAGCCAATAAGGAAAAGCTGATATCTTACTGGTCTTTGAACTGGTTTAAACAGTGTGTGAGGAAAGCGGCAGCCTCACTCCTTATCAAAAACCAACAGAAGAACAACTCCTCTTCTGACCTCCATGCTTTTGAGAAGTAAATTCAAAGCCTTGGTTTTAACCCTTAGGGTGCTAAATCTAACAAGAAACATTTTGGAGCTTTGGATCCTGTAAGTCCGTCTACGACCCTGAGGTCATGAGTCTAAAGATGTTGATGTTTGTAGAAGCAGTTTCGTTCGGGGTGGGGGCTCTGCATGGTGCGTGCTGGCCAGCCAGAGTTGTCTCCCCCTTTTTTTTTTCTTCTTTTTTTTTTCCACGACCACTATTGAGCATTTTTTCTTTGAATAAACTTTACATGCACAAGTGCACTCTAGCAAACAACTACAGGTGCTTGGTTCCAGGTACTCAGAGATTCACTTCCATACAGAAAGCCCACATTCATATCTTCAGGTAACACAGAGTACATATCAGATTACATAATACTACTTCAGCGATAGTTTCAAGGTGTTACTTCAAGGCTGGACTATTGTAATTCTTTACTATCGGGAAGTCCACAAACTGTAGTTAAAAGCTTTCAGCTGATCCAAAATGCTGCAGCCAGAGTCTTGATGAAAATGAAAAAGAGAGATCATATCTCTCCTATCCTGGCTTCTCTTCATTGTCTTCCTGTTAAATCCAGAATAGAATTTAAAATCCTCCTTCTCACATATAAAGCCTTAAATGGCCAAGCTCCATCTTTTGTTCTGCTCTCTCTGCTTTTTCTCATAGTAGCTTCATCTGGTCTGCTCCTGTTTGGCTGTGACTCCATCCTGGAGAGAAATATCAGCTGTGCTGCTGCCATCAACACCTTTGTTTCTAGATGTTGGAGATCGGCCTGTTTACCAGTGTAGTCCTGTTTCTCTGACTGTGACTAACCCAATGTGCTCAAGTGCCATCAATCAGTGCATATGCTTAAAAACAAAAAAAAAATCACTGTCCCACAATTTACACACAATATAAGAAATAACAATAACTGATGCAAAACAACTAAGAACTGCACATTCTCACACACATCATCCATGATGATTAATGGTTATTTTTGGTTGCATTTAGTTTTGCTATTGCTGTCGGGTAAAAACTTTCTCTAAGACAGTTGGTTCTTGTTCTGATTGCTCTGTATCGTCTGCCTGAAGGCAACAATGTAAACAGAGAATGTCCGGGATGAGAAGTGTCCTTTGTGATGTGTTGTGCCTTTTTTAGACAGCGGTCGCTGTGCAAGTTCTCCAGTGAGGGGAGAGGGCAGCCAATGATTTTTTGGGCTGTATGCACAACCCTTTGGAGAGCTTTATTTTGAGCCGCAGTGCTGCTGTTATACCATACGCAGATACAGTAAGTCAGTATGCTCTCTGTGAAGCACTTGTAGAAGGACATCAGCAGTTTCTCCTAGATGCTGTTCTTCCTGAGAACCCTCAGGAAGTATAGTCTTGGCTGGGCCTTTTTTGTCAGCTCCAAGGCGTTGATGTTCCATGTGAGGCCCTGTTCAATGTGGACCCACAGGAAACGGAAGTCAGCTACCCTCTCCACACATTTTCCCCCAATGGTTAGTGGTGTAATGTCCGTTTTTTTTCCTCCTATAATCTATTATGAGTCTTTTTGTCTTTGATGACTCGTCGCCTCCTGAGAAGAGCCCCACCATTGTGGTGTCATCAGCAAACTTGATGATGGTGTTGCTGTGGTGGGCAGAGGTGCAGTCATGTGTGTATAGAGAATAGAGCAGGGGACTCAGGACACAGCCCTGTGGAGAGCCAGTGCTAAGGCTAAGGGCAGTGGATAAATGTTCCCCCACCCTAACTCTGTGCTGTCGGTTGGTCAGGAAGCTCATAATCCACTTGCAGGTGGAGTGAGGGAGACCCAGCTCCTCCAATTTGTCCACCAGTCTGTGAGGGAGGATGGTATTAAAAGCAGAGCTAAAGCGCACAGAGAGCATCTGCACATAGCTCCCCTTCTGCTCCAGAAGTGACAGAGCAGCATGGAGGGCTGTGATCACAGCATCCTTGGTGGATCTGTTGGAGCTGTAGGCAAACTGGTGGGGGGGGGCTCTGACATGGGAGCTGGCTCGGAGCCCGTCTGCCTGGCTGTGTGTTTCCTGGATGGGGCCGCCTGTGGAGCTGGTTGACAGTCGCCTTTTGTATCTATGCTTCTTTTTCTATGTCTGCTTCTGTCTCCTTGAACCCCAGTCGGCCTCAGCAGATGGCCGCTCACACTGAGCCTGGTTCTGCTGGAGGTTTCTTCCTGTTCAAAGGGAGTTTTTCCTCTCCACTGTCGCTACAATCATGCTTAGTGTGAGGGATTGCTGAAGAGTCAATGAGTCGATGCAATCAGCTGGTTTTCTTTAGATAGAAAACTTTGAATCAGTTTCACTGGATGATCTGGTGAACTGTAAAGTGCCTTTGAAACACCATGTGAATGTGTTTTGGCCATTTCTATGAATAAATAAACATGATCAGGAGTCAGTTGAGCCCAGTACCGGGCTGGCCGGGCTGAAGGGGTTAAATCATCAATCTCTATAACGCCTACCTCAAGTGATTCAGACACACCCCCTCTGTAAATTGACATTTATGCACTATTTTTGCACGTCACTATCACTTTATTTGGATTTAGTTTTATATATATATATATATATATATATATATATATATATATATATATATATATATATATATATACAGAAGAGCTATATGTGTATATATTTTTATCTTTATTATCTTGTGTGGTTGGTTGCATGTATATATATATATAGCTGTCCTAGGAACAGCTAAGATACTGCGCAGAAACCTCAAACTCCCAGGCCTCTGGTAGAGGACCCGAGCATGAGAATGACACATACCACCTCACGAGGGGTGAGAAAACAGTTTTTTTTTTATATATATATAACTTTAACTGGAGCGTGTAACAAAAGTAATTTCCCTCTGGGATTATTAAAGTATTTCTGATTCTGATGCAGACTATCTGTAGATATGCTAATAGAATGGGCTCAGCTACAAACTTTCTTTCCTCACTCAACAGACGTCAGTTCCTAATGTGCCTTGGGCCGGGCCACGGTGTTGGGGAAGACTGTGACCAATGTATTTTCAAAGGTCTTACTCCACAACATGGGCATTACAGGTTTAGACCTCCTACCCTCTTAGTCAAGAAAATCTAATCTACTGCTTTGCCTTTAAATAGATATATTAATTTGGAATCCTATATAAACATTTTTATTTTACCTGGCAGAAGATGGGAAGCTGCTTTGGCTGTGCAGTCATGTTGGACCAACTGATTTGGGGTTTTTATCCCCCCCGGTTGGTTTCTGTCTTCACTGATGACCTGAGACCCAGGAAACAACACAGAAAATTAACCAACAACCTGAAACTGATTTCTACAACAGTAAAGACAGACAGAAGCTAAGTTACTCTTTCTATACAATTTTAAAGCATTGTCTTACAGCTGATTTTAGATGGTTCAAATATTTCCAGACCAAATATAGATAATATTTTCTAGATTTTCCTAATCAAATATAAAGAAGCAGCTCATGTAGAAACTCAAACTAACTTACATACCGGGTTGGAGTATTTGTTCTCTGAAAGATGAAGCTGCATCGCAACAAGTTTCTGTTTCTCCAAGACGAGCTGAAAAATATAGAAGAGATCAGTTCCCATCAGACAGATCAACTTTCTGAAGTCTGTCAAATCATCATCATCCAAGCAGGAAGGAGAATGATGGAGGAACTCCTGCGTGTGCAGTTCTCTCACTCTACTGTTAAATTAAGGAAGGATCCTCCATCATGTGTCATGGACTCCAACATAAAGGTTAAAGTATTCAGCAGTGGTGCTAATGAAGTGACTACAGCAGGCATGTAATGTACATTGGTGTGTTACTATGTGAGCAGACTGCTTGGCCTCCTGGTCCGGTGGGGAAACAGGGTCTGACTACCAAAAACACTATGCTAGCAGAAAACCTCAGGACCTCTCACCTTTCTTACATCTACCTTCCAGTTGTGCAGACTTAATCAAAGCCTCTGTTTTAAACCACCAGGACTGTTTTGTTAAAGTGCGTTTTTCTGCTTCTCAGAGTCTGACAAAGAGTTATTAAATGATAAATTACCTTTACAGGTCATGAAACTTGACCAAAGCTCTTTACACTACATTCAGTCATCTACCCATCCATCCACACACTGATTGTGAGCTACTCTGTAGCCACAGCTTCCCTGGGGTTCACTGATAGAAGAGAGGCTGCCATGTAATGGCGCCACAATGCCCTCCAACCACCATCAGTAGATAATGCGGGTGAAGTGTCTTGCCAAAGGACTAAACGACAATCTAAACATCCCTATTTCTTTGGCTATCTACACTTGCACATGGAAGTCCTGGGCTCGAAATGCTTTGACAATATTGGTAGATACCCCAGACTCAGCAGCAGGGTGTGCTAGCCTCAATCCTAAACCATGATTTGTGAAGGAATGGACAATTCAAGACATTTGAAGATATACATTTTTCTTTTACCTCTATTATTTTAATCTACATCTCCTGCATAGTTTCCAGCCTCAGACGCCCCAGCCTCTGCTACTCAGATCTGTTTGTTTTTAATAAACGCCTTTTGAATAATCTCACTGTGTGGCCTTGATAACCAGGTCCTCTGTTCTGAGTCTTAACAATAAGATCACCTCTGTGGTACAGATGCTCCCACTTAGACACCTCGTGTGCTTTTATGGATCCCTGGAGCTCTGGGGGTTTGTCCTAAGACCGTTCAGTTTATGCTGATGCTGGGATTAAAGATCTCACTTAAAGTTTTTGAGTGTCTGAAGATAACTTGATGAAAAAGAACAGTCAACAGGCTCTGTGTGCTGCAGTTACCATTGTTTCTGGGTTTTGTCCATCCATCCATCCATCCATCCATCCATCCATCCGTAGGGAGGCCCAGACATCCTTCTGCCCAGCCACTTGGTCCAGATCCTCCGGGGGAATCCCAAGGTGCTCCCAGACCAGCCGAGAAACATAGTCCCTCCAGCGTGTCCTGGGACTCCCCCTGGGCCACCTCCCGGTGGGATGTGCCTGCAACACCTCACCAGGGAGGCGTCCAAGAGGCAACCTAACCAGATGCCCGAGCCACCTCAGCTGGCTCCTCTTCTACTCTGAGTCCTCCCAAGATTACTGAGGTCCTCACCCTATTCTAAGGGAGAGCCCAGACACATTGCGGAGAAAACTCATTTAATCCAGTTGTATCCAGGATCTAGGTCTTTTGGTTACAACCCAAAGCTCATGACCATAGATGAGGGTAGGAACGTCGATCGACCGGTAAATCGAGAGCTTTGTTTTTTGGCTCAGCTCTTTCTTCACCACAACAGACCGGTACAGTGTCCGCTTCACAGCAGACGCTGCACCAATCCGCCTGTTGATCTCTCGCTCCATCTTCTCTTATTCATGAACAAGATCCCAAGATACTTAAACTCCTCCTCTAGGGGCAGTACATCCTCCCCAACCAGGAGAAGGCACTCTTTTTCCGACTCAAGACCATGGTCTAGGATTTGGAGGCACTGATCCTCATCCCGGCTGCTTTTACACTCAAGCTGGGAACTGCTCCAGTGAGAGGAGTAGATCACACCCTGATGAAGCCAATAGATCCACATCATCTCCCAATAACAGATCCTAAGGCAACGAAAACAGATCCCTTCAACACCTTGACTGCACCTAGAAAATTTGTTCATAAACATAATGAACAGAATCAGTGACAAAGGGCAAGCTTGGCGGAGTCCAACTTTCACCGGAAACGAGTCAGACTTACTACCAGCAATGCGGACCAGGCTCTTATTAAAAGGCCCGGTCCACCATACTCCCGGAGTATCCCCCCCAGGACCCCCCTAAGGGACACAGTCGCATGCCTATTCCAGATCCACAAAACACATGTAGACTGGATGGGCAAACTCCCATGCACCCTCTTTAATGATAATAATAAAATAACTTTATTGATCTCACATTGGAGAAATTTGCCTCTGCATTTAACCCATCCCCTTGGGGAGCAGTGGGCTTCCATTGTGCGGCGCCCGGGAAGTAGTGTGGGGTTAAGGGTCTTGCTCAGGGACCCAGAGTGCAGGCTGTGGGGATCCAACTGGGTACTTGCAACCTTCACAGAGCACAAGCGCACCGCTCTAACCAATAGGCCAACACTCCCACAACTAGGCCAACGTCAATCCAGGATCCTGCTGAGGGTGTAGAGCTTATCCAGTGTTCTATGGCCAGGAAAAAAACCACATTGCTGTTCTTGAATCCAATATTCGACTCTCCAATGGACCCTCCTTTCCACAATCCTGGAATAGACCTTACCAGAGAGGCTTAAGAGTGGGATTCCGCTGTAGTTGGAACACACCCTCCCGTCCCCCGACCACCACCATTTGCCAATCCAGGGGAACTGCCCCCAATGTCCACACAATCCTTGCCACCAAGGAGCTTTTTAACTACCTCTGAAACCTCAGCACCAGAAATGGGAGAACCCTACAAAAAGCCCCCAGGCTCTGCTTTCTCAATGGAAGATGGGTTGGTGGGATTAAAGAGGGTCTTCCAAGTTCTCCACCCACCAACACCTCCCAAGTGGAGGTCAGCAGCACACCACCCCCACTATAAATAGTGCTGGTACTGCACTGCTTCCCCCTCCTGAGATGCCAGATTGTGGACCATAATCACGTCGAAGCCGTGCGGAAGACTTTCTCCATGGCCTCTCCAAACTCTTCCCTCAGGCCTATTAAGCCTGATAAGCCTCTTTGACTTGACAGCTCCCCTCACCACTGGTATCCAGTAGCATGTTTGATTCTTGCCCCTGCGACATGCGGCAACGACATTGCAGCCACAGCTCGAACTAGCTACCATGACAATAGAGTCTCGTAACATGGTCCACTCAGACTCAATGTCCCCCACTTCACAGAGAGACAGCACCGTATGGAGGAGAATATGACCAGGTTCACGTACTGCAAGATTTTAGGGAACAACCTTCTTCCCTCATGTAAAGGCATTAAAGATGGGTAGAGGTTGGATCTTCCAATGGGAAAATGACCCGAAGCACACAGCCAGGATAACAAAGGAGCGGCTCTGCAAGAAGCATACTAAGGTTCTTGCGTGGCCTAGCCAGTCTCCAGACCTAGACCCAATAGAGAATTAGTTTTACATACAACTTCTTTCAGCTTGCACCAAAGAACAAACTCCTTTCCAAGACTGACTCTTGGTTTTTCTCAATCTCTTTCACGTTTCCTCTTTTTGGCCTCAGACGGTTTAAACTTTTTACTTGCCTCAGTCATGACCAGTAGTCGAGAAGGCAGAAAAGTAGTGGAGTAAAAGCCTTAGCTCCATTTAAGAGCCTTTGGCCGTAAAGCCAAATATCTTCTGGGTCACATGACCTGATAAATGACATGCTTCTTTTCAACAGGTAACCCCACTTATAGCATTGATAGTGTCAAGTGCAGTATATTAGCCTTAGGAATCATTTAAAATCATTTATAGGCCTCAACTCTTTAGGTGACAAAGTCTGCTGTGTGCCTTAAACTATTGAGGTTTCTTACTGCTCCCTGCAACAGACTGGCGACCTGTCCAGGGTGAACCGAGCTTCTCGCCCATAGAATGCCGGAGATAGGCACCAGCCCCATCGCGCATCTGACAAGGACTAAGCGGCAGAAGATGGATGGATGGATGGATGGATGGATGGATGGATGGATGGATGGATGGATGGATGGATGGGTTTCTTATTGCATAGAGTTTCAAGATTGCCTTCATGAATAACCAATCTGAACAGGCATTTAAACTTGACCATCTGTTGTTACCAAGAGGAGGACAGTAGCTTGTTCAGCCTTGAGACACTACAATGAAAAGACTTCAGTAGAACTACTTCATAGCCGATAAAGGATGAACCAAAAAGAAAATGCACTTCTCTTAAATAATGAAAATGTACATTGAGATAATAGTTTTTGTTATGAAGAGAATTCAAGAGCAAAGGGAAGGTTTAAAACACATAGACTCTCTCACCTGACGTTCCATGAACTGGACAATGTCGTGCTGCACCCTCCACTGAGCAATGCTTCTATCACTGTGACTGTGTTCAGAGTTGAGGTGCCTGAAGGACAAAGAGGTTAAATTAATCAGAAAAACATTGTTTTTAGATTTAAAAATATAAATATTTTAATTTTCACTAAAAATGAATGAAGCTGCACTGTTTTGACCTCATTTAACATCTCTGCATATTTATCGGTTGCTAATTTAAAGGACACTTTCGTCAACACCTTTGTTTCTATATGCTGGAGCTTGGCCTGTTTTTCAGTGTAGTCCTGTTTCTCTGACTGTAACTAACTGGATGTGCTCTCTTAATCCTCTGTGTGTTTCCTGGACGGGGCCGCCTGTGGAGCTGGTTGACAGTTGCCTTTTGTATCTATGCTTCTTTTTCTATGTCTGCTTCTGTCTCCTTGAACCCCAATGGGCCTCAGCAGATGGCCGCTCACACTGAGCCTGGTTCTGCTGGAGGTTTTTTGTTCTTGTCCCTGTTCAAAGGGAGTTTTTCCTCTCCACTGTCGCTACAAGCATGCTTAGTGTGAGGGATTGCTGAAGAGTCAATGAGTCGATGCAATCAACAGGTTTTTTTCTTAGATAGAAAACTTTGAACCAATCTGACTGGATGATCAGGTTTAAGTATCTCTTTAAAGTGACCTGAAAGAAGATGATGTGAATTGGAGCTATAGAAATAAACTGAATAGATTTGAACTGAAATATTGTGAGATTGTGTAACACTTTTACTTGCTGCTACTGTATCAGCTAATGACATACTGTGCATAGGATGTAATCCACCTGGGTGGATCTTCTTTATGGTTAGGGGGTCCGTTTCATGAAGCAGGTTTAACAAATTCATATTCAATTCATCAACTCTAAATTGATCTTGCCAAAAGTCGGGAACTCTGAGTGTTTGGTTTCACAACGGCTGTTATATATTAGTTCAAGCAACTTTAACTAGATCCACTTCGAGTTTAGTGCGTGCGTAACAAGTATGACAAGCCTATTCGACGAGTCACCATGACAACAGGCAACAGGAAGCGCTTATTTTACCCCACTGGAACAAGATATTTTAATGCAGAAATGCAAAAAAAAATAAATAAATAAAAAAAAAAGGAGAATGTGTTTAAAAGACAGAGAAACAGTACTACAGCTTCAAAGGAGAGGAAGATGGAGAAGGAGAAGATTGTTGCTCGAGTTAATGCATAAGTTTATATAAGGTGGACTGTGGCAGGCCACTTAAGCATTTATTAAAGGCATTCTCCTACCTATTGGACCAAAACTTCGGTCTAATGTAATGTTGTTTAGCAGACTATTTAGGAGCCTACTTACTCTAAGAAGGAGGAGAAATCTTCTGACATGGTTCCACAGCCTGGCCAGCGGCAAAGACCACTTACAAACAGAGGACTCATCCCCTCCAGCATGCTGCCAGAAATAGAAAAGTCTTTAGTCTTGATAACTTTAGTTTCTGTGTCTGCTTTTGTGTTGATTACATCTGTAAACTATCTTGTAAAAACATGAGGAGGTCATTACTATTAGATCAGTGAAGTAAGATCTAATGATGGGCAACAGATAAAGTCCTGGAGATCTACTGTCCCCCAGCTTTTAGATGCATCTGTTCTCCAACACTCCTGAAATGAAGGAAATGCCTCCGCAGAGCTAAATGACTGATAATACGGTAATTCATCCTTTTGTTTCTCATCCATCTAAAAGCTGCAGGACAGCGATCTACAGAACTGGAGGTAGATCTGAAAATAAGAGAAAGAAAACATCTAGAATGAGAAATTCTAGTGTTAGTACCACAATGTTAGAGACTACAGAGATGCTGAAGGATACTGGACTCAGTTCAGGCAAATCTGCTGTAGTTTAACCATTCAGACTTTATAAGGAGAGAAGCAAATTCAATTCAATACAGTTTATTTCTATAGCGCTAATTCACAACACATGTCATCTCAAGACACTTTACAGTTCACCAGATCATCCAGTCAGATTGAAATAAACACTGAGTTATCACTAAGGATGTCCCAATACAACTTTTTTTATTCCCAATGCCACACTGATATTATTATTTGAGAATTGAAGGATACTGATATTGATATATTATATATATTAGTACGAATCATACCAGCTTTATTACTTATTATATATTCTAGCATGTTAGAGAAGGTGCTGGTAAAGATTCTCAGTTATCCAGGTCATAGTTATTCCAGAAAAGTTAAAAGTTGAGAAGATTAAATGCAAAAACATTGCCATCCCATAGCTGGAGTCTCTGAAAAACTCAACAGGATATTCTCCAAACACAAAATGCCAGTACATTTCAAACTCAGCAGACCCTTAGACAGAGACTAGCACATCTTAAAGACAAAACCCCCAGACCTAATATGAGTGAAGTGGTGTCTGCAGTTCAATGCAAAGATGCATTAACCTGACTCCGCCAGATGGATTTGCTCTGCATATCCATCTGGTAACCTTCCGTTCAAGTCATTTTGGGAAGGGGTGAAAATACTGGTTAGCTGATTGGCCTATGTTGGTGATAGACAGGCCAAATAAACCAATCAGATCAACGAAGCATATGACGTACTAACAGAGCGACAAGAGAAGCCAATTGATAGATCAAACTCTTGCCGAAACCATTTGGGAGAAGAGCAAAAACATCTTTTCCTCTGAGAAAAGCCTCCAGAGCAGTGTTTTGCTCTTCTTTCAGTGAAGAAATACTCTGTAATTCCGATAAAACTTGCTCGATAGCCACGCTAACGCTAGTTTCATCGGCTGAAGCCGCCATGTTCTTTAGACTGAACTGTCGCGCTTCTCGTTGCGTCACACCTCAACCCGCCTCAAAGCCAACGCTGATTGGACGTTCGTTTGGTGAACGGCTCCAAATTTTCTTTAACGAAGAGTCTCCAGACTGATCTGCGAGTGAAACCTTGAAAGCTCGTGAGATCAGGATGGTCTCACGAGGCTAAAGATACATGGCCCAACACAGAACAGTGACCTCCTCGGGAGAATACTCTGCGCTACATTATGGACAAAGGACATTCATTTGAGGACCAGAATGTTCACATTGTGGACAAAGAAGACAGGGGGATGAGAGGGAAGTGAAGGAAGCCATCTATGTTAAGAAAGAAAAAAAAATAACCTTAAACGGAGGGGGTGGATTTCAGCTTTTATCTCTAGCCCAGTGTTGCTAGGGGGCATGTGACTGTGACTTTGTTATTGGCATGTTCGACCTAGGAGAGTAAACTGGCCCACCTAGTAGACTCACAGAGAATATAGATCTTGGTCTCAATTTCCTGGTTGGCCCTCTCAGTCTGACCGTCTGAAAATGATCCTAAGCTTAACAGATGTTATCAAAATCATAAATCTGTGTTTAGTCACCTGTTATCAATCCTGGTCTTGACTGAAGATTGCTTTGGACGTTCTCCGTTGGATGACATAAGATAGAGGCTTGGGCTTGGTGTCGACAGCATCAAAGCAGAGTTTGACCAGGAAGGACGCAAGTCGGCCTCCTCCTTACAAAGAGAACTAGATCCGCTGCCATCTGCAGGCAATGAAGGGAAATTTTTTAATTATTAAATACACAGTAATACATTGCATGGTGCTTGTTCTTTAAATTAATCTATTACCCTTGATGGACCCAATTAATCTGTCATAATCGCAGCCCCGGTAGCTGATCTAATTACTACTTCATTCACCTGCTGTACCCTCCCGCTCTCTAATTACCATTCATCTTATCCACCTGCTCCTTCTGCTTTTTTATACGGTTCAGCCCAGTTATCAGGGCCAGGATCATTAGCTATTCATGTTTGTCCAATGTGTTTGTTGTTTCGTTAGTTAAGTTTGTGGTTCATGTCCGGATTCCTGGGGGCTTTTGTGTCAAGAGGGTTTAGTGTTTGTCTGCTGTTTTCTGATCATGTGCGGTTCTTCTAAGCTGAGCTCGTTCTGGTCATGTTTGGCTCACCATGCAGGTGGGCTCAGGTCCTGGCTCTTCTCCATGGAGCCCTGAGGGGTGTCAGTTTTAAGTCCCATGATCCTGGCTCCTGGATGGAGCCTGTTTAAAGTTCTGCTGTTTCTCCTGGTACCAAGCCTTTTCCTCTCAATCACTAGGCGTCTCTGTCTGAGCTCGTTGATGGGCTCATGGAACTCAGAACCTGCCTGGGAACTCTGTGGATTCCTGGAACCCTGGATAGGTTGGTTTCTTTTCGGGTCTGAACCCCTGGTCGGGCTACGGATTCCTGGATCTCAGAACTGTCCAGTTCTGTTCCCGGACCTGGATCGGTCTCCTGTCTGCTCACTGGGGTTGCAGCATCAGGGACACTCTGGAAGGCCAGGCTCCGTATCTCGTTGGCAGTCCATCGGCTGGATCCTGCCTCACTGAGAGGAAGGACTGAACTGTTAATCCTGGTACGTGTCTCTCACTGATAATCATCTTCAGTCAGTGTGCCAGTGACAGCTGTTACCATGCCTTCCCCCTCAGCCGCTGCATGTCCACTGATCCACAGCAGCCGTTTCTGCTCTGTTCCAGTTTTGTCATTAAATGTTTTGAAACTTCCCACTGTCTGTTTGCCTGAATACCGGGTCCATCTGCCCCCTTTTATGACACAATCTTTTAAAATAGCAGACATTTGTCACATAACACGAAACCAGCAGCAAAGTCAGCAATAAAAAAATAGCATTTTTAATCATGGACCTTTATCGCTGAATAGCACCAGTCACACAGAAATGTTTTCTTACCATGTTGTTGTCTGGAAGCTGTTTGTGGATTATGACGCAGCACCGACGGCCGCATATGTTTATTCTTCAGTATTTCATCCATTCTGCTTGAAAACAAAAGAGAGAGAATTGCTGCCATCATTCATATGGAAACAACGATTTTATCATTGTCATGATTTTATCTAAGGGCATCTGCGACAATCATTTGTTCATCTTTAGTTTATGTTTCATATACTCACAACATATCATGTGGAAATGGCTTCTTCTTGAAACTGGCCAGTTTTGCTTTTATTTCATACATTATAATGAAATTTACCAAACCCATGAAGAGATTAAGTCACATGTCAACATGTCACATGTTGCCCTGCTGATGACCTGTCCAGGGTGTACCCCACCTTAGGCCCAGAGACTGTCGGCGATAGGCACCAAATGAACAGTGTTGGGCACGTTACTTTGAAAAAGTAATTAGTTATAGTTACTAGTTACTTCTCCCAAAAAGTAACTGAGTTACTAACTGAGTTACTCCACAATAAAAGTAACTAGTTACTAGTAAAAGTAACTATTGCGTTACTTTTGCGTTTCTCGCCCCCGTAACCCTCACCACCCAGCCCCCACCTTCTCGCCGTGTGTTTCCAAAGCCAGCTGAATAGAGTGGATGACAAAGACAAGAACCTGCAGAGAGTTTTGCATTTATTGCAACTCAACGTAAATGACATCAGGGGGGGACGCCATCAAAGTTTTTTAACAGGGCGTTCAGATCTGGTGAAATTAATAACTGGGGATGTCTAATTCTGAAATCCTGTGTGTTTGGGTTGTTATAGATACTGCAACATCTATCTATCAAGATGTATACTCTGCGTGTGACATAAAACATGGATCTCCATCCCTGCCACAAAGGCCATCAAATAATGTTTAAAATAAAAAATACAGTAGGTTGAAAAGTAAGAGCATCCGTCCATCCATCCATCCATCCAGATTTCTCCCTTTCTCCATATAGGCTATCATTTGATCGTTCACGCTCTCCATAGTTCTCCTGTGGCGCGAGCACAGGGCGACTGTTGCGCGCCTTTAGCGAGCATGCGCGTTTCCTGTCGCTTGCGCGGTGACTCGTGCCGCCTGCGCTGTGCGGAGATGCAGGGGAAACCGTATCTGATGGGGAAACGCAGCTCGACGTAACACCGGTATTTCCATCAGGAAAACGCTGTTTTGCTGCTGGATCCTCCTCACTCTCCATCTCTCTGTGTGTGCTGTACGTTAACACCCGCCAGCGGAAACACCCACCTACCCAACTGACAGACGGAATCTCACTATACATCAGCCATTCTCATCCTCCTCTCTCTCATCACAAGGTGCGAGCCTCTGGATGACCTAAAAAATAATCTTTAATATCTCTTAAACAAAAGTAGCACAAACAATATTTTTTTCTGCACACATCTGCACTAACGTTGCACTAACCATTCAGTCTATTTGCAGAGTTTTTTGACGTGGGTGGGGTGTCAGCTTCACGCAGCTGCGCACGAGTCCCATCATGAAAAAAGGTTCATTGTGCGACCTGAGTAACGCGCAGTAACGGGGTGTCTGCAATGGTAACTGCGTTATAGTTACAGTCAAAGTAATTAGGTAGATTACTCGTTACTAAAACAAGGTAACGGCGTTAGTAACGCCGTTACTTTCAACGCCGTTAGTTCCATCACTGCAAATGAATACAGGTTTTAAACAGTAAATGAGCAATTTAGCAGAAAAATGACCATGGCGGCATTCCAAGGCACCGTTCAAGAACAGCTCCTCTTGACAAATTCACAAAATATGCCCCTTAAAACTTAAAACTTACTAAGTAGACATCAAACCTGCATCTATGATCACCAACGCCTGCTGGAGCTACGGTCACAACATGTTTTAAATACAGACATTTTTGACAGTTTAAAAAGATGCGGAGTGCTATAGACGGATGTAAACAAGACAACAGCAGAAAATAACGGACGGAGGAAGAGATGCGTTAGACGGAGAAAGCGAGGCTGCAGAGGGCGGCTAACTGAGAAGCTAAAGGGAAATCCTCACAGACCACAGCTTCCATCAATCCTGCTCTCCAGCCTCTGCTCGTTGTAAAAGAAAATGGATAATCTCCAACTAGAACTCTCTTCAAAAAAGGAGATATGTAACTGCTGCACCATCATTCTGACAGTGTCTTGGCTGCATCCAGTAATACTGGATGGTGCTGTTGGCCTGGGGGGGGCTGATGCTATACCACACCGATAGAAACAAAGAGCTCTCCGTGGAGGCTCCTCTGAGACTGTTCCCAGGCAATCTTTAGCATCTAGAAAGGAAGCACAGCCCTCTGCAGGAGAGAATGAGGAGAGCACCCTAGATGCTTTCCTGCCAAATGCTGAATCATCCCCAGCCGGCTCCTCCGGCCCCCTCCGGCTTCCACACTTTCTCCAGCATCGTCTGTCGCTGCTAAACCTGCCAATGGAACCACTACTGCTTCAACCACGTCAGCCTCTTCAACCCAGGGGGCTACCACCCTCACAGCATCGTCATCATCATCCTCTTCCTCCCCTGAGCCAGGAGAAGCAAGTGCTTCAGGAGCTAGAGGCAGTAGTAACAGCTCAAAAACAACTGAAGTTGAAGTGCAAGAAACGGCTCCCTAATGCTCCAGCATCAGATCCTCTTCCACCAGGGTAAAAATCCCATTTGGATGCTTAGATCCTGTCCAGATCTGTCTGACATAACTGCTGCCAAGCAAACATGAATGATGTGCATTCCATAACTAGATATACAGTGTCTAGGAAATAAAATGAAATCAAAAATAACTAGAACACAAGAATGGAACCAATGAAAATTCAGAGATAAAACTTGAAATTCTCTTTACTTTATACATGCTACCAATCGGTAGAATTATTAGACAGCATGGGATTAATTTCCACTGTTATGCTGATGATACCCAGCTATATCTGTCTATAATCCAGATGAAGCTAACCCATTACATAGATTACAGGCATGTCTGAAGACATAAAAACCTGGATGACTCTTAACTTTCTCCTTCTGATTGCAGACAAACAGAAGTTATGGTCTTTGGACCAGAATCTTTGAAAAAGAAGCTGATTAGCCAGTCACTTCATTTGGATGGGATTAAACTGATTTCAGATAATAAAGTAAAAGATCTTGGTGTTGTTTTTGATCAGGACCTGTCATTTAAATCCCATATCAAATAGGTTTCTAGAATTTCCTTCTTTCATCTGAGGAACATTGCAAAAATTAGAAATCTCCTGTCCAGGGGTGATGCTGAGAAACTAGTCCATGCATTTGTTACTTCAAGGCTGGACTATTGTAATTCTTTACTATCAGGAAGTCCACAAACTGTAGTTAAAAGCCTTCAGCTGATCCAAAATGCTGCAGCCAGAGTTCTGATGAAAATTAAAAAGAGAGATCATATCTCTCCTATCCTGGCTTCTCTTCATTGGCTTCCTGTTAAATCCAGAATAGAATTTAAAATCCTCCTTCTCACATATAAAGCCTTAAATGGCCAAGCTCCATCTTATATCAGAGATCTGATTGTTCCTGATGTTCCTAACAGAGCACTTCGCTCTCAATCTGCAGGTTTACTAGTGGTTCCTAGAATTTCTAAAAGTAGAATGGGAGGCAGATCTTTTAGTTATCAGGCTCCTCTCCTGTGGAACCAACTACCAGTTTTAGTCCGTGAGGCAGACACTCTGTCTACTTTAAGGCTAGGCTTAAAACTTTCCTTTTTGATAAAGCTTCTAGTTAGAGTGGCTCAGGTTATCCTGATCTATCTCTATAGTTCTGCTGCTATAGGCTTAGACTGCTGGAGGACATAGGGACCCCTTTTTTCTGCTTCATTCTATCTCTATTCTCCCACTCTGCAGAATCTGCTTTTTCAATCTCTAACAACCTACTCTCTCTGTTTTATCTCTGTTTCTCTCTCTGTCTGGCTGTGACTCCATCCTGGAGAGAAATATCAGCTGTGCTGCTGCCATCAACACCTTTGTTTCTAGATGTTGGAGCTTGGCCTGTTTTCCAGTGTAGTCCTGTTTCTCTGACTGTGACTAACTGGATGTGCTCTCTTCATCCTCTGACATGGGAGCTGGCTCGGAGCTCGTCTGCCTGGCTGTGTGTTTCCTGGACGGGGCCGCCTGTGGAGCTGGTTGACAGTTGCCTTTTGTATCTATGCTTCTTTTTCTATGTCTGCTTCTGTCTCCTTGAACCCCAGTCGGCCTCAGCAGATCATCGCTCACACTGAGCCAGGTTCTGCTGGAGGTTTCCTCCTGTTCAAATGAATTTTTCCTCTCCACTGTTGCTACAAACTTGCTTGGTGTGAGGGATTGCTGAAGAGTCAATGAGTCGATGCTATCAGCTGTCTTTTCTTAGAAAATTTTGAACCAATCTGACTGAATGATCTGGTTGAATTCTTCACTGGGGCAATTGAGCCTCAGTGTGAAGAAAACTTTTCTGCAAATCCAAAAAGTGTAGGTCAGATTTTAGTTTCCTGACCTGAAATTCAATGTTTTGTAACATGATGTTAACTTTTTTTTTTTTTAATCAGTCCATCTACCTCCTTCAGTTTTACAAACTTCAAAGCTTCAAATTGCAACAAACAACTAAATCAATAGAGAAGACCATCTCTCCATCCGGGGGTCATACTGCCCCAGTTAATTTAATAACACAAATACATTTCTACTGAATGTCTCCAGACTCTTTGTTTGTTAACTCAATGTTGGCCAAAAATGTTTCTGATAGCATCCATAGCTCCACCTAGACGTCTTAAACCGTTTTATTTGAAACAGACACATTTTCCACTGTTTTATGAGACAATAAGCAAGTTCAGACTGTGTTTAGGAAGTGGTAAAGTTTGTTCCTCCATGGCTGGGTGAAGATACATGTTGCACACCTGACTTCCTGGAGAATGTGGTAACACCACTTGCCTGATTTCAGGCGGGGGATGGTAAGCATGTCTCTAAGTCATGTACAGTACAAAGTTTATTGTAATTTTAAAAGTGAAGGGATAATAAAAGTATTGTTATCATATTTCCATCTTGTTCAGTTTAGGTTATGCATTTTTTGATTAATTACACATTTTAAATCAGTTAAATGGTAAATGACCTGTACTGATAAAGCGCTTTTAGTGCCTTTAAGAACATTCAGTGATTTAGAAACACACTGATGGTGGTTGGCTACATGGTAGCCATTGCTGGCCTGGGTCTCACTGCCGTGCATTGGCCCTCTGACCGCTGTGTTCTGTTTCCATTTGGTCAAGTAAGGATCAAGGTGATGGCAAAGACGCCTTCCTTTCTTTTGTTCATAAGAAATTGTCAAAATCTTTCGATATGAAAAAAAAAAAGAAAAATATGTATGGTCTGATTCCCAATAGAGATTTTTGTTGATTATCGAGAAGATGTAAATATTTTCTCTTGTCATTAAGAAAAATTTTCCGATCTGATTCTCAGTTTTCATTGCTTAATATGTTTTGAGACATCCTTTCTGTTTAATTTCCTTTCAGAAATAATATTCTTGGTTTACTAAAAATAATTACACATTAAAGCTGCCAGGGGAAGTTATAAATCAGGGCTTAGCATTAGGTTCTATTAGATATTATTTATGGTCTCTACCACATCATTCTACAGAGGATATATTCTGCTTAAATGAATAGGAAAATTTTGAAAATAAATTTGAAAATAACTTGCACAAATAACAAAATCAAGGTCTTGGATCTGCAGTGCCAAAAGAATAATTGGCCTTATTCATATTTTTGTTTTTTTACACCTAATAATGATGATTATGCATTACTTTGATAATTAGTCAACGCTCCTTCAAAGTTTTTTTTTTTTTACACCTAATAAAAATCATTCATCGAGGGTGTGCAGGTGGTGCAGCAGTTAGCGCGTACCACCCATGTATGGAGGCCTTACTCCTCAACTCGGGCGACCCGGGTTCGAATCTGACCTGTGGTCCTTTCCCACATGTCTCTCCATCTCTCTCATACCACCTTTCCTGTCAGCCCACTGTCTATAAAATGAGCCACTAGTGCTGTAAAAACTCAAAAAATATATATATATATAGATCCCTTTGATAATTAGTCAACATGAACCTATGTTGTTGGTTATATTTAGCTAGCTAATGCCCCTTTAAAGGTTAACCCTTAATGGTTTCCCTCTCAACCAGTAATAATAATACTTCCGTTTGCTTTAGTCACAGTCCTTTGAGTCATTTAGTCAGTTTTAGTTTGCATCAAGAGACTAAATCTACTCTCTCACCGGTCTGAGAGGAGTTTACTCCTATTGACAAAATATTTACTAAGAAACAAATGACATTTATTCACTCATAAATACGGTAACCTTGACTCAAAGTGCTATTCTGTAAACGGTCAGAGCTGCTTCAGATGTCAGAGGAGCTGGCTGCTATGTACTGCTGCTCTCACCTTATGCTGAAACTTCAAATTAATTAACTCTTTAAAAGATTCACCTTTGACCCATTTTTTGTAGAAATTTGTGCACCAGTTTGTTTCTAAGCCACAGCTGTATCAGAGGGTTTGGGCAGCTGATAAAAGTGTGATTTTACCTTATAATTCAGAAAGATAACAGCTCATTCAGGGATTTTTGATCGTCACCTCAGAGCCCCATAGGCCGCACCTTGTTTTCTCAGCGTTATTTTTAATGACACTCCTGGCTCAGTCTTCATCATCCTCACCATCTACAGCTGTCTGGGTTATGATTCTCATTTTGTGTTTGCTATTGTTTAGGGCGTTTCATAGTTTCATTAATTCCACCATTAAGGGTTTGCACAGAATAGGGCAGTCAAAGCTTTTCTACCTGAAGTAACTACCTTTCAGTTCAGGGCCGTAACTACTATTGAGGAGACCAAGGTCACGTCTTCTGTATTTTTTTTTATTTATATTTTTTCCTAAGTTTTGTATATAAAATAATAATAAATTACTCTGAATCTGGCAATAGGACACTGATCCAGGTCTCCCACAAAACTGCGAGGTGTTTCATATTTTAAAAGCAGAGTAGCACGATTTATAAAAAATATATAATAAAAAAAAATTTAAAAAAGCAGTGATTGGGCTCAAAATGGTAGAATTCACTTAGAACAAAAATTAAGACACTGGAGACGATTCATTCATCTTTCCGGTGGAAAACTTTTATTTACAAGTCGAATTCCAACATATTGTCCAGAAATTCACAATACAGCGCTTACTCTGGCTTAGTCTCCTATTTCCCTCCATCAGGTGGGGGTGTAGGGGCTCAAAGAAAGATGACAAAAATCAAGTTTTCATGCTTATTATGCCTGAAATGTCTAGCCTGACGTAGTCCGACTCAATTCTAGTCAGAATATGAGTCTGATTCTGCTCCATAGAGCTGTGATTATGGGGCGTGTTTCGAACGAAACAGGAAAAAAATTCCTCTGCAGTCAGTTGGATAGACCTACAACCAATAAGAGCAACGGAGTGCGTGACGTATGTTAAGCGACCAAGGGAGCCAGCTGATAAATTAAACTTTTGCCGAATCCCGTAGGAAGGACGCCAAAAACATCTTTCTTTTCAACAAATGCCTTGATCGCGTTTCTCTGTTCCTCTTTTAAAATTAATTTGCTGTCCATATCTTCTAGAACAGACCTAATAGCAGAATCTACACACCTCAACTCTCCAGCGGCAGCCATTGTTGTTGTCAACCAAGTGCGCTTTGGTCACGTGGTTGATTACGTTACTGTTGATCATCTGTCCATCATCGTATAAAGCCCGCCCTGACAATTTGATTGCCCCGCCAGATATTGTGCGAGCATACTCGCGCTACTATTGAGCAATGCCAGACCGAACTTCCCGACATCAAACCTTGTGGGCGGGACTAAGTTCGGAATGGCACCCAGGCTATGAAATGTCTGGCAGGGAAAGAGGAATAAAGAAATACACCGAGTAGCTTGTTCAAAAGTCATAAAGATGTTGCTTTTGCTCCTTAAGACTCTGAAAATGGCCAGATTTATTTTTGGCGTTATGTAAATGAATTGAATTGGATTAAATTCAATTGAAGAGTCTGCCAATCCTATAGCTGTAGGTGAAGAGCTGAGTCTGGTCTTGAAGAGCTTTCTTTCTTGTGTAGAGATCTGTCTGCTCACATCACTGAGGTAGATTGGAAGGGAATTTAAAGGATAAAGTTTAGAGTGATGAAACTGGTCCTTTCGAAAGCCAGGTGATCACTGGGTGAGATTTATGACCAGACGTTCTGCATTGGATAGATTAAAACTGTTAAAGTATAATACTGATTGTGACTCATCCATTGCTTTGAATAACGTGCTTGTCTTTAATGTCTTTGTGAGAAAAGAAAAGTCTGGGGATTACTGATGAAAGAAGAAGTTTGTCCTTGTGGTGAACCAACCTCTGAGAGTTCGGTGAGGTCTGAAATGCCCAGATGTTGCTTAGAGAGGAAGACATTCTGAGATTATCAGATGTTTCAACATCACAGGAAATGGCAATGTGGATGTTTTGGCTCTTTTTCTTGCTCTGCTCAGTGCCGTGGTGAATTTTGTGGACCTCATTGCTGCCTTCACAAAAACCCAGAGAGGATATCTACCGAGGTCCGTTACACAAAGCAGGTTTTAAAACTCAGATTAAAATTCTCAACTCTATATTGATCTAGCCTAAACTCTGACTTTTCAGTTTCACAACAGCTGCTAGCCATTAGTTCAATCAACTCCAAGTAAAACCACCGGGAGTTTAGCACGTGCATGACAAGTTTAAAAAGCCATAATCAGTGGAGCCCTGAATCGATGTCTCACCATGACAACCGGCAACAGGAAGTGCCTATTTCACCCCACTGGAGCTGGAGTTCCTGTCACTGAGTTATACAATCCTCTCCCTATAAATATCTATTTCTCTGCGAATTATTGCCGATCATTGTTTAATAAGATCCTCGTCAAATGGACATGTATTGTTTGTTTTTAAAAGCTAATGATTCTAACGGACCAAGGGAATGATTGTTTTTTTTTATGAACAAAACTACAACAAAAACCTGACTAAATCAGGAAATAAAAAAGTGAGCGGCGACAGATGACACTCTTAGTTTACTGAAGTTTACCTCCTCTTGGTTTTGTTCTGCTCAAAACCAAAAACAAAAGTTTGGGGAGAATGTTACTATGGCAACAGAAACAGAGGATGCGTTAACTCTCTTCAGTGATGGGAGTAACGGCGTTGAAAGTAACGCCGTTACCTTTTTTCAGTAACGAGTTACTGCACGTTACTCAGGTCGCACAATGAACATTTTTTTCATGATAGGACTCGTCTGCGCCTCGTCATGAGAGAGGGGAGGCTGAGATTGGCTGTTACGGGTGTTAACGTACAGCACATACAGTGAGATGGAGAGTGAGGAGGATTGCAGCAGCAAAACAGCGTTTTCCACATGGAAATACGTCGAGCTGCGTTTCCCCATCAGATACGGTTTCCCCTGCATCTCCACACAGCGCAGGCGGCACGATTCACCGCGCAAGCGACAGGAAATGCGCATGCTCTCTATAGGCGTGTAACAGTCGCCCTGTGCGACTGTTACGGGAAGGATCAAATGATAGCCTATATGGAGAAAGGGAGAAATATGGATGGATGGATGGATGGATGGATGGATGGATGGATGGATGGATGGATGGATGGATGGATGGATGGATGGATGGATGGATAGATAGATAGATAGATAGATAGATAGATAGATAGATAGATAGATAGATAGATAGATAGATAGATAGATAGATAGATAGATAGATAGATAGATAGATAGATAGATAGATAGATAGATAGATAGATAGATAGATAGATAGATAGATGTTGCAGTATCTATAACAACCCAAACACACAGGATTTCAGAATTAGACATCCCCAGTTATTAATTTCATATACTCACCAGATCTGAATTCCATGTTAAAAAACTTCACACCCAAGAGTAGAGGCAATGCAGCCTGATGATATTTACACCGCATCAGATAGCTATCTGACGGGGTTAACAAGCCCATCAGATAGCGTTCCCCCCATGTTAAGCAGGGGGAACGCGATCTGACGGGGTTTATACGCCCGTCAGATCGCGTTCCCCCCTGATGTCATTTACGTTGAGTTGCAATAAATGCAAAACTCTCTGCAGGTTCTTGTCTTTGTCGTCCGCTCTATTCAGCTGGCTTTGGAAACACACGGCGAGAAGGTGGGGGCTGGGTGGTGAGGGTTACGGGGGCGAGAAACGCAAAAGTAACGCAATAGTTACTTTTACTAGTAACTAGTTACTTTTATTGTGGAGTAACTCAGTTACTTACTCAGTTAGTAACTCAGTTACTTTTTGGGAGAAGTAACTAGTAACTATAACTAATTAATTTTTCAAAGTAACGTGACTCTTCATGAAACGGAAAACTCAGAGTTTCCAATATTTCAGGTTTATAAAATGTTTCTTTTCAGTTTTCAGTAAACCTGCTTTGTGAAACGGATTTTCATTATTTTTCATTCTGTTTTTGTGTCTTTCGAGGGAAGTTTTTTTGCCCGTTTATGTTGGATCCAGATGACGGATAGCTTGTGTTCCAGTCAACTAGAAGCTACCGATCAGAGTGGGTTTATTTTCATTTCTTTGAAGGTTCACCAACATTTAAAATAGCTGCTCATTAGCTCCCTCTCTGGTCAACATAAGGTTAGTATGTGCAGGGTTGATGTTCCAGCTAGACTTTGACCCCAAATATTCACCATAGCTAGTGGCTCGTTGGTGTTCCCTTTAAAAAAAGGAGGCCCCACCACAAAGCACCTTACTGCAAGAAAGTCGCTTACTTTAACAAGACTTCGATAAAAAGACGAAAGCATTAGCCTCTACTTCAGAGATATTGGTTCAGGTTAGGGTCGGAAGATTATTTTTATTTGCATCGCCATTTTAATTTAAAAATTAAGATTTCCAAATAATAGAGGCAGAGACCAAGAGACTAACTTTCTCACTACAGACCTGTAGGAGGCAGTAATCAATTAAGGTGATGAGTTGCTGAGGATTAGATCCTAATGATAGAACCGAAAGGAAGAAAGAGTTGCAGCTGGTGACCAGATCAATGCATCCATGCAAATTACAATTTTATCATTTCTGCCAAAATTACACAGCTCTAGTTTATTCGCTACTATATCCTACATTTTCCTGAATAATTAATTAACTTCATAATTTGGTGACTGAATGCAGTAAATATGTTTTGGTTGGCTACTATATTTTAAGTATTAGATGTGAAATCAGCAGACATCAATGATAAGATATCCTACAGCAGTTTTAAAAGTTGGAACGTTTATTGCAGTTGTTTGAAATGAGAAAAATATACCTCTTTAATTGATGCCAGGCATATAATTAGCTATTTTTTAAATATTGTGTGTAATGTTGGAAATATTCCTTATGTGTTTTTAAGTTCATAGACAGCAGCAACAGGTGAATATTGGTTGCTTGCAGATTTCGGGATTGGCCCCTTTCTTTTGCTTATCTGAAAGCCACATCAGGAATACAGCGTGCATCACACAGCAAACCAAGCAGCCGTATGTCATCTGCAAATCTACACCCACAGACACAGGAATTCGGTAGAAAGTGAGCGCAGTGAGATGTTGTGGTTTTATGTGTGATTTCTCATTCTGGCTTTCATTTTGAACATTGTGTTGACTGAAAAACAGAATGGTTAAGGTCTCAACCCTGTACTGTCTGTGTTTTACAATGCAAGTGCACTGTTTTTATTTATTGCAACTTCCTATTTCCTTTTAGGGACATAGGCAACAGGAATATTACAGATGCCTGATACCTGCACTACTATGAGTGTGTGGGTCGATTACTCTCATTCCAAATGACATGGCGTGTCAAAGTAAATGAGTGGGTGACTTTTGTTTTCATTTTTTCCTCATAAACGTCTCTTGATAAGTAAGATGAAAAAAATTCAGGCAGTCGCTAAGAAAACTTGTTTCTGGATTATTATTAAATATTTTAAACATTAACTGCCTTTTTTAAAGCTTGAGTGTCTTCTTTAGATGTTTCAGCATTAACATATTATCACCCAGATTGTTTTATTATTTGGTATTGCTGTCAGTTCCACTGTGCATACATGAAAAACTTTAAGCAGGCGCATCTTTGGGCAGCCATATTGTTCCTGCTGCGTTTTCATCATATAAACATATTGTCCTATTTTCCTCCACTGGGAGGAGGCCAAGGAGGCAACCTGGACTATGTTTCCATGCTGGCCAAGAGGAGCTGGAGGGGTCTGGGGAGAGGGAGGTCTGGGAATCTCTGCTGAAATTGCTGCCCCGGCAATAAGTGGACATCTACGACTAATTCAATTACTGGAGAAATAATATTTGACAATATGCACTTATTTCCTCATGCCTTATAAAAAGCTGTCTTTTGATCGGCAGCATAATAGGCAAGAAAGCCAAATGGAGGTAGCTTAAAAGATAATGTTTGCCTAAAATTGTATGGTGTCACTGGAGGGACATTTTAGAAGCAAAATCATCATAATCTGTATGTCCTGTTATGGTCATCTACATTTATTTGTGAGAAAAATTAAATGACAACATTTTAGGAAGTAGAACACGGACACAACACCGCCTGCAGTTTAAGAAACTTCTGGAATGTCTTGATTATAAGTTATACAATTAGAAAAGGCAATTTTTTAATGATCCAGTTTTAAAAGAAAATGTTAAAGACAAAATGAATATGAAAGAGCCAAGAACCTTACTGGGAGGAAATAACTAGTTATGCCAGAGGCTTAAATTCACTGGAAAAAACGATCTAGAAATAAGTCAAACTTCCTTAAACTAAGTTGAATCACCCTTAATTTGACTAAATGAGGTAGTTTGCCAACGGAATGAGTAGTTTTATTCTTAAAATAAGATAATTACATAATATGCACTTGAAATAAGACAATGCAATTGTGTTTTCTTATTTTAAATGTAAATTGTCTTGTTCCATTGGCAAAATATCTCTTTTACCTCCTCAATCCAAGAGGAGGTCACTTATTTCAAGAAAAAATACTTATCTAGATTTGGATTTTTTCCAGTGGCTACGATTCCAGATTCAGTTGGTTCCTGATTTAGCTGTTTGGGAGCCGCATCCAGAAGCATCAGCTTAAAGATGTCTATTTGTTTTATATCTATACACGGTGTATTTGATCAGACTCCAATGGCCTGCCAAAACCATAAATACTATATAATAAATAAAGATAAATACTTTCAGAAAGTGGCTTTATCTCTGAAACTAGTAAGTCTAGATAGTTTTAATATTTCTGAATTATTTCATACCAATAACAAATAAAGAACAAATGAGCTTTATTGGTTCCTACAGGAAGCAGGTCTGCCTCTATCCGTCTTCTTCTGAGGAGATTTACATATTTATTTTACTTGAAAAAATAGAGGAGTATAGATATTAATGAACATTAAACGACGTGAATATACTAGAATTCCATCTGCAGTTCTCCTGGCAGGTCAATGTCAGACTAATGCAATATTTACAACAGACACTAAATACAAAAGCCATAAAGTTCATCAAAGTTCAGACAAACAAGTCAATGACTTTAAGAGAGAAAGAAAAAAGTCAATTATTTGTACTGAACTGCTCTCACTGATATTGCACTCATTTCTTTAATATTGTTTTTACTGATATGTTGCACTCAATGATAACGATAATAAATGCTGCACATGACCTGTTTATGCCATTATCACTCTAGTGCACCCAGATCACTCAGAGATGATTCACCATAACAAACACAGACTCCAGCAGGAATTTATGCTCTCTCCCAGTAAAGCAGTATTTTGGATTTATAATTAAATTGTAATTTATTAGAAACCTGTCCAAAATTAACATGCAAAACCTGGCAATTGATTTCCAACTACATTAAAAAACAACGTCCTTAACAGACATATTGAAAAAACAGAGAAGATTTGGAAAAACAAAAGTACCCGAATTATAGAGTCTAGCAAGTAGAAACAAGTCACCACTGTGCAGAAAAATAGTTTACCTGAAGAAACAGTGAGCAGTGCCACAATTTTTCTGTTTAGAGGAGTGAAAAACGGCAAAGTAAAGTCGAGTACGGGAGCTACAGAAAAGCTTAATCGTACTGAACACTTAAAAACAAAAAAACCTTTTTGGACAATGATACCAACCAAACCGGCAGGAGCCGCATGATTCAGGATTAAGTCTTTAACCTAAACCAATCTGATCCTAACTGACTCAAAGCTTTACGTTTAAGGAGGGGAACATTTTTAAATAAAGGAAACAGTTTTAAGATTATATAGTTTAAAAAATCTCATATATTTTCACTCTTCTTGTCTGTAGTTGGATTTTCAGGCCAAAACAGCAGAATGAATTCATCATTAAGTATAGAGTGCATCAGTGGTAATGGTAATTAATGGTGTGTTTGAGTGTAGATTGTTTTCTAAGATTAAATTAGACCATTTACCAGAATTAAAATCAAGTTGAGTGGAGATCACAGATTAAAAGTTGTTTCCACGAACATCAGAGATCTCTACTGGTATAACACTGAAAAGTCTGATTACAGAAAGTCTCAAAATAAAATATTCAAGTCAATTTTAGTTGTTCTTTTTTTTTCTTTAAAAACATAAATCGGGTGCATTAAAAAATTACATTATTTAGGATGGAGACAGATGCTCCAACCAATCTTTAAAATGAAAAGTCTGCATGTCGACAGATTCATTAACCTTCAGTAAAACTCTCTTTTAAATAGTTTGATTTGTTTCTCCCAGAGAACTTTTTAAAATCAAGCATGAAGGTTTGGTCTTACCTTAACAGAAGCTCCCGCCGGCACAACCTTCCGCTCACCACGGTCTCTTTTCTACTCTGTAAAAATGCATGGTGCATTATTCCACAGGAAATCTATTCTCACCTTAACAAGAATCCACAGTAAATGCCAAATAAAGAAAACCTAACAATCTGCTCTGAAAACATCAAACATTTTTAAAACCAAATTTGAATATTGCTACTTCAATGTTTATGATGTAGTGAGAAAACATGAACCCAGAATGGATAGAAGAAAGAGACAAACCTCAGTGCAGTCTGAGGAGGAAAAGGCAGCCGCCACTCCTGCCCCCAGTTTTTATACCTACAGTACGGCTGAAGTCAAACACAGGATCCAAGGGTGTTGTGCTCATCTGTACGTTTACTCCACAAATACAGAAGGATAATTCATCCTTTTTTTTTTTTTGATTTCTTTGACTTTCATCAATAATGAATAATAGTGTCTGTATTTCTTTGATGAAGAGGATGACTTTTGGGATTTTGAACAACTTCAATTCTATCATCAGTATTAATGTTAGAAATGCTGATTAGTTATAGTTAGTAGTTATTTCTCTCAAAAGTAACTGAGTTAGTTTTTGTAACTAGCTAGTTTTTATTATATAAACTGTGTTTACATTTGAAAAAAAAAAAGTGCTGTCTTTTTTAACTTAAAGGTATTGTGGAGGATTTTCGCAATTTTTTTAAAAGACCCGACCTCTCCATTTAAAAAAAAGTGCGCGTGCGAGAGCGTGCACAATCCCATTTCTCCTTGTGCACGCTCTGTTTAAAAGTTGCTGTTCTCATAGCTAATCCAAGCTTACTGTGTCCGCCCTAACCTCTAAAACCCTCCATCAATTTATAGAGCGGGGACTGTATAGTGAACTTTATGGTGAACTCAATTAACTGACCGCTCAGACAGAGTATTACTGCTTTTTGCTCCGTTGGTCACGTAACTCCTCCACCGCGCGGTGCCTGCGCCATCTTTGTTATTAGTCACTGCTGTCGGGTAGCGACAGTCTATGGTGACAGCGGGCCGCTGTGACAGCAAATCCCATAAAGCATTCTGGGATATATCTGCAACTCCTGAGGCCTTTCTTTTCTTCTCATTCACTTCGTAGACACTTTTTCCCTTCCGACCTTCCGTCCATTTTCAAAGAACCCCAGAGAGAAAGGCGAGCTTCAATGAAACCGAAGCTCACGCCTGAAAGTGCACAGAAAAAGATAGCTAATGGGAGCAGCACGTACGACGGCCTTAAGTAAACATATCAACAGAATGATTGACAGTTAGGAGGACCACTGATTGAGATGATCCACTCGGAAATAAAAGATCCTCCTCTATACCTTTAAATTATAATTTTAAGTTCAATTATCAAATATAATGTAATGTAATATTGCTCAGCTAAGTCTCAGCTAATCTGTGCTGTTAGAACACTTATCATTTGCAATATATTCACGTAGATATGATTATTGTTATTTATGCAATAAACTAAAGTAGATATTTTCGGCCACAATCGATTTATTTATCCAGCAAAAAAGTACCCAGAAAGAACTAACGCATACTCAGGGACAACATGCACACTCCAAGCAGAAAGACCCCAGTCTGGGAATCGAACCCAGAACCTTCTTGCTGCAAGGCAGCCATGTTCTATTTGTAAACATGCATCTCTAGTTGATTCATGTATTTTTGTTCACTCAATTTTTCTTACTCTCCATCATCTCCGTGAGTTTGCCATCACAAAGCTGGCAACCAGAGCTCAGAGGGTTCAGAGCAACAAAGACCAAATCCACACAGAGACTAGATTATTTTGTCCTTTAAAGTCCAAGCTTGTATTTTTGAAGAACATAAATAATAATTAATATACATCATTTTTTTTTAACTGTGCCCATGTGGATAGGCCTTAGTAGCTGGTACTCATTAGGCGCCTTTTCAAGTCAAGAGACTCTAAAATGATTTAAATTACATTCAGCCATTTACCTACTTATACACATTGTAGCAAGCTATATTGTAACCTCAACTGCCCCTGGGTACCGTGACAGAACCAAGGGTGCTTTACTTAAGGCACCAAAAGGCCCTGTAACCACTTCCAGTAGGCAATGTGGAAAAAGTGTCTTGCCAAAGGGCCACAGAACTGAGACATACAGACAGAGCTTGGGTTTGAACCTGTGGCCCTCCAGTTGCAGGAACATCTTCAAACTATGCAATTGTCCCCCAGTAATCTTACTGTCTTTAAACAAAAGAATTACACACTTCGTTTGCAATACGTTTGGTCCAACTATACTATAGGACAGAAAAAGAGTCTAAAGTAATGCTGCATAACTATTGACCCAGTATTAACTTGACTCGAGAATTACACTTATTGTCTGCAAGGACTGGCGACCTGTGCAGGATTTTAATCTGACATATATACTGTAGTACCTTAAGGTAGGAATATGGACTTTCTGTATGGAAGTGAATCTCTAAGTACCTGAAACCAAGCACCTGTAGTTGTTTGTGAGTGCTCAATAGTGGTTGTGAAGAGCCGAAGACGCACCCCTCCAGAGCACTGAAACCAGCGCCGGGGGACCAAAAGCCCCAGATGCCCAAAGGGACCCCAAGAGCAAAGGTTCCTAGGAGGGGCCAACCCAGGAAATCTGTCCCCCTATCAAGGGAGAAGGAGAAACGGCCCCTATGAAATCCCACAGCCACCGCAATGCCGGAGCCCCAGGAGCCGCAGGGACGAGCCCATGGGCTCCGCCGGCAGCCAGCCACACCGAAGTGGATCCGGGCCATGGCGGGAGCCCCAACCGGGAAGTATAAGCCAGTATCCGCCCGGGCCTCCACCCACTTAAACAGTATCCTGGTGAAAGGCGGGGCCACTCCTGGAAAGATGGCTACTCTGTTAAAGGGTAACACAGGGATACACAGCAGAAATGACCCTGTATATATACTGTATATATACATATATATATATATATATTGTTTATTCTTCTTAATGCACCTTTTTCCTCCTTGTTTGCACCTTCTTTTATTACCATGCCAATATGTGACGAGTGAATTTCTCCGCTGTGAGATCAATAAATCTCATCTAATCTAATCTATAGAAACTCACCCCTAAGACACTGTATAACATAAGTCGTGACATTACTTTGAACATTGGGGATAAAAAATGTTTTCTCTCTTCTCCAAACTACTGCACAACCCCCTTTCCAAGATTCCAAGAGTTTAAAGACACAGACATCCTAAAGTCCTAAAGATGCTCTGGCTTCTGCTCACAGGCACAGATGCCAGGGGGATTCCAGAAAGAGACAGCATTGGGGGGAGGAACTCCTGCATCGATTTACTTGCAGGCCAGGGCATTGTCATTCTTCAAGGTTAACTCGCCCTGCTGGCTAGCCAAGAAAAAGATTTCTACAAAACAGACAGTCTGTAATATTCTCTCAGAGTTTGAACTCAGAAGTCCTAGATTTGGATTTAGAACTAGAAGAACCAGAAATGTCAAAGACAGACTTGGACAACTTTTATTGTCATTTGTGTAAACAAAATGAAATTTTGTTTTCTACAGCTCTCATGACATTTCCATTCCATAAAGTGCAGCAGTGATCAAATGTAAACAGTGTGGGAGAAAAAACATGGTGCAAAGAAACGCATTGATCTGGAAGTTCAGAGATTTAATATCTGTGGTGCAAATATGCAGTATGTTTGGTTTGGTGTTTTCAGTGTGATGCAGAGTCTGTGACATGATTTAGAGTTTTCTCAACAGTTCAGCTGTCTGATGGCAGTGGGGAAGAAGCTGTTGCAGAATCTCCTTAGTAGTTAGGCTGGTTCTTCCTGAAGTCCACCATGATCTCCTTGGTCTTCTCCACCTTCAGGATCAGGCTGTTATCTCTGCACCACCAGCTGCTCCACCTCCTCTCTGTAGTCCAGGTCGTTGGCGTCTCTGATGAGGCCCACCACCGTGGTGTCGTCTGCAAACTTGACCATGTGATTGGTGGTGAACCTGGGGAAGCAGTCGTGTGTCATCAGGGTGAACAGCAGGGAGCCCAGGACGCAGCTCTGAGGGGAGGGGCTTAGACTGATGACATCAGAGGTGTTCTGTCCGACCCGGACTGACTGAGGTCTGTTGGTGAGGAAGTCTAGCAGCCAACAGCAGAGGGGTGTAGAGGAAATGCTCAATTCTGCCATATTTTGAGCGGTTGTTTATAAAGCTAAAACAAACTTTATTTCAGAAAGGGTTCCAATGCTAAGATAGCATCTAGATATATTTTTTTGATATGTTCATTTTAATTTGGCAAAATATGACCAAAGAGTCCTTCTAAATAAACCCAGCTTGTTTCTGCTAGGCTAATAGCTCTATTTTTAATTCTTCAGTATTGCGTTATTCTTGTACACTTTTTTAAGGTCCACATTTATGTGACCATGTTTTCTATAATCTTTTTGCTGCTGTAAACATCAGAATGTCCCCATTCTGGGACAATAAAAGGATTTTCTAAAGTATTTTATTGTATTCCATTCTATTCTATTCAATGTTTCACCATCTTGCTATAGAAGCTAGTAGTTAAATTTCCCCATTTTTAGTCAACAGTTTTAACCAAGATATGTTTGACTTAGAGCTGAATGATTTTTGTTAATAATTTCTTACATTTCGAGTGGAAGTTGTTGTGAATTTCTTCCACATGTGTGCAGAGTTCACTGTTGGGCCGTTATTTCCGCTCAATTGGGTGTGTGTTAACAGATCAACAAAATACAGTCTGAACCTTATTCAATTAAATCAAATAAGTAGAACAGCATTTAATGTAAAGTTATTGCATAACAAAACACCCATTAACATGACTGTCATGTGTTTTCTGACCATGGGAGGAAGCTGGAGTACCCAGAGAGAATCCACGCTTGCTAAAGAGCATCTTTCTCTGAAAGAGGGGGGATTGGCCGGAGCTCTTATAGTGGTTATGGAGGTTCAGATACATATGTGAAGTTTACTTTAGATAAATCTGGTTCATGCGTTAGTTTTCCTTCAGCTGCACCTCATTACCATTTCCTCTGGTTGGTTTGTCCTTCCTCTGACTGCTGTTCTCTATAGAAACTCTTCTGCACCAAATCTAACTGACTGGCTGCTGTTTTCCTTACAGTTCAGTCCAGTCGTCTGGCCATTGTTCTACCTTTACCTGTACGTTAATTAACTTTTTCTTGAAACAATTTAATCTCCCCGCTCTGCGTTTTGGGTCTGGAAAACACAACAAGAATTGAAAACAAAACAGAAAAAGTTGTTCTGGTAGAGAGAATGTATCAAATCCGTTCATTTTTATTCATATAGGGCTTAAATATATTTTGACTAGAAAAACCTGCTATTACAGCATTTAAAATGAATTACATTATTGTTTTATTGGTATTTTTATAAGGTAATAGAAATTGCTGCTTTAAATATTAAGTATTAAGAGTCTTCTTCCTGTGTGACGGCTTCATGTGCGACTTCTGAAACACAGCGAAAAACCTGAATTTTGTTTTCATATTTTTGCACAAACCAATCTTACAGGAAAAACTAACAAAACCGTAGTTTAGAAACATACAGTCAAAGTCAAACAACAATCAGCTTTAATATATGCTGCTTGTTGCCATTTTATGTTGATTTGGTAAAAAAAAGGGGGAGATTTCACACGACAGTTTATTTTAAATAAATGCTTCTCAATCAAGCAAGAACAGTGTTTTGAAACTTGCTGACAAAGATTCTTTGTCCTTTCAGTGTTCGAATCATAAAACACAGTGAGAAATGCATGAGTCACCCTTTCCCTCAGAGATGTTGGATAATAGAGCCAACTCAGCTAATTCAGTCCAGAATAGATCTGGGACGTTTGTTTCATTTCAGTGTGAAAGTCCTGAATTGTCAGATTCAAAATCTAAACTGTTTGTCAGCGTTATCTCAATCAACAGCCTTTCAGGCTGTTATGCAGCGATGATGCTGTCAGGGTAGAGAAACTCCTCAGCGTACAGACTTGGATCTCATTCAGTCCAGGTGCTCCCCCAGGACCTGCTCCCCAAGCCGGGCTCCCCAGCGCCGGCTTCTCAGGGCCCTAAGCAGTATTTCCTTTTTGATCCTCTATTCTGCCAATAAAGTCTATTTCTGCAGATCATTGATTCACCTCCTATGAACTTCTCGTTGTTCCTGCTGTTTACGGCCTCCTATTTCTATGCATCATCTAGTGCTAACAGTGCACTGCAAAAAATGAAATCTAAGTGAGTAATTTTTTCATAAGTGACTTGTTTTAAGCAGGTAACACAATTTGCCTAAATAATAAAATGGTTTATATTTAAAGCAAAAGAAAAACAGCCCATAATCTTATTTCAAGTGTATAATATCAAATTATCTTATTTTAGGGGCAAGAATCCTCATTCTGTTTGCAGATCATCAAGTTAACCAACACAAATAAAAGAACAATTCAAGTGCACCTATTTGAAGAAACTTTTACTTATTCTTTGATCAGTGTAGTAAAAAAGGCTTAAGGTGGTTTATACTTTTGGTTCCAACTGCAAAATCTGTTCTTAATCTGTCTATTGCAAAACGAAAACAAATAAAATATGTATATCAAAAGGTCCTAAGAAAATGGAAAGAAATTTAAAGTTTAGTGATTAGCTCTTAGATTAAACTGTGTGGCCAGAAAAGGTCACCATGGATAAACGGCCACACAGCAACATTTAGTTTAGCTTTAATTGCAGACATATTCGCTGTGGCAGTGTTTCGATCAGCTTCTGCAATGTCCAAAGAGTTATTTCCGCAGTCTAGCATTTATTTATCACCGAGCATTGATGATGGTAGTCTCTGACCGCTGCTCAAAGCCTCCCGAACACAAAGCTGCAGGGACCAATCCCGGTGTGAAAAAGATGCTTCCAGAACCCGTCTTTCACAATTCCAGTCTGAAGAATCCTGGCTTTACCATCAAGGAAGAAATAAATCCACTGATGGGATAACCTGCTCATCAGGTAGTCAGCTGACCTTTTTCCTGACCAACTGCAGCATCCCCAGAATCAAACGCAGCCCCACAGGTTACTATGGTTACCAGGCCTGATGCTTAGGGTTAAATCTGGAATGATAGGAACAAATGACCTTCTCCCTTTACCCCAGAGTCCAACCTTTATTCTCCTTTTTTTCCAGTTATCCTTCCTGACTAGTATTTTATTAAGACTAAACGGCTTTTCAGTTCCAATCTCTTGAGTCCGCTCTGTAGTGTGGTACAGTAATGTTTTTACTTTCACTATTTAACGTAGCCCAGATTTTTTTTATTTGAATTCCAGAAAGATTTAAGAGTTTAAAAATGAGGATTATTCAGGATTTTTTCCAGACATATTTTTCTTCCTATCTTTAATAATGTGTTGGACAGTTCTAAACCCATCGTTGGTAGTTTCTGCCTGATTTATAGAAATGATGTAAAACTTCTGAAAGAGACCGGCCAGGTTTCCAAAGATGGGAGTAGAACTGGCATCTCATTTTAAGGAGAGTAAATGAAGTTAAGAGGCCTGGAGGGTTTTCCATCTTTCTCATCACCTACAGATAAGTTTGTCTCAGAGAACTTTATTCTTACTTGTTTCTGAGTCATCTGACCTTCAGAAATCTTTTTTCATGTATTAGTAATGATAGGATTAAAGATATATTGAAGTAAAAATTAAAAATTTTATTTACTGTTTTTGTTAATACAATTACTTAGAAATCATTGAACATGCTGAAAAGAATTTGCTCTGAGGAGCCCTATACTTGCCATTGCTAGGCAACCCTGCAACACAGTCCTTAGATTCAGGCCTAAGTATTATATAATATATAGTAAGATAACCGTGTTAGAAGTAATAACTGGATGCAAAATGCTGTTTTCATGTTTAACATGATATGGTAGAAATAAAATGCTTAGATAGAAACCAGGATCGGCAGTCATACCAAAACTCTTTAGTAACCTCAGACGAAAAAGCTTCAGTCAACTCACACAACACTTTTTCCTTTCTGACTTTTTCTTTCTGAGGTATTTTAAATTTGCTTTAGAGTGTGACAGGATTATCATATCCTGTCTAAGATCTGAGAACAGCTTCTCTTTCCAACAACTACTTTGCTCCTTAAACTCACATGAGCTTGATGCGTTCAGCTAGTTTCATCATCCGATTTACTTGGATAGATCTTTTGCTTGGAGAGGCTTCAACATCAGCATCGTAGCTCAAGGATCTAATCAGGATTTCTCGTTCCTGTGGAGGTTTTCATGTTATCATGGAAGGAGACACAGGATTTAATGAAGCAGCAGTTTTTCTTGTCTGTTCAGCTTTCATTGTAACCCTTGAAAAGGGTTGTAGAAAAAAGATGCTTAGGTTTTGTTTCTCATTCGTAAAGCTGTACGAGCCGATCTTCGATCAGAAGAGTGCGGACAAACAAACGGAGCGATGGAGAAAAATGTGGGTTCTATTGGATCCATGGAGCGTCAAACATCCTCTGCATGTTCATCTTTAACCAGGAACTTTAAGGAAATATCCAACCCACCCATCAGTAGGAAGCTGTCTGGTAACATAAAAACAAAGTGCAGAGCTGTTTTAATATTATGTCATTTAGAAAGCTTTAATATCTTTAAAATGTTCAGACATCTCTAAGATTATTTTAATTTTGGAAATATATCTCTACCAGAACTAAATACATTCAAATCTCTGCAATAAAAAGTTCAAAAGTTATTTAGAAGCATCAACAAGCGTTTATGCTTGTTGGAAGAGAGAGACTGGAGCCACTCCAAGGATCAATGGCATGATAATCAAGTTTCTTTTAGAAACTTTTACAATTTACAAATATTTGAAAACTGTTTTTTGTTTTGTTTCTGGAAATAAAACAAAGTCTGGTTCTTAAGACAAAATTCAACAGTAAATTTTAGACAGATGAGACCTGAAAGTTGGTCAAAGTCAAAGAGAAGAAAACAGGGTTTAAAAAAAAACACAGAAGGAAACTGTTCATTTTCACACCTTCTAAATGTTATGTCAAACTTTTTCAGATGTTTTTTTCTTTTTCTACTTCTTGCTAATATTACCGAAGCAACTATCTGTTATTGAATCCAGGAGTGAGCTCAACAGGTGACTAATAAGCAGCTATTACTTCTCTCTTCACTGTTTTGGGGGTTAAATTATTAATAAAATGCAAGTTTTAACTTTCCTAAGAAGTGAAGTTTATTTTTCATACCATGTAACGATTGCCTAATATGGAAACATACTTCTACAGCCAGAGTAGAAAGGTTTTTTTTTTTTAGTTTTTTGTAAACTCAGTAATCACTGTAAAATGTCACACCAACGCTCTTTGAAGAGGAAACATTAACAGCAGTAAGCGCTGGGGAAGCCCATTTACATGCTTTGACATTCTAACAGGTGTCAACCATTTCTGAGGGTTTTTTTCTGCAGGCAAAGGTCATCTCACCTATGAGAATACCACTGAGACAAAAACAATAGCATAACTTACCTCAAAGCTCTGGTTTCTCTAGAGATATTGAAAGACAATTTGACCACATCCCTGCTCACCAGAAGCTGAGAACTGTGATTGTAAGAGAAAAAACAGACTCTTTCATTGGGCCCACGGTGATTTTATCAGCGCTAACATCTTTAATGAACTTCGAAAACACCAAGAGCACATTGGAACACTTTGTCCATCTTTAGGACTCTCTTCACAATGTGTGCGTTATCTCATCCCAACCTAAAGGCAAAAACTAACCACTTCAAAGGATTTGCTTATAAACTGGTACCAGCATCTTTAGCAGATGGTAGAGACCTGCTTCAACCACAGATTTGAATGTTTTTGAACCCACACCGACTGACCTGAGCAAAGCTGCAGAAGCTCTGACATCAAACATCAGTGTTTTGAGGACATGCTTGTGCAGACCGAGGTCTTTTGCATAATGCCACATGCAAAAACAATGATTCATGGTTTTCTTCAAGTCTGAGAAAGCTGACTTTGATCTAAAAGACAGAAGTAGGGACTGGGCCCCATATAAGCAGTCTGTCAGGAATCCTGTCTTTGTGTTTGTGTTTCTGTGTTTGTCTCCCTTCCTCCACCAGAAGGCACCTGGTTCTGGTCCGCCTCCTCACACACCTGCTGATGGTTTCCTTGTTAAACAAAGTGTTCTTAAGCTGACTGCCACTACCTCGACCCCAGAGTGTTTGCCAGTTTGCCAAATCCTCTTCTCCAAGTTTCATGAGTCAAATTCCCCACTGAGCCTGAACTAACCGCTGTGTCTTCCCCTCACTTACAGTTCAGGTTGAGCAGTGTTCAGAGCAACACTTCTCCGCCTGTTTAACCACTTCAATAAAACCCGTTAAAACCTTTTCCCTGGTCTCTCTGCTGGTTTTTCTGCATTTCTGCATTTGGGTCAGAACTTCATCATCATTCAGTCAAGAAAAAAACTCGGGAAGGAGATCAGGACCATGAAGAGTAGCATCAGCGAGAAGCTAAAGAGCTCTGAAGTTAACCACCCAGAAACATTCTGACAGCAGGAAGCCATGGAGCCCTATGAGGCGCAGCCAACTTCAAGTCCCGCCCCAGCCGCCTCTGGCTCTCCATAGACCCCTTAATAGTCTTGACCTCACTCAGTGGGTTTCCTAATGTTTGTAGTTTGCTGTATTATGGCTGGAGCAAGGCTTTGACTACATAGTCAATCGTGTACCGGGTCATTCAAAAGCTCATTGCTCGTTGCCCAAATGCTCAACTGTTGACCATAAACTGTGTGCTCTATCCCAGATACAAATGCGGTGAACAGCGGGTGTAGCAGCATTAGACATCACCACCACAGAGGCAAAAAAAGTACTCCTCCTTCTGCAACTTCTTTCCAGTTTGGCCACAAACTCACGTTGCAGGTGAGGGTGAATAATAGAGCGAAACCATAACAAACACTGACTACATCCTGACTTCCTTCCATGTTGCTCTCCATTCTTTACTTTTCTTGATTTCTGTCAAACTGATGACATCGTCAACGCAAACACAGTGCGATGGCGTCACCTGAGAAGCAGCAGTGGGGGACAGAGCCCACACAGCTGCCAGCAGGGGGTCAGACTCGGCTTTTTGGCCAAATGGCAAAAGAAGCTGAATGGAGATTGTTAGCAGGTCAACTCAGGTGTGACAGATTCTGTGGAGCTGCCACAGTGTTCATACTGTATTACAGTGAAACGGAGAGCAGCAAAGCTGCAGCTTTTATTCTAGTTCCTCTCCTCCACAGCTGGAAAAGTAGCTGCCGATCCTTCAGCTTCAATAACTAATATAGATGTTGTTCTGGAGGGAGCTTTCATTCAATGGGCCCCAGTGATTAACACAAAATGCATGATGTGTGTAAATCAATGATACACTGAATAGGAGGCGTGGCTTATAGCTCCTTATAGGAAGAAGGAAATAAATCACTCTACTTCCCTACTATAAAGAAACTATACATAATATAGGCCTACTTATAAGAAAAATTGATAGAGAAAAAGTGTTCACATTTTGTTTCAGCAATAACTTTTAATTATTTCTTTTTAATACAGCAAACTAAACAACCTAGGCTCTGAGGACAGCAAGAGCAAACTTCACTGCAAAAAACAAAGTTGGATGAACTAAAAATTTCAAGGCAACAAACTTTGTTAAAATTTTAAGTTGGCCAATTAAGCTTAATATCTTAAGTTTTGCTTTTGAGTTTGCTCAACTCTGAATTCTAATTGTTGTGAACTCAAATGTAAGTTGAGCTAACTTTTAATTTTACATTGTAATAACTTAAAAATATTTATTCTACTAACTCTCTAGTAAGTTGTCCTAACTTCTAATTTTACATTTTAATGACTTTAAATTCCTTATTCTACTAACTATCCTGTAAGTTGTACTAACTTATGATTTGCATAAATACTTACAGATGCAACATATACATTCAAAATTTTGTTTTATTTAACCTGTACCAGGATCAAAGCCCTTCCAACAGGGCTTAGGTAAAATAATGAGACCCAACTGTACCAGTCAACATGTGCTACATTGTTTAGTACATCCTTTTGAAACACCGCTCAGTACTATGTGCCATTTTACAAACACTGAACCGTAACACGTGACATATTTAAGGAAAACCCAATAAAGAGTAACAAGAAGAGAAAATTAACATGGGTTGGCTGGACAGAAGGAACCTTTCAGAGGTCAAACATTTCAGACCCAAAAGTATCAGTTAACTTATGGATTAACTGAAGGAGCACTAAAGGTTTTAAAAGTGCACCAGCAGTCCCTGTGGATGCAAGGCCATGTTGAACCTCGATAGTGTTTCAGCAGAACAGCTTCAACAGCGTGGCTGAACTTGCAGGACTTGAACTGCATTGATTTCATCTGGAAAACAAAGTTGACAATTTGCTAGAGATTAGTGAAGTAAAAATGTTTAAAATATTATCAATTTAATGACAATATAAAGAATAAATTGGACATGAAGGTTGACAAGAGTGGAAATATAATATTCTGTCAGTTTTTTTATTTTAATAAGTTTTATTGCGATAAGAATGATTTAAAATTAGCATATATTATTTAAGGGCACTATTTATTTAACCAACCAACACCTATAACAGTCGGGCTTAAAGGAATAGTACACCCAAAACATGATTAGCCTTCATTTTCTACTCACCCCCATGCTGAACAACACTCTGGAGTACTTTTTTGATATCTCAAATGCATCTGGAGATCTGGGAGGCTTCTTGCTGTCTGCTGACATTCAAATAATGGAGGTCTATGGCGCCCGAGGCAGAAAGGTCCATAAAAGTCCACAAAAAACGTGTCAATATTCCTCCATACTGCTCGTCCAATATATTCCAAGTGTCCTGAGTGGGTAGCGTCCATAATTTACTCGAAACGAAGTCATTTAGAATGTTTTTAGAGCATAAACAGTAGTGTATAGGATTTCCTAAAAGTGCGCCTGCGAGTTCACGACTCTACGGAAACCGCGGCAGACCAAACCAGACGAAAGTGCGCATTCAGCGTCTGCTCTGCCGATAATGCAAGCGTAGAAGAAGAAGTTCCGCTTTTCACCTGTTTTTCACGGCAGAAAATAAACAGGTGAAAACCATACATAGTACTTACAATTAATGGACAGCAAGTTACTTTTTTATGTGATTCAGGAGTCTGTAAAAGTTATATTAAAGATAATGTAGGACATTTTTGTACAATCAGCAAATGGTCAAACATCCCAAGAATGGACATTAAGGGCAATAGAAATAAAAGACCTTCAAACAGTAAAAAGATTGCATGCTCCTGTAGTAATGACACCAACTCACCCCATTACTCTGTTGGGATGGACTTCATGGAAAAATTAGGCAATGTTCCCCAAGCAGGGGGGAATGAAGGCTGAACATGTACAATATGTAAATGGCGTTTCAACAAAATCCTCTTGTGTTTATATGCACTATGCTTACTGTCTCTACTCTAAATAAGAGAAAAGTGAACTTATGCAAAATGATAGAAGCACATTGTCAGATCCACAGGATGAAACTCTGTTAGTTGATCTATTGACCATCGTGAATGCGTGCTTAACCCCAGATGAAAAGTTTGCAAAACAATTTCTGAAGCAGGAAATTACGATCATGGCTACACAAAATATGTACACAGATGGGGGTTCGTTAGCGGCAGTTACTGTTATGCTTTCTACACAGATGTAAGGAATGTACCGCTTACCATGGATAAATCATTTGTCATTGTTTAAGACCAGTGAAGCACAGTGGAGAGACACAGGCCTGCTTTTAAAAGCTGCAGAAGGCACATCTGATTTCCATACATGTCCGCACAAACCAGGCTGGCTCTATAGCCCAAGCACAGAACTATGGAAACAGCCTCATAAAATTCTGTTCGATGCAGAAGCTTGGGTCCAAGATTTAGTATGAGATAAAATAACTCAGCATTCCTTGCTATCACAATCTGATGAAAATGATTTGAATGATATCCCCTATATAGGAAAAACTAATGTAGGACTATTGACAACTGTAGAACCAGTTCAAGTAGTTCCTAAATCACAATACAGACTGCGGATAAAACGCAATCAGCAGAGGAAGGTATAAAGCCAGTTAAAAAAAAATGTTTGGGTGTAGAAACAAGTCTGTTATTTGGGCATGTTATTTCACAAGAAGGTAAAAAGATAAAGGAAGAGTGAAAAACTGCAATAGCAAGTGAGCGTAAGCCAGTAACTACAAGACAAATTTAGAATTGTGCAAATATTGCAGAACTGTAATTCCACATTATGCAGTCAAAACTCAGCTTCTCTTAAGCCTTATTTCTGACACACCAATTGCTATGTCAGAGAAAATCCAGTGGACCCCAGAAGCAGGTCATAGAGCTAAAAGCAGAGCTCAATTATCAAAAACCACTCATCCAAACAGTCAACTGTAAAGCTGGTTTTATGACTTCTGTGTTGTTACAGCCTCATGGTGATAAGCTCAAACTTGTAGCGTACTACACTAAAGGGTTAAAGGGGACCCCATGGGAACAACAACTTCCCCGTATTTGAAGCAGCAATTATTTTGAGCCATGGGCCTTGGAAAGAAACAAAGAGGCCATGGCCAGAATGCCTTAACTTAGTAAAACTGTACATGAGAATAACTCTAACAAGCAGTGGTTTGACTCTGTTTGAAATAATACATGTTAGACCATACAAATTACTGTTGTTCACAACACAAACGCCACCTAAGGAGGAAGAAAAGACACTAGCAGATCACATCACAGAGAAATGTTGCAGTTTAAAGAAGTGTCCAATGCAAATTCACTGCGGGAAAGATTTTTATCTCCACAGGATCTACAAGCAGTGACATTAGGGGACTGGGTGTTCATGAGCCATCAGAGGGAAGAACTGGGCAAGTCCAAGGTGGAAATGACCATTCCAAGTGCTCCTGACCACGCCAACAGCTGTGAAGATTGCTGAAAGACCATCCAGGATTCACCTCAGCCACTGTAAGTTACAGAGAGTGTTAAACACCTAAGGTTGGAGCAGTGGGGAAGTCCGACTACAAAGGGGTTTGGTTTTTTAGGACCACTCGTCTCAACGTCGGTGAAGAAATCACCTGATCCCTGTTCTTTAGAGTCCTGGGTAAAATTAACATCTCTGCTAACCTAGCAAAAATGGGGTTCCCATGGAGATGGGGCTTCTTTTGCGTTGTGGCTGTTGTGTCGATATCTGTTTCAGTCCAGAGGTGTACCAGATGAATATAAACTAGAAGATCAGGTTGCTGCAGGATTTGAATCAATAATTTGCTGGTGGTGTACCATGAATAAAAATGTGGATATAATTAATTATATACAGTGGGGCAAAAAAGTATTTAGTCAGCCACCAATAGTGCAAGTTCTCCCACTTAAAAAGATGAGAGAGGCCGGTAATTTTCATCATAGATATACCTCAACTATGAGAGACAAAATGAGAAAAAAAAAAATCCAGAAAATCACATTGTCTAATTTTCAAAGAATTTATTTGCAAAATATGGTGGAAGATAAGTATTTGGTCAGTTACAAACAAGCAAGATTTCTGGCTCTCACAGACCTGTAACTTCTTCTGTAAGAGGCTCCTCTGTCCTCCACTCGTTACCTTCATTAATGGCACCTGTTTGAACCCGTTATCAGTATAAAAGACACCTGTCCACAACCTCAAACAGTCACACTCTAAACTCCACCATGGCCAAAACTAGAGAGCAGTCAAAGGACACCCGAAACAAAATTATAGACCTGCACCAGGCTGGGAAGTCTGAATCTGCAATAGGTAAACAGCTTGGTGTGAAGAAATCAACTGTGGGATCAATTATTAGAAAATGGAAAACATACAATCCCAGAACCACACGGGGGGACCTAGTGAATGACCTGCAGAGAGCTGGGACCAAAGTAACAAAGGCTACCATCAGTAACACAATACGCCGCCAGGGACTCAAATCCTGCAGTGCCAGACGCGTCCCCCTGCTTAAGCCAGTACATGTCAAGGCCCGTCTCAAGTTTGCTAGAGAGCATTTGGATGATCCAGACGATGACTGGGAGAATATCATATGGTCAGATGAAACCAAAATAGAACTTTTTGGTAAAAACTCTACTCGTCGTGTTTGGAGGAGAGAGAATGCTGAGTTGCATCCAAAGAACACCATACCTACAGTGAAGCATGGGGGTGGAAACATCATGCTTTGGGGCTGTTTTTCTGCTAAGGGACCAGGATGACTGATCCGTGTGAAGGAAAGAATGAATGGGGCCATGTATCGTCAAATTTTGAGTGAAAACCTCCTTCCATCAGCAAGGGCATTGAAGATGAAACGTGGCTGGGTCTTTCAGCATGACAATGATCCCAAACACACCGCCCGGGTAACGAAGGAGTGGCTTCGTAAGAAGCATTTCAAGGTCCTGGAGTGGCCTAGCCAGTCTCCAGATCTCAACCCCATAGAAAATCTTTGGAGGGAGTTGAAAGTCCGTGTTGCCCAGCGACAGCCCCAGAACATCACTGCTCTAGAGGAGATCTGCATGGAGGAATGGGCCAAAATACCAGCAACAGTGTGTGAAAACCTTGTGAAGACTTACAGAAAAGGTTTGATCTCTGTCATTGCCAACAAAGGGTATATAACAAAGTATTGAGATGAACTTTTGTTATTGACCAAATACTTATTTTCCACCATATTTTGCAAATAAATTCTTTAAAAATCAGACAATGTGATTTTCTGGATTTTTTTTTTCTCATTTTGTCTCTCATAGTTGAGGTATATCTATGACGAAAAGTACCGGCCTCTCTCATCTTTTTAAGTGGGAGAACTTGCAGTATTGGTGGCTGACTAAATACTTTTTTGCCCCAATGTACATTATAATGTTCAGAAAGTAGCTAACTGGACTCAAAGTGGTTTTGAAGCTGTACATGGACAACTGACTGTGACTTCACTCATGGCTTTCCAAAACAGAATAGCTTTAGATATGTTATTAGCACCAAAAGGTGGAGTCTGTGCTATCTCTGGCAAGCAATGCTGCACCTTCATCCCTAACAACACAGCTTCAGATGGCAGCCTAACCATAGCCCTGGAGGGCCTTAGGTCACTGAATGGTAAAATGAAAGAGCACTCAGGCGTGGACAAGTATCGCACCCTGGTGTCATCAGTCCTGGTGTCCATAGCTGTGTTTGCCTCCATCTTGACCCGCTGTGGTTGCTGTCTGATTCCCTGCATTCGAGGTCTCATTCAGAGACTGATATCCACTGCTATCTTCTCTCTAAAGCAGCAGTCTCAGATGTATCCGCTCCTCGCCCGCACAGACTCACCATGAGTGAACCCACAGTCCGTCTCTGTGAAAGTGTTTTACTGAGCTGTAAAAAATTATCTGACAATTGAAAATCTTTTTAGAAGTGATGGCTTAGTGATATGAGATTTACAGCGTTATGCATGATAAACAGGACGGAAATGTTAGAATAACTGTATATAAATGTATCTGTGTAGTGTTATCATGCATAAAGCTGTGTGCTATGTGCATGTGTTCACAGCCACCTTTTCTGAAGTATACTCTGATTTGTGAACTTGCTTTTGGGGAGGTTGTGGTTGATTTACAGGCAGCACTCGACCTGCTGAACTTTGGAGAACAGCTTCAACCGCTTGGACTTTGACTGAACCCTGAAATTTATAGGATGTTTACTGAGACTGCAAGTCTGAATTTTTCATGTTGTTTCTGATCACTAGAGCAGTCTCAGCTGTTCTAACCAGGGACCCCTGATTTATAATAAATAGCGAGGAGAACGCTGGGACTGCAGAGTGGGTTGGAGATTTGTAAACTCCACAGTCTCTTCCTACTCTCCTCGCGAGTAAAACTAAATTAATTGTCTCTGTGCCTTCTTTCTTTCCCTGCATGTATGTATGATGTTTCAGGTGCTTAGACCTGACACTTATGCAGCGCTATTGGCATCAGTTAGCCGCTAGCTTTCGTGACTATAGAGCTATTGGTGTTTAAATGTAAAAAATGTGTATGTCGCCTTCTTCATTAAACGACGTGTAATACTGCACAACACAACTTGGAATAAAATTTAATTGTAACTTAATTTAATTAAAGGTTACTTACCAGTGTGGACTCCAGCTTGCGGCAGCACAGCCACAATGAGACTTGAAGTGCTAAGTGTCAACTCTGAAAGTTGGCTTTCCCGCATTTCACAACAAAGAAATAAGAGTTTGCAGAACTCTTGTCCCTTGGATTGAACTCCAACTTAAAGATTTACGTATTACCAACTCACCAAACTGTTTTAGAGTACACAACTGGTTTGTTTTGTTGGCCTATTTTTATTGCCTCAAATGTCAATAATTTATATTTTCAAGTTTAACCAACTTAAATGACTGTTTTAAGCCAAAAAATACAAGTTGGCTTTTTTGCAGTGTTGAACTGTGCCATTAGATCAGGGAAGCAGAACCACAGCCAGAAGATCCAGGATCTCTTCCATGATGCCAGCAACACCAGGAGGATGTGGCAAGTAAAACGGAAAACACAGACTACAACACACCCTCCTCCCCGGTAGATGGCATGAAAGCAGTGAAAGCTGTTCCACACCAGGAGGAGGAGGCACCCTGCCTGGACACAGCTGATGAGAGGAGAACTCTGAGTTATTGATTGATTGATTTCACAGTGGAGAAATTTACTTGTTACATCAGCTCAAATAGTCAGAGAAGAAGAAGGTGTCAAAGGAATAAAAGGTGCATGGGATATATACAATTTATACAGTCTGTTCACACAGGACAGTTTTTTTGTTTTGTTCTGTTTTTATAGTAGGATCATTATACAGGGTTATTACAAAGGGTGTTCACATGGTTATTTTTATAGGTGGATATTTATACATAGAGTTATTGCACAGGGTATTAAATAGTAATTACACATTCTCCATTGCAGCAGTTACTGCAGTTGCAGTGTGGCATTGTAGAGTCTGGTTGAAGCAGGGATGAATGACCTGCGGTAGCGCTCCTTTTTCCAATCAGGGTGTAAAAGTCTTTGACTAAAGGAGCTGCTCAGCTCCTCTACAGTCTGCTGCAGAGGGTGGAAGGTGGTGTCCATGATGGATGAAAGCTTGGACAGCACCCTCCTCTCAGCCACTGCGTCCACTGAGTCCAGAGTGCAGCCTAGGACAGAAACGGCCTTTCTCTCCAGTTTATTCAGTCTCTTTCTGTCCCGCTCTGCGCTGCCAGGAGCCCATCAGACAACAGCGTAGAGGAGGGCTGTTGCCACCACAGAGTCAGAGAAGGTGTGAAGCAGGGGCCTGCTCACTGCAAAGGACCTCAGCCTCCTCAGGAGGTGGAGGGAGGCGGCTCTGGCCCTTCTTATACAGGGCCAAGCTGTTACGAGTCCAGTCCAGTTTATTGTTGACGTGAACACCCAGGGATTTGAAACTCACCACAGTTTCTATATCCTACACCTGGATGTTCACGGGGGAGTGAGGTGGGGGTCTTCTCCTGAAGTCCATCACCATCTCCTTGGTCTTACTGGTGTTAAGACACAGGTAAGACACTCTAAGAAAAGTCAATCCAAGGAAGACCCCAGGCCCTAACATACCTGGGCGGGTGTTAAAGGAGTGTGGAGGTCAGCTGGCTGGTGTCCTCACAGACATCTTTTAACACCTGGCTGGACCGATCCATAGTGCCAGCCTGCGTCAAGTCTGCCATCTGAAGCCTCAGGTCACCTCACTCAATGATTAGCGACCTGTCGCACTGACTCCCATCATGATGAAGTGCTTCCAAAGGCTGGTTAAACAACACATCGTCTCCAGTCTGCCGCCGACATTCGACCCGTTCCAGTTCGCCTACCAACAGAACCGCTTCACTGAGGACGCCATCTCTGCTGCTCTCCACCTAAACCTGGCACACCTGGAGGAGAAGAACACCCACGTGCGGATGCGGTTCCTGGTCTTAGGTACAGCTTTTGTAGAAGCAGTTTTATTGTCTTATATATCCTTACACGTGGCCCTATACTTCCTTAGCAGCAAAAACAGTACATGCTGAAGGTTAAGTATGAGTCTTAGCAATAATAAAGTCCCTAATGCCTTATTCGTACGCAATTAGATGATGTATGAGGTAGTTTGGCATAAACAGAAAACATCTGTATAAACATTCCTCTGAGTGTCAAATCAACCGCCGGCATTGACCAACACAAGTGAATTCCAGTAAGCTTTCGACATGATATTCCTGTGCATGTGCAGTTACGTAATGCGATGTGAAAACTATAAATGCCGCCTAGAATGGACTGAAGGTGGGGGATAAATGAATTGTGACGATGCATTGGTTGATGTATGAAGTGTTTAAGACAGCTGTATGAATTCGATTTTGTAATTAAATGTTTTCCCCCCTTCCGGATGATGAAATGGTGTGAATTGTGGCCTTCTTTCTATTATAAGGGAATTCTACCAATGAGCCCCCATACTTTCAACACCATCATCCCACAGCATCTGATGGGCAAACTGGAACAGCTGGGCTTTAAAGGAATAGTACACCCAAAACATGATTAGCCTTCATTTTCTACTCACCCCCATGCTGAACAACACTCTGGAGTACTTTTTTGATATCTCAAATGCATCAGGAGATCTGGGAGGCTTCTTGCTGTCTGCTGACATTCAAATAATGGAGGTCTATGGTGCCCGAGGCAGAAAGGTCCATAAAAGTCCACAAAAAACGTGTCAATATTCCTCCATACTGCTCGTCCAATGTATTCCAAGTGTCCTGAGTGGGTAGAGTCCATAATTTACTCGAAATGAACTCATTTAGAATGTTTTTAGAGCATAAACAGTAGTGTATAGGATTTCCTAAAAGCGCGCGCCTGCGAGTTCACGAGTCTACGGAAACCGCGGCAGACCAAACCAGATGAAAGTGCGCATTCAGCGTCTGCTCTTGATAATGCAAGCGTAGAAGAAGAAATGTGCTGTTTACCTGTGCAAAGAAAGAAACAACGAAAGAAAAATGTCTGAGGACTTCAGTGTTGAGGAAGAGCATGAGTTCTTTGCCGAGCTGAATGCGCACTTTCATCTGGTTTGGTCTGCCGCGGTTTCCGTAGACTCGTGAACTCGCAGGCGCACGCTTTTAGGAAATCCTATACACTACTGTTTATGCTCTAAAAACATTCTAAATGACTTCGTTTCAAGTAAATTATGGACGCTACCCACTCAGGACACTTGGAATACATTGGACGAGCAGTATGGAGGAATATTGACACGTTTTTTGTGGACTTTTATGGACCTTTCTGCCTCGGGCACCATAGACCTCCATTATTTGAATGTCAGCAGACAGCAAGAAGCCTCCCAGATCTCCAGATGCATTTGAGATATCAAAAAAGTACTCCAGAGTGTTGTTCAGCATGGGGGTGAGTAGAAAATGAAGGCTAATCATGTTTTGGGTGTACTATTCCTTTAATACACCCCTCTGCTATTGGTTGGTAGACTTCCTCACTAACAGACCTCAGTCAGTCCGGGTCGGACAGAACACCGCTGATGTCATCAGTCTAAGCCCCTCCCCTCAGGGCTGCGTCCTGAGCCCCTTGCTGTTCACCCTGATGACACACGACTATGTCCCAAGGTTCACCACCAATCACATGGTGAAGTTTGCAGACGACACCACGGTGGTGGGCCTCATCAGAGACGACAACGACCTGGACTACAGAGAGGAGGTGGAGCAGCTGGTGGACTGGTGCAAAGATAACCAGTGTCTCCCTTTAAAAAGAGACAAGTTTTTAAAATCCTGCATAGCGAAACAATGTGATTTTCACCGTATCATTTGCTTTTATACCACTTGTTGGTAGACCTCCAGGTCTTCCTGGGTTTCACGAAGCAGGTTAATCGGAAACTCTAAAAACAGGAAACTGAGTTTTCCGTTTCACAAAGAGTTTCCTCATCCTCTGTTTCTGTTACCATAGTAACATTCTCCCCTGAGCTAACCTGGTCAGCACCAGGTTTTTCTTCAGGAAACTGCTGTCTCCACTCCCTTAGCTTTGTGCATAAAAAAAAATCTATTCACTAGGTACTTTAGACACGTTAGATTTTAAAAACAAACGTTTAATGAGGATCTTATTAAAGAATGATCAGCATTACTTCACAGAGAATTAAATATATATAGGGAGAGGATTCTACAACTCAGTGACAGCATAGGAGATTACTTGTTTTTGGTTTGTTTAATACAAGCGAGATGCGGGTCATTTTATTTTTGTTTAGTTATATTCACAGCACCTGAAGAACTGCTGAGATTATTTTCAGGTTACACATAAATAGATTAATTAATTCCACGGTAAAAGGAATTACTTTAGGGTTAGGATAAGGATTCACTGGATGATAACAACCTACTGAGCCTACTGGCACAATCTGAAGCCATTCTATGGGACTGATGGCTGCTAATAACAACCATTTATTGGGATGATAACATCTGAAGCAGCTGCAGACAGACACTTAGTATTTACTGTGTAAAAGAGACTGAATCAAACTGGATTAGATAATAAACAGGTTCTATATATTAGAACATTTTTATTCTTCATCCTCACCTGCTGATAGATGATTTCACCTAAATAGATACATTGATCTTCTACCATTCAAGAAATAATCCCGTAATATTATCAAGGTCACAACAGTCTATGGCAAGCAGTTCTGATAGGTATTAGTTTTACTGAATATGTATTCCTGATATCTGAAAAAACATTTTCTTGGTCTACATCAGGGAACTTCAACGTTTTCAAAGCCAAGGACCCCCAAACTGATTGCGAGATGGAGCGCGGACCCCCTAATTACATATATTGTATGAAATTGTGTTATATCAAACTTGTCCTATAGTCACTCTATTACATATGGAGTCATGTAACGAAAGTTATTTCTCCCTGGGATTCTTAAAGTATTTCTGAATCTGATTCCTGGTTGGTGGGACAGGTGTTGTGAATGAAACGGTGCCCAGCTTGAAAGAGCTCCTGTGTGTCGCTGAATGTGAGCATTGATGACTGAAAGACATCTTCTGCCTCCATTTATCTGTTTACTACAGTCTGTTGAATTTATGTTCATGTGGATTTAAAGACATTTTAATTAGTGCAAAAAATTGTAGGAGGGAATATTAAAAAAAAGTAATCAACCAAGACTTTCACGACCCCCATGCAGTACCTCCGCGGACCCCCTAGGGGTCGCGGACCCCCTGTTGAAGACCTCTGGTCTAAATGACCATTTCAACCAAATTGGCAATCTCCACATCTAGAAAAAACATTCTGGATGTCTACAAACTATTTGTATAAATCATTTGTATTAATTTAACTATGAAAAAATGTTTTTAAGATGTCAAAAATAAATATCAAGTCAAGATTATGAACATCGGAACAGCCACTTACAATGTGTAAACATTTCTAGATATATAAAACTTAATTCTTACTAGAATCATTTTTTTTTAATTTCTAAAATTCAGTTTCTGCTACAAAGATGTAACTTAGAAAATGTGTCATTACAGTTCAGTCTAGGAGTGTCTTATTTTAGTGATCTACAAATGGAACAGAGTTAAATAAATGTAAAAACGGCCTGCCATAGCCCAATTCATATATACCTATGCATTAACTGGAGTCCTCCTCCTTCTCTATCATCCTCTCCTTTGCAGCTGTTGCGCTGTTTCTGTCTTCTAAACACATTCTCCTTTTTTTAATTATTTCTGCATTAAATCTCTAGTTCCACTGGGGTGAAATAGGCACTTCCTGTTGCCTGTTGTCATGGTGACTCGTGGAATCGGTGCTCCACTGACATCGGCTTTTCATACTCGTTATACACATGCAAAACTCTGAGTGGATCTGAGTTAAACCAATTCATAGCAGCTGTCGTAAAGCCGAAAACCACATTCCAGACTTTAGGCTAGATTATTTTCGAGTTGCAGATTTGAACCTGACTTTGTTAAACCTGCTTCATGAAACGGAGCCCTGGGGTGCTACTGCACCTCATGGGACAGCTGGACTTGGTTTCGCTCATCATGTGACCTTTGAAGGTATCAGCTGGTATCTGCTGATGGTGTGGATATATACGAACATGCAAATCTTGAGGTTGTTTTTTTTTTATCCTTTTTATATAAATATATTTTTTCTATTTTATTTCATCCATCACATAAAAAGAAAAAAAGACAGAATTACAAGAATGCAACTAAACAGGTAGAAAGCCCCCCGGCATGGGGAGGTGAATGCTTCTGTACATTTATCTCGCTCACATTCACAAACATCCATGCAGAGATATTAGGGGACCGGCGGCTTCCTTTGCTTTATTGAAGCTCCGCTAAATGTCCTCCAGACCTTTTATCGTGTGTTTAGATGTAAACTAATACACAGCTCTCTGACCGTCACGGTTTTCTCTCCCAGATTTGTCCATTTAGCTCAAATCCAGAAGTTTCACTCTGTGGAGAGAATAAAAGAAAATAACAGTCACCTAATAAATGCGGCGCCCGAGAAGTCTTCTTTAATTTATTTTTATCCTCACACATTCAGGACTATAAAAGAGCACTGGCATGAGGACAGGATTCGCCACATCTTCGTGCACGCCAAGTCTGACTAGAAACAAACCATAACGTACTGGTGACCAGCGCACCAGCAACACTCTAAAGGACAACATGCAGAACAAACTAGAAATAAAGGGATCCAAAGAGTGATCTGGATGAACTGATTGAATTGATTCAGTTTTTACAAGAAATCAATAGATCTAAATAAAGAAGAAAGAAAACAGGATATTATTTTACTGGCAGTTTTAAAAAAAAAAAAGCAAGGAATGGTTGGACGGTTCTAGATCAGAAACATCCCGCTGGTCCAAAGTTCAGACGGACGGTTCTAGATCAGAAACATCCCGCTGATCCAAAGTCCAGATGAGCGGTTCTAGACAAGAAACATCCCGCTGATCCAAAGTCCAGATGGACGGTTCTAGATCAGAAACATCCCGCTGATCCAAAGTTCAGACGGACGGTTCTAGATCAGAAACATCCCGCTGGTCCAAAGTTCAGACGGACGGTTCTAGATCAGAAACATCCCGCTGGTCCAAAGTTCAGACGGACGGTTCTAGATCAGAAACATCCCGCTGATCCAAAGTTCAGACGGACGGTTCTAGATCAGAAACATCCCGCTGATCCAAAGTCCAGATGGACGGTTCTAGATCAGAAACATCCCGCTGGTCCAAAGTTCAGACGGACGGTTCTAGATCAGAAACATCCCGCTGATCCAAAGTCCAGACGGACGGTTCTAGATCAGAAACATCCCGCTGATCCAAAGTCCAGATGAGCGGTTCTAGATCAGAAACATCCCGCTGATCCAAAGTCCAGATGAGCGGTTCTAGATCAGAAACATCCCGCTGGTCCAAAGTTCAGACGGACGGTTCTAGATCAGAAACATCCCGCTGGTCCAAAGTTCAGACGGACGGTTCTAGATCAGAAACATCCCGCTGATCCAAAGTCCAGATGGACGGTTCTAGATCAGAAACATCCCGCTGGTCCAAAGTTCAGACGGACGGTTCTAGATCAGAAACATCCCGCTGATCCAAAGTCCAGACGGACGGTTCTAGATCAGAAACATCCCGCTGATCCAAAGTCCAGACGGACGGTTCTAGATCAGAAACATCCCGCTGATCCAAAGTCCAGATGAGCGGTTCTAGATCAGAAACATCCCGCTGGTCCAAAGTTCAGACGGACGGTTCTAGATCAGAAACATCCCGCTGATCCAAAGTCCAGATGAGCGGTTCTAGATCAGAAACATCCCGCTGATCCAAAGTCCAGATGAGCGGTTCTAGATCAGAAACATCCCGCTGATCCAAAGTCCAGATGGGCGGTTCTAGATCAGAAACATCCCGCTGGTCCAAAGTTCAGACGGACGGTTCTAGATCAGAAACATCCCGCTGATCCAAAGTTCAGACGGACGGTTCTAGATCAGAAACATCCCGCTGATCCAAAGTCCAGATGGACGGTTCTAGATCAGAAACATCCCGCTGATCCAAAGTCCATACGGACGGTTCTAGATCAGAAACATCCCGCTGATCCAAAGTCCAGATGAGCGGTTCTAGATCAGAAACATCCCGCTGATCCAAAGTCCAGATGAGCGGTTCTAGATCAGAAACATCCCGCTGGTCCAAAGTTCAGACGGACGGTTCTAGATCAGAAACATCCCGCTGATCCAAAGTCCAGATGAGCGGTTCTAGATCAGAAACATCCCGCTGATCCAAAGTCCAGATGAGCGGTTCTAGATCAGAAACATCCCGCTGATCCAAAGTCCAGATGAGCGGTTCTAGATCAGAAACATCCCGCTGATCCAAAGTCCAGATGGGCGGTTCTAGATCAGAAACATCCCGCTGATCCAAAGTCCAGATGAGCGGTTCTAGATCAGAAACATCCCGCTGATCCAAAGTCCAGATGAGCGGTTCTAGATCAGAAACATCCCGCTGATCCAAAGTCCAGATGGACGGTTCTAGATCAGAAACATCCCGCTGATCCAAAGTCCAGATGAGCGGTTCTAGATCAGAAACATCCCGCTGATCCAAAGTCCAGATGGGCGGTTCTAGATCAGAAACATCCCGCTGATCCAAAGTCCAGATGAGCGGTTCTAGATCAGAAACATCCCGCTGATCCAAAGTCCAGATGGGCGGTTCTAGATCAGAAACATCCCGCTGATCCAAAGTCCAGATGGGCGGTTCTAGATCAGAAACATCCCGCTGATCCAAAGTCCAGATGAGCGGTTCTAGATCAGAAACATCCCGCTGATCCAAAGTCCAGATGAGCGGTTCTAGATCAGAAACATCCCGCTGATCCAAAGTCCAGATGGACGGTTCTAGATCAGAAACATCCCGCTGATCCAAAGTCCAGATGAGCGGTTCTAGATCAGAAACATCCCGCTGATCCAAAGTCCAGATGGACGGTTCTAGATCAGAAACATCCCGCTGATCCAAAGTCCAGATGGACGGTTCTAGATCAGAAACATCCCGCTGATCCAAAGTCCAGATGGGCGGTTCTAGATCAGAAACATCCCGCTGATCCAAAGTCCAGATGAGCGGTTCTAGATCAGAAACATCCCGCTGATCCAAAGTCCAGATGGACGGTTCTAGATCAGAAACATCCCGCTGATCCAAAGTCCAGATGCTGCAGCAGCGGGGGATTTCAACAGTTCTAAAAATCTGCCTAAAATATTTACACCAAAACAGGAAATGGAGGTTTGGTTTGCATGTCATTTCTGAGGAGAACGGCGCCACATGTGGACGGCGAACAGATTGATTCTCAGTCTGGAATAAAACTAAAGATTAAAAACATAAAACAAATGATTCCTTTTTAAAGCTGCGGGGGAACAAAACATGTCTTAAAATACTGCCTCATCAAAACACAAGCTGGAGGTGTTTGAGTAAAAAAACTGATTCAACTGTACGGCTTTAAAAAAGTTCTCTGCAGTGGTCGGTCAGAACAGGTACTTTCTGCAGGAGTCGGACCCACACCGACACTCCACCCGGATCCTTTTCTTTGGAGACGACGGGAGGCCGGCTAGACTGAAACTGGAGTCCATTTTGGTGCTTTCTGTGTCCACTGGGTCAACTGAAAAACAAAAACATTCAGATTTTATTTTCCCTCCATGAAAGCATCTAGTGTTGCATTAGAGGGAGGAAGGCTTACTCTGCATCTTGTAGTCGAAGGTGAGCTCTTCCCCGGCTCGGATGGCCCGCGTGGAAAACAGAGCGATTCTGGGGAGCCTCTCATCGATGTTATCGATGAACACATTGAAGACCTGCAGGTTCGGGTTACACTGCGAAAACAACACAAGCTTTTCAGGATAAAGTGTAGAGCAAGAAGAAAAACATTCAGTGATACAGTTTAAGAATCCTTAAAAACCAAAAAACACATTCAGTCGTACGAGGAAGATATGAACACCGCTAGCTGTTAGCTGAGCGGGACATCATTCAACCTTTGACCTCCATTTTAAAGGACACTTTTTTTTCTTACAATCACCTGAAAAGCAGCAGCGAAGGAGAGGTGCTTTAGGAAGCAACTCAACCTCCTGGAGTCGCCTAGCCGGTCTCCAAACCTGGACTCTATAAAACTGGATGCACATTCCCTCCTGGTGTCCTGGAGTCACCTTCATGATAGTTCCGCTGGTCGGTCTAAATCAGCCCTTAATTATTAATATCACCATCATCAAGGTCCAGCAGAACCTCCTAGCTGATGCTCCATCTGAACCCTGAGATCCTCCAGCAGAGCCCAAGCTTCAGCCAGCTGTCTGTCCAAATGTGGGATTGTCTTCAGAAGTCCTCACACCCCATAGATCTATATTAATAATTAATATAATTAATGCACCTCCGAGCGCAGACTGGTGCACATTTTTATCTACATGTAGGAAAAACTGAAATAGATGATTTACAATGTTTTCATCCTTTTAAGAGGTTTGTTACGTTGTTGTTTGATGCTGAATGTGATTTATTGTTCAAGTTTCAAACATAACAGCTAAAAAAAAAAAAAGACAAAACAAAAATTAAAGTGAATGAAGTCATATTTCAGTGTATTTAGGAGCTTCTGCTTTTCTTGGGTTTTTACAAACCAAGTGTGAAACAGTTAGCTGAGCACAATATCCAGCATTAAAGGAATAGTACACCCAAAACATGATTAGCCTTCATTTTCTACTCACCCCCATGCTGAACAACACTCTGGAGTACTTTGATATCTCAAATGCATCTGGAGATCTGGGAGGCTTCTTGCTGTCTGCTGACGTTCAAATAATGGAGGTCTATGGCGCCCGAGGCAGAAAGGTCCATAAAAGTCCCCAAAAAACGTGTCAATATTCCTCCATACTGCTCGTCCAATGTATTCCAAGGGTCCTGAGTGGGTAGCGTCCATAATTTACTTGAAACAAAGTCATTTAGAATGTTTTTAGAGCATAAACAGTAGTGTATAGGATTTCCTAAAAGCGTGCGCCTGCGAGTTCATGAGTCTACGGAAACCGCGGCAGACCAAACCAGACGAAAGTGCGCATTCAGCTCGGCAAAGAACTCATGCTCTTCCTCAACACTGAAGTCCTCAGACATTTTTCTTTCGTTGTTTCTTTCTTTGCACAGGTAAACAGCACATTTCTTCTTCTACGCTTGCATTATCGGCAGAGCAGACGCTGAATGCGCACTTTCATCTGGTTTGGTCTGCCGTGGTTTCCGTAGACTCGTGAACTCGCAGGCGCGCGCTTTTAGGAAATCCTATACACTACTGTTTATGCTCTAAAACATTCTAAATGACTTAGTTTCGAGTAAATTATGGACTCTACCCACTCAGGACACTTGGAATACATTGGACGAGCAGTATGGAGGAATATTGACACGTTTTTTGTGGACTTTTATGGACCTTTCTGCCTCGGGCGCCATAGACCTCCATTATTTGAATGTCAGCAGACAGCAAGAAGCCTCCCAGATCTCCAGATGCATTTGAGATATCAAAAAAGTACTCCAGAGTGTTGTTCAGCATGGGGGTGAGTAGAAAATGAAGGCTAATCATGTTTTGGGTGTACTATTCCTTTAAGCCCCTGATCTCAATGGTGGCTCGCCCATAGAGGGCGCTGCCCCAACCAATGACCTTGATCAAGACATTGAAAAATAAAAATGTAATTTAAATTTTTCAGATGTGCAAGATAAATATTAAATCTTGACGAGTAAAGCTGGTTCGTTCGTCGTCCAGCTGCTCACCTATTTAAACCCTGGAGCCTAAAACTCTTTGGCCATTGACTGTTTAAAGGTTGTCCACCCGCAGAACTCTGGCTGAAGGAGAGCTCCGCGTGAAGGAGAGCTGTACCCAGAGCTAACAGGAACTGTTGTCACAGTCGTAGTGCGGCTGATTGACGGGTCGAGTCTTGAAGGTTCAGCTCTTTAAAGCAAACTCACCAATAGAAGCTGGAGGTGAAACCGTTTGGACCTGATCAGCTGAACATCAAAATGTGAGACGGTTCACTTTGTCTTTTTCCAGGAGCTACTAACTAATAGCTTTTCCGTTATTTAAACTGGTCCATTACTTTTTTTAGGTTTGTAAAACAATATTGAACCATAGAGAACAGATTTAGCTTCACAAAGCCTCAGAAGGGCAAGATTAATGGAACAAAAGTAAACCTGGGCATGAAATGATGTTTCTGTTTTAATGTTTTTTGTTGTTGGCATTCATATAAATATACTAATGTGATAACTTAGTATATGTTTGATTGGTTTTTGGTTTATGTCTACTTTGAATTTATAGACCCCCCCTGGAGAAAACTCCACCAGCCGTCCCCGGCCTGATATCACATTTTTTCTGTCACATGTTTAAGCTTTTCCAACCTGAAAAGGTCAAGGATAACTATTCATTTTCATGTATTCATTCATTTAAAGTGAAACTTTGATGCTGCTGAAGAACCATGAAGAACTGAACCCAAGGATGTTTCCTTATTCTGGCAGTAAACTGTGAGCTTTCCACTTCTGTATATGAATGAACGATGGCTTTCTGCAGTAAATTAGGGAAAAATCAGCTTTCAAAGTTTTGTTCCTTTCACTTTAGAACAAACTTGGTTTAGTAAAAGCTGTTAATTTAAATAACTTTGAATAGCTTGCTACAAACCCTCCCCCAAATGTAAAGATGTGACTGTGGTATTTGTATTTAACAGTTTTGTACGGTGGCCCTGAAGTGCAAACTGCAACTACAAATCTAAAAGCGCAACTACATTAAGAAAAACAAAACTACATAAACCTTGAACCTTGAACGCAACTTCCCTTGAACCGGAAGTTGCGTCGTCTGAACAGTCCAGCTTCTTTTAAGTGTGTCTTCAGTGTACGCAAACTAACTGAAATTTGGTGATTATACTTGAGCATATCCAGTATCACCTCGTACGTATGTCCTGATTCAAAATATTCCTGGATAACGGCAGCTATGTTTGGGGCGCCGACAATATCCATGTTTTCAAAAGCCGCAGCAGGCAGAATGACTTCCGGTTCAAGGGTCAAACGGCGCCGTCGTCCAATCAGCGATGTCTCATGTTTCCCACTGGTACCTACCTTTTCCGCTAGGTTAATGTAATTGTGTTTTCCTTAATGTAGTTACGATTTCAGATTTGTAGTTGCAGTTTGCACTTCAGGGCTACCGTAGTTTTGTACTGTTATTCCTTCTTTTTATATTAAAAAAGTAAATAAAGTTTACTATTATAGAAACGTCTAAAACTGTAATTTAAAGGTCATCATGTGAGGTCATAAAGGTGATAAAATAACCCAAATATAAAAAACATTTTTCCAATGAAACTGAATCAAATCCTCCAAACCAACTTTCCCTTCCTGTTAAATCAGAATTAAGCTGATGAAACTACTTAATGAAAATAAAAATTAGGCTCATTTTAGTCTCTTAGTTTAGGTTCAATAAACACCTCAAACATGATAAATAATTCAAAACGTGAAAAGAAGAAAACATTTTCCATACGATTTTCAAAAACAGCAGTAAATTTAAATTCTTCAATCTTTCTGCAGCAGAGATGAAGTTTCGTTTGAGAGGTGAACCAACATCAGCCAAAGAAGACGACTGAAGCTGAAGGTTGGATCTGCAGACCTTCCTGCCTCAGAATCAGAGAACAGGAACCAAACTAAAGCTTCCAGATTCATTATTTGGTTCAGTGTCTCCTTATCTCACCTGAAGGTCCTTAGCTGCGCATTCAGACACCACAGCTACTTCATACGGCGTCACATCAACACACCTACCAGCAAAATAAACATACAACCTGTCAAAACACGTATTCGTTCACATGAGGAGAAAATCAGTCCGAGGCCAGAGCCTCTTCTGAAAGCGCAGCCGTCCTCCTGAGGAGCTGTTGCGCACGCAGAGCCATTTTCTCCTCTCGGAGCAGCTGTTTCCAGCCCATGTGTGATTTTGTTGTGCGTTGGTAGATAAACCATGCACAGAAGTAGTTTAACTTGCACGTGAGGATGTTTATTTTGCTGGCGGGCATTTGCCGGGACTTCAGCTCCCTCTGACTCACAGAAGGACCATCAAACATGGCGGTGAACAGAGGCTTACGCTGTGATTGACGAAGTGGGAAATGTTCCCTATGTGAGCTGCATCCACAGTGTACACATCCTCCACATAATCCAGGTCGAAGAGGTAAGTAGAGCCCTGCCGGTCGTAGAAATGGCCTCTTCTCTCCGCCTCGTCCGTCGTTATGATCTGAGGAAAACAAAGAAATGGATTGAAATGTTCTGTGTTAAAGGAAAACGTTTGATTCTGCTAGATAATCTGAACATGAAGAAAGAAGCAGATCCAGTGTTTGGATCAAACAGGAATCCCTGATGAGCCTAATAACTTCATGCTTGGTGTTTGTCATATGAACAATCAGCTGTGGGACCTTCTATAGACAATGGAATCCTTTCCTATACATGTCCACCTAGCTGAATTAGCATCATTTGAAGCTGTAGAAAAGTCTAAAGGTTATCCTCCAGCAGCAGTGTGTCGCAGTGAGCTTGTCGCAGATATTTTTGATTTATGCCTAATATTGAAACGTGGTCTGCACTATGTTATTCCATGTTAGATACGGCGAGGCGGTGGTGGCAAGTTTGTGCGACAACGGAGGGACATGAGGGCCAAAAAGAGCGGGGATCCAGGTGAAAAAAGGGTCCCAGTGTTTTGACGCACCTCGTTCTTCTAGCTGGTCCATCTTCACCAGTCGTTTTCCACAATGGCGGTCAGACAAACAAAACAATCCGGTAAGGAACCAATCAGGAAATATGCATAGTGTAGAGCGGATGTAGATTTAACCAATCAGATTGGTCTGATTGTTCAATCTATATACCTGCGTCAAGCTCGCTGTGACACACTGCTGCAAGAGGATAACCAGCCCTTAACTACCTTAAAAGCAGCACTGCTCATGGTTTTGTTTTATTTGCTTTTACAGGTTGATAATTTTGTTGATGGGGTTGCTAGTTCTCTGCGTCCTGCCTTAAGCAACGCAGCTCCTTTGAAAATGAAAAACTTTAACCTGACACTTTTTAGGTTACTGTAATAAAAAAATTAAATAAAAAACAAGAACTTTATTGATCTCACAATGGAAAAATTCACCTCTGGATTTAACTCATTCCCTCGGGGAGCAGTGGGCTGCCACTGTGCAGCGCAGTGTGGGGTAAAGGGTCTTACTCGGGGACCCAGATTGGAGGCTATGGGGGTTCGAACTGGGGATTTGCAACCTTCTCAGAGCACAAGCGCACTCCTCTAAGCACCGAGCAAACATTCCCCCTAAACCTTTACTTAAGAAACCGTCTCTTGACCCAGATGACTTGGTCAATTATAGACCTATATCTAATCTTCCTTTCTGATCTAAAATTCTTGAGAAAATAGTTGCCAAACAAGTGTGCAATCACTTCCACCATAATGAACTTTTTGAAGAGTGTCAGTCTGGCTTTAGAGCTCATCATAGCACTGAAACAGCTCTGGTGAAAGTCACTAATGATATTCTCATGGCCTCAGATAATGGACTTGTATCTGTGCTCGTCCTGTTGGATCTTAGTGCTGCATTTGATGCAGTTGACCATAATATTCTTTTAGAAAGACTTGAATATTTTGTTGGAATTAAAGGAACAGCACTAGACTGGTTTAAATCTTATCTATTTGATCGAATTCAGTTTGTTTATGTTAATGATAGATCTTCAACACGCTCAAAGGTTACCTGTGGAGTACCACAGGGATCAGTGCTAGGACCAATTCTCTTTACTTTATACATGCTCCCAATTGGTAGAGTTATTAGACAGCATGGGATTAATTTCCACTGTTATGCTGATGATACCCAGCTATATCTGTCTATAAATCCAGATGAAGCTAACCCATTACATAGATTACAGGCATGTCTGAAGACATTAAAACCTGGATGACTCTTAACTTTCTGCTTCTGAATGCAGACAAACAGAAGTTATAGTCTTTGGACCAGAGTCTCTGAAAAATAAGCTGATTAGCCAGTCACTTCATTTGGATGGGATTAAACTGATTTCAGATAATAAAGTAAAAAATCTTGGTGTTGGTTTGATCAGGACCTGTCATTTAAATCCCAGATCAAAGAGGTTTCTAGAATTTCCTTCTTTCATCTGAGGAACATTGCAAAAATTAGAAATCTCCTGTCCAGGGGTGATGCTGAGAAACTAGTCCATGCATTTGTTACTTCAAGGCTGGACTATTGTAATTCTTTACTATCAGGAAGTCCACAAACTGTAGTTAAAAGCCTTCAGCTGATCCAAAATGCTGCAGCCAGAGTTCTGATGAAAATTAAAAAGAGAGATCATATCTCTCCTATCCTGGCTTCTCTTCATTGGCTTCCTGTTAAATCCAGAATAGAATTTAAAATCCTCCTTCTCACATATAAAGCCTTAAATGGCCAAGCTCCATCTGATATCAGAGATCTGATTGTTCCTTATGTTCCTAACAGAGCACTTCGCTCTCAATCTGCAGGTTTACTAGTGGTTCCTAGAATTTCTAAAAGTAGAATGGGAGGCAGATCTTTTAGTTATCAGGCTCCTCTCCTGTGGAACCAACTACCAGTTTTAGTCCGTGAGGCAGACTACCTGTCTACTTTTAAGACTAGGCTTAAAACTTTCCTTTTTGATAAAGCTTCTAGTTAGAGTGGCTCAGGTTATCCTGAGCTATCTCTATAGTTCTGCTGCTATAGGCTTAGACTGCTGGAGGACATAGGGACCCCTTTTTCATCATTTTGCTTCATTCTATCTCTATTCTCCCACTCTGCTCTCTAGTTCAATCTCTCACGTTCTGCTCTCTCTGCTTTTTCTCATAGTAGCTTCATCTGGTCTGTTCCTGTTTGGCTGTGACTCCATCCTGGAGAGAAATATCAGCTGTGCTGCTGCCATCAACACCTTTGTTTCTAGATGTTGGAGCTTGGCCTGTTTTCCAGTGTAGTCCTGTTTCTCTGACTGTGACTAACTGGATGTGCTCTCTTCATCCTCTGACATGGGAGCTGGCTCGGAGCTCGTCTGCCTGGCTGTGTGTTTCCTGGACGGGGCCGCCTGTGGAGCTGGTTGACAGTTGCCTTTTGTATCTACGCTTCTTTTTCTATGTCTGCTTCCGTCTCCTTGAACCCCAGTGGGCCTCAGCAGATGGCCGCTCACACTGAGCCTGGTTCTGCTGGAATTTTCTCCCTGTTCAATAGGAGTTTTTCCTCTCCACTGTGATGTGATACCTTAAAATGCTTATTGACCTGGTAGAGGTGGTAAATATCTGATGCTTTGTTCAGACAGCAAGAGCTGGAATCAGCAAATAAGCTTCTGCTGCTTCATCATTGATCCACATTAAGGTCAGCCGTCCAGTAAAGTGTGTCCAGATGCTTCTGCTGCTCCTGTGTTCGATGCCAGAGAGCAGCTTTGCTATATTAGCTGTGATCAGCGGGTAAAAAGTAGTTAGAATCTATGTTGAAGTGAGAAAGTCCTCCTGAAAACATGGTCTGTGCAGTCAGTTCATCCAGATTACCATCCTGCCTTCAAAGATTATTTCTCTGTGGGAGCCGCTCAGACCCCCACATACCGGCGCTGCGCTGTCACTGGGAATCCCCAGCAGCAGCTGCCTCAGGCCCGCTCGCCTCTTGGGGGTTTTCCCCTCCTGTTGGTGGCGGCTGGAAGTAGATGTTAGCGTTTTTCAGGTCTGTGCTACAAACTGCAGGCAGCAGGATAATAAAAGCCAACATATTCTGCCGGCAGGTTTCTACATTTTAAGTTAATTGAGGCGTTAATAAACTGTTTCAGAGGAGTGATCATAGCGCTCTGCATCAGCAGTGCTGTGTCTGACTCCCTGCCAGCTCCCAGATCAGCTCTGATTGGTTGATGTCGCGTGTCGTGCAGCAAAAGTTACATTTTTCCAACTCCAGCAGCAGCTGCTGCTTCAGAAGCGTGTTATGCGCCTCAGATACTCATGAGGCGCTGCTCCTGCTGCTGGAAACGCGTTGCAGGACCTTTTGATGCGCGTCAACTATAGATTTTGTTTTTATATGTTTGATGCAAAAATGCAGTGTTTTGGTTTGATATCAGTTTGATCAAGAGTCTGTGACAAAATTTAGAGTTTTTTCAACAATTCAGCAGTCTGATGGCGGTGGGGAACAAGCTGTTGCAGAATCTGCTGTAGGAGAGAAGGTTTTTGGTGGCAGCAGATCAAGCTTCATGTCATCTAGGAAGTGTGTTGGTGGTGGGCGTAAACTCAGGGAGGATCCATCACTCACCTTCTGGCTCACCCTATGATGGGGATGAAGTCTGGAGGAGAACTGACGGTTTCCTCCTGTGAACCCCCTTTATACCAAAACGCTGCCAATACGCCATTATACAGTAGCTGGAGGTTAGAAACACGTTCAGCGCTCGTCTGGAACACGTCAGATATGTTGATATCCATTGGAGAGAAGTTCTGGATACGTTACGCACAAGTTATGCACGAGTTACTCAATGGTTTAGGATCAGCTAGACGCCACGACTGATGAGGAACTGACACTGAACGGATGTCAGCCATCAGATAACTGACCTGGAACTGACGGCGCACGGATGGCAGACGCTGGCATACAGCGGGAAATTTAGAGCATGCTCAAAATTGATGTATTCGCCATATGTCGACGTGTTCTAGAGTACTTCAGCGTGTTCCAGAGTCCTTCAGCGTACTCATAACTTATACAAAACGTGCCCATAACTTCTGCCAGCGTTTTTGCCAGATGTTTCGTACTTTCCTGAATAACGACAAATACAAATGTCAGTCACTTCATACAATTCAATTAATAAAATCAGAGATCAAGTAAGTGGTAATCAGCAAAAATGGCTTTTTAAACAAAAAACTTTTTCTTATATACATGGTGAAGTTGAACTTATAGAGATTATATTTAATTTAATCTTCATCCGATATCCGATATGCCGATATTTTAAAACTCATGTAGCCGATAACCGATATCGATACCGATGTTAAAGCTGGACAAAAATAAGTAGTCATTGAAAATAGCAGTTTTGTTTTCCATTTCTGACACTTTGAAAAATAATATTCTCAAATATATTTTCATATGCTGATATCAAATAAATTTTTAAAAACGTGGTATCGATCTATTTTACTTTCAAAATCTCGTGAAATTTCATCGTTCTGTTACAAACTCTCGTGATATTTTGCAAATTCTTGTGAGATTTTGTTAGTAAAATAGATCGATACCGCGTCAATATATCAACATATAAAAATAGGCCAAAATTTCGTGAATTTTCGGGGGATTTCGTAGCATAACGATGACATATAGCAATATTTCATTAGTAAAAGAGATTGATATGGTGTTTTTAAATGGCAATATATCAGCATATGAAGATACTGGGATATTTTAATGTAGCAATATTTTTTCCCTCGTCTTTAGAAGTTTTTAAGTCTGTAAAAAAGTTTTTGAGAAAGAAGAAGAAGCAGTATATATATATATATTTTTTTAGACTTTAGAAACTCAGAAGCTGATCAAATATCGGGTTAAATTTCGGTGGGGTGGCCGATGTCCGATATTCAGTTTTAAGGCCGATACCGATAGGGGGCCGATTATATCGTGCATCCCAAACAGAAATAGTTTCTAAAGGAGACATAATGGAACCATTTTACAATAAAGCTCCCCTTATAGAAAACTAAGATAGATTAAAAAATATTTTCACCTGTAAAATCTTTATTACTCATTTAAAACTGTTTATTAAGCATTGAACTTATGAATCCTAGAAATTGTGTTGAATAATGATTGTGCTTAATTCAATTCTTATTTCTATAGCTCAAATTGACATCATGTCATCTCAGCTCACTTTATAGAGACAATTCAACCAGATCATCAAGTCAGATTGATTCAAAGTTTTCTATCTAAGGAAAACCAGCTGATTGCATCGACTCATTGACTCTTCAGCAATCCCTCACACTAAGCATGCTTGTAGCGACAGTGGAGAGGAAAAACTCCCTTTGAACAGGAAGAAACCTCCAGCAGAACCAGGCTCAGTGTGAGCGGCCATCTGCTGAGGCCCACTGTGGTTCAAGGAGACAGAAGCAGACATAGAAAAAGAAGCATAGATACAAAAGGCAACTGTCAACCAGCTCCACAGGCGGCCCCGTCCAGGAAACACACAGCCAGGCAGACGAGCTCCGAGCCAGCTCCCATGTCAGAGGATGAAGAGAGCACATCCAGTTAGTCACAGTCAGAGAAACAGGACTACACTGGAAAACAGGCCAAGCTCCAACATCTAGAAACAAAGGTGTTGATGGCAGCAGCACAGCTGATATTTCTCTCCAGGATGGAGTCACAGCCAAACAGCTTCATTTCATCAGATCAGGTAAGGAGTTATCAATGAAGTCTACGGTTGATAGAAACATGTGAGCCGGTCTCACCTCTCCCACATACTCCATGACAAACGTGTTCTTCCTGATGTGCTGCAGAGTGCGCACGCCCCAGCCCCGGCCGTTCTCCGTCTTAAAGATGCAAAGGTCGAACTGGATCCCTTTCTGCACCACCCTGTTGGAGCAGTCAGGCCCACAGTTGCATCTGGAGTTACACTCGTATATGGGCTGTCCTGGCCGGATGCGAACCTGACCCTTGTCATTGTAGGCCATCCGATGCAGTGAGGCCCCAGGGCAGCAACCGTTCACCGGCTCCTTTAAACAGTCTTTGCATTCACAGCCAACGGCCATCTCATTCAGCACAATGCCGGGGCCCACTTTGTAGTTGTTAATGTAGGTGAAGTGTTTGGGAGGGCCATCCAGGTCCACCTCGTTTGTGACGAAGATGCGCCCAGGGTGATTGCGAGTCTTATTTAAATGGTCTTGCCATCGCTGGAGACTCTGGCGATGTTTGGCTTTCTGAATTAACATCAGAGTGACGTCTCGGTCCAACCTTTTGGGGATGCTGCGTTTCCTCAGGGTCTTCAGAACCTGATCCAGGTCCAAGTGGAACAGTTTCATCAGCTTTGGACATTTGAGGTTCCTTTTGGGTTCCCACGTATTATCGGATTCAGGGAAGCCTTTCCATTTAACAAAGTAGAACTCTTCTCCCTGAAAAACAAACAAAACATCTTCAGCGTTTCTTCCCTCAGTCAGACCCTAGCATTCCCCACATGGTCCATAAGCAGAGACGCTCCACATCGTTCCCAATCTGAAGTAGAAATTTTAGTTTATTTACTTCAGTGGTTTCCATCTGCAGGCCTCAAAATATACCATCCTGCAACCTTTAGGTACAATCCTGCTCCAACTCAGCTGAATAAAATGATTAATCCTCTCCACCTGGTTGGTTACAGACCTGGAAATTCTATTCAGTTTATTTCTAGAGCGCCAATTCACATCATGTCATCTCAGGTCACTTTCCAGTTCACCAGATCATCAGATTGATTCAAAGTTTTCTATCTAAGGAAAACCAGCTGATGCATCGACTCATTGACTCTTCAGCAATCCCTCACACTAAGCATGCTTGTAGCGACAGTGGAGAGAAAAACTCCCTTTGAACAGGAAGTAACCTCCAGCAGAACCAGGCTCAGTGTGAGCGGCCATCTGCTGAGGCCGACTGGGGTTCTGGAGACAGAAGAAGACATAGAAAAAGAAGCATAGATACAAAAGGCAACTGTCAACCAGCTCCACAGGCGGCCCCGTCCAGGAAACACACAGCCAGGCAGACGAGCTCCGAGCCAGCTCCCATGTCAGAGGATGAAGAGAGCACATCCAGTTAGTCACAGTCAGAGAAACAGGACTACACTGGAAAACAGGCCAAGCTCCAACATCTAGAAACAAAGGTGTTGATGGAAGCAGCACAGCTGATATTTCTCTCCAGGATGGAGTCACAGCCAAACAGGAACAGACCAGATGAAGCTACTATGAGAAAAAGCAGAGAGAGCAGAACGTTAGAGATTGAACTAACAGATTCTGCAGAGTGGGAGAATAGAGATAGAATGAAGCAGAATGATGAAAAAGGGGTCCCTATGTCCTCCAGCAGTCTAAGCCTATAGCAGCATAACTATAGAGATAGATCAGGATAACCTGAGCCACTCTAACTAGAAGCTTTATCAAAAAGGAAAGTTTTAAGCCTAGCCTTAAAAGTAGACAGGGTGTCTGCCTCACGGACTAAAACTGGTAGTTGGTTCCACAGGAGAGGAGCCTGATAACTAAAAGATCTGCCTCCCATTCTACTTTTAGAAATTCTAGGAACCACTAGTAAACCTGCAGATTGAGAGCGAAGTGCTCTGTTAGGAACATAAGGAACAATCAGATCTCTGATACAGAGGGGGAAATAAGTATTTGACCCCTTGCTGATTTGCAGGTTTGCCCACTGCAACGATCTACAGTTTTAATCATATGTACATTCTAACAGAGACAGAATCCCAAAGAAAATTCCAGAAATTCACATCATATGAATTTATTAAAATTGATAACCATCTGATGAGGAAAAACAAGTATTTGACCCCCTGGACAAACAGCAAGTATTCTATCTCCTACAAGCCAGTTAGTCTTTCTTTAAGACACAGCCCCAATCCCAACCAATTATCTACATCAAATACACCTGCTTCACCTCGTTACCTGTATAAAAGACACCTGTCAGCACCCAACCAACCAGCACCCAACATCACCACCATGGGCAAGACCAAAGAGCTTTCTACGGACATCAGGGACAAGATTGTTGATCTGCACAAGGCTGGGATGGGCTACAAGAGAATCGGAAACAACTTGGAGAGAAAAGATCAGCTGTCGGTGCAGTTATCAGGAAATGGAAGAAGCACCACACCACCGCCAACCTCCCTCGCTCTGGGCCTCCACACATGATCTGGCCTGGTGGGGGTCCTTGATCATGCAAACGGTAAGGAATCCTCCCAAAACCACAAGTGGGGAACTGATGAATCAACTGTAGGCAGCTGGGACCACAGTTCCAAAAGAAACGGTTGGTAACACACTACGCCGTCATGGATTGAAATCCTGCAGCGCACGCAAGGTCCCCCTGCTCAGGAAGAAACATGTACAGGCCCGCATGAAGTTCGCCATTCACCACCTGGACGACTCAGGAAAGGCCTGGAAGGAGGTGATGTGGTCAGATGAGACCAAAATAGAACTTTCTGGCCTCAACTCGTCGTGTTTGGAGGGCAAAGAACACCGAGTACGACCCAAAGAACACCATCCCCACCGTCAAGCGTGGTGGTGGCAACATCATGCTTTGTGGGTGCTTTTCAGCCAAGGGGATGGGACGACTCATTGGTATTGAGGGGAGGATGGACGGGGCCATGTATGGTGGAATTCTGGACCAACATCTCCTTCCCTCAGTGAGAGAGCTGAAGATGGGTGGAGGATGGGTGTTTCAGCACGACAACGACCCTTAGCACACCGCCATGGCAACAAGAGAGTGGCTGAAGAAGAAGCACATCAAGGTTCTGGAGTGGCCTAGCAGGTCTCCAGACCTGAATCCAATTGAAAATCTTTGGAGGGAGCTTAAAATTCCAGTTGCCAGGCGACAACCTCGGAACCTGAAGGATTTGGAGGCTGTCTGCAGGGAGGAGTGGGCCAAAATCCCTGCTGAAATGTACAGAAACCTTGTCACCAATTATAAAAAACCGTTTGACATCTGTGCTGGCCAATAATGGCTTTCTACAAAATATTAACATGCTGTTTGTCCAGGGGGTCAAATACTTGATTTTCCTCATCAGATGATTATCAGTTTTAATAAATTCATATGATGTGAATTTTTTTTGAATGTACATATGACTAAAATTATAGATCGTTGCATTATTTACAAGTGGGCAAACCTGCAAAATTAGCAAGGGGTCAAATACTTATTTCCCCCATTGTATCAGGTGGAGCTTGGTCATTTAAGGCTTTATATGTGAGAAGGAGGATTTTAAATTCTATTCTGGATTTAACAGGAAGCCAATGAAGAGAAGCCAGGATAGGAGAGATATGATCTGAATGTTTCCCTTTGGAGAAAAAAATGGGTACCTTGATCTTCTTATAGTCGCAGAGAAACTCCACTTCATATTCATTGACATTTGCTCTGTTGATGTTCAGCTCTGTGCAGTAGAGCTTCTCCCCGCGGCAAAGAGCTTCCAGCTCATCCCAGGCCACCTTACAGGGAACACAGCACTCTGCAAATCACAAACATGGATTCAAATGTCGACATATAGAGATATATTAGCGCTAAAACAATTAAACATGATTTATTATGAACTGAATTAACTGCCAGCTGATTGGTAATCAAATCCAGTCCCAACCCACATCATTAGTAAAACAGGCCAACCAACTACTTAGAGAATTAATTTACAACAAATAAAAGACTCAAAACAAAAATAAAAATTAAAAGACATTTTTTCTATATAAATGTTTTTACATGTTTGCAAGTTACACTTTAGGTAAGCAATCTTTTCAATTCACAAAGTTTAAATGTTTACTAAAAAGACCTTTTAAGTTTAGATAATAAAATGTTTAATCGCTGCAGGCACATTTTTAATAGAAAAAAGAAGATTTCTAGGATCAATAAAGATCTGCTGGATGTTTGAAGGAGAGATTTAGAAGAAGATGGAGGAAGCTTATAAAATATATGAAGGTTTAATGATCAGTTTAATGATTATGGAATAATAAATCAAAGGTTTAATGATCACAGATGAATGATTATTGAATTAAGCTGCTTCGCGCGTGTTAATCTCAGACCTTCCTCCATCCATAATCTTCCTCACTCATGATCTCCACCAGCAGAAATAATCCCCATAAATCCCACATTTAAACGGATCGTAAGGAAACGTGGCGATAGTTTTAGTCTTTAGGAGCAAACAGGAAGGCTACGCTCAGCAGCCATCCAACATGGAGAGCAGCAGAAAAACAAACATTTCACGGTCTGAGCGAACTAAACCATCCACATTAAAATTAAAAGACTTTATTTCATTACCTTTCAAACTTTCCGCCATATTTTCCGCATAACCGCCAAAATACTGTAGAGCTCCGCTGGCTGAAGCTCAGCCCCCCGCCGCAGCTCTTACCTGCTCCTGATTGGACGATTCCTGCCTCTCTGCCGCCTCATTGGCTCCTCAGCAGGAAGGCGGAGGAGACGCGCTGCTATTGGCTGGTTCGAGCTAAACGAAGCAAAGGGCGGCCGCTTATTGGTCACTTTGGTGCAGCCCCAGTGCGCAGCAACGGAAGTCAGACTTTTATTTTATTAATCTTTTTTATTATAACCATCATATAGAGCAGACATGGTGTAAGCATTAGATTATATAAACCTGGAGAGGCTGAAACAGGATTCTTCCTGATTTACAAGAAGAACAAACAGAGCAAACCAAACATTAGGGGCCTCTCATCAGTTCCACATTGTTTATCATATTAAACACATTTTAGAGATAAGAAGAGGTGGAAGAAAAGAGCTGAAAGATGGTTTGACTTTTGGAAAACTTGCCCATGATGATTATTGCATTTAATAGTCTTTTAAATTTATTTTCTCAGAGTCCCAAAAATTATGTTTTCCTTAGAAAATTCAGGAAAGTTTAGGGGAAAAACCAGTAGTGCACATCATCCCACAAAGCTTTACAATATTTATAGAAAAGCTTTTCAGTTGACTCAGAATCACTTTCACTAATTTAATGTTTTCATTAATAGCAAATCAAATTCTAAGAAATTACTTAGAGGTAAAAACCTCTAAGGAGATTTTAAAGTGGACTTCTTCGGGTTTTGGAGAAACAAATATTTAAATAATTTGTTCTAATTCTTTTCCTTTCAGTCTTTGAGAAGAAATGCTATATAAAATTTGGATTTGATACAAATTTATTATCAGTGATACTGTGCCCAACAATCTGAAGTCCAGGAAGTCACAGGGCTTCTGTTAACAGGGTTCTCATAAGAACATTTAGCCGTGCATAAAATATTTGGGCAAATAGCCCTAATAATTCTTTGAAAATCACTTGTAGTTATTTGCAGGTTATATTTAATACTGAAGTCTTCATAAGACATAATCCCTCCATCATTTAATAAATGCATCACAGACCAAACACCTTTTCCAGCCAATTACATGCAAAGATTGATTTAAGTCAGAGCAGACTAGTAGACTGATTTTTGATATTTTTTTTTTTTTACGCTGTTCCTTCTAGTGTTTAAATATTGACAGCTTCTGGATTTCAGGATGAAAAGCTATTTTTGACCCATTTCTACTGTTAAATAATTAGTTAAAAAAATGGGAATCAGAAAGCCTGCTGTATTTTTCTTCTACATTATATTTGATAATATTTGTTGGAAAAGTGTTTGGTTGTTACCTTAAGACTTTCTGATCACAAATAAGAAAAAAGAACTTTGTTTTTTCCCTGTAAGAAGCTTTTTTAAATTAAATATAAACAAGAGCCAACTTTTATAACCAAAAAAAATATTTTATGCCTAATCATCTTTGTACAATTCTGTATTATAATTGCTTCACAACAGAATTAATGGAGGGAGACATTTTCCAGAGGTTCTGAGTTCGAGTCCCACTCCCTCAAGTCCCTAAGCAAGATCCTTGGCGCCGCACCATGGCAGCCCACTGCTCCCCAAAGGGAGGGGTTAAAAGCAGAGAGTGAATTTCGCTGCTCTGTGGTTCTGAGAGTACAATGACATGAAAGAAAAAGCTTAAGCCAGGCAACAGCAACGCTTTTTAGCATTCTTAGTGAATCCCAGCAGTTTGCTTATTTATATCAGCTACATTTAGGGGATTAATGACAGAGAGACAGGCCAGATTTTTCATGAAATAAAGGACATCATTAAATGTGAAAGAATGAATCGAAAGATTATAAATCAGAGCCAACTATAAATATCAAACAAAAAAAACATTTGAAAACTTGGGAGCAACAACATTAAAACCTGTTCTAGGATCAGGCGATCAACCGTCCCGAGGAAACGACCAGGAGAGGACAGGTGCTCAGCCAGCTAATGTGAGACATCAACATCTAAAGTATTAAAACAAATAAAGGAACCTTAAAATGAACAGAACTGGGAGCCAGAGGAGGGAAGCCAGGAGAGGAGCAATGTCCTCTCTGCTTTACGACTCCTGCTGAAAGACGAGCAGCAGCATTCTGGGCCAACTAGAGACGTCTGTCCGAGTCCAACGTCAGGCAGTAGTTTAGCTGAGCTGCAATAAAAGAAAGAACTCCTGTTTCACAAGACTTGGCTTCATATTTGGCAACTGTCTAAAGAGATAAAATTAGACTAAATGCAAGCAAGTATTTCCTGCCTCTACAAACCCACCAAGGAGAAGATCCTAGAAAGTCTATGAATGGATGAAATCAGCTGGATTTCTCTGTGAAGTGATTGGACCATGAGCAGATCTGGTAAAGAGCATCCTTCCTCTCCCACAGGATGCTTCATTCACTGCATCCTTTTCCTCTGAATTAAGCCTGAAATAAGCTGCTTTCTATAAAACTATAAGAGATGGCAAAAGTACTCACTTTCCGTACTTGAGTAAAAGTACAGATACTTGTGTTAAAAAATACTCTGGTTAAGTGGAAGTACTGATTAAACTTCTTTACTCAAGTAAAAGTAACAAAGTACAGGCTTGTAAATTTACTTAAAGTATAAAAGTAAAAGTAGAAACCACTTTTTCATGCCGTTGCCTACATTTTAAATGGATGTCTGCCAATAGGTCTAGATCTCCGTTGTGTTCATTTTCAATCATCTCGTCGTCCATGCTACTATGCTAACGCCACCGCCACCAAGCTGCAATGATTTGCCGCGAATGAATACCGCCGAATCTGTCGATTCATCTTGTAGTGGTGCGTCAAATGCAACGTAGATTCCCATCCAATCAGATTGAATTTGGTATTGATGACGTGAAAAATAATAACGGTAACTCCATTGAAATGATTCAAAACTAAAGTAACGAGCCAATTTTTTTAAATGTAAGGAGTAGAAAGTACAGATATTTGTGTAAAAATGTAAGGAGTAGAAGTAAAAAGTCGCCATAAAAATAAGTAGTAAAGTAAAAATATCAGAAAAATCTACTTGAGTACAGTAACGAAGTATTTGTACTTCCCATCTCTGAAAACTATCCATCCATTTTCTAACACGCTTATTCCAAGCGGGGTCGCGAGGGCTGCTGGTCCCCATCACTAGCTGTCTAGGGGTGAGAGGCGGGGTCCACCCTGGACAGGTGGCCGGTCCATCACAGGGCAACACAGAGACAAGCAGGACAAACAACCATTCATGCACACACTCACTTCTATAAAACTATTAAAAGATGAAGTAACTGGGTTAAAGTAACAAGATTTAAAGAGACATGTGACTAAAATACTGTCCTTAGACACATTTAGGTTTTACCTCTGCACTTTATCAGCAATACACTAGAACCTCAGATACTTGCTCCACTTCAGGCAGTTGACTCCTTGTAGAAGATCTGGAGGGAGATCAAGGAGGAGCAGCAGATATACATTAGTTGCAAAGCGTGTCCCATATGGAGTCAGTTACATCAAAAAGCTAAAATAATCGACTAATTTAACTACTTGTTGGAAGCAAGGAGGAAATTCAAGCTATATCTCCCATCAATTATAAAAGGTTATTCAGAAGAACAGCCAAGTCCTGCCATATAATGGGTTTACTGGTTTGCACCATTAAACCAACCCCAGTAACTCCAGTCTGACAGGTTTTCTGATTATACAAGCAGAGGGCTGCATAAAAACGAAGGAGGCGGGTTAGCAGATGTTATATATGGATGATTTCAGTCTATGAAAGTATTCTAATGATAAAAAAGTCCCTTTTAGTAAAGAAGCAGGAATATCTGGAGATGTTAGCAACCAGTTTAAACCTCACAGGAAGCTATTTTAGCTCATCAAATGCTACTGATGGGATCAAATTCCAGTTTGGTGGTCTGAAAAAAGCAGATAAAGTTAAACTGTACTTCAAAACTTCAGCATAAAACCAGTTTTTAGTGATTCTTTCTATTCATTAGATCTTTACTGCTTCAATCACACGCTCACAGATTAGGAAATATCTTCCAGGAGTCTCAGTGGAAACATTTTATTAGAAAAACAGTTTTATTGTTGCAGCATCATTTCACTGAATCAAACGGTAGAAAATCCAAGAAGCGAAAATGACCCAGTGGCCGGCCCAGTTCAGTTCAGACCATCTCTGTATGGTGTGGATGGCCGCGTAACCCTGGAAACAGAAAAAAAACCAAATGATGTTTGCTGCCAGGAGCCCAAACTAAAACCAGACTGCTGAGTTAATCACATTCTTCAATTAGTCTCAGAAAAAACAGAAATCACTAAAAAAAACAATACAGCAAAGTTAGAAATAAAGCAGGTAGATTTACTCTGCTTCTTTTCACAAAACAGATTGGATGTATTTACTATAAAAAATGTAATAAATGCCAGAACAACAACCCTTCTCATAAAAATAAAATCCCTTTAAAGTCACAACTAAAATGTTTAAATGTTCTGAAGTGAAAAGCTTAAAGACTAGATCAGCATTTTTCTTGGATCAAGTTAATTTATCATGCTTCCCCCCCTCTAAGATTAAAATATAACCCAGATTAATATAATCCCACTTTGCAGCTAATTTCTTCACACCGTCAGACATGTCTTAGTATGAGTTTCCTGTTTAGGCGTGGAGAGGATCTTATCTGGAAATGATGAAACTACAGCGCCACCATCAGGTTTCCATAGCAACACAGTGTGTTTACCTCTTCTACTTCCTGTTCATCTGATCCAGGATCAAACATGGAGCCCAAGTAGGTGAGATGGAAGACCACCATCAGGCTGAAAACCAGGTTCAGCAGCAGAACCCAAACGTTCTGGGAAGAAAAACAGAGTTTAAAGCGAATCAGAAGCGTTTATAAAGTCGGTGTTCGACTGATTAATGAACCTCAGAAAGGCAACAGACATCGATTCACAAAAAGACGCAAAAAGAAGGAGAATCAGAAACATCTAGAAGATCTTTCATCAATAGCTCAGCGTTGGTTCTGGTATTAATGTGTTGGAGCAGTTTTCCATTTACTGGTGACAGAAATAAATCACTAACGTTCATTTTCTAGCTGCTCTGCAGCTTCCTGCTCCTATTAATTATTTCTCTTCATGAGCTCTGATCTTGGAGGATGGAAGTCCTCCTTACCAAGACCTGAACTTTAGCTGCCTCAATAGGCTCCATCAGATTACATAGAGATTATTGATGAAGTTATTTCCATCAGAGAAGCTGATTGAGAAGCAATTCTTCGATCTTTCTTGGCTTTGGAGCAGAGCAGAGCTTTAGGTCTACCTTCTTGTGTCGATGGCTGCAGTCTGAGGCACAGGGTCTGGACAGGATGCAGGCATTAAGGATGAAGGCCATCCTCTTCCTCAGCACTGATTACATGCAAAAGATGGAGACAGTAATTCATCAATCGACATGCAGCACGGATAACCCAATAGGAGAGACAATTGTCCTTATTTATATATTTTTGTTTTATTTAGTATTTGCTGTATTCAAATGAAGAAGCTTTCTTTAGACATCTCCTCCTGCTTTAGTTACCGATTTATTTAGAAACTCGTCTGTTATTCGCTCTATGTTTTTATTTCTGGGGCAGGTAGCGACTGATTTACACTGAAGGTGGATTACAAGCCGACGGTCAGGCAAAAATATTTACCAGCAGGAGAACAGCCTCCATGTTTTAGATACACTTCCAAGAAGTTATTTGTGAAAATTGTACATATATTTAAACATTTATGACGCCTGAATGAATCATTTCCTGTGTGATTTAAACATTCAATTATTTATCTCTAATGACACAGAAACTCCTGGATGACTTCAGGGACAAATTCTCTATTTGTCGGACTTAATTTCAGTATTTTGATGCAAAGAATTAACTTCTATTTTTTCCCCCGTAGTTTATGATCACTAAAGTAACTATTTATTTAATATTATTTAATGAGAGCTTTCTAATGGAGAGCATCGCTGCTGCCACCTACTGGCCCATAAAGGCGGGTTCGGCCCTGCAGCCATCTCAGCGTACCGTGTTCCACGTAGGTGATGAATCCCAGCGTGAGCAGAACGGCTCCCAGGTGAAAACTCAGACCCTGAAGAAGATTAGAAAACAGCTTCAGTCCAAACAGCCTTTAAATCAACAAAACGGCTTAAAAACCTAAAAGACATTCATGGAGTTTTTTTTATAAACGGCCACAAGAGAAACGTTAAACTCTCAACCAAAAAAGTTCCTTAGTTAAGTAGTAAAATATAAACGTTATCCTCCCACTCAGCACCAATCACACACACAAGAAAGTTTTTCTATCCTTGTGGGCACCTTCAATTGACTTCCATTCATTCTAACTTGACTTCCTAATCCTACACCTAACCATTAAAGGTTCATACCTAAGCCTAACCCTAATCCTAACCCTTATCCTAACCTAAACTCAATTCTCACCTTACTCCTAGACCTAACACCTAAGCCTAAAACAGCTTTTGCACCAATGTGGACCAGACATTGGTCCCCACTAGAGTCCCCACGATGTCATAAGGTTTATGGGAAATGGTCCCCACCATGTAATAAATACATGCCCACACATTATCCACACACCCAAGTTTGTATTTCTATCCGTATTAACACATTGACTTACATTCATTTTACTTACTGCATTTAAGCCTAACCATTATCAAAAAAGCAAAATGGATCATCTCCGACTGGAACTCTCATCAAAGAAGGAGGTATGTAAGTTCTGACGGAGTCATGGCTGCATCCAGCAATACCAACACTATTAACCTGGAGGGGCTAACGCTATACCGCACCGATAGGAAGAAAATAACTAAGCTGTAAGACTGTGTGTTTACATCAACAACAACTGGTGTAAAAATGATGGATCAGCCGCCAGCTTCTGCTCTCCTGACATGGAGTTGCAGACCGTTCTATCTGCCCAGAGAGTTCAGTGTGGTTAGCATCACTGCTGTTTATGTGCCTCCCAGCGCTAATACTAAAGAGGCCATGAAGACTCTATACCAGGCTTTTCATCATTGCTGGGGATTTTAACCAGGCTAACCTGAAGACTGTTCTCTCTCATTTCTACCAACATGTGGACTTTGTAACTGGAGGTGAAAACACTTTAGACCTGGTTTACTCTAACATCAAAGATTCATTCAGAGCAGCCCCCCGCACCCACCTCAGGTCATCAGATCACCCATCTGTCATGCTTATTCCTGCATATAAGCCCCAGCTGATCAGGGCTAAACTGAAAGTTAAAGAGGTCAGAGGGCGCCATGGAAACACTCCAAGACTGTTTTGAATTTTCTGACTGGAACATCTTCAAGGCTGCAGCAACATATGACATCATAAAATATTGATGAGTATGCCATGACTGTGTCAGCCTACATTAGGCTGATTCTCCAATGCATTGAAGACGTCAGCTTAAAACAGACTACAACACACCCTCCCCCCCGGTAGATGCAGCAAACACTGACTTCCTAAATGAACTGAACAACTTCTTAGGAAGGTTTGAGGCACTAAACTGCCTCCAGCAGTGAAAGCTGTTCCACACCAGGGGGAGGAGCCACTAAACCTGGACGTAGCTGAAGTGAGGAAAACTCTGAGGAGAGTCAATCCAAGGAAGGCCCCAGTGCCTGATAACATACCTGGGCAGGTGTATAAGGAGTGTGCAGATCAGCTGGCTGGTGTCCTCACAGACATCTTTAACACCTTGCTGGATCAATCCATAGTGCCAGCATGCTTCAAGTCTGCCTCCATTATTCCAGTCCCAAAGAAGCCTCAGGTCGCCTCCCTCAATGATCAGCGGCCTGTCGCTCTGACTCCCATCATGATGAAGTGCTTCCAAAGGCTGGTTAAAGAACACATCGTCTCCAGTCTGCTGTTCCTGCCCCCTGCTGTTCACCCTGATGACACACGACTGCGTCCCCAGGTTCACCACCAATCACATGGTGAAGTTTGCAGACGACACCACGGTGGTGGGCCTCATCAGAGACGACAACGACCTGGACTACAGAGAGGAGGTGGAGCAGCTGGTGGTGCAGAGATAACAGCCTGATCCTGAAGGTGGAGAAGACCAAGGAGATCATGGTGGACTTCAGGAAGAACCGGCCTAACCACGCTCCACTGCTCATCAACAGCTCAGCTGTAGAGGTGGTCAGCAGCACCACATTCATCACAGACACCCTCACCTGGACTGGAAACACCACCTCACTGGTCCAAAGGGCCCAGAAGCGCTTTGACTTCCTGCAGAGGATGAGGAGAGCCCACCTGCCCCCACCCATCCCCCCACCTTCTCCAGAAGCACCATAGAGAGCGTTCTGACCAGCTGTCTCACTGTGTGGTGTGGAGGCTGCAGTGCCTCAGACTGGAAGAAGGTGAGAACAGCAGAGAGGATCATGGGGGCTCCTCTTCCCTCCATTAAAGACATTTCATCCCAGCGCTGCGTGTCCCGAGCCCGTGACATCATCAATGACCCCTCACCCCCCCCACCTGCTGCCCTCTGGGAAGAGGCTTCACAGCATTCAATGCAGGACCAGCAGGTTCTGCAACAGCTTCTTCCCCACCGCCATCACACTGATTAATGTTGTGTTAAATGGGTTATTTTATTTATTTTAAAAAAATAACAAAGTAATGTATTTATTATTGTTTTCAAGGCTCACTTCAAAAAAATGATATTGTCTAGAGCTTGTGTATACAAAATGACAATATAAATCTGTCTAAGTCTATCAGTATAACCCAACCCCACATTAGGACCAGCCTTTGGTCCCCATAAGGCCTGCTGGTCCTCAGAAGGTCAGCAAATATACCAAAAACGGTCCTAAATGGGTCACATATACAAGTACACACACACACACACACATCTACACACACATGGAGGAACGAGATGAGCTACAGGCGGACCAGACCGGACAGAGAAGCAGGCTAAAGTTCACTGACATGCAGCAGGGCGCTGGCCGTGTAGGTCACCAGGATCGCTGGGAACGTCCCCAGTTTCATGGAGGTTTTAAACACATCTGAGGGAGACAGAGGAGAGATCATCCATGCGCCGTAAAACAGGTGAAGTTCTCCATCATATAGGTCTGGATGCTGGACTCACAGCTCTTTAACCACTGGGACATGGGGATGTTCCAGGAGACCACCACCAGCACCATGGAGCGAGGCATCTCCACGCTGAGAGGCTTCACCACGCTCATATCCCTGAACACACAGCAGAGCTCCGTCATGGTTTCACCAACAGCTGGACGGGTGCAGCAGCAGAACCTACCAGTGGACTTTGTCTTTCTCCTCAGTGAATCCTGCTCCAGCCAACATGCTGGTGCCTTCACTCAGATGACCCACGAAGTAATTACTGAAGTGGAAGGACACTGCGTTCTCGTAGGCCCGCAGCCATCTGCACAGCAAAGCAGAGGCTCCAGTCAGCAGCTGACCCTCATCTTCCTCCTCTTCTTCAGTGTTAAACTCTTATAACTTCAACAGGAGGTCAGAGACTCTTCTACTGAAAAAACAGCAGCTGGGAAAAAGTGATCCCGTCTGAAATTAAGTCTTTAGAGTGAGGAAAATAAGTATGTGCTATTTTCTAAGTTCCTCCACTTAGAAATGGAGGTTCTGAAATGATCATGGTAAGTTCATATCCACTGTGAGAGAAATGATCTTACAAAAATACAGGAATCACAATCAATGATTTTTTTAAAATATTTATCTGTATTCTTTCTATCAGCTAGAACCTTGACCCTGTTAGTCTGCCTTCAAAATGTCCGCCTCCATCTATTCTCCTAAACTAGATGCACCTGTCTCAGGTGGTTAGCTGCATAAAGACACCTGCCCACCCCAAAAAATCAGGAAGAATCCAACTACTAACAAGACCCAGACCAAAGACACCAGAGACTAAACTGTCCACCTCCACCAGGCTGGAGAGGGCTACAGGGAAATAACCAAGCAGCTTGTTGGAAAAAGCTCCACTGAAAATGGAAGAAGCTAAACATGAGTGTCAATCTCCCTCAGACAGGGGCTCCATGCAGGATCTCACCTGGTGGGATCTCAAAGATCCTAAGAAAGGTGAGAAATCAGCCCCGAACTAGACAGGAGAAGCTGGGACCACCATTTCCATGGTTACGGTTAAAAACACATGGTTTGGAAATCATGCATGGAACGGAAGGTTCCCCTGCTTTAACCAGCACCTGTCAAGGCCCATCTGCTGTTAATACGCACCTGGATGATCCAGAGGAGTCATGGGAGAAAGTCATGAGACCAAAATAGAATTTTATGGTCATAACTCCACTAGCCATAGAAGAAGAATGATGAGAATCATCCCAAGAACACCATCTCTACTGTGAAGCATGGGGGTGGTAGCATCATGCTGTGGCGGTGTTTTTCTGCACATGGGACAGGGCGACTGTATTAGGAGAGGATAAGCGGGGCCATGTACTGGTAGATTGTGGGGAACAACCTCCTTCCCTCAGTTAGAGCAGTGAAGACGGGTGGAGGCTGGGTCTTCCAGCATCACAATGAGCCGAAAAATACAGCCAGCATGACCAAGGATGGCCTAGCCAGTCTTCATGCCTAAACCCACTAGAGAATCTTTGTAGAGAGCGACAGCCATAAACCTGACTGATCTAGAGGAGATCTAGTGGAGGAATGGGCCAAAATCCCTCCTGCAGTGCGAACCTGGTGAAAACCTACAGGAAATGTTTGACCTCTGGAAACAAAGGCTACTGGACTTCAAATACTTATCTGCAGCTGGGTCATACAAATAAACAGTTAAAATAAATAATATATTGTGATTTCTAGATTTTTTCTTTTTTAGATTATGTCTCTCACAGTGGACATGAACCTACAGTGATGATTTCAGACCCTCCATGATTTATAAGTGGGAGAACTAACGAAATAGCAGGATGTTATTTTCCTCGCTGTTAATCACTTAAGCAGTTGAATCCTTATTTAGCCCAATTAAAATGTTTTATTAGTGTTTCAACAGATGAGAGATTTTAAATCTAAACCACAGCTGATTAGGTTTTCTGCTCCCAGGTTGGTTTAGAAAAAAATCAGGAAGTGGAAACAAGAAAAGCAGAAAATATTTTCAATATTAAACATACATTTTTAAAAGAAAAAAGAATTTCTCTGTAATTCAGAGGAAGTTTGTCAGTGAAGGGAAACAGGAAGTGAAGCAGACTTCAGCAGCTGAAGGAGAAAAACAGGAGAGCCGTGTGAGAACATCACAGCCACAAAGACCAGGACCGCCGGAGGAGCAACGGAGAGGACAGATGACCTGAACCGGGTCAACCGGTTTGACAAGCCGCTGAGCCATACACATCTCCCCTTCTTCCCACATTTCCCCGCCCTCCTACTCTGCTCCTGAAGCACCACCTCAACACCTTCCCTGCCTCACATCGCCACAGACCAGGCCAGAGAACAGCTGAGGAGACTGCTACCCAGGAAAACGTCCACAGCTATGAAAACCTGCGCTACTGAACCGTGGAAACCACTACAACTGGTCTTCAACCTCAGCCTACCCTATGGAAGACATCCTGCATCACAGCGGCCCAGTGAGCTGAATGATTTCCATCACATCTGATGAAGACCATGGAGCGGTCTGGACCGCCTGCAGTCTGCACCATCGGCCAGATGAGGAGCGGAGGACGGCGTCCTCTACCTACTACACAGAGTCCACTCCCACCTGGAGAAGGGAAGCAGCAAGGATTCTCTTCCTGGACTTCTCCAGCTCATCCAGCCCTCCCTGCTCAGAGACTAACTGAATAACCTGGGAGTGGACCCAGTATGTCAGGTTGAAAGACACCATCTCTGAAACCCCCCCCCCCCCCCCCCCCGGGCCCAGTGCTGGCTCCTGTCCTCTTCACCTTATACACCTCGGACTTTTGGTACACCTCTGAGCTGTGTCACATCCAGAAGCACACAGATGATTCAGCCATGGTGGGTGCATCAGGGACCACAGAGAGGAGGAGGACAGGAGTCTAGGGGCCACCTGGTGCCGCATCAACCACCTGGAGCTTAACATCTCCAAGACAAAGGAGCTGGTCATAGACTGTTTGAGGAAAGGACCAAAGACTAAGCCGGTACTGGTGGAGGGGGCTGAGGTGGAGGCTGTGGATTCATACCAATACCTTGGGATGTTGCTGGATAATAAACTGGACTGGTCAACACACAACAACCACCTGCAGAGGAAGACACAGAGCAAAATGGACTTCCTGAGGAGACTGAAGTCCTTCAACATCTGCAATAAGCTGTTGGAGATGTTCTACCAGTCTGTGGTTGCCAGTGTCCTCTTCTGGAACTTCTAGACGCCTCCAGACTGGACAAACTGGTGAGGCCAGCCAGTTCTGTGATTGGCTAGAAGCTGGACCCTCTGGGGACGGTGGCAGAGACAAGGACACTTAAACTGCTGGACATTATGGACAATGCCAGCCACCCTCTGCACACGGTCTTCACCACTCAGAGGCGCCTGATCAGTGGGAGATTGCTGCTCCCCAAAGGCAGGAGCAACAGACTGCTGAACTCCTTTGCTCCTCAGGCTGTACAACTCCTCTTTTAAGATTGTCTGTTGTATTTTATCTTTAATGGCATCTTGCTTTAACTCTTTGTACTCTGTATAAGCTGCTGGAACCAGAATCTCCATAAAGGAGTAAACCCAAGGGATTAATAAAGCTGAGTCTAAGTCTGAGTCTAAATTAAAAGTGGAAAAAGATTACATGTTTAAACTTCATTCAGAGAGAATTCACCAGTGAAGAACCGAGCCAACATCTAAACCCTGACCAGGAGGAGGAGGAGGAGGAACCTTCATCATCTCAGGACAGCAGTGGCCTTCATGTCTAGAACAGCTCTGCTTACAGCTCTGGTTTCTGGTTGGTTCTGATCAGGACCAGAACATATAACAAACAGCAGAGATGATCCTGAACGTCGACCAGGATGCTTCAGAAAGTTCTCCACCATCATCTCCAAGAACCTGATTGATTCCCGCCTGTCAGTCAACTCTTCACTGTGAGCCAGCGGAGCTTCTGGTGGAGTACGGAGGTCCACTAACAGAACCTCTGTCCCTGGGTGGTCCAGGAAAAACTGGAGGTCCAGGTTCAGTGCATCTTCTGCTGACCTGTTAAAAAGGAGATCCAGCTGTGGGTGGAACCTCACATGAGGAGGGAAGGAGGACTCCACCTACACATGGAGAGCTGCACAGCTTTACCCAGGAGGGGGGGGCAGAAGGAGAATGTCCCGCCCCCTCCGTCACAATAAAACAGCAAACCAGCCTGGTGGCAAAGAGGAGAAGATCATCCCAAATGTCTGGGTTCCACTTCAACCTGCGCCAGGCGTCACGTTAGAAACAAAGTCCTTCTTGGTGGCTTTAAAAGCTCTGCTGATCTGGTCGATCAGAAAACTTTCAACTTTAAACTAAAACAGGAAATAAGCAGAAGTTATTTCCCATCTGCTCAAATATTTTCCTAAAGGTGTTGAAGCAGCTCTGACCAATCAGAACAGGAAATAAAATAAAGCAATAAAAACATCAGCAGGTTAGCATAGCATGGCTAAAACCACCGTTAACCCTTTCTATCTCATACTGCTAAGATAAACTGATTCCAACAATTTCAAAGAGGGGAGACGCCGCCGTCGTCAGTCTAGGCAGACGCAGCCGTCGTCAGTCTAGGCAGACGCAGCCGTCGTCAGTCTAGGCAGACGCCACCGTCGGCCGTCTAGGCCGACGCCGCCGTCGTCAGTCTAGGCAGACGCCGCCGTCGTCAGTCTAGGCAGACGCAGCCCTCGTCAGTCTAGGCAGACGCCGCCGTCGCCAGTCTAGGCAGACGCCGCCGTCGCCAGTCTAGGCAGACGCCACCGTCGCCAGTCTAGGCAGACGCAGCCGTCGTCAGTCTAGGCAGACGCAGCCGTCGTCAGTCTAGGCAGACGCAGCCGTCGTCAGTCTAGGCAGACGCCACCGTCGTCCATCTAGGCCGACGCAGCCGTCGTCCGTCTAGGCAGACGCAGCCGTCGTCAGTCTAGGCAGACGCCACCGTCGTCAGTCTAGGCAGACGCAGCCCTCGTCAGTCTAGGCAGACGCTGCCGTCGCCAGTCTAGGCAGACGCTGCCGTCGCCAGTCTAGGCAGACGCAGCCGTCGTCAGTCTAGGCAGACGCCGCCGTCGCCAGTCTAGGCAGACGCCGCCGTCGCCAGTCTAGGCAGACGCAGCCGTCGTCAGTCTAGGCAGACGCAGCCGTCGTCAGTCTAGGCAGACGCAGCCGTCGTCAGTCTAGGCAGACGCAGCCGTCGTCAGTCTAGGCAAACGCAGCCGTCGTCAGTCTAGGCAGACGCTGCCGTCGTCAGTCTAGGCAGACGCTGCCGTCGTCAGTCTAGGCAGACGCAGCCGTCGTCAGTCTAGGCAGACGCAGCCGTCGTCCGTCTAAGCAGACGCAGCCGTCGTCCGTCTAAGCAGACGCAGCCGTCGTCCGTCTAAGCAGACGCAGCCGTCGTCAGTCTCTGCATCTCTGATGATGCTAAATCATGACATCAATGACTTACTTCTGTGTGACTGAGTTTCCATAGATGGGGAGGAAGAGCGGGAAGAGATACGGAGCGACGCAGGTGGACACCAGCAGGCAGAGCTGAGCTTTCAGCAGACTGAGGACCGAACCTCGGAACCAGGCGTAGTTCTGGAGGACAAACCACCGGATCAGAACCAGAACCACACATGAAAACCGTTGGACAGACATAAAAGCCTCACCAGTCTCGGTGCATTGAGAGCGTTCCTGTAGCCTGACAGGCTGATCCACGGCCCAAAGACAACGCTGCCCACAAAGAAAACGTAACCGAGGAACTCAGCAGGAGACGGCAGCTGGTTCACGGTTCCTCTGTCCAGATCAAAGGCCAGTGAGATCACCTTCATGGCCACCACCATCTGAGAACCTGACATAAAACACTCAGAGTGGCTCCTGTAGACCTCAGTCTGGCTCAGGGCTGGACCAGGAAATGACTACATTAGAATTTACAATCAATCTTTCCTCCATTTTCTCTCTAAAGCCGGTCGTACACTGTGAGATTTTCGGGGCGATTTTCCAGTCGTGCGAGAATCTTTCGATCGGGCCGACCTTCAGCCTGATCGTGCGTCATGAGTCCTGTAGTGTACAGGGGGTAACGATCGGCTATCAGCCTCTCACGAAAGAAAATCAATCCAAACATGTTTGATTTTCTCCCGACCGTCGTGGACAAATCGCTCAGTCCGCAAACAAGGATTCTTCTGTAAACACAGCAGCATGGCAGGGATGCAATGAGTGAAATGCAGTTCTGTCCGTTTCCAAATACGTTGTCTCCTTTTCTTTTTAGGGCTGTCAGCAGCACTAAAGTGCAGAAATTGCTGAGGCAGCATGTTTTACTCTAGTGAGCTTCATATTCCTCTTCTATTTTTTGGCTTCCAGATAGACGAGTCAGAGCAGCTCCATCTCACCGCGGAGCCGAGTCCCACCTGGTCTTTAGTCGCGCAGTTTGAGCAGGTAGATCGCATGAGAGCGTCGGGCCGAACATAGATCATGAGCTGTGAGCTCACACTGTGTGCAACGACTGAAAAAAATCGCAGCGTACGCCCGGCTTAAGGTTCACTGAGAGTCCTAAAATCTGAGAACTGGAGAAATCACTAAGATCTATTCTAGCCTGAGGATGGCTAACAGGCGGGATTATTTGGTTCTTACCTCGGATTTTATTCCAGGTTCCCATGTCAATGAAATGCAGCTCTCTGAAACAAATCAAGACATTTCTTTCAAACTTTTAAAAACCACCTCAGAACATCTGAAGCTTAATAAAACATCTGACAGAAACAGTCATGCTAAATAATGATAATTTAAAGGCCCAATTCATCTAAAAACTATTTTTAAAGACTTTAAATTCCCAATTTAAAATCCTGCTTCTAAACAAGTCACGGCTGAACTACTAGTCTCTCCAGGTCTCAAAGTGAATCAGCTGAAGCTGATTGGACAGTAAAGGTCCTAAATCATCGCTGAGCGTCCGGCTCATTCCCAGAAACCCCGCTGAGTCAACCGGCGGGGTTCTCACCCGATGAGGAGGTAGACCAGGATAACAGCGGAGACAAAGAGGCCTTTGTTGCCTGAGCGCCTGCAGAGCAGCAGGCTGAGGTAGCAGCTGACAGCGAGCAGCAGAACCCACAGCGTGTGCAGATCCAGGAACAGGAAGAGGCCGTACGTTCCAGTCAGCGTGGAGACGACGTGCTTCACAGGCGCCCAAACTCCTAAGAAAAAGAAACAGGGAAACGTTGGACTGACTCTTTTTTCTTAGCAAACAGTGGAAAGGTGAAAGGCTCCCAGTTTGCTGATGCTCACCGAGCCTTAAGACGACTCTGCAGACGAGGCAGAGGAGGAGCAGCTTCCAGACCTGCTGAAGGCTCTGCTGCAGAGTAGAGACGCCGCAGCTCTCTGCCAGCTCCCTCCAAATCAGCAGCCTGTCGCTCAGCTCCATCCTGCACACAGAAAAACGGACTGAGGACGACCAATCCAGGCAGGCTCCTCAGACTGGGCGGCTCCCAGGGGCCCCAAACTTTATTCACATAGAAACATCCTAAAGTCACTCATTAAAACATAATATTCACAGTTCTCTCTCCTAGATCGTCCACACCTGCAGAAAACCAGGACCAGCAGCTGGGACAGCACCACTGAACCGGTCTCAGCCAATGCTGCTTGTAGCGACAGTGGAGAGGAAAAACTCCCTTTGAACAGGAAGAAACCTCCAGCAGAACCAGGCTCAGTGTGAGCGGCCATCTGCTGAGGCCCACTGGGGTTCAAGGAGACAGAAGCAGACATAGAAAAAGAAGCATAGATACAAAAGGCAACTGTCAACCAGCTCCACAGGCGGCCCCGTCCAGGAAACACACAGCCAGGCAGACGAGCTCCGAGCCAGCTCCCATGTCAGAGGATGAAGAGAGCACATCCAGTTAGTCACAGTCAGAGAAACAGGACCACACTGGAAAACAGGCCAAGCTCCAACATCTAGAAACAAAGGTGTTGATGGCAGCAGCACAGCTGATATTTATCTCCAGGATGGAGTCACAGCCAAACAGGAACAGACCAGATGAAGCTACTATGAGAAAAAGCAGAGAGAGCAGAACGTTAGAGATTGAACTAACAGATTCTGCAGAATAGGAGAACAGAGAGAGAATGAAGCAGAATGATGAAAAAGGGGTCCCTATGTCCTCCAGCAGTCTAAGCCTATAGCAGCAGAACTATAGAGATAGCTCAGGATAACCTGAGCCACTCTAACTAGAAGCTTTATGAAAAGGAAAGTTTTAAGTCTAGCCTTAAAAGTAGACAGGGTGTCTGCCTCACGGACTAAAACTGGTAGTTGGTTCCACAGGAGAGGAGCCTGATAACTAAAAGATCTGCCTCCCATTCTACTTTTAGAAATTCTAGGAACCACTAGTAAGCCTGCAGATTGAGAGCGAAGTGCTCTGTTAGGAACATAAGGAACAATCAGATCTCTGATACAGAGGGGGAAATAAGTATTTGACCCCTTGCTGATTTGCAGGTTTGCCCACTGCAACGATCTACAGTTTTAATCATATGTACATTCTAACAGAGACAGAATCCCAAAGAAAATTCCAGAAATTCACATCATATGAATTTATTAAAATTGATAACCATCTGATGAGGAAAAACAAGTATTTGACCCCCTGGACAAACAGCAAGTATTCTATCTCCTACAAGCCAGTTAGTCTTTCTTCAAGACACAGCCCCAATCCCAACCAATTATCTACATCAAATACACCTGCTTCACCTCGTTACCTGTATAAAAGACACCTGTCAGCACCCAACCAACCAGCATCCAACATCACCACCATGGGCAAGACCAAAGAGCTTTCTACAGACATCAGGGACAAGATTGTTGATCTGCACAAGGCTGGGATGGGCTACCAGAGAATCGGAAACAACTTGGAGAGAAAAGATCAGCTGTCGGTGCAGTTATCAGGAAATGGAAGAAGCACCACACCACCGCCAACCTCCCTCGCTCTGGGCCTCCACACAAGATCTGGCCTGGTGGGGGTCCCTGATCATGCAAACGGTAAGGAATCCTCCCAAAACCACAAGGGGGGAACTGATGAATCAACTGTAGGCAGCTGGGACCACAGTTCCAAAAGAAACGGTTGGTAACACACTACGCCGTCATGGCAGACGAGCTTGGCCATTTAAGGCATTATATGTGAGAAGGAGGATTTTAAATTCTATTCTGGATTTAACAGGAAGCCAATGAAGAGAAGCCAGGATAGGAGAGATATGATCTCTCTTTTTCATTTTCATCAGAACTCTGGCTGCAGCATTTTGGATCAGCTGAAGGCTTTTAACTACAGTTTGTGGACTTCCTGATAGTAAAGAATTACAATAGTCCAGCCTTGAAGTAACAAATGCATGGACTAGTTTCTCAGCATCACCCCTGGACAGGAGATTTCTCATTTTTGGCAATATTCCGCAAAAATTCTGAAATGAACCGGTCTGAACCAGACCTGCTGGGTCATAAACCCAGACGACCCGACGGGACGGAGCTGGTTCTGGTCAAAGGTCAGATGGAGAAGCTTTTTAAGATGTTGCCTAAGCTACAGCTGAGCCGGTTCCAGGCTGAGGTTAGCGTAGGATCTGTAGCTTCTGATGGATCTGTTTCTACATTGGTGTTTCCAGCAGAGAAGTGATGCTAGAACCGCTTCAGATGCTTGGTGGACCAGGGTCCCTGTGGGAGAGGACATCCCAGGCAGGAGACATAGATTCACTTTGTACTAAAACTACAGCCCATAAAATGTAAAAACATCACATCTCTGCTGAGATTAATTCTCTGTTAATTTCCTTTATTTGCTCCAGTTTACCAAAGTACCGGAGCATCATAATATATCTACTGTGGTTAGCAATAAATCAGTTATTTAATTAGATCTCACTATTTTAATAATGGATTTATCTGAAGGAATCTGACTGATTGAATCTTCTGCTACAGAAAATATAATTCAAAATTACAATACTATCACACATATCTGGTTTATTGATTTTAGTTTATTACAAACATGAGAAGAAAAAAAGTAAATGAATCCAATAAATCCAAAATAATAATGAAAAATAAAGGTATAAATACTTTTTATGCAGTTTCATCTGTATCGGTGTGAAGCAGGGAGACTAGCTGGAAAAGTTGGGATCGATGTGAATAAAGTTTGGAGGGAAGGAAAATCCTGACCTGATCCTGGGAGAGAAACTCTACAGTTGTCCCTGAAGCCGGAGGAAGTTTGGAGCAGCAGATGTTTCCAGATGTTCCTGCTGGTCTCTGATCTCAGCCTGATTTCATCCCGCAGTAAAATCTGTGTTCCTGCTCCAGCTGCTCCACACCATGGCGACGATCTACACCGGAAACAGCGTCACCGGCATCACGGGAAATACGTCACCTTTATGGGAAAACTTTTCTTCATTTTTTCAGCTGATATTTTCCTGCTTAACAGAAAGACTCGCGCGTCTATCTGGAGGTTCTGGTTCTGATACAGCCAGAGAAGAAGCCGCGTGCGCAGTTCCGTCTTTCCTCGAGCCTGTGGCAAAGAGACGCAAACATGTCCGCCATATTGTGAGTGGCAGGTTTGTCTTATTAAATCAAACTAGGTGGTTTATTCACCGCCAAAGTTGCAATTCTTCACATTTAAAATAAAACCTGATTGTTTTATTATTGCTGGAATTAAAATACCACCAGGTTTTAGTGTGAGCAACATCTAGGCTGCAAATCAAAGTTAGAACAATCAAAGCAAAGTCCTAAACACTGTGTCCTGCGTGTGGACAACTGTCCACCCCGGGCACCTGTTGGTTCCGTCAACAATGTCAAAATTATTTCGTTTCATTTCATTCATGACGCTAACAACAACTGATGAGCTAAACGTGGATCTTTGAAGAAGAAAAATGATCATGAACCTGGGTAAGAACGCTCTCTATGGTGCTTCTGGTGAATGTGGGGAGGAAGGTGGTGGACCTTCTCCAGAAGCACCATAGAGAGCGTTCTGAGCAGCTGTCTCACTGTGTGGTGTGGAGGCTGCAGCGCCTCAGACTGGAAGAAGGTGAGAACAGCAGAGAGGATCATAGGGGCTCCTCTTCCCTCCATTAAAGACATTACATCCCAGCGCTGCCTGTCCCCAGCCCGTGACATCATCAATGACCCCTCACCCCCCCACCATGGACTGTTCTCCCTGCTGCCCTCTGGGAAGAGGCTTCACAGCATCCAATGCAGGTCTAGCAGTAGATTAACGGGCCACCTTATGTCAAAATGTTCAATAACTCAGTGCAATATATATATATATATATATACACACTTCTTTACCCTGTATATAGCTAGCTCTTAGTTGTGCAGGAATAAGGTCTTAGCTCTGTAACACTGGTAGCCAAGTAATCGACATTTCGTTGTCAAGATTCACCTTGCATTTTTTTGTTCAATGACAATGAAGGAAGTCCAAGTCTAAAAATTATTGATAACTTATGACCTTATGATCTCGATGAATCTGGAGCATCTACACAAAGGAGAGAGTGATTGGTGAGTTCAAGGCTGGTGGGAAAAAATGCAGATGACTGAAGCTCTGATTTGCAAGGACTCAAAGTTTGAGTTAGTTGGAGGCCTGGGGTTCCTGTTTGTGGAGGCCTTGACTGGTTGTAGGTGGAGGTGTCGTTGGAGGGAGGACAGGTGGCTTATGGTGGCACAGAGGAGCAGGGGAGCAGACTGTCAACTAAAAAACTTGAAGAGGTAGGTGTTGCGAAAAGGTGAGCAGTGTAACTCTCAGCATCGAGAGGATTGCTTCCAGAGCTGGAAAGACTTGAAAAATTCCAGTGTATCTGTATATTTCCTGTCAAAGACTCACAAAACAAGTGTAAGAGCATGAATTCACTGGTTAAGCTCAAAGTTTCACTAAGCAAAGGCTCAGAAGCAGGTTTTGAGGATAGAAAAGTTATAGAGTACCATAAACACATTATAAAGCTTGATTTAAGAAAGGAAACTTACTAGCAGGTCATAGACGTCATAAGGTTGTAAGTCATCAATCATTTTTGACAGAAGGTGGCCCGTTAATCTACTCCCAGCAGGTTCTGCAACAGCTTCTTCCCCGCCGCCATCAGACTGCTGAAATGTTGAAGAAGAAAAAAGAAACGCTGAATGTTGGAGAATCTGTAAATCATATTCCAGTCTTATGTTTACATTTGATCACTGCAGCTCTTTAAGAAATGGAAATGTCTTGAGTCCTGTACTGAATAGAATTGTGTTTTTTTTATATACAATCTGTGTGTAAAAAATGACAATAAAGTTTGTCTAAATCTAAAAGTCTAAGTCTGAGTTTTCTTTGAGTAGATTAAATAAAATGTTAGCGGGTGGTTGGTCTGAAGTTTAAATCTGTGCTTGTGCAGAAATGCGTCTTTGTGCTTGCATAGCTCTGACTGCGCTTTACTCCACACTGATGGTTCGCTCTCAGCAGTATGGCTCCTCCTGCTCTCCCTACATAATAAACTATTCCCACAGAGTTATAGAAAAAAAAAACCTTTGTTTTCCAAGTTTGAAGACGTTTCGCTTTCCATCCAGGAATCTTTCTGAATTCAAAATGTCTGGAATAGAGTTTGAGTTCCAGGCTTATAGAGTGGACCAAAGAAAAGGCTTGTAATGGCTTAGAAAACATGCAAATTGAAAGGAAAAAACAGATCAACCCCTCAGTAATGGGGACTTGTTGAGGTTGTTGTTGGCCTGCAAAACCTGATACTGGCCCATGCCTCTGAAAAGGGAGTCTTTAGGGTCATTGTTGGCCTTGCTTACCAGGTGAGATGTTTTGGGCCCCGCATGAAGATGTGTTTGAGATGATAGTGGGAAGGAATCAACTCTTGCTGCATTGTAGGTTTTTTTATAGCTTGAACCTGAGACCCCCACACTGTGTTTGAGTTTGGCTTTCCGCATTAATATAAACTGCTTCCTTCACACCCCTCTCAAACCAGCTGTCTTCTTTGTCCAAAATGTGAACTTTCTGGTCCTCAAATAAGTTTCCATTGTCCTTAAGGTGTAGATGGACACCTTAGTGTCTATAATAAACTAGATGTGGCTGATCATCCTCTGTCAAGCGTAAAAAAAATCTCTTTGTCTAACTATCAAGATATTATTTCTTCTAGCTCACAAGAGGTGATGCTAAACATTCTTTAATTTCTACCAAAAGGAATCCCTAAATTATATCCAAAGCAAATGTTTCTTTTTGAGTTTTTACAGCACCAGTGGCTCGTTTTTCTGACAGTAGGCTGAAAGGAAAGGGGATTTAAGAGAGGGGGAGAGACATGCAATAAAGGACCACAGATCTGATTTGAACCCGGGTCAGCCGCATTGAGGACTAAGGCCTCCATACATGGGTCGTTTATGCTAACCACTGCACCACCTGCACGCCCCAAACCAAATGTTTGATTGAATTCTGTTCATTTTTGGATAAAGATCCAGATGAAAAGGTACATAGATCTTTGAATATTTCTCTCTCATTGTTGTTGTTTCTATTTAAATATGATGTAAATGTTTCCTTGTCTTGTCATTAAAACATTTTCTATGTTTCCTTTAAATATTCAACATTTTATTTACTATATTCGTTCAATTTAGGCCTGGGTTGTCATAGCATTATAAGCAAATTATGGAGGTTCTCTCTGTATTTTTTATATCAAACTCTGTGAATTTAAATCTAGTGTGACCCCTGAGCAGCAGTCACAGAGGGGTTAAAACTCAAAAATAAAGCCAAAATTACCAAAGTAGAAAGAAGAATGTTTTTGTTGTTTGCTTTTTTAGAGTAATTTTTTGTGTAATGCATAATTCATTGTAGATCATGAAGTGTTTTAAGTCTAAACCATTACTTTATTGGACATTCTGTAAGCTTGTCTGTCTGCTATATTAACCAATAGGATGTGTTGAACTAGATCTCCTTTTTTCACAACTTTTGTGAGACACTTTTTTATAAAGTAATGCATGGCAGCATTCTATACCCAGCTACTGTAGCATCTAGGATAGAGCTGTCAGTCTGGGAAAGAACCTGGTTGGTATTAGAAATTGTAAAGGTTAACTTTTTTATTAAGTGCAACATAAAACTGACTAAAACTAGACTAAAACCTTTTTGAGTTTTAGCTGACTAAAATCGACTAAAATTAACACATACAGTAATGACTAATATGTGACTAAGACTAATAACAGTTTTCGTCCTGAAGACTAAGACTAAATCTATGATGGCTGTCAGAAACAACACTGCCCTGGTCAAGTTCAGCACAGGGCAACAGAAACACATGGGACCAACAGATGGACGCACTCGGGTCTAAGATTCATTTTAAGAGAAAATCTGAACGTTGCAGAAAGATCCAAGGCTGGGATTTGAACCCAAGACCATATTGCTGCATGGCAACACTGCCACCAACGAAGCCATTACCATTACTAATATCTACAGTATGGTATAACAGCTGTAAACTGACCGCTGCTGAAGATATAAAAGTATTGACTTAACCTGCTAAAAGTGAGAGGTAAAACTACGAAAACATTACTTAATTACTTCCAGCTCAATGTAAATATCCATCGTCCATTGTAGTCCTTGTCAGCGTCACGGTGCGACCGGTGCCTATCTCCAGCTGTTAATGGGTGAGAGGCAGGGTCCACTCGGGACGGGTCTCCAGTCCATCACAGAGCAACACAGAGACACACAACCATTTATGCACACACTCCCAGGATTTAGAGAAGAAGATATTGTGGGAGGAAGCCGGAGTACCCAGAGAGAACCCACGCATGCTCAGGGAGAACATGCAAACTTCATCCAGAAAGACCCCGGGTCAAGAATACAACCAGGAACCTTCTTGCTGCAAGCCAGTAGTGCTACCTACTGTGCCACCTTGAGGATAAATGAAAATATGTAAAATACAAAATCAACAGAAAACATGATAGAAAACCTTTAGATAAATAATTTACCCTATACTAATAATACAAGATAAACTACAATGAATAAATACAATCATATGTTTATACATTCTTGTCCACCACCTGCTACACTCCAGCAACAGAGTGATAAAGAGACACTATTACTGATACCAGAGAACCAGTCGACTGGTTGGATGGATGGATGGATGGATGGATGGATGGATGGATGGATGGATGGATGGATGGATGGATAGATGGATGGATGGATGGACCCAACCTGACAAGTAGGCAGAAACAACTCTCCCCCAATTTGCATCACTATCCTGCTTTATTCCCCTCCCAGCTGTAATGTTATGATCACTATATTCATATTTATAAAACCTTAATACTCTATAGATGACGGACGAAAAACTCAGGAAACACTAAATGTTTTTTATTTTTCTTTGTATGTTTTTCTTTGTCTTATTTTTTTTACAAACAGGAACACAAGCAACTGCAATTATTTAACACATAGGAAGAAATAAATGATCCATTTGAAGTCTCCTCAACTCCTCATCCAATCGTCGGTCTGGAGGCCAAGGCCTGAGTCACTTCCTTTATGGAAAATAAACAACAGAACAAGGTGGAAGCAACAGGAAGTCATCCTGAGAACAGCTTCGATCTGGAAGCACCCTGCATCCAGTCAGAACCGCCATGTTTCCCCATGACGTCACAGAGCAGGAAGTCCGAGCCGACAGGCCTGCAGCGCTCCTGCGCGCCTGCAGGGGGCAGTGCGGCCGGGCCTCTGTCCGTGGTGCTGAAAAGCAGAATCGGCTCTGTCCGAGGTGCTGGAAAGCTGAGAGGTCCTGCACCGCGTCCGTAGACGCCGGCACTTCATTTCCGAGGTTCGGGCTGTGTTCTGGTGCCGCTGCTGCTGCTGAGGAGCAGAACAGGGTTTCTGGGAATCAGTCCGCCTGTCTCGATATGTCAAGGCAGAGGGGGAGGGGAGGACTGTAGTGTAAGGTAAGGCTTTGGTTTACCAACAAAGAGCTTTTATTTTCTGCTCCTGTCGACACTAAATGCAGAGCTGATGGTGAATCAGACACCGAGTAGAGCGGAGGTCGGACCGTTTGTCTTCCAGAGAGCAGAGGAAGCTCGGTCCCTTCGGGCTGTCCGCTAGCAGGGCTTTTAAATTCTTGCCTGGTCCTCTTCCTGCATTGCTATGGTGTCCCCCTGTCAAAGCGGAGGGGTGGGTGGGTGGGGGTGCTATGGTGTCCCCCTGTTAAAGCGGAGGGGTGGGTGGGTGGGGGTGCTATGGTGTCCCCCTGTTAAAGGGGGGTGGGGGGGGTGGGGGCGACCCCGTAGTGCGGGGAGCTTGTTGTATTGGACCAGCAGAGGTCTAGGCCGGAACAGGCCGTCCCACCGGCCCACCGGCCTCCGATCACCGGCCCTCTGAACGCCGCCTCTCCGCCTTTGTGTCCGCAGCTTCCTGCTGCTCTACTTTCTCTCATGCTTCGTGCGTTTTTATACTTTTTGATTTAATGATTCATTAAATGAATCCTCGCTGAGTAAATCGGCGGTTAGACTCGTTTTGAAGTTTCGTATCCAGCTGTTTATTCGGGTCTGGTAAACAAACCATTTTATTACACATGCGCAATCCTCACACCTCTCCTTAAAGCTACTTTATGCCATCAATGACTCCATGTTTTCTCTCTAACGGACCGTTTGGTGCCTGTTTAAGGCTCTCTGGTTAAAAGCATCCATTCTGGGGACCAGGCGCCTGCTGCCAGCCAGGTCTAATGCGCAAACTGTTTATCACTGCTTTAAAATCAGCATTTAAACTATGATAATGACGTCAGAAAACAGAAACATGAGGACAGTTCAACTATTATTATTTTTAAAATATATTTATTAGTAGTTTTAAGAGAATAAAATAGTTAAATGGGCGGTGCCAAATAGACCCGGACCAGCAGAGCAGCCTGCTCAGGAGCAGCACTTCATAGAAATGTTTTCTCCAATCTAATATTGCAGTTCTGGACTTTTCCAGCCTGGATGAGGATAATTAGAGCTGATGGATCACTGAGGAGGAAATTAATCATAAAAAATGTAAGATTTCGGAAATTATGATGGAACCAGTGGTCCTAAGTGATCCTCATTCAGCAGCTTCTTGTATTCTTTAAGTTTCCCCTAAATGAACCAAACTTGGTCAATTGAATCTTTTCCTGGATCATTTAGAAGCCAATGTTTTCACACATTTTTATAAACTTTTCATCAATTTATCAGAAAGACTGAATGCAGATGAGTCTCCTAAAGAGGAAAATCTTTTAGCTGTTATTTAAAATCAGTTTATTTTATTTAAATCAGTAGATCATTTCTAAGAACCAACTATCTCTGTCTGTTTTTCTCTTCATCTGTTTTCTTTTCCTGTGTTCATCCCTCGCGTCTCTGACCACTGGAATCGGTTCGGGAACCTTGGACCCAATCTTGTGCTACTAAGATGAGTCAAGAAACTGAGACTAGAACACGAGCTCGTTCTAAAGCTATCCGAGGTGAGTTGGTTTATTTTTAAAGGGATGGTTTCCTCATCCTGAGGCTCATTTCTCATTCATGTTTTTAAAACCTGATCCAGTCACATTCAGGATGATCTAAAAGCAGTAAATTACTTTTAAACTTTTCTTCTATATACCATTGATTGAAATCTAAACCAACACACATTAAAATTCAAAAGACAAATAATATAGATACATTTTTACGTCACTCTCATTTTAATAGCTTTTCAAGTGAACAAGTTGAGATCAAGTGGCACCCAGAGCCATGATCAATGTTTCCATGCCTCCTATGTTTGTCTTTTGTGGCAGGAAGTGATCTTCCACCAGAGGAGAATGATGAGGTCTGATCGGAGCACAGCTCCAAAGGTTTAAAGGAATAGTACACCCAAAACATGATCAGCCTTCATTTTCTACTCACCCCCATGCTGAACAACACTCTGGAGTACTTTTTTGATATCTCAAATGCATCTGGAGATCTGGGAGGCTTCTTGCTGTCTGCTGACATTCAAATAATGGAGGTCTATGGCGCCCGAGGCAGAAAGGTCCATAAAAGTCCACAAAAAACGTGTCAATATTCCTCCATACTGCTCGTCCAATGTAATCCAAGTGTCCTGAGTGGGTAGCGTCCATAATTTACTCGAAACTAAGTCATTTAGAATGTTTTTAGAGCATAAACAGTAGTGTATAGGATTTCCTAAAAGCGCGCGCCTGCGAGTTCACGAGTCTACGGAAACCACGGCAGACCAAACCAGATGAAAGTGCGCATTCAGCGTCTGCTCTTGATAATGCAAGCGTAGAAGAAGAAATGTGCTGTTTACCTGTGCAAAGAAAGAAACAACGAAAGAAAAATGTCTGAGGACTTCAGTGTTGAGGAAGAGCATGAGTTCTTTGCCGAGCTGAATGCGCACTTTCATCTGGTTTGGTCTGCCGCGGTTTCCGTAGGCTCGTGAACTCGCTTTTAGGAAATCCTATACACTACTGTTTATGCTCTAAAAACATTCTAAATGACTTCGTTTCGAGTAAATTATGGACGCTACCCACTCAGGACACTTGGATTACATTGGACGAGCAGTATGGAGGAATATTGACACGTTTTTTGTGGACTTTTATGGACCTTTCTGCCTCGGGCGCCATAGACCTCCATTATTTGAATGTGAGCAGACAGCAAGAAGCCTCCCAGATCTCCAGATGCATTTGAGATATCAAAAAAGTACTCCAGAATGTTGTTCAGCATGGGGGTGAGTAGAAAAGGAAGGCTAATCATGTTTTGGGTGTACTAATCCTTTAACACCCTGAAAATTCTCAATTAATGATGCTCTTCATTTCAGGCAGAGGAACTTATTCAGTCTTATTTATTTAGACTGATCACCCTCAGGTGGATATTTAACACCTTTATTTTTTTGCATTTCAATGATTAAGACCAGAAATCAGTTTTTAGGAAAGTAGAATATTTTACACAGAAATCTCAGTCTTCTGGACCAAAGGTTCATTTCTGTGTTCTACATCTGTTCTGGGCTCCTTTCATCTGAATTACTGGATCAGGGGTCTGGTTCAGTTTGGTCCATTTTTTTCTGACCACTAAGGTCACTGGAGCAGCTTTTGGTACCACTGGACTGGAACCAGAAAACAGCATCTAGGGTTAGGTTAGAGCTCCGCCCTAAATGCTCTGAGATGTTCCGGTAGATGAAGGCTTTGACTGCAGATTCTAGAAAATCAATTTTAAAAGAAAACATGGCTGACTGTAGGAACTTCCAGCTTTTTAAAGCAACAATTGTTCCTCTTCTTCCAGATTCTTTGACTCTGACCTTTTACCTTTTCACAAAGTTGTTATTTTTTGATACACTGAATTGTGAGATTTTTGTTTCTCTATAAGCCGTGAACGCCTAAGGCTTGGCATATTTCCCTCTGACTGCTATGGATCTATTTAATACATCAGGTAAACTTTCTGAATCTGTTGACAAAATTATTGAACATTTTTATGATCTTTCATTTATTTATACTAGACTAAATACATTTTATTTGAATATTTTTTAACCAATTTTTTGAAAAAAGTTACAATGAAATCTTGTAAATTATATCTACAAAACCTCTCTGTTAAATAGCATTTAAATCCCACTTCAAGTTCAATTTATAAAGAGTCTCTGAAAAATCTTTGATAAACTGTTCATTAAAAATGTATCAAAGATTAACTGGTGAATATCATAGGACATAACTTACATATTTCTATTCACAGCAGGGTGGTGATCTATGAGCTGCCTTCATAGGGCACCGCACTATGGCAGCCCACTGCTCCCTGGGAAAATGAAGGGATTTATTTCCATCAGTCAAAGGCTGACTTCAATGATCTCAGGCTTTCACCTCTTTTCCAGTCTGCTGGGAGTTTGTTCCAGATCAGTGGAGCATAGATGCTGCTTCTCCATGTTTGGTTCTAGTTCTGGGTGGACAGAGTAGACTGGAAGTAGAAGACCTGAGTGGTCTGGGAGGTAGATCCACTGACAACAGATCTGTTATGGATTGAGGTGCTGATCTATTCAGTGATTCCTAGACTAACAGAAGGAAAGTCTATTCTCTGAGCTACAGCGAGCCAGTGGAAGGACTTCAGGACCGGACCGATGTGATCTACTTTCTTAGTTCCAGTGAGAACACAGGTGGCAGGATCTGGATCCGCTGCAGCTGTCTGATCTACTTTCTATAGTTCTAGTGAGGACGCAGGCAGCAGCATCTGGATCCGCCACTGCTGTCTGATCTACTTTCTATAGTTCTAGTGAGGACGCAGGCAGCAGCATCTGGATCCGCCACTGCTGTCTGATCTACTTTCTATAGTTCTAGTGAGGACGCAGGCAGCAGCATCTGGATCCGCCACTGCTGTCTGATCTACTTTCTTAGTTCTAGTGAGAACGCAGGCAGCAGCGTCTGGATCAGCTGCAGCTGTCTGATCTACTTTCTTAGTTCTAGTGAGAACGCAGGCAGCAGCGTCTGGATCAGCTGCAGCTGCCTGATCTACTTTATATAGTTCTAGTGAGGACGCAGGCAGCAGCGTCTGGATCAGCTGCAGCTGTCTGATCTACTTTCTATAGTTCTAGTGAGGAGGCAGGCAGCAGCGTCTGGATCCGCTGCAGCTGTCTGATCTACTTTCTATAGTTCTAGTGAGGACGCAGGCAGCAGCGTCTGGATCAGCTGTCTGATCTACTTTCTATAGTTCTAGTGAGGACGCAGGCAGCAGCATCTGGATCAGCTGCAGCTGTCTGATCTACTTTCTATAGTTCTAGTGAGGACGCAGGCAGCAGCATCTGGATCAGCTGCAGCTGTCTGATCTACTTTCTATAGTTCTAGTGAGGACGCAGGCAGCAGCATCTGGACCAGCTGCAGCTGTCTGATCTACTTTCTATAGTTCTAGTGAGGACGCAGGCAGCAGCATCTGGATCCGCCACTGCTGTCTGATCTACTTTCTATAGTTCTAGTGAGGACGCAGGTGGCAGCATCTGGATCCGCTGCAGCTGTCTGATCTACTTTCTTAGTTCTAGTGAGGACGCAGGCAGCAGCGTCTGGATCAGCTACAGCTGTCTGATCTACTTTCTATAGTTCTAGTGAGGACGCAGGCAGCAGCGTCTGGATCCGCCACTGCTGTCTGATCTACTTTCTATAGTTCTAGTGAGGACGCAGCCAGCAGCGTCTGGATCAGCTGCAGCTGTCTGATCTACTTTCTATATTTCTAGTGAGGACGCAGGCAGCAGCGTCTGGATCAGCTGTCTGATCTACTTTCTATAGTTCTAGTGAGGACGCAGGCAGCAGCGTCTGGATCAGCTGCAGCTGTCTGATCTACTTTCTATATTTCTAGTGAGGACGCAGGCAGCAGCGTCTGGATCAGCTGTCTGATCTACTTTTTATAGTTCTAGTGAGGACGCAGGCAGCAGCATCTGGACCAGCTGCAGCTGTCTGATCTACTTTCTATAGTTCTAGTGAGGACGCAGGCAGCAGCGTCTGGATCAGCTACAGCTGTCTGATCTACTTTCTATAGTTCTAGTGAGGACGCAGGCAGCAGCGTCTGGATCAGCTGCAGCTGTCTGATCTACTTTCTATAGTTCTAGTGAGGACGCAGGCAGCAGCGTCTGGATCCGCTGCAGCTGTCTGATCTACTTTCTATAGTTCTAGTGAGGACGCAGGCAGCAGCATCTGGATCAGCTGCAGCTGTCTGATCTACTTTCTATAGTTCTAGTGAGGACGCAGGCAGCAGCGTCTGGATCAGCTACAGCTGTCTGATCTACTTTCTATAGTTCTAGTGAGGACGCAGGCAGCAGCGTCTGGATCCGCTGCAGCTGTCTGATCTACTTTCTATAGTTCTAGTGAGGACGCAGGCAGCAGCATCTGGATCAGCTGCAGCTGTCTGATCTACTTTCTATAGTTCTAGTGAGGACGCAGCCAGCAGCGTCTGGATCAGCTGCAGCTGTCTGATCTACTTATTATAGTTCTAGTGAGGACGCAGGCAGCAGCGTCTGGATCCGCTGCAGCTGTCTGATCTACTTATTATAGTTCTAGTGAGGACGCAGGCAGCAGCGTCTGGATCAGCTGCAGCTGTCTGATCTACTTTCTATATTTCTAGTGAGGACGCAGGCAGCAGCGTCTGGATCAGCTGCAGCTGTCTGATCTACTTTCTATAGTTCTAGTGAGGACGCAGGCAGCAGCGTCTGGATCAGCTGCAGTCTCTGATGGACTTTTAAGGCAAACCTACGAAGACACTGCTGCACTGATCATTTATATGATCAATTCTATTATAGATAAATTCATTAAGAGGGTTTTCTTGATCCTGCTGGACATCAGTCCTTTAATCCTGGAGATGTTCTTCAGGTGATCAAAGGCTGGCTTAGTAACTGCCTTTCTGAGCCTCTGATGGTTCAGGTCTGAGTCCATCATGATTTCAGCCATAATCAGTGGTTTCCAGCTGCAGCAGCTGAAGCTGGGAGCTAACTCTGGATCTCTGCTCTTTGGTCCGAAGATTATTACTTCACTTTGGTTTTTATTTAGTTTTAGAAAATTATGGTTCATCCACATATTGATCTGTTCTCAGCATCTAACCAACGCTCTGATGGGTTCATGGTGACCTGGTGACATTGGATGTAAAGCTGTCTGTCATTTGCATAGTGATGCTAACTGATCTGGTTGTTTGCTATAATCTGAGCCAAGCATGTAGATGTTGAGCATGTAGCTGTTGAATAGGAGTGGCCCCAGAATGGAGCCTTGAGGGACCCCACATTTGATTTTCCTGGTCTCTGATTAAAGTTCCCCATCAATAAAATCCGGTGATGAACAGTGAAAACACTGTTTAGCAGTTTCAACCTGTTCCCCATCAGGTAAAACAGAGAAAATCTGATTGAATTTAAAGATCTGCAGCTTCAAATGAACAAACATATGTGTGAAAACTCTAGTGACTAAATATTTTAATGCTTAAATAAAGTGAGACATAAATTGTGTTTTTGAATCTAAGCAAAACTTTGCACTTTCCTCTGTGTCAACAGAACAAGTTGGACAAACAATGAAGCTGGAAATAAGGTAAAAACAATGACGTCCTTTTTCTGAAGCTATGATCTATAATCATCCCAGCTCAGATGTTTCTGTGGTTCTGTGTCAGCAGCAGCTGTCCCACACCGGGATGTGATGGCAAAGGTCACGTCAGCGGGAGATATTCACGGCACAGAAGGTAGGATTCAGTCAAGGTAAACAGGTAGTGTTTGCTCACATTAACTATTCACTCACTTTTTCCCAAAGGAAGCAGAAAAGAAGTGGCACCCGATAGGATTGATCATCAGCTTCATAAATGCGTTCAGATTCTATCTATAGTTGTTCTTCTTGTTCTCTGGGAACCTGATTGGAGAACCTAAATGCTTTTTGCAAAGGAAGAATAATAGTAAGAGGGCATGTTGAGAGTGATCTACAAAGATCCAGAGCGATGAATAACAGCTTATTCCAGTAAAGTCAGTAGTGGAGTGTTCCCTGGAGCAGTGGGGTTACTCACCCTCTTTTCGAATGCAGCCCAGAAACAATGAATGGTCAGAATCTCTGTGTCAGGATTTGGTTTAGGATAGTTAAGGACCCAAAAGCATAGACAGGCAGGCAGGCGGAGGTGAATTTTAAGTAATGAACTAAATTTAAGTAATTAACCAAACCAGATGAAAGTGCGCATTCAGCGTCTGCTCTGTCGATAATGCAAGCGTAGAAGAAGAAATGTGCTGTTTACCTGTGCAAAGAAAGAAACAACGAAAGAAAAATGTCTGAGGACTTCAGTGTTGAGGAAGAGCGTGAGTTCTTTGCCGAGCTGAATGCGCACTTTCATCTGGCTTGGTCTGCCGCGGTTTCCGTAGGCTCGTGAACTCGCAGGGGCGCGCTTTTAGGAAATCCTATACACTACTGTTTATGCTCTAAAAACATTCTAAATGACTTCGTTTCGAGTAAATTATGGACGCTAACCACTCAGGACACTTGGAATACATTGGACGAGCAGTATGGAGGAATATTGACACGTTTTTTGTGGACTTTTATGGACCTTTCTGCCTCGGGCGCCATAGACCTCCATTATTTGAATGTCAGCAGACCAAAAACAAGTCCAAAAACAAACAAGAAACCAGGAGTCCAAAAAACGAAAAGATAAAAAAAAACAGGAAAACACAAGTTAAACGTTACCAAAAACCTCTGAGTCATCAGGGGAAGAACTGTAACCAGGAGGAAGGCTCAGAGAGACGAGTTTGAGGAAGACTGATGAGATTAGACGAGGACCCAGCGAAGAGGAATTGAACAGCAACAGTATTTATAGGAGACCGAAACATAGAGAGGGCAAATGAGCAAACTGGGAGCAGGTGTGCACAGAGCAGGAGAGGAAAAGAGCTAGGGAAAAAGGAGAACACAAGAGGGCAGCAGAGGGTGACAAACAGAAACCAAGAAAACTGAAAATAACCAGAAAAACACAACAAAATAACAACTAAACCCTTTAAACTACAAAACAAGGAGTAAAGTAAAACTGCATACTTAAAAGAAAAACATAACAGAATCAGAAGTCTAACACTCTGTGTAGTTTAACCAATAATTCCATTATTTCCTTAATGTCATCTAATTTCTTCTGTTTTTCTGAGGGAGGAAGGATGATGAAATAACTAAATGCTGCCCACAGACTAGTGACAGATAGTGATTTATGCTGAGTGATCTACTCCTGGTTCCTGAGTCCGTCCACATGGATGACACCTGAATAAACCGTCTCTTTGAACAGCTGATTGGCAGCAGTTAGTGCCGCCGCCATTAAAACCAACTGAATGAGGAGCAGTTTGATGGTTTTACTGGAAACACAGGCAGCCTGCATGGATTGAAAATACACATCAGGCAAACATGGCGGTTATTTATTAAACATTTATCTAAATAAAACATTTTAGACGTGAATTTAACATCCGTGTCCAAATTTCAGCTTAGATTTAAGAATAAAAATCAAAAGCATCTAAACCAATCAGAGAAGCTGGAAAGTTGATAAATTGAAATAAAGATTATTTTAGTTTAACTTTTTAGATATTTATACATATATATAATATGATTATTGGAATTCATCATTCAGATTATTCAATTAAACAATATTTAACAAAAAATGTATTATTAATAGTGATTTATTCTCCTAACCCAGTGCTGTTCAGCCCTGACATGTTATTAACACCCTTTCTGAGGTCCAACAGTAGAAACGGGGTAGCATCGCAAACATTAGCTGAACTGCTGGCTAATGCTAATTCATGAGGACGTTTGTAATCGTTGTCATCCCTACAGTTAACCAATGTAATCAGTAGTACTAGCCAAGCAGAGTAGCGCAGGTGATGCATTCACTGTCCTAGAAAAAATTGGTAAATTTGGCTCAGAGATTCTTCTTAGTAATGCAGATCATGGGGGATTTAGAAGTAATACCTACTTCTAGTAGTACGCAGTATAACCTGGTATACCTGCCGTATACCCTGGACTACACCACTGAGTAAAGCTGAACCTACTTCCTGTGCTAAAGTCCTTCATCAGCTCAAACATTCAGATAAGAACAGAGGCTTTTAGTTTAATAATTATTATTTTAAAAGAAAAAAATCTCTTTCAGCACTGGTTCAATTCCAGACGTTCATTGTTTTTAAATCTGCAACAATATGCTTTATGAAATCTGAAAGCTTTTATTTCCTAGAGGGTGTTTGGCCCTAGAGGGTGTTTGTCGTAAAGCTCCTTTATATGACAGATGACACTCCTATTGCTATTAAACTAAACGGAGAGCATTTGCTGCCTTAAGAGGAAATATATTCAGATTTTCTTCTACTACTTTAAGAACTTTTATTTTACTGGTAAAGAATCCAACCTACTTGTTCTTAATTATTATAAACTGTATTATTGGTGAAAGGGACAAGTTCATCAACCAAATGGCTCTGAAGCTTCTTCTCTTTGCATATTTAGCATGTGGATGCAGAACGTTCCATCTGTTTCTGTCCTCTGCTGAATCACTCAGAGCCTCTGAAAGCTGAAAGCTCGAAAATCCGGAGATGGATGGTGGCAGGTTTGAATCAATGTCTGACCTTTTTGTCCATCTTGCTCTCAGTGCTCTGGGCTGCCCTATCGTAAAGAAAAGGAAGCTTCAGGAGGCTGAAGCTGAAGAAAACCCATCGTCTCCCAGGAAGAGGCTGCCGCCTACCAAACCGGCAGATGAAGACAGCGACATGGCAGAAGAGGAGGAGCAGAAAGACGAGGAGGATGGGGCAGAAACGGACGTCATTAATGACAAAAAGAAAAAACAAGTCAAGAGTGAGATAGAAAATGGTAGGTAGTTGATTAGAGGGACTGATGGTTCTGAGTCTGTTCACATTTAGACATCAGCTCATTCTTAAAGGGTAACTACCCCATGTCAAAGAATATCCTCCCAGACCAATGAAAAAAACACAACTAAATTGGACAAATATACAGACAGGATGGATGTGGTCAGAAGGGACAGATGATTTGATATAACTACATAATCTAATTACCGACATCTTAAGTAAATTACAACATTTTGACTAATAAGAAATAAAATGCTCAACTGAAAAATCAATCAAAGCTCATGAGATGCCACCTGTCATCAACCCTGGAGGCTCCACAGCAGCTAGCCAATCAGTGATCTCAATTTGGCCCTCATAGGATGATATAGCGGACATGGAAATGTCATTTTAGAAAAACCTTCTGTCAGGCTCCGAACAATAGGACCCAGCATGCGAGGCAAACAGACAGATAGATTTAGTTAGTTCATTAGAAATGCAGTGAAGCTCTGCAGGAGGAGAACACAGGTTAGTGACCACATCTATCTGGAGGTGGATGATTATGAACGTGAGTCACTAACCTGGTCTTATAGTTCAGTCCATGCACAGAGGGTGAGAACGGTTCCAGCTGGTCAGCTGCCAAAAAGATGTGGCAGGAGCCGCCCAGAGAGACGCTGAAGTTCTAGAGGAAGGAGATCAAGCAGCAGATCAGAACCAAGCAGACGAAGGAAGGCAGGATGATCCAGCGGGCGAAGCCAAAACCGGTGTTGGGAAGCAGTTCCAAGCACAGGTCACAGATAGGGATCCAGCAGGAGTCTGAGGACAGGTCAGGCAAACAGTTCAGAACAGGGACCGGCAGGCTCAGCGGTCCAGATGCAGAACGGGTCAGAAACAGACAATCAGAACACAATGAGGTGCGCTAGAGAACTCTCACCAAAGACCTGAATAATCTGGTACTGATGACTGGGAGCAGGCAGGTTAAATAGAGACTGGAGCAGGTGGATCAGATGGACGTTGATGAGAAGCTGTGCGGAGCTAGGCAGGGGAATGAAATTAGTAATCAGACCAAACATCAGCGCCAACATTATGACACATTCCACAAAAGGCTAAAGGTTGCTAATGGTGATCATGTAATTCCTCGAGGAAAGAACACAGTTTATCTTATTTCCAAAACCATAAAGGAGTCTTGTAGAATGGAAAAGATTTTTTAAAAAGGTCTTCCGCTGTCAGTGGGAGCGGCTTAAGACAAGTGGTATCAGTGGAAGCTACAGGTTATCATCGCATCACTTTTGTTCATGGGAGAGGAGTGATTGATGCTACAAAAGAAAATAAATGACTGTGAATTTGAACCAGTTTGATCCTACAAGGTGCCAAGAGCCCCCCCCCCCCCCCCCCCCCCAAAAAAAAATAATAAATAAATAAAAATAAATAAATAAGACTCAGTCATAGCTCAGTCTATTGGTACCCTGTTCAGTCCTCAGAAGAATTGGTCGTACTTACTGTCCCTTTTGGAAAATGGAAAAACATAGAGTCCATTAAAACCATCACCAGGAGAAGAAGAAAAAAAAGTTTGACTGTTTGAAAGAGGGAAAGAAAAACAATCCCAGGCGGCAGCAGGTCCTGAGCACCTGAGGTGAATAATTATAGCTCTACTTTCTCAGAAACTTGTAAATCGAACCCTGCTTTCCTACATGGAGCCTGACGCAGGTTTCCCTCTGCTCCTGGTTAACTGCATGTTAGTTACCTTCTTTCCATCTGCGTAAAGTAATAGCTAACTTAGCAACACCAACCACCAATAACTGCTAACTCAGTCACAAAACTCACTGAGACATCCTCTTAAGCCGCTGCTGGTTAGGGTCTAAATCTTCCAAAGACACTCTTTTTTTAAAAGTATAAACTAAGGTCAGATTATTAGACCTTCTTGTTGTCCTTCTGTTTCTGCTTTTCTCGTCCGCTTTAAATCCAGTCCTTCTCAAATCTGATTGGTCAAAAGTCTCTCGTTTGACTGGCAGGTTTATCCGATGCAGAACACAGAAAATAACTGTAAGAAGTTCAGGGCCTGCTCTAAATGTGGGATATTTGAATGTCTCAACTATTTTTTTTTCTTATTAGTACATAACAAATATAATCACATAAGTAATAAATGAGGTGGTATTTAACAAAGTAGAATAACCCCAAATCACATAAAACAGTAACAGAATGAACTAGAGTCAATAGAGGGAAGCACTGAGACAATTTGGGGTCGAACATTCGTGGATTAAACAAGCTTAAAGGTAAATGTTCAAATCTAAAGCGTAGCATAAAGAAACCATCCGTCAGGAAAAACAAGTTCATTCTGAAACCAACTGCATGACTCTGCTGGCAGCGGGATGCAGAACAGGTTCAGCTGTGACCTTTCTCTACTTGGATCCACAGCACAAAGCTCCCTGGGGATCACAGAGCAGCCACAAAACCGCACCCCGCCATGTGAGCAACACAAGAGCAGGAGCGCCGTCCCAGAGGCCGAGAACAACGTGGAGACAGAAAACTTCAGCGAGGAGCTGACATGCGTGATAGTCACAGAGGAGGAAGATATCCAGTCAGAGTCCACATACCAGCCACCGGAGCTCCCAGTGGAAGAAACAGTCGTTCCCTACCAAGAAGAGATGCAAGGAGATGAAGACGAAGATGAAGAAGAAGAAGACAACCTAGGAGAAGAGCAACAGGACAGAGAGGGCACTGAGGAGGAGGAGGAGGAGGAAGAGGAGAGGGAGATGAGAAGGCAGATAATGAGGCAGCAAAATTCTGATCACCAGTATTCAAGTGGAGATTACACAAATCAGGCCAGAGATACGAAACATGTACAGAGTAACGAGAATGAGGAGGAGGAGGAGGATGAGGAGGAAGATGCAGTGAGAGAGACCGTTTTCGATCAGGAATCTGAAACCATTGTGTCTCTCACGGAAGAAAAGGTCAATACTCTGAGGACGGAGGAGAAGGATGAAGAGGACAGAGAAGCAGCAGAGGAAGAGTCGCAAAGCAGCAAAGCTGGTGAGGTGGTCCATGATGATGATGAGGAGGAGGAAGACGAAGATGAGGAAGAGGAAGAAGAAGAGGACGAAAACTCTAGTAAAGCCTCTCCAAGCACGGTGATCATTGAAGTCCGCTCTGAAGAGGAGGAGCATGAGGAGGAGGAAGAAGAGGAGGAGGAGGAAGATGATGATGAGGAACTGGAGGACGAAGAGGAGGAAGACAGAGGAGATTACATGGATCGACTCTCAGACGGATCAGGCGTCACGGATGACTCAGAAAACTGGGATATGACTCGAGGGAACCTGGGGCTCCTGGAGCAGGCTATCGCTCTGAAGGCGGAGGAGGTCCAGGGAGGTCAGGAGAGTAGCAGGTCTCCCGACTACCAGCCCTGCAGCACCTCCTCCAAGACCTCCGATGGCGCCCGCCGCTCCACCCACTGCAACAAAGGTACATCAGTCCTAAAAGGTTCACAGGTGTCCAATAAATAAACAAACACATTTCTGTCCAAACATGTGATACAGGAAACAGGAAGAACCTGATCAAAAATAAAAACATCTTTTATCTGAAAATGCTCATCAAATATACAAAACATCCATATTTTTGTGCTTCGATGGATTTGATTAACCTTCTATTGGTCTTTTAGAAAAGAAGGAAGTAAAATGTCCGACTCCTGGCTGTGATGGGACCGGTCACATCACCGGGTTATACCCTCACCACCGCAGTCTGTCTGGATGTCCTCACAAGGACAGAATACCTCCAGAGAGTGAGTAAAACTTTCCAAACATCTTTCAAAGCAGCAGAGATGGCCTCCTCAGCCTCACCGCTGCTCGTTTAAACAATACACCATCATCATCGTCGTTTGGTTCTTAAATGAGATTCTTTGGGAAATTTTCACAACTTTGGGAACAACTAAAGATATTTTAGATCAGTATTTCAGATCAAAGCTGGCTATGTTGCCATGATTGCTGCAGCTAACATCAGAGTAACAACTGATCTCTCCATGTTGCTCATCCTCCACTAAACAGACTGACCTGCTGTCCCTCTGCTGTGTGTCTGTAGTTCTGGCCATGCATGAAAATGTGTTGAAGTGTCCGACGCCTGGCTGCACCGGTCAAGGTCACGTGAACAGTAACCGCAACACACACCGCAGGTTATTCTCACACACACACACACACCGCAGGTTATTCACGCACACACACCGCAGGTTATTCTCACACAAACACACACACCGCAGGTTATTCACGCACACACACCGCAGGTTATTCTCACACACACACACACACCGCAGGTTATTCTCACACACACACACACACCGCAGGTTATTCACGCACACACACGGCAGGTTATTCACACACACACACACACACACACACACACATACTTGTTCTGTCATAGTGAGGACCATGCGTTGACTCCCTTTGACTTCCATTGATTTTCAGTCATTTTCAACCCTTTCTATGCTCTAACCCTAAAACTAACCCTAAACCTAACCATTAACAATGCAAACCTCACCCTAACCCTAAACCATTGACACCTTAACCCTAAACCTAACCATTAGCAAAACAGCTTGTGAGGACCAGCAAAATGTCCTCACTTTGCAACAACTGGTCCTCAATCTGATGGTGAAATTGGAAAAATGGTCCTCACTCTGACGGCTAGACAGGTACACACACTGCAGTTTATTCACACACACACTGCAGGCAGGCTAGGTTTTAGTTGCATCGCTGCAAAAACTCTAACTGAATCCCTTATTCTCAGATTAGCCAAAATGTCTGTTGTTTTGAGATGGATTTTCTGATGAAGATCAGATTCTCATTAATGATCTTCCTTTGGGAAAATTCTAATGAGAAAAGTGCAATAATCGATTGCACTTTCTTTGAAAATATATATATGATGATTTCCAGAGCTCTGAGCAGGTGCAGCTGTCTTCCTGCACTGACAGATTATTGCATTGATAGTAGGATCCTCTCAAAAGGAGATTATTAATCTAAAAATCTGCTCTTACTCAGTATATTAATCTCAAATGATCAAATAGACTTGTTGACTAGATCTAAGACTGAACGTTTTTATTGTCTAATCTTTATCCTATTTGCACTGCAGAGACGGATCTAGAAACAGTTTAACTTTTTTAAATATGTCGATTTGCCTTTAATTTGAGCAGGTAAATAAGAGGTAAATCTATATGGGCTTAAAATAACATCATTTGGTATTATTCACTTGAAATGCGATAATGGAGCTGTTCTTAATTATTCTAAACATAAATCATTTTACTCCATTAGGAAACGGTCTTCCTGCCCAAATGAAGGTAAAACATGAATTCCAAGAGAGAAACATTTATTTCCTTATATTTTACTTTTTGCAGTGTATTTAAGAAAAATCAGAGACATATCAGAAAACTGAATCCCCTCTAATACTACTAACACATGTTGGAGTGAACGACCTAAAGTAACCGTCTGGATGCTTGTTTGTTTGCTAAAGTGAGTGTTTGAATGTTGAACCTTTCAGCCTGTCCGGCTGCCCCATAGCAGCAGCAGCTAAGCTGAACAAAAACCAGGACAAGCAGGTCCAACTGCAGGCCTCAGCCGCTGAGCCCACCTCCAACTCGGATAGAGTGCTACGGTAAGGCAGTCCTCCCTCCTCCAGGGCCGCACACCTGTCTGCAGGCATTTTGTTGAACCCCTGACTTTTCTTGCAGACCGATGTGTTTTGTGAAACAACTGGAGATCCCTCAGTATGGCAGCTACCGGCCCAACACGGTGACCACCACACCCCGAGCCAACCTGGCCAAGGAGCTGGAGAAATACTCCAAGGTTTCTTTTGACTATGCAAGCTTTGATGTCCAGGTGTTTGGGAAGCGCATGATCGTTCCAAAGACGCCTGGCGCCGCCGACACGTCCCCCAAAGCGTTTAAACGTAAGACTGAGCTCTGAATCACGTTCTACGGTGTTGATGAAATGTTCATTACGCTTCGGCTGAACTGAGATGAGGAAAACCTTCTCCTCTATGATGTGGGTCGATGTGCTGCTCAGTAGTTCAATTCAATTCTATTCAGTTTATTTCTATAGCTCCAATTCACAACACATGTCATCTAAGGTCACTTTAAAGTTCACCAGATTATCCAGTCAGATTGATTCAAAGTTTTCTATCTAAAGAAAACCAGCTGATTGCTTCGACTCATTGACTCTTCAGCAATCCCTCACACTAAGCATGCTTGTAGCGACAGTGGAGAGGAAAAACTCCCTTTGAACAGGGAGAAACCTCCAGCAGAACCAGGCTCAGTGTGAGCGGCCATCTGCTGAGGCCGACTGGGGTTCAAGGAGACAGAAGCAGACATAGAAAAAGAAGCATAGATACAAAAGGCAACTGTCAACCAGCTCCACAGGCGGCCCCGTCCAGGAAACACACAGCCAGGCAGACGAGCTCCGAGCCAGCTCCCATGTCAGAGGATGAAGAGAGCACATCCAGTTAGTCACAGTCAGAGAAACAGGACTACACTGGAAAACAGCCCAAGCTCCAACATCTAGAAACAAAGGTGTTGATGGCAGCAGCACAGCTGATGTTTCTCTCCAGGATGGAGTCACAGCCAAACAGGAACAGACCAGATGAAGCTACTATGAGAAAAAGCAGAGAGAGCAGAACGTTAGAGATTGAACTAACAGATTCTGCAGAGTGGGAGAATAGAGCTAGAATGAAGCAGAATGATGAAAAAGGGGTCCCTATGTCATCCAGCAGTCTAAGCCTATAGCAGCAGAACTATAGAGATAGCTCAGGATAACCTGAGCCACTCTAACTAGAAGCTTTATCAAAAAGGAAGGGTTTAAGCCTAGTCTTAAAAGTAGACAGGGTGTCTGCCTCACAGACTAAAACTGGTAGTTGGTTCCACAGTGGGCCTCCTGTCCTGATCCTAGCCCTAAGGCTAATGGCTAATGCGTCGCAGCAACTAAAAGAATCATGTTTTTATGCAGTTAATAGGTAAAAACAAAGTTCCTCCTGATTTGTGTCTCATCTCAGAGTGCTATTAAATGGCTTGACAACACTCTGCTACTTTCACTTGTTTATGTTCCTATCAGGTCCTTACATATTATTTTGCTCCATTTGCACACAGCTAAACCTTTTCCCAAGACGTCCTCACCGACCCATGGTACATCAGGAAGTTTCCCCAAGAACACGCCGTCCTCCAGCGGTTACGACTACAGCCAGGATGCAGAGGCAGCCCACATGGCAGCTACAGCGATCCTCAACCTGTCCACACGCTGCTGGGAGAGACCAGAGACCTGCAGCACCAAACCCCCGGAGCCGTCCACCAAGGTAAACTAGTCCATCACTTCCTGCATCCCAACAGATCATCAGTGGTGCTGATCAGGCGGTTGGACATGGGCTAGCTTTGACTCTATGGCTCCTTCAGCCCTTCATAAACATGCCTCACTTTCACTATTTATTGTGACACTGCAGGAGGTGGCAATAGAGGTGGATGAGAATGGCACCTTAGACCTCAGCATGAAAAAGACCAAGAGAGACGAGATAAAGTCTCCTGAACCTTCATGTACTTTGGCTTCCTCCTCCCAAACTGTGGGGGCCACAACATCTCAGGACTGCGCCCAGGCAGAGTGGGATGGTCCCCTGGATTTCACCAAACCCAGTGAAGTTAAGGAGGAAGACCATGAAGAGGTACTGAAACCTTTCGTCCCTCAGAGAAAAACACGAGACTGTGGAAATGTTTGTTTTAAAGCAATAGTAAAGGAGAAATAAAAGCTTTCTAGTGTTTTATACTGATTGTTGTTCTCTTTAGATGGAATACACAGCTCCTTCATGTACTTCATCTGAAGATGAGGAGGAGAACCAAGAAAACCCAGGAGAGCGGAAATACCCCGGTGAAGTTACTACCAGCAGCTTTAAGGTCAAGTTTCAACCCAAAGACAACAAAAAAGAAGTTATTGTGTAAGTATTTAAGTTCTACCACTGAACAACCAATGGTAATTATAGGACACAAGGTGAAGGACAAACATCTGTCCACAAACTAGCGTCATTATTTAGCATTTTTTTAACATGAATCAAGTTGTTTGATCAAATCCAGGTTGGTTAAAAAAGAGCATTTAATATTCAAAGGCTACCTGATCAAGTGGAAATATAGCGAAGGGATTAATGATTCCTTAAAATCCCAAATTTAAACTTAGTTTTTTAGAATCTACAGATTTCTGCTATTAAAAAAAAAAAAAAAAATTTCCTCATTCTGCTATTCACTGTAAATTAGATATAAATAAATACACATTGATTCCACATTATTTTAATTTGATCATTATGGTTATATATTTATATTTATAGTTCTGATTAAAAATTAGGGGCTGCTCAGTGGAACAGTGGGTAGCACTGCTGCCTTGCAGCAAAAAGGTTCCAGGTTCAATTTCCCAGCCCAAGTCTTTCTGCATGGAGTTTGCATGTTCTCCCTGAGCATGCATGGGTTCTCTCTGGGTACTCCAGCCTGCTTGTCTCTGATTTTTGGACTGGCAACCTGTCCAGGGTTGACCCCGCCTCTCGCCCATTGACAGCTGGAGATAGGCACCAGCGACCCCACTTGGGAGTAAGCGTGTAAAAAAAAAAATGGATGGATGGATTAGAAATTATAATCAAACATTTTTTTCAAACACTATCATCCACAGTGAAAAGATATTTTATTTACTCTACTGTAGATTATTGTGAATAGTTGACTAATATAACAATAACTATCCGGATTATCAAATAAAAATCATTAACTCAAGTAAATAAACATTAATTCAGATTAATAAACATTAACTCAGGTTAAATATAATTAACTCAGGTTAACAATAATTATCTCAGGTTAACAGAACATATTAACACATAAAACTCTGTAGAACATATTAACAAATAAAACTGCATTAAGCTCAAATATGAGTTTCAGTACAGAAACTTTGAATTTATAACTACTTTTAGGATATCTCCCTGCCCAGGCAATGGCTCAAAAAGTATCAAAGAAAAGTAAAATCAAACAGTTTTACTTTTTCATTTTCTCCTTTGGAGCTGATCCACTGTAATGATATAAGTGGAGGTTTTCAGCATATTATTATACTTATTAGAGATATTCATAAACCCAATACATTTATGAAATAAGTGTGTTTTTAAACACACTTATTTCATTTTATTTCATTTTATTTATTTCCAAATATATGATCCTGAATGACCTTTCTTATCCTGCCTGCATTTTGTTGGTAGATAAAACTCAGTGCTGGCCTAATTTCTCATCATTGCTTTCTTTGAATCAGATGTCCAACACCAGGCTGCGATGGGAGCGGACACATTACTGGCAATTATGCATCTCATCGAAGGTAAGACCTTGAGTTTTTATGAAGTCAGGTTTGTTCCTATTCAAGGTGTTTTTTTGGATTAATTGAATTGACATAAAGATGCCCCCTGTTTCCTGGGCAACACGCTTCTGGTAACATGCACTATCAATCTTAACTGTCCAGAATTAACTAGTGCATTTCAATCCAAGCGCCACATTTATCAGCACCTCCTATTCATAGCCAGTTAATGAAGAAAATAACTATGTAATGGAGCCTCCTAAAAATTGTTATAATATATAATTATATAAAGAAGACAAAACAAGAAATATATTTAAAAAAATATATTTGTTGTTATTTTACCTACATAAAAAGTAAAGAAGAAAAAGAAAATTATTCCAGTGACCCACATAAGGTAATAACACATACTGCTGGGAAGGATTAGAATATGTTGCATAAATACTTTAAATCAAGACAGTTTATTCATATAAATGACAATTTATAACAATAAATACTGAATCAAATCATCCAAACAGACTGGGTAATTTTATTTTTATCTAAGGAATCATCACTGCATCCAGTGATTGACTTTGCAGGATTCCTTCCTCCTGGAAAACCTTTCACTTAGCTGTCTGGGTGGTTTCTTTGCAAAGGGCTTTAGGGTGGCTTATTTTTTAACTTGGTCCCTGACAAAGAAATAATGAACCAAACTAAATGTTTTGTAAATTTTGATGCTACATGAAGAAAGTGAATTGAACTGAAAAAATGAAGGAAAGGTTTAAGCTTACCTTTAAAAGTAAACAGGGTGTCTGCCTCACGGACTAAAACAGAATAGAGGATCTCAGAATCGTCACCTGAAGGATCTAAGCTTCCTCTAGAAGACCGAATGGATATATCATAGTAAAACTGTGTGTGGAAATCAAAGGGAATACTTACTTAAATATTTTGGTTGAGTGTTTAGATCAGACTAACAAACACACACAGGGAGACATGTAACAACAAAACACAACAGCGCCGAGCTCAATTCATGGCAGTGGCAGCGTGGTGACATTTCCGGTGGCTTGTCGGCCTGACACAGCTTTAGTACTGGCTGGCACGGTATATTACTGGCAGCAGCCACTAGACTGACAGTCTGCCACATCAGCTCCACGTTTACTGACACCGTTTGGGCCACTAGGCAGCCAGTATGGTGGCAGTCTCTGCTGGCACCGTAATGGCCGCTGCCAGCAGCGACTGCCACCATAGTGGCTGCATAGTGGCCGCTGCCAGCAGAGGCCACTTATTGGCAGATAAACTAATTTATTCCATCAAGTAAATGTGACTATAAAAGTTTTAAATACAGTTTTTTAAGCAATAACATCACATCATTAAAACAGCAATCTACTTAGATGTACTATAAATAAGTTATTTGCCGAAAAACAGCTTCCGGAGCAGCCCGAACGGTGTCAGTAAACATGGAGCTGATGTGGCAGCATGTCAGTCTAGTGGCTGCTGCCAGTAATACACCGTGCCAGCCAGTACTAAAGCCATGTCAGGCCGACAAGCCACCGGAACTGTCACTACGAGCCACCAGAACTGGCACAACGCTGCCACTGCCACGAATTGAGCTTGCTGTCTCTCACAAAACAACAACAAACCAGCAATGAGGAACTGCAGAGGTGGTGTATATATGGGGAACAGAACAAAGGATGGGATAATGAGCTGATATGGAGCAGGTGTGAATAGAAGGAACTAGAAGGAAGCCAAGGGGAAAGGTAACAAGCACAAAGGGGCGGCAGAGAGCAACTCAAGAACACAACACAGCTAGAAAACAAATGCAATGACACAGAATTACAAAGAAACTTAAAATAAACCAAAGCAGAGGGCAGAACCCTGACAGAAACTGAGAATTATTTTCATTCTCCATTATTAATCATGAAACATATTCCAATCATTCCATTTTTTTTATAAAACAGACTTGATCCAGTAAGATTCATCTAGATGTGTTTTTTTATAACCTTTAGTCTTGCTTTGTTTAAAAGCAAACCAGCTCTTAAGAAAAGCAGGAAGAAGGGATGAAAGGTTAAAGCCTGATGGAAGAGCCAATGAGGAAGTCACACTATAAACAAGATAATCAATTTGGAAAAGGAAGGAAATTTAATGGCTGCCCTCCTCTTCATGCAAAGATGATCTGATCCCTTTATATTGTTTCATCACCACCAGTGATGAGCCACACCAGAGATATTCCACAGGCAGAGAGAGCGTGACACAGCCTGTCAATGGTTGGTGTTCCAGGTGGAGTGGATCGTAATCACAGGTGATCTATTGACTCTCTGCACCAGGTGGAGAAAATCAGCCATGTCCATAGATAGCACTGCTGGAGGACGTCAGTAATAAAAGGATTCATAGAGAGCGTTCCTCTTGACCTGCGATGGCTTATTGGTCTAGATTACCCAGGGCAATTATCCTGGAACTGGACCAATCGTATAGAGGGTACCTTGGCCTGGCACCTGCCAGAGAGCCTGGATCACAGCCATCCTTGAACCGTACTGCTTCTGTATGCTTTTTATTTTGAATAGCTGATTTTGACTCATATCTCGCTCAGAGCGGTCATAACTCTAGGACCCCATCTGTAAGGACAGTTTCTGGTGAATTGAAAACATTTTATTTCATTGCAACAAGTTGCTCAATCTACCTCAATCAGCTGTGGACAAAGTACTCAACAGTAGTACTGGAGTAAAAGTACTGATACTCATAATCAAATCTTACTAAACTACATGTAAAAGTTACTCAGTCAAACATCTACGAAAGTTAAAGTATTAAAGTTCTAATTTTGAAAAATACTTAAGTATTCACAAATACAATAACATTTTCTAATATCAGAGCATTTCTGTTTAATTTTCAGTCCTAAGGGCTGCTATCCGCCATGATGAATGAAAAACAGCAACAGAGGATTAAAAAGTTAAGCTGAGCTAAAAGGAATGAGGAACTAACAGCTTCCTGTAAATAGAGGGAAAGTTATAGGAACCCCCCCAAAAACGACTCAAGTAAAGATACTAAAAAAACTACTTAAGTACAGTAATAAAGTTAATGTACTTTGCTACTTTCCACCACTAGTCTCAATATCGTAGTGTTACTTTGATCAACTCAGGCCAAACCGTTTAGTGACAGGAAAACATAAAGCACTTTACTTTAAAAACTCTGGATTTCCTTTGTCCAAAACTGAGTGCACCAATAAAAACATTAGAGGCAACAACAAAAAACAACAACTTTAAAGGGAGGAAGGCTCGGCTTGATGAAAGAATATTATCAGAAAGATCAAGTTAGTTAATAATAAAAAAGAATGCTGATTAAAACAATTATCTGTCATTATTGTTTCTAGCAGAGAGTCAGAACAAAGAATGATGCCTCTTACGACGTCTCTAACAACGTATCTAACGATGTCTCAAAGAATGTCTCTAACAACATCTCGAAGAACGTCTTTAACAAACAATGTCTCTAAGAATGTCTCTAACAACGTCTTTAATCATGTCTCCAATGACGTCTCTAACGATGTCTCAAAGAATGTCTCTAACGACATCTCGAAGAACATCTTTAACGATGTCTCAAGCGAACGATGTCTCCAACTACGTCTCTAACAAACAATGTCTCTAACAACGTTTCGAAGAATGTCTTTAACAAAGTCACTAACGATGTCTCTTACAAGCAATATCTCTAATGACGTCTCTAACGATGTCTCTAATTATGGCTCCAATAATGTCACTAACGAATGGAGCAGTGGGCTGTCATGGTGCGGCGCCCATGGAGCAGCGTTGGGTTAAGGGTCTTTGCTCGGGGACCGAGAGTGGAAGACTGTGGGGATTGAACCCTGTACTTGCAACCTTCTCAGAGCACAGAGCAATGCTTTAACCACTAGGCCACCACTCCGCCTACACTCCACATCCACATCGTTTAAAAAAAGTACAGAAATCAACAAAGAATCAGCTCTGCGTTATAAATGAGTTCAATGTTTCATAATCTCTCAGTCCTTTCATTTAAAATTTAATCTGTTTGAAAATAAATTCCCCTGAATTGAACCTAATGATTTGAACCATTTCCTTTTTTTTCACCTAAAGTTCTATAAATAAATTTCAGATAAGCACTGATACCAACTCTTCAGTAAGGAGGAAGCTGTGCATGAATTAAATGCAGGTTGGATCTATTCTGGTGAAACAGGAAAAAAATTCATTATGTTAAATATTCTACTTACATCCTGCTTCAGGGCAATGGTCGGAAGATTGGCACATGAGTGGCTCTATTCAATGGAGAAACCGAGGGGAGTGGCTCTTCTCTCTCTGACTGCAGGAACGCTTTACTGTCAGTGCTGTGGAGGGGGAGGGGCTTGCAGCAGCCCTCACTGCTCACTGAAATGGTCAACTTAGAGCTTTGGAGGTTTTTACATTGTCACCAAAGTCCGGGTCTGATTCCCGGCCCCGGGTCTTTCTGCATGGAGTTTGCATGTTCTCCCTGAGCATGTGTGGGTTCTCCCCGGGTACTCCAGTTTCCTCCCACAGTCCAAAAACATGACTGTTAGGTTCATTGGCTTCTCTAAATTCTCCTTAGGTGTGAGTGCGTGTGAATGGTTGTTTGTCCTGTTTGTCTCTGCGCTGCCCTGCAATGGACTGAAGACCTGTCCAGGGTGGACCCCGCCTCTCACCCGTAGACAGCTGGAGATAGACACCAGCACCCCTCACTACCCCAGCAGGGATAAGCGTGACAGAAAATGGATGGAATTTTTAAAAGGAAGTTGCTAAGTGGTCAGAAAATTGGCTAAGGCAGCAACAGTAAACCAGAGAGCAATCAAGCAGAGTCACATATTTCAGACCAGGTTCAATTGACCTTTTGACCTCTTAGGCTGCAGCACAGGAGCATAATGTTCAATAACAAGGTCTCCCTTCATCAGGTATAAGAAGTGTAATTTAAGACTAACGAATGAATCTTGGGATCACTGCTGCCTGAAGCTATTAGCTCAGGTGGAATTAGCATATTTGTTGTTATGTTGTTCTGCGTTTCCATCATTATGTCTGACATGGTTATAAAATCTACTGAGCTCATGTTGGCTCCACTGCTTCAGTTTAAAATGTGGTTCAGATAAATTTAACCTGAACTGAAACCTGTTCATCTGGGTTTGATTTGTCTTTGGCTTAAACCATAAAACAAAAAGAAAAAAATAAAGAGAAATAGAATTTTTAATGCAACAAAAACATTGAAATATTTTCAGTTTAGTCAAATTAATTTGAACACTAATGCGTTTCCTTTCATGAATACAGATTCATTCGGTGTGATTAAGCCTCAGGCTCCCTGATAATGAAGGAATAATTACAAACAGGTCTAAGCCATAATCCCAGCTGGGGTGTTAATTTCGCCTGTTTATCATAGAAAAATAAATAAACCCAGATTAGAAAATAATAAATGTAATAAATTTAAGCCATTTGTAAACTTCCAGAGAAAACCAACAGTTGCTTCTGCTGGTCATAAGCTCAGGTATCAGCTGAGGGTTCAGCTCAGTTCTGCTCAGTTTCTGCTCCAGCTCTTCCTTCCTGTTCTCACGGCTGTTTTCTAACTTTCTCTTTCTAATTTTCCAGTCTGTCAGGCTGTCCTCTTGCTGATAAATCACTTCGGACCCTCATGGCTGCCCACACAGCTGAACTGAAGTATGTGTGTTTTTATTCTTTTCTGTGTTTCTTCAACTTCAACAAGTTCAGCTACAGCTTGGTCCATCCTCTCATCTCCATGCTAGAATCCTATTGGAATGTAAAATAAGGGCGGATGGATTTCCATTCGAAAGCAGCAGGAACTATAAGGTGTTTAGTGAGGATTCAGGTCACAACTGTCAACTGAAAGCCTGCCAACATTTTCCTCAGGTGTCCGACTCCAGGCTGCGACGGATCGGGTCACATCACCGGAAACTATGCGTCACACAGAAGGTTGGCACTCTTCCCATTTGTCATGATTAACCCAAATGCAGAGAAACCATTACAGAGAGACCAGGGGAAAAGGTTAAACAGGTTTTATTGAAGAGATAATGCAAAGAGCAGTGTTGCTCTGAACTCTGCTCAGTCGGAGCTGGAAGGTGAGGGGAAGACACAGCGATTAGTTCAGGCTCAGTGGGAAATGTCATTCCAGAATTTGGAGAAGAGGATCTGGTTGTTGACTCATGTTTCCAGAGAAGTTGTAGAATCTTTGACTCCAATCTGTGTGTTGTATTCCAGTGTTAGTCTGATTTTGTCGAGGGCGGAACAGGGTTTACCCAGAACAGGGTCGGTTGTAGGTGAACAGAGAAACTCACTGCCACTCAGATTTCCTGCGGTACTTGAACGGGTCATAGTGGAGATGATTCCCTTGTTCAGTATGTTAACTCAACGTCCTTTCTGGGAAACTGGATCCAAGCCTCCCGTTTGAATCCCCAGCTCAGTTTGAGGCTCGGTTGATGCCTCCAGGGAGTGAGGGTCCGAAAAATCCATTTTGCAGGATGACTTCCTGCCGTGAGGCAAAAAAAAAAAAAAGTTTGAACTCAGGTTTACAAGAACTCAGTCTTACTCAACAAAAAAATCAGCTTGGCTAGAGTACCCAAAACTGGCAAACACTCTGGCGTCGAGGTAGTGGCAGTGTAGCAGCTTAAGAGCACTCCGTTAACGAGGAAACCATCAGCAGGTGTGTGAGGAGGCGGACCAGAACCAGTCGCCTCCTGGTGGAGGAAGGGAGACAAACACAAAAAAACAAACACACAGACTGGAGCCCTGACACTATTAATATTCTCATTATTTAACCATAGAGATGACATCTTGTTGGTCGTTTTATTTGCTTAAAGAATTGCTAATATTTGTTGTGTTTCCTCACCAGTTTGTCTGGATGTCCTCGGGCCAAGAAAGGAGGAGTCAAATCAACGCCTTCCAAGGATGATAAGGACGAGTCTGAGCTGCTCAGGTCACTAACTCATCTTTACTGGGTTTTATCCTATTTTATTATGATGCTAGAGAAAAGGACTACATGAGCTTAAATATATAATAGTTGTTTATCGTGGAGCAAATGTCACATGGCAGCATGAGGTGAGGGAGGAGCAGTGAACGCTCTCACCGCACGCCGCTTCACCGCCTGGTCTAGGTTTTGTTGCACTGATGAAATTATAGAAACACAATAAAGGAATCTTTCTATGTTGGACGTGTTTCTGTTGAGAGGAACTGATTGAATCATGAGGAACCAAGCAGGAACTGACATCCATCAGAGCAGAGCTCTCTATCCCACATCCTCCGTCACCAGCGTTCCTTGGTGTAATTTATTGTAGGATTTGGCGCAAAAATGTTAGAAAATTCCCATCCCTTTATAAGAGCGCTACCTGATCTGTGGAAGGTTTTCCATTCTTGCAACAAAACTAGCAGCAGTAGTGCAGTTTGGAGATGCAATCCACTCCTTAAATCTATCTTTGCTCTCCTCTAATTTATCCAGAAGTTCTGCAATCACACTTTTTTCTCTCCCTCCCAGCTTGGTGGTGGGCTGCAGATTCAGCATGCCTTCCCTGGAAATGCCTTTCCAAATTTTTATTTTTTATTTTTTGTCAACCTTTCATTACAAAGCAAAATATTTGGAGAGGACTCTACATAGGTCTATGGTGAAGGAATCCATTTTACTCCCAGTAGCAGCCAGTCATGCTTTACCAGCAAACAAGACGTGTGGTTAAAGCACTCAGATCAGAAAAAGATCAGTTTGGTCAGAAACAAAGAAGGAAGAAAAAGAGCAAACAGATGAGACTCAGTGAGAGCATCAGCTCAAGCAACACTTTTAGGTTTTAGATGCATTGAATATCATGCCTGGAAATAAACCCTCCGGTTGGCTCTAAAACTATTCAGTCCTTTGGGACCAAACCACATTTTGCCATTTTCAGGATGAATTTTTTGGGGGATTTAACAACACAAACAATGAACAGGAGTGCTTTTTTAAGGATTAATATCCAGGTATTAATATTCCTAAACCATGACCTGAAATTAAAAAAAATTATATGAAGGAAGAAAATGGAAACGGCAGAGTAGATTAGTCTAACATGTAGGATTGTCTGGAATTTAGTACATATTTTAAATAAGAAACTGAATAAAATGAAAAAGCTTTAGTTGGTACGTTGTTCAGAAATATTTCAATATATGAAGTACCTTTAATGTCCCATGAACTGCTGTTTGATAGGACATAAAAACATGTTCATCTCAGTGTCCTACTGTGGTCCACTAGCTTTATGGGTTTCATTTCTTTTAAGATAATTATCCATATCCTCAAAGTGGGATTTCTGCCTCTCTCAAGGTGTCCTGTTCCCGGCTGTGACAGTCTGGGACACATCAGTGGGAAGTACGCCACCCACCGCAGTGCCTACGGCTGTCCACTGGCCGCCAAGCGGCAGAGGGAAGGTCTCCTTAATGGCACTCCTTTCTCCTGGAAGGCCTTTAAAACCGAAGGCCCGACCTGCCCAACCCCGGGCTGTGATGGTTCCGGCCACGCTAACGGCAGTTTCTTGACCCACCGCAGGTATTCTGCTTTTTTTGCAATATGTTGGTTTTTGTGTCTTGGCTAAATACGTCTGGGTGTGTGGAATGGTTGAGATTGTTCACAAGATACAAAAATCACAATTCATAGTCAATAAATGCACTAATTACAACATTTATGGATCTGAAAAATCTTCTTACATATGCTAAAAATGCTGAAACAGCCCTAAAAATATTGACAAGGATCTCCTTCAGCCTGTCAGGTTGTCCAAGAGCTCCGGCCAACAAGAAGAAAGCCAAACTTCCTGGAGACGATTTCATAACAGCCAAGTTCAGAGCAAGTGATGGTAAGATAGGAATGCTCTGAGTCTGCAAAGCTTTCACTCTGACTCTGTAGGAACCAGAAACTGTTTTATGTTTTATGCTTTTTATTTTGTGTCTTTAGCAGCGGCGGCTGGTGGAGTTTCCTCCAGGGGGGGCTATAAATTCAAAATAGCCATTAACCAAACAACCTTATACTAAGTTATCACACCAATATATTTATATAAATGCACAACAATAAAAAAATTATAAAAACACTTTATAAAAACAAAACATAATTTCATGTCTAGGTTTACTATTTTTACATAAATCTTGCCCTTCTGAGGCTTTGTGAAGGTAAATCTGTGTTCTACATGGTCCAGTATGGTGTCACAAATAGGGTTGCCTGTCATGATTTTACTTAAAGTTCAGACCCAAATGGAGAAAAGGTTTAACAGGTTTTATTGAAGAGATAATGCAAAGAGCAGTGTTGCTCTGAACTCTACTCAACCGGAACTGAAAAGTGAGGGGAAGACACAGCGATTAGTTCAGGCTCAGTGGGAAATTTGATTCGTGAACTTGGAGAAGGGGATCTGATAGCTGACTCACGTTTCCAGTGAAGTTGTTGAATCTTTGACTCCAGTCTGTATGCTGTAGTTCCAGTGTTTGTCTGATTCGGTGGAGGGCGGAACGGGGTTTACCGAGAGTGTAGTTGTTTGTAGGTGAACGGAGAAGCTGACTGCCACTCAGATTTCCTGCGGTATGTAAACGGGTTGTAGTGGAGATGAATCCCTTTCTCAGTGTGAAGCTTGAACGTTCTCTTGGGGAAAGTGGATCCAAACCTCCTGTTTGAACCCCAGCTCAGTTTGAAGCTCAGTTGATCCTTCCAGGGAGAGAAGGTCCGAAAAATCCAGTTTGCAGGATGACTTCCTGCCGAGAGGCAAAGACAAAAACAATGTTAAAACTCAGGTTGACTAGAACTCAGTTTGACTCAGCAAAACTCTGCTTGGCTAGACTACCCAAAACTGGCAAACACTCTGGCGTCGAGGTAGTGGCAGTCAGCAGCTTAAGAACACTCTGTTAAAAAGGAAACCATCAGCAGGTTTGTGAGGAGGTGGACCAGAACCAGGCGCCTCCTAGTGGAGGAAGGGAGACAAACACAGAAACACAAACACACAGACAGGAGTCCTGACATTGCCAGCCATCCCTTTTTTAAATTTTTTATTTGTCAGACAGATACAGAAGAGCACCCATTATCTTGTTACAGTAACATGAATCAGAAAAAACATCCTGTGTGCACCTAGCAAGTGTCCAGCTTTTTTCTTCTTTTGTCTTGCCTACACAAATAATAAAAAAGTAATAAAAAAAGAAAAAGCAGTCCAGCAACAATGTAAATGACAGCCAGACCTACAACATATAACAATAAAATAATAAATCACAAAACAAGACAACACTAAAACACCCTAGAAAGTCTATTATAGCAATCCTATTCCTGAGTCTAATAAAATATAATAAGGAGACATCCTTACATGTCCAGCAATTGAGCAAGGAATGGGCCCCACACCTAATTGAATATGTCTTCCCTCCCAGCGACCCTATAGGTGACCCATTCGTAGCTGGCCACTAGAACCTGTATCCACTCCTTAAACTGGACTGAGTGGGAGATTTCCAGTGGCGTAAAGTTATCCTGCAACCTGTGACATAGCTAACCAGTAATCCTAACAAACATAATGCAGGGTTTTTGACCAAATGTGTGCCCAACACCTTATTCACAAACAAAATGATCGCATCCCACATGTCTCTAGTTTTGTCACACTCATATAACATAAGCACCAGAGTTCCAGCCTTTCCAACATAGATCACTGTTTCTGAGTTTTAGTCTTGCCAGTTTGGAAGAGGTACAGTTATTATCTTATAAAAAATTAGTTGAGATTTTGCTTCACGTAAATAACAGTGCAATGATGAAGATAATTTTTTCTAATCAGCTCTTGGAATCTCATGACCTAGATCCCAACATGCTTTAAGTCCGTCCAGTTCAGGTGCCTGCATACTTCTAATAAGGTTGTAGAAATGGGAAGCTCTTCTGCTTTTCTCTTCAGTCTTATGGGATATTGCCTGGATTTCTGTTTGACTGTACTGAAAATGTTTGTTTGAGAGAATGCAATGTCTAATTTGTAAATATCGCCATAATTCTGAATTTGACAAATTATATTTTGTTTTAATTTAATCGAAGGATTTAAATCCAGAGTGGCCCGTCACATCCTCAAGATTTGAGTAGCCTTTGACTTTCTGTTTTTTGGATAAAGGCTTCTTTAGATAATATGCCCCCTCAGAAAGGATTTGAAAGCATCCCACATTACCCCTCAGTCTTCTATAGAGCCTTCATTATATTCCCAGAATTCCTGCATATCAGCTTTAATAAAATTACAATTATCTTCCCTGTTCAGCATCCTATGGTTAAAACGCCATCTCAGTCTTTTCTCCCCCCTATCTGGAGGATGGAGGACTCTATCCACTGGTGCATGGTCCGATAGAACTCTATTTCCAATTGTAGAACTGGCTGACCATCTCGCTGGATAGAAGAAAGTAATCTATTCTAGAAAAACCTGAGTGGGGATGTAAGAAAAAAGTAAAGTCCCTTTCATTTGGATGCAATAATCTCCAAAAATCGACAAGGCCCAATGTCTTCTGCCAATACTTCAACTGCTGCAACACCAGCAGTGTTGGTTTGAGGCGGTTGATACGTTTTATCCATACTTAAATCCTTGCTTCAAGTCACCCCCAATAATTATCTTGTTATTCCCCATATTTCTAATTAGGTTACATATTTCATGAAAAAATCTGGGTTGGCCGAATTAGGAGCATAAATATTAGCAATAGTCATCTTTTGACCCTTTAAAGTTACATCCAGTATAACCATCTACCTTCCTTGTGAGAGGCATGTTTAAGTACCTGGCAGTCTATATTTTTCCTTATTAAAATACTCACTCCTCTTCTCCTTGAAGACAATGTGCTATGATGTTCCTGTCCAACACATTTCCTTCTTAGTTTTGCTGCTTTCTCGTCACTGAGGTGAGTTTCTTGAATGAGGGCTATGTCAGCCATTTTTTTGCTGTAGGTATATGTTTTTTGGTTTTTTTTACCACGTTATTACACCCTGCTATATTCCAAGTTACAATTTTATACAATGTCATATTGCTGTCCTAGTATATTATCATAGGACCATCCCTTTATACAATGTCCTAATATTTGGTTGACCCTCCTCTGATAGTATAAGTATTGATGATACAAGTTTACAAGTATAACAGCTACATGAGACACAGGGTTACACACTGAATAAACAAAAAAAACTTAGAAACGCACTGCAACAGCAGCCTACAAACAAGTTACATTCCTTAACTTCCTTTAAAAAAGTATCCAGTAATCAGGAATATTACCAGTCAACCACGGCCACCCTTAGCCAATCATTGGCCACCCCTGTGGCCACCCCGACCATTTTTTCCCCTTTTATACAGATGGTGGCAGCAGTAATACTCTTAAGTAGAATATTCAAAACATTTTATTTTTTTGTGGTTAATTATATAAATCAATATACTAACATCAAAGATAATTACCAAATTCATGCTCTTTTCAGAACTAGGTTTTGTCTTATATGGGGTTAAGAGAAAATTATCTGTCTCCGCAAATCATCTAGGAATTTTCAGTGAAATCAAAGATAAATAACAATTTTAATAAAAACCTATCAAATAATCAATTTATGTAGATATTAGTTTATTAGAATATTAATACAAGTTGGTAAGTAATGACAACGATGATTGTTTTACACCCCAGAACTCAAAACTGAGTTTTATCAACTATACCTTTTATCTAGAAATTTAGGATGTCCAGGGACCCCAGTTTGAGGGCTACTAGTTTAAACGACAAAGATCAGTTGAAACCAGAATTAGAGTTTATGTGATACTGATAAATTTAGCTGTAAAAAAAAATACTTATATTAAAAAAAAAAAAATACTAATACTGCCTTAGAAGGCAGTGTCACAACTGTTGGGTTATTTTTATACTTCTGGAAGAAACAATTAAGGGAGATTCAGTGTCCTGATAAACCGCAGCTTATTGTATTAATATGTGATGACTTTGCTTTTCTTTATGTGTTTTTCTGTCACCCAGTTCTGGATAATGATGAAGATATCAAGCAGCTGAACAAAGACATCAGTGAGCTGAATGAGTCCAACGCAGAGATGGAGGCAGATATGATGAATTTACACACTCAGGTGAGCTCAGTGCTTCAAGCACAACGGCAAACAACTCAACTTTTAATAAAATCTGGAGAAGAGATGTTGTATGGGATCTTCAGAATCAGAAATAACCTGGTTAAAGTGCATGAGCAAGGCATTTAATTGATTTTACAGTTCTAACTTATATATATATATATATATATATATATATATATATATATATATATATAATGATAAAATATAATAAAATACAATAACCCATTTTACAAAACATTCAGCAGTCTAATGGCAGTGGGGAAGAAGCAGTTTCAGAACCTGCTAGTCCTGGATTGAATGCTGTGAAGCCTCTTCCCAGAGGGCAGCAGGGAGAACAGTCCATGGTGGGGGGGTGAGGGGTCATTGATGATGTCATAGGCTCGGGACACGCAGCGCTGGGATGAAATGTCTTTAATGGAGGGAAGAGGAGCCCCCATGATCCTCTCTGCTGTTCTCACCTTCTTCCAGTCCGAGGCGCTGCAGCCTCCACACCACACAGTGAGACAGCTGGTCAGAACGCTCTCTATGGTGCTTCTAGAGAAGGTGGGGGGGATGGGTGGGGGCAGGTGGGCTCTCCTCATCCTCTGCAGGAAGTCCAATTGCTTCTGGGCCCTTTGGACCAGTGAGGTGGTGTTTCCAGTCCAGGTGAGGGTGTCTGTGATGAATGTGGTGCTGCTGACCACCTCTACAGCTGAGCTGTTGATGAGCAGTGGAGCGTGGTTAGGCCGGTTCTTCCTGAAGTCCACCATGATCTCCTTGGTCTTCTCCACCTTCAGGATCAGGCTGTTATCTCTGCAACACCAGCTGCTCCACCTCCTCTCTGTAGTCCAGGTCATTGGCGTCTCTGATGACGCCCACCACCGTGGTGTCGTCTGCAAACTTCACCATGTGATTGGTGGTGAACCTGGGGACGCAGTCGTGTGTCATCAGGGTGAACAGCAGGGGGCAGGAACAGCAGACTGGAGACGATGTGTTCTTTAACCAGCCTTTGGAAGCACTTCATCATGATGGGAGTCAGAGCGACAGGTCGCTAATCATTGAGGGAGGCGACCTGAGGCTTCTTTGGGACTGGAATAATGGAGGCAGACTTGAAGCATGCTGGCACTATGGATTGGTCCAGCAAGGTGTTAAAGATGTCTGTGAGGACAGGTGGAAAAAGGGTCCCAGGGTTCTCGCGCACCTCGCTCTTCTAGCTGGTCCAACTTCAGGAGATGCGGTCATAAAAACAAAACAAGCCAGCCTCCTGTGTGCGGCATATATATATATATATGTGTATATATATATATATATATATATATATATATATATATATATATATATATATATATATATATATATATATATACATTTATGATTGGAGGAGCACAGCAGGACTTTTATATTCGAACCAGCATCTATTGCTCCACTAAGCTAACAAGCATGGGAAAAACATGTTTATTAGAAATATAATAGAGACAATCTGATCCAGACCCATAAAAAGACTTTTTATCTTTTCTGTACAGATTTCTTCAATGGAGAAGAACCTAAAGACCATGGAAGAAGAAAATAAACAGATAGAGGAGAAGAATGAAGCTTTGTTCTTGGAGCTGTCTGGTTTGAGTCAGGTTTTAATTCGCAGTTTAGCCAACATCCGCCTGCCTACCATGGTGAGTATAGACCCGCTTTACACTCAACAATAACCTCTGTTGTAAAAGTCTACCAGAACATTTTGAATGTATTAAATAACTAGAACTGGGAGTTATAGTTAATTGCTAGGTAATTCAAATCAAGGGTAAAACAAATTAATTATTATAAGTTGAATGATAATAACTGTAATTTGCTTACTGACCAGGGTTCCTAGCCTCTTACCTAAAAGTTTGGCCTCCTGAATTCGGCTGTTAAAACCTCAGTTGTCTTTTATAGACTATGGCTGTCAGCAGTTATTAATCACTAACCCAATAAATATGTCTCTGTTAATCTGGATGCAACTGAAAGAATAGTGAATCTAGCCTGACTGATAAATATTTCACTGCGTAAAATAAACACAAATGATGACGAGTTTATTAGCTACACTCAGCATTATATCTAATACCTAAGCAAAACACTAAACAATAATAAGCACAAATAAACAAAGAAAAGTGGAAGATGGGTCCATTCAAAGCATGAAGGATGTTTGAGTTTTAAGGCAACTATGCAAGGGGGGTTAATTTTATAACTCACGGCAGACCGGGACAGCTTCCGTTATTTACAACAGTTAGCTGGTAGCCGCAGCCCTCATGGAGCAGCTCCTCTTTGGCTCATCTCAGTCTCTGTCTCAGCCAGGAAGCCACAAATCAGCTGCTTCTAGCGGCTCCCTCTGCAAATAATAGTCCGGGCCCTCTGTTGCTCCTTCAGCTAACAACACTCTGGGCCCTCTGTTGCTCCTTCAGCCAGCAACAGTCTGGGCCTTCAGTTGCTTCTTCGACCCACAACAGTCTGGTCCCTCCGTTGCTCGTTCAGCCAACAACAGTCCGGGCCCTCCTTGCTCGTTCAGCCAACAACAGTCCGGGCCCTCCGTTGCTCCTTCAGCCAACAACAGTCCGGGCCCTCCGTTGCTCGTTCAGCCAACAACAGTCCGGGCCCTCCTTGCTCGTTCAGCCAACAACAGTCCGGGCCCTCCGTTGCTCCTTCAGCCAACAACAGTCCGGGCCCTCCGTTGCTCCTTCGGCCAACAACAGTCCGGGCCCTCCGTTGCTCCTTCGGCCAACAACAGTCCGGGCCCTCCGTTGCTCCTTCGGCCAACAACAGTCCGGGCCCTCCGTTGCTCCTTCGGCCAACAACAGTCCGGGCCCTCCGTTGCTCCTTCGGCCAACAACAGTCCGGGCCCTCCGTTGCTCCTTCGGCCAACAACAGTCCGGGCCCTCTGTAGCTCCTTCGGCCAACAACAGTCCGGGCCCTCTGTAGCTCCTTCGGCCAACAACAGTCCGGGCCCTCCGTTGCTCCTTCGGCCAACAACAGTCCGGGCCCTCTGTAGCTCCTTCGGCCAACAACAGTCCGGGCCCTCTGTTGCTCCTTCGGCCAACAACAGTCCGGGCCCTCTGTTGCTCCTTCAGCCAACAACAGTCCGGGCCCTCTGTTGCTCCTTCGGCCAACAACAGTCCGGGCCCTCTGTAGCTCCTTCGGCCAACAACAGTCCGGGCCCTCTGTTGCTCCTTCGGCCAACAACAGTCCGGGCCCTCTGCTGCTCCTTCGGCCAGCAACACTCCGGGCCCTCTGTTGCTCCTTCAGCCAACAACACTCTGGGCCCTCTGTTGCTCCTTCAGCCAACAACACTCCGGGCCATCTGTTGCTCCTTCAGCCAACAACAGTCTGGTCCCTCCGTTGCTCCTTCGACCAACAACAGTCTGGGCTCTCCGTTGCTCCTTCGACCAACAACAGTCTGATCCCTCCGTTGCTCCTTCGACCAACAACACTCTGATCCCTCCGTTGCTCCTTCGACCAACAACAGTCTGGGCTTTCCGTTGCTCCTTGGACCAACAACAGTCTGGTCCCTCCGTTGCTTCTTCGACCAACAACAGTCTGGGCCCTCCGTTGCTCCTTCGACCAACAACAGTCTGATCCCTCCTTTGCTCCTTCGACCAACAACAGTCTGGGCTTTCCGTTGCTCCTTGGACCAACAACAGTCTGGTCCCTCCGTTGCTTCTTCGACCAACAACAGTCTGGGCCCTCCGTTGCTCCTTCAACCAACAACAGTCTGGTCCCTCTGTTGCTTCTTCAACCAACAACAGTCTGGGCCCTCTGTTGCTCCTTTGACCAACAACACTCTGGGCTCTCCGTTGCTCCTTCGACCAACAACAGTCCGGGACCTCCGTTACTCCTTCGACCAACAACAGTCTGGGCCCTCCGTTACTCCTTCGACCAACAACAGTCCGGGACCTCCGTTGCTTCTTCGACCAATAACAGTCTGGGCCCTCCGTTGCTCCTTCGACCAACAACACTCTGGGCCCTCCGTTGCTTCTTCGACCAATAACAGTCCGGGACCTCCGTTGCTCCTTCGACCAACAACACTCTGGGCCCTCCGTTGCTTCTTTGACCAATAACAGTCCGGGACCTCCGTTGCTTCTTCGACCAATAACAGTCCGGGACCTCCGTTGCTTCTTCGACCAATAACAGTCCGGGACCTCCGTTACTCCTTCGACCAACAACAGTCCGGGACCTCCGTTGTTCCTTCGACCAACAACACTCTGGGCCCTCCGTTACTCCTTCGACCAACAACAGTCCGGGACCTCCGTTGCTTCTTCGACCAACAACAGTCCGGGACCTCCGTTTCTTCTTCGACCAACAACAGTCTGGTCCCTCCGTTGCTCCTTCGACCAACAACACTCTGGGCCCTCCGTTGCTTCTTCGACCAATAACAGTCCGGGACCTCCGTTGCTTCTTCGACCAATAACAGTCCGGGACCTCCGTTGCTTCTTCGACCAATAACAGTCCGGGACCTCCGTTACTCCTTCGACCAACAACAGTCCGGGACCTCCGTTGTTCCTTCGACCAACAACACTCTGGGCCCTCCGTTGCTCCTTCGACCAACAACAGTCTGGGCCCTCCGTTGCTCCTTCGACCAACAACATTCTGGGCCCTCCGTTGCTCCTTCGACCAACAACAGTCCGGGACCTCCGTTGCTTCTTCGACCAACAACAGTCCGGGACCTCCGTTTCTTCTTCGACCAACAACAGTCTGGTCCCTCTGTTGCTCCTTCGACCAACAACAGTCTGGGCCCTCCGTTGCTCCTTCGACCAACAACAGTCTGGGCCCTCCGTTGCTCCTTCGACCAACAACACTCTGGGCCCTCCATTGCTCCTTCGACCAATAACAGTCCGGGACCTCCGTTACTCCTTCGACCAACAACAGTCCGGGACCTCCGTTTCTTCTTCGACCAACAACAGTCTGGTCCCTCTGTTGCTCCTTCGACCAACAACAGTCTGGACCCTCCGTTGCTCCTTCAACCAACAACAGTCTGGGCCCTCCGTTGCTCCTTCGACCAACAACAGTCTGGGCCCTCCGTTGCTCCTTCGGGGGTTAGGTTTTGGTTACCAGAACTGGATTAGCTCTCCTTTGCTCTGCTGCAGGCAATTTCAGGAATTACTGCATTCAGCTACTTCTGAATCGTAGGAAAAAGTAGCGATTTGTTATTAGTGAGGCTCCGAGGCGTGTGTCTAGTAGTGGAGGGGGCGTTTCTGTGAAGCGCATATCGAGGCTTGATTCATTTAGGGGAGGGGTATAAATTGATGACATCCAAGCCTCACTACCGCTATACCATGTGATTGCATCAATAAGTGGTTCAGATCGCAACAGGCATTTAAACAGCCTCAGTGTTCAAGATGTGAAGGTTTGGAGGAATGTTGTGGTCAGAAGGATAGATCCTAAGAATAGATTGGTTATTTTTCCAACCATCTAGTTAGTTAAAACAATCTTGGTTAAACAGTATAATGATCTGAGTAAGCCACTGGTTTCAGTTGAGTTATTAATATTTGGTATTATTGCTTTCTAAAAGACACTTACTGCTGCATCTGGCATTAGCTGTAAGACTTTGCTTCCCAGTTCAACAGTTGTTGATTCAAGACCTGGATTAAGTTGCTGTAATATTTAACCAGAATGTTGGCAATTTGACCAATTAGTATTGGTTTGCCCTTTTACCTATTTAGATAGGGTAAAAAAAAAAACTGCCAAATTAGATTTTTAAAATTAGATCACATAGATCACCCGAATAAAAGGCACTGCTTCATCTCACCATTGTTATTCAACAGGCATTTAAAGAGTCTCAGGATTCAGTGAAGATGTGGGAGTTTGGAGGAGAGCTGCTGTCAGTTGGATAGATTCTAAGAATAGATTGGTTTGAAAAACAACCAATCTAGTTGGTTAAAACTATTTTAGTTGGGCATCAGCTGTAAGACATTTACTTCTAATCCTGAGGTTGTTGGTTCGTGACCCATCTAAGACTTTTGAAAGTTGCGATAATACTTAAGTATTTTGGCTAATGTGACTAATTTTTACAGTTTGTACTAATAAATACAAATACAGATTTGATAAAAACAACACTGCCAAATTGGTACAACACAAAACTTCCAACCCAAATAAAACCAAAAACTGTAGAAAAACTATTATTTCTAAATAAAATGACCAACAGCTTTTATTTTGCTCATCATTGCCCATTTTGCACTTTCACTGCCTGCTTGAGCTGATTTAGCTAAAATGGCAGAAAAACAGGGAACCTCAAATGGTTTTTCTCTTTTTACACACAAAAAAAACTTAGTTTTATTTTACATACGAATCATTAACAGCTTCAAAGGAACTTACATTGAAAAAAAAAAACAAGAAAGAAAATCCAAATTATGTTACTAACTGTAGTTCTGCATGTTTACGTAAAGCTTCATGAACTGTGGGGATCGTTGAAGCAAATGGTTCAGTGAGGCTTCGTCTCTCCATCACTCCCAAATAAACTAATAATATAATCAACACATCCAGTGAAACAGTGAAGATATGACAAAATGACGCTCTGACTCCCTTCTCCTTTAGTCACAATTGTCCCTCACAGGACGAAGAACCTGAACTCAGGGAGCTAATAGACTAATCTTGACTTGTGAACTTGTCTTTCAGCAGGAACCGGTATCGGAGCAGAACTTTGATCATTATGTGGAGACTCTGACGTACATGTTTACCAATAAAGACTGCTACCAAAACCCAGAGAGCCGAGCGCTGATGGAGTCCATCAGCCAAGCAGTGAAAGGCATCGAGGTCTGATGTCAGGCAGCGGCGGCTGCGAGCAGCGACCACATTCTTCTGAAGTCCATCATGTCTCTATGTGATCATTCTTCCTCTTCAGTTATTTCTTACCTGTTATCTCCATTAGTTCTTTAGCATGTTGTTGAGTGACGTGTGAGCCAGGACTGCATGTCAGGTGTGCTCGCATCCAAGGGTTACAATAAGTCAGGAAGTTCAAACCAGGAAATGAGAGCAGAACAAATAAATGAGCCTGAAGTGAAGTGAGTTATGAACATATCCCAATAAATCTGATAGTATTCCACATTAGCTTAGTGTTGCACCTCCAATAACTAGTTTGTAGGTTTATTTTACTGTTGTTGTGTAACTATTTGTGTCCTGTGCAATCGTTAGTTGCATAACTAACTCATATCTGCTGCATTTTTTAAGCTATTATTTATTATTTATCTGCTTTTTAAATTATTTCAACGCCCAGATGAAAAAGATTCAATAACACAATAATAAAGATAAAGGGGTCATTTCCTCCACTGCTGAACAAAGAGGAAATATTTTAAGATATCAACTATGAATTATTTTCTATATCTTATTGTTTATTTATGTACTGGGATCTTTTTATGTGCAAAAATTTTGTAACAAAAAGTTTTTAAATAATTTTGTAAGGATTTTTGTGCTTCTGTTTATATCCCTTTGATTTTTATTTCCCCAAACTATTTTGAATACACTGCTATAGAGAGGAGACGGAGCTGTGCATATTTGGTATTTATTTGGTGAAAAAACAAAGTGATGGTGAATATTTATTTTTTATTGTCTATGTGCTCAATGATGGGTGTAAATTGATTAGTCTTTATGTTTCTCTTGAAATAAAAGTAAAGTTACCACGAATTTCCTGATTCTCTCTGATCTAGATCATTACTCCACCTGTTAGAAAAAAAAACTACTAACCACAGGAAATATGAACACCTTGTATAAACTTGATTTAAGACTTTTCTGACCAACTTCTCATCAGAAGCTCATTTTCTATTCCGATTCATTTGGTCTCTTTATTTGCAGCAGTGACAGAATCTCTCTAGAAAAATTCAGTTTAATGATCCTTATAAACCATTAATACTTTAGAGAGATGCAGTCCTGTTGCCATAGTGATGATGGCTTCACCTGTTTCAGGATATCTGCTCTGCGCTCGCCGCCTGCTGAAGCGGTTAAAAAAAACTCTCGGCGAGAAAACGGCTAAATTTTATTCAACTTTCAGTCTGATCATCAGTTTTACTAAACTTCATCAACGCCCCGCCCACAGCGATGGCTTCACGCGTCTGCCATCACCACACGCCGTCACGGGAAATTTTCAAATGAGGCAAAAAAGGGAGCCATTTTTATTTATTTGTTTTAATGGATAAAAAAATATTTCTTTGGACAAACAGTCAGTCCCTATTTGCAGAGCAAATAAGAATCAAAACAACAGTGACCTCCAAACGATGCAAAGTGGAGCAAGACAAGATGAGGTAAACGGCCAAATGTACAGGAAAGCATGCCCCACATTCACAACAAGAAGAATTAGAATAATAAACAATACAAAAAGAAAAATCACAAAATCTGCAACTAGAGCAACTTATTTTACAGGTTAGATTTGAGCAGTTGGGATGCCCCGCCCACCCAGAGCTGCCCAGTAACGCTGCTGGTTCCACATTATCTGACCACCAGGCAGGAAACGCAGAGTTTGGAAGGTCCGATGCAGTCGTCGTGACAGAAGGCACCGCAGCCTTGGCACATGATCATGGCTTTGAGGCGGCAGGAGCATTTCAGCGCCACCTCCTCCGTCGTACTGTCCGTGAAGGCCTGGATGCTGAGCGTGGTGTGGCTGGACGCCAGGCGAGGGCGCAGCTGGAGCACGCCATCAGCCACGCCCCGCGAGAAACCGCCGTTATCCATCATGGACAGGTTAGCCGTGTAGCTCACTACCCCCCCGTTTCCACCCTGTTTAGGAAGCTTCCCGTACAGCTGGAAGGGGAGCGAGGCTGAGGAAGAGGAGGGCAGAGGAGAGAGCGAGGAGGGGGAGCCGGAGGAGCACGGAGCTTTGATGTGCTCCTTCTTTGATATCCTGGTTAAAGTCATCTCCATGTTCAGCAGTCCCTCCATGGCTCCTCCGCTCAGGTACCCGTCCATGGCGTTGGCCGGCTCCTTCTTAGGCATGGCGGCGGCGGACTTGGCCGCGCCCTGGCACGAAGGCCGTGAAGCGGTTTCGCTCTTCACCGCCGGAGCAGGAGACGGCTTTCTCTGATGGGACAGAGAAAGAGGAGCGCCGAGCTTGACCCCGGCGGCTCCGTCCGTGCCGCAGCCGTCTGCAGCACCGCCGTTGGACACGGCGGGGTCGACCTGTTGGAGCCTGTCTGGAGCGTCCCTCTGCTGATGCGGGTTAGCACCGCACTCTTTAATAACTCGGGACTCTACGGCGGCCAGAGACGCGCTTTTAGACAAAGAGGAGGGCAGAGAGGTAATGACGGGGACGGCAGACAGCTGCGACACGTCCGCGGCACCGGAGACCCGATGGCTGGTGGGCGACTTGTTCAGGCTACGAGTCAAATCTGGAGTGGGACACTGAGCAGAGGAGTCGGACCTGTGGGTCGCTTCTGTCGGTCTCTGTGGCGGCAGTAAGCTAAAGGCCAGCCGAGTGGCGGAGTGTGGCGGTAGGACCTTCTCCAGAGGCAGACTGCCCTGCAGGAGCTGCGTCACCAGAGGGTTGTTGGCCTCCACAGATGACACGGCTCTGGCGGACTGAGGCGGTCGCTTGGCGGCGGCGGAACCATTTGGCTGAGCGATGGGAGACTTTGAAGGTTCCCCCTCAGCAGAGCTTTCTTTGGAGCCGTCTTCTCCAGGTTCCACTTTAACTGGAGGACTAAGATGGCGGCGGTCTTGAGTATGATTGTCTGGTAGGTGAGGCGGAGCTTTGGGGAAGCGGGGCTGAATGACGGTCTGGCCTTTGTGGCTGGGTAGGAAGGCCTGGATGAGCGGCGGCTGGTTCTGAGGGGGGAGGCTGCAGATGACCAGCTGTCCGTTCGGCTGGGCATTCCAGCTGGGGTCAGGATACCCCGCCGCCGCCACCTCCTCCTCCTCCTGACTCTCGTTCTCACAGTCTGAAGCCGTTTCTGTGGAGTCGCTGTGGACGGCCTCTTCTTCGTCCTTTACTTGAGGAGCCGTCGGAGAAGAGGCGGCCGTCGGCCATTTGGCTGATGGAGAACGTTCTCCTGGTGGGTCCAGATGGTGCGAGCTGTGATGGATAACCCCACCCACTCCACCCTCCCTCCCCTTGTCTTGGCCTTTGGCCTGAAGAGAACCACTCAGAGTTTGAAGAACATCCACACCATGAGCTCCAAACCTGGGGAAGGAATCTGGGATGGAGGTTTGGGTCAGGGCAACTTTTTCACAGCCTGGGTCGACGGTCTGAGGCGAGGGGGCCGAGGACTCGGCCATGGGGCTGGCCTTGGCCGACGACTCAGGTTTAGCGTCCGGCTCTGGAGGAGCTGGTAAATCGCTGTCTGTTAACCTGTTGGAGGAGCTCAGGGGGTCGGCCGTCTCCTCCACCTGAACCTTGGTCTCCCCACCTGGTCTCTGCTGATGAGGGCTGATGACTTGTGGGGACATGGAGGCGGAGGTGTTTGACGGCGAGGGAGAGGAGTGGGAAGCAGCTTCTACATCGGGAAGCTGTAATTGTGTTCCAGACGAATTAGGCTCCGAAGAAAAGTCCTGCTCTTCACTCCCATTGGCTCCTCCTCCTCCTCTTCCTCCATCCCCTCCTCCTCCAGGCTCGACTGGTCCTGGGTGCTCTCGGCTTCTTCGTTCGCTGCTGCTATCCGATATCCCAGCAGGAGGCCACACCCGGACACAGGACGGCCCCGCCCCCTCGGCAGAGGCCGCAGCAGCAGCCTCCCGTTGGGCGCGGGCTTGCTGGGCGCGGGCCTTGATGTCTGCCAGAGTCCGCGCGCCGCCCGTCCCCGACCTCCGCGAGCACTCCGTCGGGGGCACGATCCGGGGACAGATCTGGTAGGTGGGGTGACCTTTGACCCAGGGAGGTTTGATTCTGGAAAGTTGAATCTAGAAGAGCAGATAAAGTAGAAGGTCAACATTTGAAGGATTCCTAGATGTGAAGAAAGCAAACATCGCAGGACTCACCCGGATAGGTGGCACCTTGGGCTCTTCGGTTGTCGGCTGCGGCTTCTCTGAACACACGCTGTCAATTGTGGTACGAAAGGACCGACGGTCGTTGAGACGTGCCCTTTTCTCGGGAAAGCTGGAGAAAGCCTCGACCTCATCCTGCCTCCTCTTCTGCTCCTTGAGCTGGCCGACGAGCATGGGGGTGGTGGCGGGGCTGGCTGACGGACTGCTCTCACGGCTGCTGGTGACGGTCCCCCCGGTCACAGAGGTGACCACCGAGGCGGCGTCATCCAAGTGATCCGCAGGAACCGTGGCACTGGAGGACCCTGAAGAGGATGAGGAGTCCAGCCCGGTGGTAAAAGCTCCCTGCTGATCAGGAGAAGAGGGAGAGGAGGCAGGAGAGGAGGCCGGTGAGGAAGAGGAGCTGGACGAGGAAGATGGGGAGGTGGTGGAAGCCAGGACAGGTGGCTCCTCCTTGGGGAGCTGAGAGGGAGCCACTTCCAGCTCTTCATTTGCACTGGTGGAAGCTGTACTGGGACTTGGACTGGGAACCGGAGTGGGAGGTGCAGGTGTGGTCGGCTCTGGAGCAGGAGAGGCTTCCGGCTCCGTCACCGTGTTCTCGACGGGAAGCTCCACGCCACAGTCCACGTGGAGCACCACCTCCCCTTGAACATCCGTGCTGCTGGGGACGGGGGAGTCCACAGAGACGGCGGCGACGTCCAAAACCGTTTCGGCGTCCGCCTCTTTGGGTGGCAGAGCCGGACTGGCCTTGCAAAGGGTGCGGCGGGCCCTGCGCCGCAGGTCGGCCCGCGTGCGCCTCCTCATCCTGCCGTCTCTCCTACGCCGACCCACAGTGCGCCTTTTGGGGACGCCCGCCGAGACCACGTCCGCGTCGCCTTCCAGCACGGTGGCCGCCACCTCACTGGCTTCACTGACCGTTAGCTTTAGGGACTCGTCCCGCGTCAGACCCGACCTGCAGGGCGACAGGGAGAGCTTTGGACTCTGCTCAGCGGGCAGCACTTTGCTAAAAACAGAAAGCTTTTCTAAACACAACATGCTCTTACTTCTGCCCGTGGTATTCTTCAAAAAACTTCTCTTTCCACGCCTCCACCTTCTTCTCTTTCTCCTTTTCCTGTCGGAATCGGACCTGCATTTCATGGGTGAATTCACCTAAACAAACAAACACATCTCAGCGTTTAAACTCGCACCATAACGACACCATCACATCCACTGTACGCATCGTATCCTGTCTCCTGTCATGGTACACTGAAAAGCTTTAGAAACTACTCCTCCATTTTGGTTTTACTAGTGCTGCTTTTAGGGAGGACATAGTTTGGGATGTTGGTCAATAACCAAAACATGATTTTCTCTACGAGTGGCGGGTTTATGTGTAGCAGGGCGCCATTCTTCCCCTCGTCAGACGCTCGGCTTTCAGCTGTTGCATGAAAGAACTGAAGCTTGTGCATCTCTCAGAGGTTCGAGTAGAATCAGGTGATCTGTAACATCTCCTGCTTTCTCACTGAAGGGTTTCGATTTTGTCCTTGAGTTTAAATCAGCTCAGAAACAGGAGCTTCAATCTGGGCTGAATCAACATCCTGTTGACCTCAATAAGCTTTTCTAGTCCACCAGCGACCATCTTCCAACAGTGGAGCAAACCTTGTTCCTGCTGCATGTGAAGACGTTACCTTCAGCCAGTCTTTCCTTCCAGCTCTGAGAGGCGTGTGTGAAGAACTCATTGTTCAGGGCGGACGTGCTCAGCCGCGCCATGCCGTCAGGTCCGACCTAAAAACAACAATTCCAAAATGTAGTTTGCATCCATCAAGAAGTGCTGTAATATTTAGATAAATATTTATCTCCATTTGCACAGAGACCATGTCTGTATGGACTATTAACAGTTTATATAAACAAAGAGTAATTATAAGAGGCTATAAAATAAATAAATATTAAACTTTTTACTGACGGAAACTATAAAAATCTTCCTGTAAACCAGATCTCAGGTTAGCCTGGGAAGGTTCAGTGGCTTTAAGGTGACCCGTTTCTGGTCCCAGTACTGAAGGATCATCATCCTCTGCATCACTACTAGGTTTGAAGAGTTAGAAACCATTTAGAGGAAAAAGGATCTACCTGTCGATCCACCTCTGGCAGCAGCTGGAGCAGCTGCTGCTGTGAATGTGAGGGGAAAGCTGAGAAGGTCCGCACATTGATGAGGGCTCGGATGTTGGTGTTGACCAGAATGGAGCCCGGCGTCTCAAAGTCTATATCTACGCCTCCACGACTTCTTTTCATGGGACCTACCACAGAGGGAGGAAACAAAACAACAACGCTTTGAACATGGAGGACATGGAAAACAAATCAAGACAAAGCATTATACAGAGGGTCCATTCTGAAGGTCTGTAATGGAGATAAAATCCAAACAGAAAACACACCAAGCACAGTCCAAACCGCTCATACCTGTGGACACGTGCTCTCCATTGACTTTAAGAGGAGTGAGAACAACGCGAGGCATCATGACGGCTTTCTTCCTTTGTCTTCCTGACTACAGAAAAAAAAAAAAGAGAAAAAGATTATAAAACATTTAATAAACAGTGGATATTGATCAATGCTGATAGCTCCTATTAAGGTGGAACGGTTTACAAAATCCACGGTTCGGTTCACGGTTTCGTGGTCACGGTTTTCGGTTCGGTATATGTTGATGGTTAGCATGACATGTTGGTCATGTTGCTGTTAGCATAAACAAAACGTGTTGCACAATGCCTGCACACTGTTGCACTTTTATCCACCACTTTCTTTCCGCCGTCATCGTAGGTCACTCTAAATGCAAAGTGGTCCCATACAGCAGACCTATAAAGTGCTGCTGGCGCATCTTCCAACTCCTGTTCTTTCCCACTCGCCATACCCACACAATTCTCCACAACAGCTGATTTTATACTGCTACACCCGGCTAAGATGCTTCGCTTCTTCTTCTTCTTATTTACTACTGGTGGTTGGCTTTGGTCGCAGTACCGCCACCTTCTGCACTGGAGTGTAAACGCTTCGCCTATGAGAAAAAGGAGCAGCGCATGAACCGAACGCAACACACGTGAACCGAACCGAGACAGTCGAACCGAACGGTTCGGACGGTTTTCATAAACCGTCCCATCCCTAATCTGTATACATGGGAAGCAGGAGGTGGAAGCAAAGCAAGCTAAGACCATGCAGCTAGCAATGCTAACAGTTCCACACTGAGGAGTGAGGTTCATCAAGTTTAAGGTACTGAGAATCACGGCTTCTGATCTTTGGAGAGAACCTGGTGGGTCTGACGTCCCCACAGAGTCTAATATCACTTTTAAAGGGACCATGATGCCATTTGGACATATATTCCTTTTTTTTTATTAAAGTAGCACTCAAACATTTGGTTCTCTTTGTCGGACTAGCAACTGTTCAGCGGTTTTTCCAACATACCAGCGTTTAGATATGCGCCTGTGGTCATAGATATAGATATTCTGACTAGAAGCTAAACACTTCCCCTTTCTCTCTGAGGGTTGATTGGTTCAATCATAAAACCTCAGAATAAAAGACTGGGGAACATTTATGGACCAGCAGGATGGGAGTGAAATAAAACCTCAACTATATTGTCTTTCTACATTGGTTGACTAGCGGGCCTCTGCTAAAGGGAGACTGAAAGCAGCCGAGCCGTTTCCTCTGAAGCATCAGCTGTTTATTCTACAGATTAGAAATGTCAGTCATTTTTAATCTGATGTGAAACCGAGCTTTGAGCTCACCTGTCGTGAACGACTCAGCCTGGTCTGAGCGTGCTGGCTCTGCTGAGCATCTGTGCGTCCCTGCTGCCCGGCGGCCCTGCTGAGGCGTGTCTGAGGGTGGCTGCTGGGGGCCTGCAGCTCCGTGGAGCAGGAGGCACTGGATGAATTCTCATCCACTGATGCTACAGGCCAAGAAAAATAAATACAGTTAGGCAGCTAGAATCATCCTCTACCTGTGCGGGTTTTCAAACCAACAACTTCAGCAAGGAGGCTGTGCAGGGATACATCACTAAAGCTTTAGATCCTGGGCAGGTGGGAAGTTTTTATTTAGTTAAAGAGGAAAAACCTGCTGAAATGATGGGTTAGGGCTAACCTTAACCCTGACCCATCATTTCAGCAGGGTTAGGGTTAAGGTTAACCCTAACCCTAACCCCATGATGTTATAATAAGCAAAGGTTTATTTATGCAGCCAGTTTTCATAGAAGGTGGAACCAAAGTCAGATCAGCAGCCAGACTTCAGCTATTAGAACAGGACATGATGATCGTTCAGACGATGATGAAGAGCTTCATGTTTATGGAGAAACTGGGATCTGTATGAAAAATGAGCTTCAGGTAAACATGCTGCCTTCAACTCCAGGAAGGTGGTCTGATTTTGGCCCCTGAGTGGACAGCATCTGGACCCTGCTCCTTTAAGCAGTCAGTAACGGAGCTTAAAGGGAAGGATGGGCTGGTCTGGGAGGTTAGCAACCTGGATCACATGACTTCACAGCTCCACCTGGCTCCTTTAACCCGACCCAGACTGGAGACGAGTCCAGAATCTCCTTAGATCCTTCTTCCTTTCACCAATGTGGTTGGTCTGCTGGAGCATCTCCAGATAACATCAGGCTCCAGGCTGTAGAGACGATGGACCCCCACCCACCCCCCACCTGGCTGAACAACCCCGTGGACCAGAGAACCAAACACGTTGAAGGGGTCTGAAGGAGGCTGGACTTTCTGCAGCTGCTCAGGAGGTGCAGCTCATGTTTACATCAACCAAAGAGGGCAGCTGTCTATAGGGGGCGCTCTGCTACCTCCTCATCAGTGGTAGCGTAATTTCACCTCATTGATGAAAAGGTTATATCTGGGAACGAGTTGGAAGTGAGAATCCAGATGTTTGCTGTATCCATCAGCTAATCTGGGAATCAGCATCCCTCCTGCTGCATGAACTTTCCTAAACCAGCACGGTAAAACATGGCTGCTGCAGCGGAACGATGCGCCTGGATCAGAGCAAGTAGCGTAGCATGGCTTCCCACTGCTGGTCAAACATGGAAGCTTTGCCCCAAAAAAGCATCTAAACTCAGGATGAACTGGACTAAAGACCTAATCAGGAACTCTAGATGTGTTGGGCTCTGGCAGAGAAGCGTGAATCTACCATCGTTGTCTATGACGGCGGCGTTCTCTGAGGAGTCACAGCTCTCCTGTTCAGCCGTTTCGCTGGAGTCGACCTGGGGAGCAGCGGAGCCGGCCACCGGAGTGCTGCTGCTGCTCGAAGTGGCGTTTCCGGCCGACTCCGACGGAGCTTCTGACTCTGATGCTGGTTTAGTCCACTGGAGGGCGTTTTTCTACAGGACACAAACGAAGATGTTAAAAGGTGACCATGAAATCCTCCTGGAAGATAAACAGCCTCTGACCCTGAAACCATGCTCCTACTGAATGACTTCCTGGGTTGCTACGCCCACAGGGTTTAACGTTAGCGAGGGAGAAAGAACATGAGTGACTTGAGTACCTTGAGCGTAAACAGACTCATTCTTCCAGGAAGCTTAAAGAAGATGCTGTTCTTCACCCGATCCCCCCTGACTTGAGAATGCAGCATGGTGACCAAGCAGGCCAGAGGAGCTGTGCCACTGCAACCAAACACAGAAGTTCATACAGTTAGATAAAACGTTTCAGGCAGTTTGCAGAGCAGAACATTTCCAGGAACAATAACGTCTGTTTTAGATCAAACTCTAAAGGCAAGCAAAGATCGCTGAAGTGGAATGTGACGGCTTTTTAAAATTTATTTAAAGGCATACTATGCAACATTTTTCAGTTAATTAATGTGTTCCATAACGTTTTGGATGATTAAATGAGTCATTTCAGGTTGAACAAAGGTATTCTCGGCCGCCCTGGTGGTCTGTGAGGGAAATACGGCACTTGCAATTGCGGGAGCCCTCGGCCCGCACCCACAGGCTCAGAAGTCTCGCGAGAGTCGGTCTTGCTTTACGGCGAGAACTGCTACACGCCCCCAGTTAAAAGCATGCTCGTTGCTAGCGCAGTGGCGATATTTGTGCAGTTATCATGGCGGAACCAGCGTGAAAACAGCAAAAGCCCATGTCGGAGCAGGCAAGAAAGAGGAAAAGGGCGCTGGACAGAGAGAGGAGTACACGGGTGAACCTCGGGCAAGCTTTTTCCGAATGGCGAGTGCTAAAATAAAAAGAAGGCTGCAAGGCTGACGCGGACCTCGCGTTTCTGCTGATGCGATTGTAAGTAACATTGGAATGGTTTCTCTCTCTCTCTGTGCATGTTCATACTTTCACTGTGTTAGTCATTCGTTGCGTTCACCTGTCTGCTACGCTCAAAACAACCGCGCCTGGCTTGACGGAGAAACCAGGAGAACAGCTGAGCATATTTACGACAGTGCACTTTTACTTTCACCCTCTGGGGGGAGCCTCACTGGAAAATCAACACCGGTTGCATAGTATACCTTTAAAAAAATAAAAAGGAAATGTGACGGCTGATGAAGCAGCTACATTTGACCGACAACATAAGAAAAAAAAAAAAACTTTTTAGTAAGACTGAAGTTATAATGTTAGATGGAAACACTGCTGAACATGATCAGCTCTAATCTCCGTGTTAAGTTACAATTTTTCCAAAAACAGAAAGTTGTGAACAGAGTCCAGATGCTACAGATGCCTCCATGCTGATCAGGAGCCCAAACAGCCCAGAGAACATAAGCTCTAGTTAGCCACCATCATGTAGGGATTGTTTTCATAAAGTCTCTTTAATTTAAAAAAAACAAGCTGAGACTTGTACTAACTAATAATGTTTCAAATTCAAACTATAAAATGTTAGTTTAAGGGCACCTTGCCATGACCACCCCCAATTTTATGAGGCTTTAATTTAACTAAAGAATACTTTATTGATGCTTAAGAGTTCAAGTTTCAACATCCCAGTAACATGTCTTTGATGACACCATCAGATGTTCCTCCCTTGGTTTGGCTGCTTCTATTTCTGCTCCCTTTTAGTCTAATAATAATAAAATCATATGTCTGATGTTCTGGCTTAGTTTCTTATTAGGGCTTACAGTTTATCCACATCTTTAATAAAAAGATCTAATTATTGATAGAAGGTATAGCTGGAATTTTCTCCACTGAATGATGACGTTTTATTATTGGGTACATAAAGGTGTAGGAAGCGTGACAAAGATTCTTCCTTTTGAGCGTATTGATAAAAAAAAAAAAGATTCCTGCTGCTACATTCTGATCCTCCATGGATGAAGGACTGAAACATGAGGACAGGAGAAGGACCTGCTGCTGCTGCTTCTGGAAATGTTGGAAGGTTAGAGCCTGGAAATCAGCTGCATTTCCTCTTTGATGTATTAAGCAAGAAGATGAGATTATATCTCAGATTTTATGCCTTTTCTTTGATTCCAACTACATTATTTGGCTGTTTGGATCGACGCCATCTCTGCATGGCTGTAGCTCAATATAAAGTTCTTTCATAAGCTCCATGTTTCTATCATTACAGTAAAATAACTTGGAAATGAAAGAGTGAATTCTACTCCCTCATACTGCGTTATACTTCAATGGATAAACGAATCCCTAATATTCAGAGCAGCAGCGTAACAATGATCCTCCTGGAGAATCCGCCATGATTCAGAGCATCAACAAGCTGAAGCAGATGTTCTGTTTCCTTAGCAGGAAAACTGCATCAGGAAGCTGTGTGGAAAAAGGCTGGAGGGAGAGCAGCAAGCAATAGCCTAGCATAGCAACAGCCTAGCATAGCAATAGCATAGCACCTCAGTCTTTTTTACATTACCGTATTTTCACGACTATAAGGCGCATATAAACGTCTTTTTTTTCCTCAAAATGTGCGCGCCCTGTGTGTTACTGCAGACGTTGAGACCGCCATGAGATGGTTAAAGGGGGAAGTGTGGGCGTGGCTTGTGTATAAAAGAAAAGGTATGTGCTTTATGCAGAACATTGTTGTCATAACAACCCTGAAAATGGCAAAGAGACACGGCTATGAGTGCAATTTTTCCATCCGGACCAGGACAACAGTATCTCAGCAACGTCCGGCGGATTATAATGAAAAGCTGGCAAGCTTCCACTCCTTCTGCAGCATCCAAACGCATCCAGCCAAGCCACATCACCAACATGGACGAGGTGCCGCTCACTTTCGACATCCCGGCGAATCACACAGTGGAAAAGAAGGGGACCAGCACTGTAGCGATACACACAACGGGGTATGAAAAGGCGTTGTTTACTGCTGTGCTTGGCTGCCACGCAAATTGACAGAAACTGCCGCCTATGGTGATTTTGAAGCGAAAGACGGTGGTTTTTTCCACGCATCACCATCGCTGTTAATCTGTGACTCCATCCGTGCCCATCTCACAGCTGATGTGGAAAAACAAGGTGAAACAAATAAACGATGTGCTCGCCGTTATCCCGGGAGGTCTGACAAAGGAACTTCAACCGCTCGACATCGGTGTGAACCGGCCGTTCAAAGTAAGGCTGCGAGCGGCGTGGGAGCGATGGATGACCGACGGAGACCACAGTTTCACGAAAAGTGGAAGGCAGCGCCGGGCAAGTTACGCCACCGTTTGCGGATGGGTTGTTGATGCTTGGGCTAACGTGTCTGCTGGCACTGTTGTTCCAGCTTTCGCAAAAGCCGGCATCATTTCCGAGGAGCCGCACGGCACAGAAAGTGACTGACAGCGAAGAAGAGGAAATTGGCATGTCTGATTTAGCGCAGCTGTTTAATTCAGAAACAGAGGATGATGACTTTGATTAATACTTTGTAATAAATACATGAATAAGGCACAATCATACTCAGTTTTGCTCCCGCTCCATTTTTAAATACACAGTAGAGGACATGTATCGGTATATAAAACCTGCGCCCTATAATCCGGTCCGCCTTATGTGTGTGTTAAATACAGTAATGGCACACAAAACTGAGACTGCGCCTTTTAGTACGGTGCGCCTTATGGTCGTGAAAATACGGTATTAGGTGAAAACAACAGTTATTTAGGTTTTAATTGCATTCTGTGAGAGCAGCTTTAAGCTTTAAACCTAGCGCCAGCTTCAGTTCCACTAATTTTTTTGCAAAAAACCTTTGGTAAAAACTAATAATTGTGTTTTCCTAACAAAATTAATAAGATTAAGAAAAATGTGTTGAGCTCTGGTGAGTGAGGCCAAAACAGTCTCTGGTTGTTCAGCAGGTTGCATCTGGAATCTTAAATTTAAATAAATATTATAGGAAAATATTTTGCTGACAACTGATTATAAGAAAAGGCCTTTAATAAAAATAAACGTTCTTTAACGTACCTTCTGTTAACCGGCGGCAGCAGTCCAACGCATTCATGGAGAGAGAAAAAAAAAAAACTGTTATCCACAGAATGCATCATGTTCACTTAAGAAACCAAAACACTGCAGTTTTCATGAGAAACTATTTTCTTTTAAAATTAAATAAGCTGTTAAACAGAAAAGATCCCAGATCTGAATTGATGAAATGATCTGATTAAATTAGAGCGAGAGTGATGGCCTAGAGGTTAGAGCGGTGCGTTTTGTGCATAATAAAAACACAGAGCATTTGTTCAGAGCAATAAATCACTTTTAAAGACAAATATTTGAACTCCTTGTTTAAATTAAGAAGCTAAAATTTACACTACTAAAAAAAAAAATTTTAAGAGAACCCTCAGAAAACATCCTAGATCTGAATGAACGTAATCTGTAGTAATCGGATTGAATACTTCTGGGTGAAGGTGAATGTGCTGACAACATGGAAGTCTCCTTGATTAACTAATGGAGGCCTGGATTTAATATAAAGTACATAGACTCCAAGCTGATCCAGCTTCAAACAGGTCAGAATGAAGCTAAGGCCTCCATCTAGGACCTCCCTACAACACCTGGGCAGGCAGCTCCTAGAGAGGAGGAGATTGGTCTCCTTAAGCTCCTTTATCACCTTGATGATTTAGACCAGCAAATGCCGACGTAAGAAACACCTGGCAGAAACGTTGGCATACATCAGAGAAGTTATTGGTACGGTTTGTTTAAGATGTGAGCACACTGAAGTACGCTGAAACATGCTGAATTAAGCTGGAGCACGCCAACATACGGCGAGTACGTCGAGAATTTTTTTGCATGCTCAAGAGCATGCCAGCGTCTGCCATCCATGGGCCGTCAGTTCCAGGTCAGTTATCTGATGTTTGACATCCGTTCAGTGTTGGTTCCTCATCAGTCGTGGCGTTTAGCTTATCCTAAACCTCTGAGTAAGTTGTGCGTAACTTATCCAGAACTTCTCTCCAAGCATTTCACATATCTGACGTGTTCCAGACGAGCGCTGAACGTGTTTCTAACTTCCAGCTACTGTATAATGGCGTATTGGCAGCGTTTTGGTATAAAGGGGCTTCACAGGAGGAAACCGTCAGTTCTCCTCCAGACTTCATCCCCATCATAGGGTGAGCCAGAAGGTGAGTGATGGATCCTCCCATCGCTGCCCCCCTCAGGACACTGTGCATCATTTCATGGGCATTTCGCTGCCGTACATTATGCAGAAGTTGGGCCGTTGTTGGACAGAAGTTCTGGACTCGTTATGAATAATCTATGTCAGGGGTAACCAATAAAAAAAATCAGCGGGGTCCGAATAAAGAAAATCATAATTATAATCTGTCACTTCAAAAAGAATTTAACACTGAAATAAAATGAGGTGTTTATGCATCAATGTTATACATTGAATTTTTAAATAGATATAAAAAAAAGAAATTTTTTTCATTTTAAAACATTGAACAATCGTTCAGTTTGGTATATAGACAATTTCCTGATTCACATTTTATAAAACCCCTGAACTGAGCGTTTGTCATTTTCTGTCTTTTTTCTGTCTTAATGTTGGCAGTGGGCTTTAGGCTGCCCTGCAAGGCTTTAAACCTGGGTTTAACCGGAGACTAAGCCATTCTCAAGCACATATCAAGGTGCTCATTTTGAGCCTGGATCCAGATTTATTTTTGATTTTGTTCATGGTGGAGAATCCTGCTTCACAGCAGCAGGTTGAGCCAAACATCCTCTAAATGTGCAGGGTCATCTTTGAGCACGCCATTTCACTTTTCTTTCACCGCAGTTCTTCCAGCAGTCCACACTTTCTCTGCTCTCTTTTCCTCATCGTCTTCTCCTTCTTTCCCATCGCCCGGCTTGCCACAGGTTTGCCTGCTGTGTCTAAAAGTAGCAGCAGCAGCAACCCAGACTGACAGCTCATTGGCTCATTTGGATCACGTGCAGCCTGGAGCCGGACGCACCCCAGGGCTTTACCGTATTAACAGGAGAAGCGGAGTAAGTGAAGTTAGACACTGCGGTCGGACAACATTCGGTAATTTATACATGTTTTAAATCAGGTTTGGTCCGGATTAGCCAGCAGGTGGGTCTGGATCCGGGCCGCGACCCGCTAATCCGTGACCTCTGGTCTATGTGTACGCCCAGAATAGGATAGAGAGTTCAGCATCTTCCAGCGTGTCAGGAGATTCTGGGACGTCAGGCAGACGCTGGATAAATCATCATGATGTTAAAGGAGCTTTAGGGATCTCCTCCCAGACCTGGACTAAAGCGTCCTAAACCTCCTGGACCGTCGTCCGTGTTGCAATGTGACGTTGCTAATCCACTAACTTTGAAAACTGTTAGCTAACACTTTAGCATTTATTAAGTCGGCTTTAGTTAACTTTGGGTTCTTTAACAAAATTCACAGGTCTATTCCCTAATGCAAACAGAAGGTGTGAAAAGTGGGTGGATGTTAACCTCTAGCCGGACCCTGAGCAGCGTGTTCTCACCACCTAAACCTGCTAACCTAGCTTAAAAGCTAATAGAACTTCATTAAACCATTATTAAGGTGTACTTTATATTTTCCTGGTTGAAAGGTCAATAGCTATGTTAGGACATCTTCCAAATGAATAAGTAGCTAATATATGTAGCTGCCGTATTATTGATTTATTTTGGTTAATGTTTTAGTAGATAAACCTTTCTGACCAGAGGAGCATACTGGAAATGTTGAGATGGGGACGTAATTTCCTACTAATGTGATTAATTATTGTTGAGGTTGTAGAGCTTTTTTTTTTTTTTTTTTTAAATCAACACGGTCATTTCATCGTCCCTTTCATTAGGAGGATAATAAAAACAAATCAATAATTTTAAATCTGAGCAGCATCATCAGTCATCTTATCTGACCATGAAGGCATTTTAACCTGTTTGGATTTTATGTTCTCATCACAGTGAATCTGTTTCATTCTAAGTCAGATAGGAAGGATGTAAGGATTCATACCGTTTGAAAGCAACACTTAGATCCTTTGTCAGCAGAAAAACGATGTTTGAGAATGTTTACTGTGGAAGGGACCAAAGTAATTAAAGATAGATGAAACTCCAGCTGAGCTACGCTTCACTTGTTTGACCAACAGGAGCTGGAACGCCTGCCCAAATGAACGACGCCATCCCAGGACGCCACAAGAACACGAGTTAAAGCGCACCGGAGAACTGGATGCTCCAGTGAGTCGATCTGTGAGCATGCAGGTAACTGACCTCATCTCCTTCAGCCCCTTGGTCTGGATGACATGGAGGATTTGTTTAGGAGTCATGGGTGCATCAGAGAAGTTCTCCAGGACCTGGAAGACATGTTTTTAAACAACACAAGGTCAACCAGATAGAACTGGAGTTTTCACAGTCCTCAGCTAGATCAGAGCCACCGGCTAACCGCTACCTGGATCAGAGCCACCGGCTAACCGCTACCTGGATCAGAGCCACCGGCTAACCGCTACCTGGATCAGAGCCACCGGCTAACAGCTACCTGGATCAGAGCCACCGGCTAACCGCTACCTGGATCAGAGCCACCGGCTAACCGCTACCTGGATCAGAGCCACCGGCTAACCGCTACCTGGATCAGAGCCACCGGCTAACCGCTAACTGGATCAGAGCCACCGGCTAACAGCTACCTGGATCAGAGCCACCGGCTAACAGCTACCTGGATCAGAGCCACCGGCTAACCGCTACCTGGATCAGAGCCACCGGCCAACAGCTACCTGGATCAGAGCCACCGGCTAACAGCTACCTGGATCAGAGCCACCGGCTAACCGCTACCTGGATCAGAGCCACCGGCTAACCGCTACCTGGATCAGAGCCACCGGCTAACCGCTACCTGGATCAGAGCCACCGGCTAACCGCTACCTGGATCAGAGCCACCGGCTAACCGCTAACTGGATCAGAGCCACCGGCTAACAGCTACCTGGATCAGAGCCACCGGCTAACAGCTACCTGGATCAGAGCCACCGGCTAACCGCTACCTGGATCAGAGCCACCGGCCAACAGCTACCTGGATCAGAGCCACCGGCTAACAGCTACCTGGATCAGAGCCACCGGCTAACCGCTACCTGGATCAGAGCCACCGGCTAACCGCTACCTGGATCAGAGCCACCGGCTAACCGCTACCTGGATCAGAGCCACCGGCTAACCGCTACCTGGATCAGAGCCACCGGCTAACCGCTACCTCAGGTTGGTTATCCTGAATTTAGCCTTTGTTCATCTGAAGCCTGCTGCGGTGTTCTGAACGCAGGCAGGGAGAGCTGCATGATAAGCCTGCCGGTGGGGAGAGCCTAATTCGCTTTAACAGAAACTAAGATGGAGGTCTGGACAATGACCCGGATCCAGCTGTTTGGGAGACTGAGGGGTCAGGGGTCAACCGAGGTATTTAGCAGCACAGGGCACCGTACACGTACTGCTGCTTTCAACCGTTAAAACCACAGACCTGATGTGTTCAAGACCCTTAACATCAGCTGCAGTTTTCAGTTGGGAGAGGAATCAATTAAACCAATTAATAAAAGTTTTTATTGATGAAGATTTGATATCTGGGACATCAGATCACTGATAACTGATTTAAAAGAATAACGATGGTAGAAAAACAGCTGGATGTAAATATGGAGTTAGAGTCCAGCAGCTGCTGGGGGGAACGATGTGACCCTTCTAGATGTGATGTCCCAAGTAGATTTAAACCAACAAAGGAAACACGCTGGATTCATATCTTCATTTTGAAACGTACGGATCATTTTAGAGGGAAACATTTTCCTCGCGGTTGGGGAACAGCAGAAAAGAGAACAGTTCTTCCGGATGACAGGGAGTTTTCCTCTTCACCACTGCTATATGCTTAGGCTGAGCGATTGCTGAAGAGTCAACGATAACACCGTAAGAAACAGCAAATCAATGTCTGGATGAAATTAGCTGGTTTTCTTCAATAGAAACTTTTAATCAGACTGGATGATCTGATTGAATCGTTTCTATAAAGTGACCTGAGATGACCTGATGTGAATTGGAGCTATAGAGATAAAGTGAATAGTGTTTTTGCTCATCCATCAGTGTCAGACATGTTAGAAATGTGATCTCTGGGTTTGATCTAAAATGATTGAGTTTCACCTATAGTGGCTTTAACTAACGAACAGACTCTGATCCATCCATGTCTGCTGCTATAGATGCGCGTTTATCCCCCTGCAGTTACAGCCTTGGCTCACCCCCAGCCTTTAGACTGACGGTGATGCTGCAGCTCAGTCTTCACTACAGTTTGTCTCCCTCCTAAATTAAATCCACCAAGGTCAACTGAACGTCCTTCTCTCCTCCAACCATAAAACCAGCAGCAGCTTTGGCTATATGACCGGCAGGCTCGGCCATTCCACCCATTAACTCACCCATATATAAAAGGCTGCAGAGATTTTCATCAACATTTACTAGAAATCTGATATTTTAAGCATTTCTCTGATTTACATTAATTAAACCAGCAAACTCTGCTTTTGGTTCTTTGAAACCAACATCTTCAAGATTCGACAAATCAAAGTTCATATATATCATCCAAAAAATGTTAACATATAGTTAATGTACATTAGCTCTAAACAAACACGAAACCACCAAAAAGGTCTCCTTGCAGCTGGTTCTGCCATGAAAAGATAGCAAATAAACTGCAACAAACCAATTTTAACTAAAGTTTGGATGTTTTGGTCCAAATTAATGATAATCCTTACAGGTGGAGAATGAGGTTTCATATGCAGTTATTTTAATGAAGGCTGGGATGGTTTTTGTTTGCGACACTGTTGGAAACACGATCAAATGTTACAATAAAGAAGATTTAATCCTGAATGTAAATTCTATTTGTAAATCAGGGTTGATCAATACCTCGATATAATCAATATGAGCTACTAGCTAACCACTAAGACATCTGACCAAACTGGAGACCTTCTTTCAGACTGCACTTCTAGATGCTGGAGATCTACGTCCAATCCCTGCCTCCATCATCATCATCATCCAAGCTAATGAGAGAAAGCAGAAGAACCTTAGCAGAGCGTCAACAGAACCTCAGCAGAACCTTAGCAGAGCCTCAGCAGAACCTGAGTAGAACCTAAAAAGAATCTCAGCAGAACCTCCGCAGAACCTCAAAATAACCTCAACAGAACCTCTGCAGAACCTCTGCAGAGCCACAGAAGAACCTCAACGGAACCTCAGCAGAATCTCTACAGATCCTCAACAGAGCTACAGCAGAAACTGAACAGAACCTCAGCATATTCTCTACAGAAAGCAGCTGATGGAGTAGGCACCACTGGAGATGATTTCAGAGAGAAGTCGTCCTGATTTCAATAAACCCTCCAGAAAAGAGACTATCCTGTTCTCACAATGTTTGAAAACAACCTTCTGTCTAAGGCTGAAGAAAATCTAACATCGCTTTATATTTACACGATAGATATCACCATTTAAATGAATTAATTGCACTGATATAATCATTCAAGCTTTTGGTTTTAAATTAAAAGGTTCTTACTTCCCCAAAGACAGAATGAGACAGAAAAGCTTTGATCTGGTTGTCAGAATTAGACATTCAACAAGATCCCAGAAACCAACAGGAAACTAAGCAAAAACACACAATAATAAATAAAATCCTAAATTAAAAAGGCCTCTTCTGTGCATAATAAAAAAGTTACAGAATGAAAAAAGAAATGGACCTCAAAATACAAAAACAAAACTGGGAATAGTGCTCTAAATAGTGTCCTAAAAATCAGAGCCTTATCAGAGCATCTGTTAAATTCTATTGATCTTTACCTACTGGGATTTTAAGGAAGCTCAAAAAGCTGTAAAATTGAGAACTTTGGAAAACATCACAGCTATTAGAGCATCTAATAAACATTTAAATAACATCATAAATAGCAACTAATTTCCCTCATATGGGATCACGCCTTCAAACTGCGAGGCCAATGCCATCTGCTCCACAGCTGATTGGTTGAACGGTTTAATTGATGCGGGGAGACGCTGACATTCAGAGTTTATAACATTCTTCATTCTGCAGCTGATTCATTTTTTAGGAGGTGGAATAAATCCGTACCGCTGTCTTTTAAAGCACGTGTTAAACATTAGCGGCTTTAGTTCGACTTCCCGCTGCCGCCATATTTAGTTTGCCGGTTGCTGTAGTGTGCGTATAATTAATCCTGTTTGGAGTAGGGGTTTATGATGCTTTCAAAATGTGTGGGAAAAAGAACTCTCAGTGAAATAGATGCAGACGGCTTACTGTCATCATGAGAACTCGAAGGCAGCGAGGGAGTCCTTTTAACTATTGTGCGTGGGGAAAATGGAGATACATCCAGTATATTGGATATATGGCCCGGCCCTAGTTCAGTCAGAGGCTTGTTTAGAGCTGCTGCATCACTGACCTCAACAGCAGATCAATTCAACTCCAATTAGTCCCAAAGAATTTTTTAACGCTGTAGTAACCCATCAGCATTTTTTCAATGGTTGTTGATGTCGCAGGTAGAAGGATCTGCTGTAGAGGTCTGGTTTGCATAGGTTCCAGAGAAGCCTCTAACTGAACTGATGAAGAGGGTGCTCTTTATGTGATGAGGAATAACTTTCTTGTTACAGAACATCTCCAGATATTTTAGAGGAGTTCCTAGAACAGATCAGCTGACCATTCAGCTAATGGCATGGATATCAGCAACAGAGCAGATACCAACTACAGGTTAGCTATTAGCCCAGAGGCCCTCAGGCTGAATCACTACCTACGGTTATTTTTCTATTGATTTCTCATGAGGCTGAAACACAAATGAATTAAAGCAAATAACCACCCAACATGCCGCAGCATCTCTTTGTTAAAACAATTATGACTTTGCTTTTTTAAGATTTAGGACTTGGAGCCAAACATATTCACACCAGTCGTACCGACAGCAACTGGATATATCAGACCTACCTTCTTATGGTGGCCTTTAAGGTTTATAGAACCTAGCTGTGAGCGACTGCTGCATTCTGAAACTGAATTAATTAGCTGCACAGACCTAACCCAGACCCTAACACAACCTTTAGATTTAATAAACTCCACAAAAGGAAGCTCTAACTTTAACTGCATGTAAACAAAGAGCCTCAGTATTTGGACAGCGACTGGAAGAAAGGATTGAATCTGTAGAGAAATGATCCCAACCATGCATCTCTGCTCTGAGGTAAACAAACACCTGAGTTCATCTAATCTAACAGCTGTTTTCTATCTTTAAAGGAGACCAACGCAGCTGCTTCATTCCTGTAGTTCATGCAACAGTTTAAGAAGCTTCAGTTTTCTTTATCTCAGACATTTTCCATTTAAAGCAGAAGTATAATTTTCTAATAACTGCACTTGTTTTACTTTTCTCTTCAGTCTATTCTTTATTGTAGTCATTTTTCAAGTGCAATAGTCTTTCATGCACTGAAAAGCTTTAATTTGCCACGCTTGAATTTCTCAGCTCATGGTTAAAAAGGCTGTTTCTGTTCTATTGCATGAAATGTTATTTTAATTTAATCAACAAGAGTCTAAGACGATATGAGACAATTAGTTTAAATAGTAATTTGTCCCCAATGTTCCCTGGGTGGTGTTTCCATATCTGAACGCATGTAAAGAAATACACTTCTTCAGATATAAATGATGCCTGTAAATCATTCTGTACATGTTTCCGGAGGACTTTAAAGTATTTATACATTTCTGTTAAAAACAGTCATATCTGAATTAAAGCATGTTTTTAATTTGGTTGGGGAAAAAACCCAGAAAGAAAGGAGTTAGCTTAGCTTTTCACTGCACGCAGAATTCTCCAAAACATTTGAAGCGTAAACACAGTGAATGTTAAAGTTTGCCGCCATATTTGGTCTTCTAAATAAAAATAAAACACCTTAAATCTGCGGCGAACGTTAAGTTAGGAGTTATTTTAGCTGCGCGGCGCCCTGTTTGCTGATAGTTACACACTGAAGCTGTTTTGATTCTCAGAAGCGTCGAGCTAACTGGCTAGCTAGTCACCTAGCTGCTAGCAAACAAAGAGCAGAGGAAGAAGCTAATGATGCTAACAGGCTTCCGCTACTTCATTATGTCGCATTTTATCCCATTAATCTTAACAGGAATCTCCATTAACCCAGTCTGCTTCAGAGAAACAGAAGCTTTTTAAATTCTTCCATTAATGTGGTTTAGCTGCTGCTAGCAGGCAAAGCAAACAGCAGAAGCTAGCTAGGCTGTGGTCGCGGGTGGAATTCCCACTGAGAGCAGCGTGTTTCTAAAGGCTTCGTGTATAGAACATGTCCAGCTGTCCTGTCTCACCATGCGAGCAGCTTCAGCCCAGGTCCGCTCCTTCTTCCTCTTCTGTTTGTCCTTCATCTCTGCTGGGTGGCTACCGTTGAAGCTGAAAGCGATGGCGGTGTACCGTTAGCCAGTGGCTACCACTAGTGGAAGAAAAGGCTCCTTTTAACCAGACTGCTGCTGCGACTTTCTGTGGTTGCTGGAGCGTTTAGATGCGTTTCTAAAGCAGCTAGTCGCTCATCTTGCTGCAGAGGCAGAGTGAATGCAGGGTTAGCAGCAGGAAGAGCCGGGTTCAAAGGTCAAATCCTCCGCAGGAATGCAACACAACCCGCCCCCTCCTCCCCTTCCGCCAAGAAATAGGGCGTTTCCTCAATCATCAGCAGAACCTCAGTAGAACCTCAACTGAACCTCAACAGAACCTGAGCGGAACTTGAGCAGAACCTATACAGAACCTCTGCAGAACCTAATCAGATCCTCAACAGAGCCTTAGCTGAATTTCAGCAGAACCTCTGCAGGACCTCAGCAGAACCTCTGCAGAACCTTAACAGAGCCTCAGCAAAACCTCAACAGAACCTCGGCAGAACCTCTACAAAACCTCAGCAGAACCCCAAAAAACCTAATCAGAACCTCAGTAGAACCTTAGCAGAACCTCAACAGAGACTCCGCAGAGCTTCAGCAAAACCACAGCAGAATCTCAACAGAACCTCAGCAAAACCTCTGCAGAACCTAAAAATAATCTCAGCATCACCTGAGCAGAACCACAGCAGAACCTCAAAATAACCTCAACAGAACTTCTGCAGAAACTCAGCAGAACCTCAGCTGACCCTCAGCAGAGCCACAGCAGAACCTCAACAGAACCTCAACAGAACCTCAAAAAAAAACCTCTGCAGAACCTAAAAATAATCTCAGCATCACCTGAGCAGAACCACAGCAGAACCTCAAAATAACCTCAACAGAACCTCTGCAGAAACTCAGCAGAACCTCAGCTGAACCTCAGCAGAGCCACAGCAGAACCTCAACAGAACCTCAGCATAACCTCTACAGAACTTCAACAGAGCCTCAGCAAAACCTTAGCATAGCCTCAGCAGAACCTCAACGGAACCTCAACAGAACCTCAACAGAACATCAGCAGAACCTTAGCAGAGCCTCAGCAGAACCTCAGTAGAACCTTAGCAGAGCCTCAGCAGAACCTCAGCAAAACCTCTGCAGAACCTAAAAAGAATCTCAGCAGAACCTCAGCAGAATCTCTACAGAACCTCAACAGAGCTACAGCAGAAACTGAACAGGACCTCAACAGAACCTCAGCATAATCTCTACAGAACCTTTACAGAACCTTAGCATAGCCTCAGCAGAACCTCAACAGAACCTCAATAGAACCTCAGCAGAACCTGAACAGAACCTTAGCAGAATCTCAGCAGAACCTCAGCAGAGCCACAGAAGAACCTCAATAGAACCTCAACAGAGCCTCAGCAGAACCTCTACAGAATCTTAACAGAACCTCAACAGAGCCTCAGCAAAACCTTAGCATAGCCTCAGCAGAACCTCAACGGAACCTCAACAGAACCTCAACAGAACATCAGCAGAACCTTAGTATGGCTTCAGCAGAACCTCAACAGAACCTCAGCAGAACCTTAGCAGAGCCTCAGCAGAACCTGAGCAGAACCTCAGCAAAACCTCTGCAGAACCTAAAAAGAATCTCAGCGAACCTCAGCAGAATCTCTACAGAAGCTCAACAGAGCTACAGCAGAAACTGGACAGAACCTCAACAGAACCTCAGCATAATCTCTACAGAACCTTAACAGAACCTTAGCATAGCCTCAGCAGAACCTCAACAGAACCTCAATAGAACCTCAGCAGAGCCTCAGCAGAACCTGAACAGAACCTTAGCAGAGCCTCAGCAGAACCTTAGCAGAACCTCAGCAGAACCTTAAAAGAATCTCAGCAGAACCTCTGCAGAACCTCTGCAGAACCTCAGCAGAGCCACAGAAGAACCTCAATAGAACCTCAACAGAACCTCTTTAGAACCTTAACAGAACATCAAAAGAACCTAAGCAGAACCTCAAAAGAACCTAAACAGAACCTCAGCAGAACCTCAACAGAACCTCAGCAGAACCTCAACAGAACCTCAGCTGAACCTCAACAGAACTTCAGCAGAATCTCAAAAGAACCTCAGCTGAACCTAAGTAGAGCTTCAGCAGAACCTCTGTAGAACCTGAGCAGAACCTCTGCAGAACATCAAAAGAACCTCAGCTGAACCTCAACAGAACCTCTGCAGAACATCAAAAGAACCTCAGCTGAACCTCAACAGAACCTCTGTAGAACCTGAGCAGAACCTCTGCAGAACATCAAAAGAACCTCAACAGAACCTCAACAGAACCTCAAAAGAACCTCAGCTGAACCTAAGTAGAGCTTCAGCAGAACCTCTGTAGAACCTGAGCAGAACCTCTGCAGAACATCAAAAGAACCTCAGCTGAACCTCTGCAGAACATCAAAAGAACCTCAGCTGAACCTCAACAGAACCTCTGTAGAACCTGAGCAGAACCTCTGCAGAAGATCAAAAGAACCTCAACAGAACCTCTGCAGAACCTTAGCGGAACCTCAGTAGAACTTCAACAGAACCTCAGCTGAACCGTAGCAGAGCCTCAGCAAAACCTCAGCTGAACCTCAACAGAACCTCAGCTGAACCATAGTACAGCCTCAACTGAACCTCAAAAGAACCTCAGCAGAACCTAAACAGAACCTCAGCTAAGCAACAGCAGAATCTCAGCTGAACCTGTGCAGAACCTCAGCTGAATCTTAGCACAGTTTCAGCAAAACCTCAACAGAGCCTCAACAGAACCTCATCTGAACCTTAGTAGAGAATTTCATCTGGAACCTCAGCAGAACCCTTGAAGAACCTCTACAGAACCTCCGCAGAATCTCTGCAGAACCTCAGAAGAACCTTAGCAGAATCTCAACAAAAAATCAGCAGAACCTCAACAGACTCTCAACAGAACCTCAGAAGAACCTCAGCAGAACCTGAGTAGAACCTTAAAAGAACCTCAACAGAACATAAGCAGAACCTCAACAATCCGCTGCTTTATTAATTTTACCTCCTGAAATATTTCACACTGCATTAAATTACATTAAGACACTTAATAAAATAAAAGACAGATTCATCCTAGAAGGTAATGCTTTGTTATAAACAGCATTAGATAAATAAACATGAGAAATATATTATTGCAAAATAATCAATAAAATTCCATTGAAAATAATCTTAGAGATTAAAGTATTTTAACATGTTCTGTCTTTGAAAGGGAAGCAGTCAGAACTAGAACTTAAACACTGAAGGATTCAAGAGATTAAAATTAATCATCCGTTTGGCTTAACCTTGCTAGGAGGTCATAATTTCTAAGCATTTCAGTAATTTTATGCTTTTACCCAAACCTCTGACACAGTAACAATGAAATTCTTGAAATGTATGTTTAGGATAATCTATTTGAATTATGAAATCTATAAAAATGAAGGACATACAAAGATAAGATTAATTTGATAACTCAGAAAATATATTCAGATTAGGTGGATTTTGTTTGTAATCTATAAAACAACAGAAGTTCTCCAATGACCCGGCCATTGCAGGCTGTGTTTCTGAGGGGAACAAGCTGGAGTATCGATCAGTCATCATGAACTTTGTGGACTGGTGTGAGAAGAACCACCTGTGTCTGAACACCATTAAGACCAAGAAGATGGTGAAGGACTTCAGGAGAAGACCCCCACCTCACTCCCCCGTGAACATCCAGGGGCAGGATATAGAAACTGTGGTGAGTTTCAAATCCCTGGGTGTTCACGTCAACAATAAACTGGACTGGACTCATAACAGCTTGGCCCTGTATAAGAAGGGCCAGAGCCGCCTCCCTCCACCTCCTGAGGAGGCTGAGGTCCTTTGCAGTGAGCAGGCCCCTGCTTCACACCTTCTCTGACTCTGTGGTGGCAACAGCCCTCCTCTACGCTGTTGTCTGATGGGCTCCTGGCAGCGCAGAGCGGGACAGAAAGAGACTGAATAAACTGGAGAGAAAGGCCGTTTCTGTCCTAGGCTGCACTCTGGACTCAGTGGAGGAAGTGGCTGAGAGGATGGTGCTGTCCAAGCTTCCATCCATCATGGACACCACCTTCCACCCTCTACAGCAGACTGGAGAGGAGCTGAGCAGCTCCTTTAGTCAAAGACTTTTACACCCTGATTGGAAAAAGGAGCGCTACCGCAGGTCATTCATTACAATGCAACTGCACTCTAACCTGGTCTAATAACACTGTATTAACTTAGACTATTGATCTATTTAACAAACCAGAAACCTGCCACCACTGTACTGGACATAAGATACTGTATATATTAGTCACCTTAAATCTCTGCTTCTATATTTTCTACCATCTACTGTATATATCTGGATCCTCTGTATTTACTTCATGCACCTTTTCCTCATTTCTGTTCCTTCTGTTGCTTCTAAGAGTGAATTTCTCTATCGTGAGATCAATAAAATTCTACATAATCTAATCTAGATCTTCGTACAATTGTCCTCTTGGTGTTATCCTGAGGACCAAGGACTTATTTAATCCCCATGATAAATAGGTTCATAAAATAAACTAGAACTATTCAAGAGTGATGCAGAAAAATACTCCATGTAGGTTTAGTTCCTAGAGTTTCTTTGGTAGAATGGGAGGCAGATCTTTACTTTTCAGAATCCTCTCCCGTGGAACCAACTTCCAGTTGTAACCCTTGAGGCAGATATTCTGCCTATTTTTAAGATTAGTTTAAATACTTTTATTTTCTCAAAAAAATATACATTTAGAGTGGCTCTAGAGTGGTTATCCTGAACTATCTCTGTGCTGTTTTAGGCTTAGGCTGCTGGAAGACATAAAACATAATCCTTCTTCTCTACTGTATTTCTTTCCACATATAGAATGACCAGCCTGTGAACCCCTTCCTTCGTTTCGATGGAGAGATCCTTGCTTGCCTTTGATGTAGTTTTCTCCTTGCGTAGATGATCTACCTGGTCTTCCAGTGGTCAGCTCCGTCTCTCCTCTGGTTTAGGTTCTGCAGCAAGTATTAACCTGTTAAAGGGATGTATTCCTTTTCATTGTCATTCATGTCTGAGAATCTCTGTCCAGCCTCCTTTTAAATGTGCTTCAGGAGTTTCTGGAGTTGCAGAGCTCTGCCGCCAGTCTGGTCTACCTGTTAGGCTAGTTAAGCTAATTAAGCTTACCAATAATATTCTATCTTATAATATCTAATCATTTTTCCAGAGAAAGTTATGACTACAACAAAAATGTGACTAAGAACTTGTTTGTGCTGTGGAATTCTGATATGAGATTTACTAAATCAGAGGAAAATCAAGTGTTAATGATTGTTTTGTAGTTCCTCATGGATCAGGTCTAAAGAATTTAGTATGAAATAATTATTTAAACTTCCTGCCGATGGATTCATTGCAGCTTAATAATGTTAGAAATTATTCAGCTGCATAACTATACGGCTCATTTATCAGCTGAAACAATAACAATAGATAACTTTAAATGGAGCAAAAACAGTGCTATAATGTATTTATCAAGCATTAGAGGAAATAGTTAAAGCAGCTGTCTGTTGTTACTACCGCCACCTGTTGGACAGAAGCCGTAGTGCAGCCTTCCTCAGCCTGAGAGTACAGAGACATTAGAGAGCTGTATCCCTAAACCATGGAAGACATTTTCTTTATTACCTATTAAAACTTTAAAGGAAGAGAAATGGCAGTTAAAGTTCTATGAATTATGTCGAGATATGTTGGGATAAATGCGACAGAAGACATTTTATTGTCTTTTTAAACTGGAACATAAAAGTCTTTTTTATGCACTGATTGATTTGCTGATCTAATCAGTTGATAAAGTGCTTCCAAAGAACACATCGTCTCCAGTCTGCCGCCAACATTCCACCCGTTCCAGTTCACCTACAGACAGAACCGCTCCACTGAGGACGCCATCTCTGCTGCTCTCCACCTGAGCCTTCCACACCTGGAGGAGAAGAACACCCACGTGCGGATGCAGTTCCTGGACTTCAGTTCAGCTTTCAACACCATCATCCCACAGCATCTGATGGGCAAACTGGAACAGCTGGGCTTCATTACACCCCTCTGCTATTGGCTGCTAGACTTCCTCACCAACAGACCTCAGTCAGTCTGGGTCGGACAGAACACCTCTGATGTCATCAGTCTCAGAACAGGCTCCCCTCAGGGCTGCGTCCTGAGCCCCCCGCTGTTCACCCTGCACTGATCATCAACAGCTCAGCTGTAGAGGCGGTCAGCAGCACCAAATTCCTGGGGGTGCACATCACAGAAACCCTCACCTGGACTGGAAACACCACCTCACAGGTCAAAAGAGCACAGAAGCGCATGTACTTCCTGCGGAGGATGAGGAGAGCACACCTGCCCCCACCCCCCCCCCCATCCTCCCAACCTTCTCCAGAAGCACCATAGAGAGCGTTCTGACCAGCTGTCTCACTGTGTGGTGTGGAGGCTGCAGCGCCTCAGACTGGAAGAAGGTGAGAACAGCAGAGAGGATCATGGGGGCTCCTCTTCTCTCCATTAAAGACATTTCATCCCAGCGCTGCGTGTCCCGAGCCCGTGACATCATCAATGACCCCTCACCCCCCCACCATGGACTGTTCTCCCTGCTGCCCTCTGGGAAGAGGCTTCACAGCATTCAATGCAGGACCAGCAGGTTCTGAAAAGCTTCTTCCCCACCGCCATCACACTGATTAATGTTGCGAAAACTCTAAATCATGTCACTGTTTTCTTATAATCCCTTTAAAAAGAACATAACTCAGTGTTCTACTGCATTTTGCACCATATTTATTATTTATTTTGCATTTAATCTTTCCATATCAAAGCCTTTTGCTCCATGACTTTAAACTGGTTTCCTTTTCTCCTACAGTGTTGACATTCTGATCACTGCTGCACTTTATAAATGGAAATGTTCTTTTCATTGTTTGAAGCTGAATACAGCAGAATATGATTAGATTGTTAGTATCATTTGGATGTAGATTAAAAGAAAATATAGATTTTATTAAGAAGAGGTAAATATATGTAGTTAATCAAGATGAGATGCAAAATCAGCTTTTTAAAAGTTGTTTCAAAGCTGCTGTTTATAATTTATTTAAGTTGTTTTTGCTGTGTTCATGTTTTTAGTTAAATTAGTATTTAAAAAGTTTCACAATCTCTTTTTTTCTATTGTAGGATTTATAAGTTATATTTTTATAGGTTTTCTAAACAATACAGGCTCTGAGAATAATACCGTTTAGACAAAAAGGAAAAGTTATTAAATTTAATGGAAATATGATGAAATGTTGGAACAGGGATGAAAGTTTAAACTATAAGACTTGTTTAATAAATGGAACAATCATCTCTGAGTATTTAGGAGAATGAAAAGCGTTTCCATGGTAACTGTGTTTCCATGGTGACTGTAGTAACTGTGCAGGCACGTAGTGAAGTTTATAGGAAGTTTGTTCTCTAGAATGTATATAAAAAGCATCCCGATCCACACTCCAGTAGATGGCGGTAATGCGCATCAATAAGTCGTTGGCCAACCGCCATAAAAAAAAAGATTTTGCCCTTTTCATGGTAGAAGTGATCAATTGTAGTGCTCAGACAAGAAAAGACGAAAAAATCAAAATAATAGTGTAAGCTGCAAAAAAGCATAAGAGATTTAAATTGGGAAACAGTTGAAATCATGATGGGAAAACCAATAGGACAATCAGAGACGATAACTTAAAGATAAATTAAAAATTATGAGGGCGAATGTGATTGAGTATTTATTTTTGTTGGGTTCGGTTAAACAGTTCGGAAAAATATTATTATTATTATTATTTTTTTTTTTTTTTTCTGGGGGTGAGTCGTGTCCTGTTTCCTTGTTTGACTCCTTATCAGTTGGTGGCGGTAATACACTTTTAACTAGTTTAGCAACCGCCATAAAACATCAAAAGAAGAAGAAGAAGAAGTTTGTTCTCTGGAGGCGCTGCTCAAACTTCGCCTGACATTTTGACGTCAGCAGGATGTTCGCTCCACTGCCGTGACGTCATCCTCCCAGAATGCCTGGCTCCCAGCGCGGTGCCCCAGAGTCCAGGCCTGAAACTCCAACAAACTGCTTTCAAACTTCTGCTGCAATGTCGCCGCGGAGCGCGAAGGGAGGAAGGACGCAGAGCCGGACGGACGAGTCGGTGAGTAAAGCTCCGATGCTCCTCCGCTGCTGCTCCTTCGGTTCTCCTCCGCTGCTCCTTCGGTTCTCCTCCGCTGCAAACTTCGACAGAAGTTGGTGAAGCTTTTGTTTATGAATCAGGCTCCGCTGCGGGGATCGCTCCTCCGCTCCTCTCGGCCTCACTGCGGCAGGAAGCGGCTCAGCTGCGGCTCCATAAACCCCCAACCCACCGACCGACCCCGCAGGCCGGAAGGCTGCGGAGCCCGGGCTGCTCCACACACAGCTTCTGCACAACTTCCATGGCGCGCCGCCTGGAAGGCCGAGCCAGAGGAGCCGAGCTTAGATGAGCCGAGTTTAGCTGAGCTTCAGCTAAAAACCTCCTGCAGGTTCTGCTCTTTCTGAGGAACAAATGGAAACATAACAGCCTATGGAAGGCCGTTTCATTCAAAATTAAACACTTTAATACTACTATTGACAAATACTCAATAAAATGAACTACTGCCTCTATGGCATAAAACCCAATATATAAGAAATGCAGGTGAAGATTCTCAGTCATCAGAGTCATTCTAAAAAGGTTTCAAAGTTTAAAGACGTTTCTCTTCCCATCCAGATTGGATCTGCTCCTCTGGTTCAATCTGCATGTTTTCTAAACTAAAACCAGGTTTTATTTTTGCTCCACTCTATAAAACCTGCAACTCAACTTTATTTCAGATGTTTTGATTTGGAAAAAGCTTCTTGGATGGGAAGAGAAACGTCTTCAAAAGTGGATTGTTTTGTGTTTTTAGTAATATATAAGTAACGATTTTGCAAATGTTTAATTTATATGTTTCTTTGTCTGAATAAATATGTTATTATTTAATAAGCTCAGATCGGAGCCCCTCTCTAGAGAAAACATCCTTCATATGAAAATAACTGGGAATAAAAAAAAAATTTAGCTTTCAAACAAGTGTCACAAATAAAAAAAAACACTATGAAATGAATAAATATTATTTTTTATAACAAAATACATTTTAAAGTAAGTGACACAATAGATTTAATCACATCTTTGATTATATGTTTTGGAAAAACATATTTATAATTAATGGGAAAATGTTTATATTTGATGAAAAATGTATTAAAAATATATTAATTACAGTATATTTTTAATTTGGAATAAAACAGCTTTCCATAACAGACAGCAGCTTTGAAGTGAAGCCATTTGTTTATCTTCCACAGAGAGGTTTAAAAGATTAAAACAAAGTGAGCTTTCCATTGAAAGCAGCAGCTCATGATTTGCGCCCCCTGGTGGTTCATATTAATATGAAAATAATCTGTTTTTATTGAAATGTTTCCGTTTTCCACTAAAACCCACAGATTGTTTGTAGAATCCCCATAAATTTCTCAGCCTTCTCATTTTATTACCCTTAATAAAAAAGAGAAAGAAAAAAGATATTTAGTGAGATTTTGGGGGAAACTGCATTACAGCTTCCAACCAGTAGGGGGCGCTGATGGGGAAACAACGTCCTGGCTTTACTCCTTTTTGTTTATTCTAATATCATGGTTAGTTTAATACAATCGTCTTCATCTGGCTTTTTTGTGAAACTGGTCCAGGTGTGTTTTTCCACATGATGCTAATCTCTATGCTCATTTAAAGCTAACTCTGCTGCAGTTGGATCATGTTGTGTTTTTCAATAAACTCTGACGCCGTCTGTCTGTCTGTGTTTTTTTAATCTCAGGTTTGTGAAGAGGAAGGCCAGTTTCTGTGACCCGGTGGCGTGTGCGTTCAGATCCTCAGAGTCCTGACGTAGAGTCCTCATCCCTGCAGCCCTTTGGGGTTGTTATGGCAGCAGAGTTCATGCTGTGGACCGAGGCTCTGCCCTTTAGCACGCGTCCCATCAGCCGCCAGTCCTGCAGGAAAACATCAAACTTTAAAAGCTGCGGCTCTTAACAAAACCTCTGCATCTGGACTTGGACTAGCAACAATAGCGCAGGAAGCTGATGCTCCTTCCTCCTCATGACTCTTGTTCCTATCAGCTCAGGCTCTTGGCCCCGCCCCCGCGCAGCAGCGGCGCCGCTGCCCATTTCGTCGTCATTAGACCATGTTCCACGAGGATCACCTGAAAGGGCAGCTTTACGAGAACCTCCCGGCCAGTAGGCAGCTCTTCCAATGCCAGGATTGTGGAAAACAGTACAACACTCAGCTGGGTTACAGACGCCACCTGGTGGCTGCCCACAGCGCTGCAGCGGGCCCGCTCTGCATGGAGTCCCCCGCCATGTTGGAGACCCTGGGGGAGCACGGGGACCGGCCCCTGTCCACGGACGGCGGCACCGGCGTGCCTCCGAGAGAGAGGAAGTACTCGTGTGAACGATGTGACCGTCGATTCTACACGCGGAAGGATGTGCGGCGCCACGCAGTGGTGCACACCGGGCGCCGGGACTTCCTGTGCCCGTGCTGTGCGCAGCGTTTTGGGCGCAGAGACCACCTGACGCGGCACCTGAAGAAAAGCCACGCGCAGGAGTCTGGTCTGATGCCGGCGTCTAACCCCGGCAATCACGGAACGGCTCAGACCCCGGTCAAAGAGGAGCCCCCCTTAGAGGCGCCCGTCAGAAGCTCTGCCTCCAAGGATCCCAGCGAGGGTTTTACCAGGGAAATGAGCACTTCCTACAGCTTGCCAAACCTGATCCCTGCCATGGCGCCTCCTCATGGCCTGGTGCAGGTATCCTTGTCCTCCAGCATGGGGGTGGGTCATCATATGACCACGCCCTCTTCCCACCCCCATCGACACGCCCTCCAGCCGCCGGCAGTAGCACAGCAGCAGCCCTATGGCGGCATGTCCCAGTACCCGTACGGCTCTACCTCATATCCTCGCTCTGACATGGATGGTTTCCTGCTGGACTTCCAGAACATCCCGTCGTCTCAGCTGAGTGAAGCCGGGTCCTCCATGGCCGCCTCACCCCAGAAGGAGATTGTGGGGGACGGGGTGGACGGAGGCGGGGGCGAAACCCATCCCGTGCCTCGCAGCCCGGCCGTCTCCACCGCCGAGCCGCCGTGCAACACCAACATGGACCTGGGCTCTCTGCTCAGCTTCCTGCCTTTCGGGCTGCCGCCCTACAACCCTCACATGGGGTTAGTGATGAGTTACCCCCCCGCGCCCTCGCCCACTTCGTCTCCCTCCTCTACCTCGGGGGTCCCCGGCCAGGCTCCGGGACCTTTCAGCTTCCTGCAGCCCCCCCAGGCTCATGGGCCGCAGGGCTCCGGGGTTTTTAACCCCAACCAGCTACCTCAGTCATACAGTCCTGCTGTGAGCAGCTCCAGCTCCCTACCTCACTACTACCAGGCCTTCCAGCAGTAGATCGCTTCAAGGATTCTCCTCACGCACTTGTTGTACATAATCTGAGAAGAGTTGTATATTTTTGGAAACAAGCAACAGGTCACCTCATTAGTATTACCTCATGACTGAAAAGGTTTGAATGCAGAGGAATCCCACTTCCTTCACTTTTTCTAGATTTTATTTTTCCTTTCAACACGTCGCCGTTAGAGAAGCGTTTCCTCCCATCGGTCGGGTCGGGCTTCGCTCGCTCATGACCCTAACTGTGGGCGCAGTATTTCAGCAGTATAGAAGAAGAAAATGACCAAAATGAAGCTGTGAACATAAGCAGGTTGCTGATGGCCGTTTCTCTGCGCAGGCGGCCGTGGCTAGCTGTGAGGCTTTACTGCAGGTCAGCTTCCCTGCACCGTAGCTGCTCCTACAGTTCACTTCTAGTTTGATGCACTTAACTTACGTTTCATTGGTTGATGTGATGCCAAACCGTGTGAGAATGAAGCTGCTGTGGGTTAAAAAAAAAAAGACTAAAAGCCACTTAGAGAGACGGGTTTGAAACTCGACGCCGTCGTCGCCACATTGAGCACGCTGCCCCTCCGCGTTAGTCCGGAGCGGCGCCTGGAAGTGCGCTCCATTGATGGAGACGCTCTGTTAGCTGATCAGACCTTATAAAATTAGTCCATCTAGCTGAGGATGCTTAAGCGATTAGCCGCCTGTCTTTCATCGGATCAGAGGCTTCTCCAGATCCGCTGGAAGACAGACCACTACAGGAAATCCTTCCTGCCTACAGCTGGAAGCTGAACGCTATCCCAATAGTTAACCTCCCTTTGGGATCCATAAAGATTGAACTGATTGGATCAGTTCCATCAGGGGTTTGCAGATGTTCTGCCTTCTTCAGAGACTCGTTTGTGCCTGGAAGTTCGTCTGACCTGTTTCGTTCCTGGATGTATGATCATCCACCTTTCCTTCAGTCTGTGCCTGATGAAGACTAGAAAGGTCTTCCTCCTAGCAACCACTGAGCTGCCTTAGATACAGGACTATCTATCAATGCGGAGGTCTGCTTTACAGACGGCCTCTAGGGGCGCTTCGTCATGTTTCCAGGCGGAGGAGAACCACAGCTGGATATCTTGCATGAAAAGCTGCTTCAGAATTCGGGTTTTCCTGAGTGGAAAGTTGAGGTGAAGGTGGAAAGATGAAGCACAGGAGTTGGGAATTTTCTGGAGTAGTTCATTAGCGTCATAACGAGCTTCCTAGTGTCTCATTGGGACTAGACCCGAGCACTTACCGTAGTTCTAGATGATCTCAGCACATGTAGGCTTTGTTTTTGTTTTTTTCTGGTTGTTCCCTTTCACTAGTTAAGACTTTACTGTCCCTTTTTCTGGTCCTGAACCTAAAGGACGAGCAGAACCAGAACCGGTGGGGTTGTTGGCCTCAGCCGAGACACTGGGGGCCTTAAATTTGGACTCACTTGGTTGATGACTGGAAGGCGCCCAGGTTCCTACGGCCTTCGCACTCTGGACTATCGTCTCAGCCTCTGTCATCTGTCCAAAGGACTGTGCTCCGAATGTCTGGTTCTGCTCTGAGGCGAAGTCCTGCAGCCACAGGAGAAGCTGCTCTGTCCGTCAAACTGGAGGCGGTCCCAGCTAGCTGTCCTGGACCAGCGCGCCATCAGCAGAGGACGGCGGGGGGGACGGACTGCGGCTGAGGATCAGAAACTAGAGCAGCTTTCCTTTGACTGACTGTATCTATAGAAATGTGTTAATAGAAGTGTACAAGTCTGTGAGACTGATGGTCTACCTCTACCGCATCATATTAGGGTCTACAATGTTTTTATCATGTTTGAAGTCCGACCTCCCGCCCCCCCTCCCCCCACCGCCAGGAAGACATGGAGAGATCCTTGTCACACGCCACGGCCACATGTTGCCTGGGGGTGGGGGTTATATCAGCTCTTAGATTTCACTGAACCTCTACCTCAAGCAGCAGGACTGTCTCTGCAAACTGCTGCTAAATATCTTCTTATTTTTTTAAACAAACCTAATTTGTAAATCTGCGGGGGTTCAGCTGACCCTCAATAACTTCATGAAATGTTCAAAGAGAAGAAAAAAGGTCCATATCCCTGTTCAGGCTTCCTTTAAGAATAAAGTCTTTTAGTTTAGCAGATTGTTGCGTCTGGATAATTTCAGACGATTTAAAGAGAAAAGTTGATGAAATCCATTCTGGGCTCCTGTTCAGCTAAAGTCCAATGTTCAACTTTTCCAATATTTCACCATTTTACTGAAAAGCTGAATCATCAAAACTACAGGATCTAATGTTTGAGTTACGCTTCCTGAAAGTAAGACGATGAAATCCAGATTTATTTTTCTAATCAGGTTAGTGGAGCTGTCTCTGTTCTAATGTGACATCATCGCTCCTAAAAGGAACCATTAGTAAAGCATCATCCTGTCAGTAAAAGCATTTTACTGATAATCCAGAAATGTTCATTTCTCTGCATCAGAAGCAAAGGAGGAGCTGCGCTTTGCTCCTATTCTGAACTGATTCTGACTTTGATGTTTTCCTGAAGGTTTTTAGTGAACATTGAAGCAATGAGTCGTACAGGATTGTCTAAGGATTTAATACTTTTCAATAAATGATTGGGTATAAAGTGTTTGTTCTGTTTTTCAATGAAATAAGCTCTGCTGACCAAGGAGTGATTGAAGGGTTAAATAATAAAACACTGAAGCGAGGTCAGTGCAGAGCCATTTTATACGTAGACGCCTCATTGGACGCTGGGTGGCCATCTTTGGTCAGACCACGGTTCAGCTGAATGAATAGGAGTCGCCTCAGATCTCATTTTAATGACCTGAAGGACGAGTCAGATATTATATTACAATAACCTCTGACACGTCACAACCCTTTAAAAGAACAAAACTAAATCTGAAATTACCTTTACATTAGATTACACCTTTATTTAGATTAAAAACTAAATAAAACTGAACTCAAACTGGATGAGAAATATACCATAAAAAGAACTTTCAAATTACTTTTCAAATCCTAACCGTAAAAAAGGGGGAATCTGTTTAGGTAACCTTAAATTTTACAGCTGAAAATATTTCTCACTAAATCATTGAAGAAAAAATAACCGTAAACCATTTTTACATTTATCTGCTGTAAAACAACAGATACATTACAGTTTATTATGTTGAATAAATATTATTACGATAAAGTTTTAAAACAACTGAAATGTGGTAAAAGATTTTAAAGGCAAAGTTAATAACAAACAGGGTAAAATTGTAATTTTTTTTTATCTTGAACAGTTAAATTTTACGGTAAATTCCTGGAAATATATATTTTGCCGTTAAACGGTACAATACATGTGTACGGTCAGTTTTTTTGTGTAAATTAAACATTGGCAACTTAAAGATGCACAAATTTTATCAAGGTACAGATTATCACAGAAAACGAAAAAGACAATTATAAATAACATCTGGGAAAGAAGAAAGTACAGATTATATTGTCTGCATGATCACAATCACTATAAACCTTGATAATGTAGCATATAACTGCTGATGCTTGAACAAAAGCATGAAAAATAGTCAATGAACAGCAGTAACAAGTCATCGACTTGGTTGAAGATTCGGTTCTAAATGTTCATCAAAGAGACAAAGTTTTCACTTTGGCCTGCGAGGATCCGCCCTGCAGAAAGAAAGAAAATACACAGTTACCAACATCTGATCAATGCCATGCATGCAAAAAATGAACAAAGACATAAAATACGTTAAAACAAACTTTCAGAAAGTATTGCTTAAAAGTTACAGTTGTAGATGTTAAATCTAGTCACCAGGTGGAAGAAGAGACCTAAAACTAACTCAAAATGACAACAGGATATCACGTCTAATTGTTTAAGGAACTTCAAATTTATGACTCTTAAGCAGGGGTCACCAACCATTTCAAGGCTGAGGGCTACTTCATGGCTATTGAATCATAGGAAGGGCTACCAATACTGACCTATGAACAAGAGGGGTCAGCGTTCACCTAAACTTCATCCAAATTAAACACATTTTTATTGTTAACTATTAATTTCTTATTTTCCTTTAAACATAATTTTAAAATCCCTATAAATGCTAAAATGCCCTATATGATTACTATGATGAAATGCTCTATAAATGATTAAAAAGAAGAGTCACAGAATAAAATTTCAAACTTAGCCCACTGCTGAGTTGCTGTTTTCAGAAGGCGTTGAGGGCACCCCATGTGGTCCTTGAGGGCCCCCTTGGTGACCCCTGCTCTAAAGGATGCAGTTCCTCACATTAAATCTATTCGTTTTACCGTTTATAGACCGAATCATGTGACATCAGTAACTTAATTTCACTTGTTTAAACAGAAATTTTGAAATGAAATTCTCTGCTTTGAAAAGTTATTTAACAAAACTGTATTTTAGGTTTAGAAATTGAATTTCATTCCTTTTAACACTATGTTTTAATAATGTAATTTCAGTTTTATTTATTTTACTGTGTCATGTATCTGGGATCTTTAGAAAGCAGCTAATCAAACAGGTTTATGTTGAACATCAGCTTTCATTATTTTGTGTTTAAGCATTAAAGCATTCTGTCTTTAGCAGAAAACAGGTTTGCTTCTCATTTCCTTCCTTCTGATTCTGATCACAGCAGCACAGCTGTAGGGCCAAAAAAAAAACATTTATTTTTAAAAAGTCGTTTGAAAAGAAGGAAATGAATAAAACTCACCGTGTCCTTAAGAGTAATGGAGCCTTTAAATTGATTTCTTCATGTTTTACGTTAAAACTCAGGGTTGGAAAATGTCAAGAAAAACACAAACTTTCTGTTAAAAAAAAAAAGACAAAATAAGGTTCAGCCGGCTGACAAATGTGTAAAATAACTGACCAATTAAAGTGACCAGATTTCTGAAATCAATCTGGGGACATTTGCATCTCATGGATAAAAAGATAAAATTAATATCAAAATTAAAACAGGAAACATGGACAGTGATGCTTTCATCCATTTTTACATATTTATTAACATTTAAACAACAAAAATCAGGTGTTAAATCCAGGAATGTGCCTCTCCTATTTCCTTAGATGAATGAAATCCATCATTGGATGGTGTTTATCAGTGCCATCTGGTCATTCATTCATTCATCCCTCTCCATCTTCTTTTCTTTCTAGCTGACTCCTGCCTGCTCTGTTTTACTCTTAAGTAGATTTTCTTCTTTCTCTTTAACTGATCTTTCCATCCGTCTTCATATTTTCCTCCACTCTCATTCAATCTGCTTTCCATCAGTCTTCTCCTCTCCTCTTCTATCAATCTAACACTGATCTAAAAAAAAAAGACAAAATACAGTCAAAATTCATCCAAGCACATAAATCTAATCATACATATTATTATTATTATTATTGTTGTTTTTATCTACCCTGATTAATTACTAAAAAGGTTAATCACCACAATATTTGGAGCTAAAAGTAAAAACAATCTAATAAATGCAGATTAAACAGGTGGTTATCTTTTCCTCCATCATTCTCAGATCATGCAGATCTTGTCTCATTCAGTTTTCCTTTTCCTGTCTCTCATTTTCTAGAATGAGGAACTTTCATAGATCCAAACTAAGTGGTAGAAAAGTATATTTAAGCCTGGAAGTCAAACAACCTATAATATTAACTATCTGCAGATCTAAACTAAAGGTCACCAATCAGTTCTAGAAGCATCTTAAGATGAACCCTTGTTAATCCTGGAGAACCACTGAACCAGATTAACTCCTTATGAGGAGTTTTCAATCGATCTGGATCATTTGATCCGAGTCTATTTCCTCCTGCAGCTGCAGCCAATGGTCTGTCTGACTGTTTGTTGATTAGTTTGGTTTATGGTACATTTCTGCTCCTTATCAAAGGCCTTTTTTATTAACCAGGGCGTGAACCAAACATTTGAACCAACATCAAATGAACTATTTAACGCCCTCACCATCACACAAGGCAGCTGAGACCTCTTCTGATAGTCCTCGTCTGCTCCTCATCTATGCACTAACCGCTGCTAACCACCTTGCTAACGCGCTATCTCTACCGTAATAACAGTCTAAATGCATCATTTCCCCCTCATTCATAAAACAGTAAAATCAGGGACATTTCCAGGGACAGGTGGTCAAAAACTGGAACTGGAAAAAAAAGGTACATCTGGTCACCGTAAGGCCAAGTAACCACGTTCTTCCACAAAATTACTCCTCAGATGCATCTCGATTCTGGTGTTGGTACATAGCCATTGCACATTTAAAAGATGTGATGAACTGGTGACCTGTCCAGCATATTTATTAATTTTCACAGTACATCACTGTTTTATATTTTTTGAAGAGTAATATTCAGTATTTTCATGAACAGGTACTTAATGTATTTATTGAAGGCCCCCTTTTAGTTTCACGGTGTTTTACTGAGTTTTATTACAGTGTGACTAGTCTTTCATTCATTCTGACAGCAGCTGTATGAACTCTGGTCCGATCCAAGATGGCCGCCCTCTGAGCATTAGCGTCCAATGAGGCGTCTACGAGGATGGTGAGTCAGTTTAGCTCTCCAGCTCTTCCTATAGATGTATCAGTGCCAACATGAATTTGATCAAAACAAAGCCCCCCCATCATACAGGGAGACCCGGTCTACCTGGACAGGATCCCAGACTCCCCAAGTTCCAAAAACTCATTTCAGGGAGATGCTTAGTCCTATATTTTCATTTTTTACTCGAGGATTCACCCTCTGCAAGATGCACAGCTTTGAGTGGTAACTAGGTGACTGTCAATCAGCTCTTTGATCAACCAGTCGCCTGGAACGCGGGTTGATCAGAGCATCACTTTGGACAGATACACAGGTTTCACCAGCAACCTCCTCCCCACACCCCTCTCTCTCTTGTTGTGTCTGCGCAATCAAAGTAGTTTTAAGCCGCACATGATAAACAAATTATTGTACTGCCTTCCTGCTCTCACTCAAAAAACACCTCACAGTCTAAAATCCGGCATAATTTATCCGACTTGCGTCCATGAACAACTATCTATATCAGGGAGACTCACGGAACTGCCAGGAGACTTGGGATACCTGGATCCTCCAAGGACCCGGTCCAGGTAGACCGGGTCCTTGGAGGGGGGGGGGGTTGATGATGTATATCAGACAACTGAATAAAATAAAAACTAGAAGGATCAGACCAGATGATTCTGACACAGAAAGAATCAAATAACGAGCAACAGAAATAGTTTATTAGAATTTACAAAAAATAATCATAGTGGCTGAAATTCTGTCTCTTAACTGCTGAAAGGGGAACTGGGACAAAAACAAAAATAATTTACATTTATACAGCAAACAAAACAAATGTACATCAATTAATAAATTAAGATATTGGACACGAGGTGCCACAGGTTTCCTTCACTGGGATCAAACTGGAACCAGTCTGACTGGCCACAGCTGAGGCCAGAGTTCCCAGCAGAACTTGGATTTATTAGTAAAGTGCTTTAAAACGAACGGGATTAGAAATCTACAGGATGGTCTGAGCAGGACAGCCGGACGCTAACGGAGAGGAAGACCAAACCACGCTCTCACATAACCTCCGGCTTCTCCTGAAACTGAACGAGTTCACGTGAGGACGGCAGAAAGCAGGACATGCAAACAACACGGATCATCTGCACACAAAGAGAACCGTAGCAGCAGGTCGGCCATGTTGCGTCTCGCTCCGGGTCACTTGCTGGGCTGAAGGTACTGCTGGGTGAACATGTTGAGCTCGCTGTCCAACCAGCCCGCCTTGTTCCTGATAGGAGAAGAAGAGCTGAGCTCAGATCTACATCGGGAGCAAGCGGCCATCTTGCTTTCTGCGGCTGATCTTACCGGAGGAGCTTCGCTTTGCTCTGCAGGGTGTCCAGGAGCTCGATCTTCCTGTTCATGTTGTTCACCTCGTCCTCCAGGTTCTGACGGGTCACGTCTACCTGCTGGCACAGCTGTGCGAAGACGCTGCTCAGCTCCCTGTCAGCGAGATGAAGGATAACGCCTTGGTGAATTTAGCTCGACGGATTCCAGGCGCCGTCGTTCCGATGGTTAAACTCACTGCTGCACTTGATGGCTACAGTTGGATCCGGTGTAGCTGACGATCAGCTGCAACTTCTCGCTGGCGTAGTCCACAAACTGCCGCTTAAAGGCCCTCTCCTTGGCTTTGGTTGTCCAGGTGAGCCGCTCGTAGACGTAGAGAAGCCCGTAGAGGCCGAGGGAGAGCGCGATGAGACGCCATCCCACCGCCTTCCAGATCTGCACACAGGAAAAGCCTCAGTGGGGTTGACAGGAACAACCGGAGCGATGAAGACGAGTCTGAGCATCACTCACCACACCGCCCACCACAAGGACTCCCATGGAGGTACGGGAGGTAAGGGATGCCAGCCCCGTCACCATGGTGACCATCAGCTCCTCCTGAGTCACTGAGCTCTGTGGGAAAGGAGGCATACTGGTGCTGACTGGAGTTAAGGCCATGGGCCGAGGAACCTGCAGGCAGAGAAAGAAGGGAAGCAGATCAGTGAGACCCGTCCTGTTTTCGGTCATCAGGCGGCTGGACCTGGAGGATCCTGGTCCTGATCGCGGCCCTGATCCTGGTCCTGATCCCGATCCTGGTCCTAATCCTAGTCTAAATCCTACTCCAGATCCTGGTCCTAATCCTAGTCCTAATAATAATAATCCTAATCCTAGTCCTGATCCTGGGTGTAATCCTAACTCAGTTTTCAGAGTTCCTTTCTGATTTGGTATTAAATACTGACAGGGTCATCATAGTGGGAGATTTTAACATCCATGCTGACATTGAAGGCGATAGCTTAAGAGCAGCCTTTAATGCTATCTTAGACACTATTGGCTTTGTTCAAAATGTGAATAGTCCCACACATTCTCATCTTCATACTTTGGATCTTGTGCTGACATACGGCATAGAATGTGAAGAAATAACAGTATTTCCTCACAACCCTGTCCTCTCTGACCACTTTCTAATAAGGATTACTTTAACTTCTTCCCCAAAAGAAGGTTCAGTTTTAGTAGATCTTTATCAGATAGTGCAGTTATAAATTTTAAAGAATCTGCTTCACTTTCTCTCTCCTCTGTCTTTGAAAAATAAGCTGATTAGCCAGTCACTTCATTTGGATGGGATTAAACTGATTTCAGATAATAAAGTAAAAAATCTTGGTGTTGTTTTTGATCAGGACCTGTCATTTAAATCCCAGATCAAAGAGGTTTCTAGAATTTCCTTCTTTCATCTGAGGAACATTGCAAAAATGAGAAATCTCCTGTCCAGGGGTTATGCTGAGAAACTAGTCCATGCATTTGTTACTTCAAGGCTGGACTATTGTAATTCTTTACTATCAGGAAGTCCACAAACTAGTTAAAAGCCTTCAGCTGATCCAAAATGCTGCAGCCAGAGTTCTGATGAAAATTAAAAAGAGAGATCATATCTCTCCTATCCTGGCTTCTCTTCATTGGCTTCCTGTTAAATCAAGAATCGAATTTAAAATCCTCCTTCTCACATATAAAGCCTTAAATGGCCAAGCTCCATCTTATATCAGAGATCTGATTGTTCCTTATGTTCCTAACAGAGCACTTCGCTCTCAATCTGCAGGTTTACTAGTGGTTCCTAGAATTTCTAAAAGTAGAATGGGAGGCAGATCTTTTAGTTATCAGGCTCCTCTCCTGTGGAACCAACTACCAGTTTTAGTCCGTGAGGCAGACACCCTGTCTACTTTTAAGGCTAGACTTAAAACTTTCCTTTTCATAAAGCTTCTAGTTAGAGTGGCTCAGGTTATCCTGAGCTATCTCTATAGTTCTGCTGCTATAGGCTTAGACTGCTGGAGGACATAGGGACCCCTTTTTCATCATTCTATCTCTATTCTCCCACTCTGCAGAATCTGTTAGTTCAATCTCTAACGTTCTGCTCTCTCTGCTTTTTCTCATAGTAGCTTCATCTGGTTTGTTCCTGTTTGGCTGTGACTCCATCCTGGAGAGAAATATCAGCTGTGCTGCTTCCATCAACACCTTTGTTTCTAGATGCTGGAGCTTGGCCTGTTTTCCAGTGTAGTCCTGTTTCTCTGACTGTAACTAACTGGATGTGCTCTCTTAATCCTCTGGCATGGGAGCTGGCTCGGAGCTCGTCTGCCTGGCTGTGTGTTTCCTGGATGGGGTCGTCTTTTCCAGTTGCTTTTTGTGTCTCTGCTTCTGTCTCCTTGAACCCCAGTGGGCCTCAGCAGATGGCCGCTCACACTGAGCCTGGTTCTGCTGGAGGTTTCTTCCTGTTCAAAGGGAGTTTTTCCACTCCACTGTCGCTACAAGCATGCTTAGTGTGAGGGATTGCCTTTAAGTCAATTAGTTGATGCAATCAGCAGGTTTTTCTTAGATCCTGGTCCTAATCCCAATCCCTATCCTTATCCTAATCCTGATCCTAACCCTGATCTCGATCGCAGTCCTGATCCTAATCCTAGTCCTGATCATGGCCCTGATCTTGTTCCTAATCCTAATCACTGCAGCAAAGGTTCAATCAGCTGAACAGCTAAAGGAAACCTCGTCCTGTTTCTGATTGTTGTCACCAAAACTTTATTTTTTACAAACTCTGGTTTAAACATCTGAGGCTAGAAGAATCCTATGATGATGATGATAATGAGCAGTTATTTATAAATACTTTAAGTATTTTCTGATTCTTTGGTGAATATTTGTTCTTGCAATATATATTTGCTGCCAGCAGAGGGAGCCACACCCAGACTCTATTGTTTCAGTTATTTCTGTTGACCATGCTCTGCATCCCCCTGATGCCAGAGCAGAGGCTACCTGCTCGCTGTAGCCCATAAGGGCGCGCCGCGTGTTCTTGGGGCCCAGGAAGCGGTTGACCAGCATGGTCCATCCCAGGGAGAAGTGGAAGCTGATGTCCTCCTGGAAGTCGCTGCACAGCTTGTCACAGGCCAGGTCATAGGTCAGGCTGAAGTACTGGCGGGGAACTATCTTGTCCACCTGATCTTTGGCAGAGATGGGCAGTAGCGGCTTCAGGCCCTCTGATGGAAACCAAAACACCATTAGCTCAAGTTTACATTGATTGGAACAAAAAGAACCCAGGAAGGGTGTCAGCAAGCTAACATTAGCCTGGACTGATTCTATAGGCAGAGAGCAAACTCGGAGCTCAGATCTAGATAGATTACATCTACGCTCCATGCAGGAAACATTTCAGGCAATGAAAGGAAGGAAGCATCTCTGAACCATCAGAGCAGTAATATGGCAGCAGGAAGGAAGGTTTTACCCATCATCTCCATCTGGGTGGCCTGTAGGGCGCAGGTGATGGAGCTGGAGCACCTCTCAGACATGGTCTTCCCCAGACCCTCCTCTATGTGGCGATGCAGCTCCTGGAACAGAGAACCACTGCTTTATGCCTGGAAGGAGCCCGTTATCACAGAACACAGAGTCACTCCAATAACCAGGACATTTAGCTAACTCAGCTAGCGACCGTGGGATCTTTAAATAGGAGGCCGGCCTATTCTTCCTCCTCTTCACGTCTGAAGGGGAAACCTGGACCAATGTAATGTTCAGCTAGAAGAAGCCGACCTGCAGTCCTTCTTCCAGGAAGGTGAATCATGTTTCTTCTGCTGACACGTTTTTCCATAGAGAAAGAACCGGCCTAACCACGCTCCATCTGCCCCACCTTCTCCAGAAGCACCATAGAGAGCGTTCTGACCAGCTGTCTCACTGTGTGGTGTGGAGGCTGCAGCGCCTCAGACTGGAAGAAGGTGAGAACAGCAGAGAGGATCATGGGGGCTCCTCTTCCCTCCATTACAGACATTTCATCCCAACGCTGCGTGTCCCGAGCCCGTGACATCATCAATGACCCCTCACCCCCCCACCATGGACTGTTCTCCCTGCTGCCCTCTGGGAAGAGGCTTCACAGCATTCAATGCAGGACTACTAGGTTCAGAAACAGCTTCTTTCCCACCGCCATCCGACGGCTGAACTGCTGAACTCTAATCCAGACTCTGCATCACAATGATATCATCATTTTTGCTCTACATGGCTGGTTTTTACAATCCCTTTAAATAGAAAACAACTCAGTGTTCTCCTGCATTTTGCTTCATATTTATTTATGCATTTATTTGGCACTGAACCTTCCGTATTAAAGCCTTTTGCTCCATGACTTTAAACTGGTTTCCTTTTCTCCTACAGTGTTTACATCCTGATCACTGCTACACTTTATAAAAGGAAATTTTAATTTCACTGCTAAGCTGCTCATTCACTGTTGGAAAGCTGAACGCATCAAAATTTCGTTTTGTATACAATCTGTGAACAAGAAGACAGTTTGTCGAAGTCTCTAAGTCTAAAGTTTACCTTAGTAAAGAATTTTACTATTGACTTTCATTTAGTCTGAAGTTAGAACTTTGAAAAAGTACATAATATAGAATATATCTTCTCCTTCAACAACCATCAAAGTTTCCTACATTTAAAGGGTCAGAGGTCAAAGTTCGCCTTTTGTTCTTCCACAGTTTGAAACAGAAATCTACCGACCAAGATGGAGGCAACTGTTATAGATGTCTGAAGGAACCTTCGAGGTGAAACGTACGTTCTTGTAGGCCTTGAGGACCACTGGTGACGGGTGGAAGTCCATGTGGAAGTCATCCACCAGCACATGCAGCCTCCTGATTTCCTCTGCCATGGTGTTGGTTACCTGGTTAGGAGAGCAGAGTCAGCAAACATCAAACAGCAGGTTTGGTGTTTTTGCGTCATAAGCTGATGGGTGGAGCCTGTGGAGGAGTAGCTCACCTGCCTCTCCACCTCCTCTGTGATCTTCTTGATCTTGGCCTTGCAGTCCATGGTCAGTAGGTCCAGCTGCTTCTCTATAAACTCCAGCCGCTGCTGACGATCCTCCTTTGTCTCCACGCAGTAGAGTCTGAGGAAACAGGAAGCCACACAGTCACGACCCCGTGACCTCCAGTAAGACACAGAAACCATCAGAAGCTTTAGGCGTCCTGCACTGAGGGCATGACCCAACAGAACCACCATGTTGCTCCGGATGTGTTTAAACCTGCTGCTTCTCTGAGCTGCTTTAAACTGAACACAGGCCTGATATTAAAGACAGGAAGTTAACCGTTTGGTTCTTCTAAAGGAGGCGGAGCTTCTCTGTAGAACCAAACAGCAGAAGATCATCAGTCAGGAACAGCAGGGCCTCCACTCACCTCTGTTCCTGGGCAGCTGTGTGAACCAGGTCCATGATGCGCCGCAGAGCTTCAGAGATCTGCTTAGCTCGGACTGTGTGCTGCTCGAACTTGGTCTTCACCGCAGACTGGGAGATGCATTCCTGGAGACAGCAGACTAATGAGCACATGGCCAAGGAAATCCACAGGAATCAAGCATTAGCAGCTAGCTAAAGCAGAGGGCAACTTTAAGCGTTAGCAGCTGGCTAAAGCAGAGCGGAACATTAAGCGTTAGCAGCTAGCTAAAGCAGAGGGCAACTTTAAGCGTTAGCAGCTAGCTCAAGCAGAGCGGAACATTAAGCGTTAGCAGCTAGCTAAAGCAGAGGGCAACTTTAAGCGTTAGCAGCTGGCTAAAGCAGAGGGCAACTTTAAGCGTTAGCAGCTAGCTAAAGCAGAGGGCAACATCAAGTGTTAGCAGCTAGCTAAAGCAGAGGGCAACTTTAAACGTTATTAGCTGGCTAAAGCAGAGGGCAACTTTAAGCGTTAGCAGCTGGCTAAAGCAGAGGGCAACTTTAAGCGTTAGCAGCTAGCTAAAGCAGAGGGCAACATCAAGTGTTAGCAGCTAGCTAAAGCAGAGGGGAAACATCAAGCGTTAGCAGCTACCTAAAGCAGAGGGGAAACATCAAGCATTAGGAGCTAGCTAAAGCAGAGGGCAACATCAGGCGTTAGCAGCTAGCTAAAGCAGAGGGGAACATAGCAGCTAGCTAATGCAGGGGGGAAACATAAAGCGTTAGCAGCTAGGTAATGCAGAGGGGAAACATAAAGCGTTAGCAGCTAGCTAAAGCAGAGGGGGAACATCAAGCGTTAGCAGCTAGCTAAAGCAGAGGGGAAACATCAAGCAAGTGTTAGCAGCTAGCTAAAGCAGAGGGGAAACATCAAGCGTTAGCAGCTAGCTAATGCAGAGTGAAATATAAAGTGTTAGCAGCTAGCTAAAGCAGAGGGGAACATCAAGTGTTAGCAGCTAGCTAAAGCAGAGTGGAACATCAAGCGTTAGCAGCTAGCTAAAGCAGAGTGGAACATCAAGCGTTAGCAGCTAGCTAAAGCAGAGTGGAACATCAAGCGTTAGCAGCTAGCTAAAGCAGAGTGGAACATCAAGCGTTAGCAGCTAGCTAAAGCAGAGTGGAACATCAAGCGTTAGCAGCTAGCTAAAGCAGAGTGGAACATCAAGCGTTAGCAGCTAGCTAAAGCAGAGGGGAACATCAAGCGTTAGCAGCTAGCTAAAGCAGAGTGGAACATCGAGCGTTAGCAGCTAGCTAATGCAGAGTGGAACATCGAGCGTTAGCAGCTAGCTAAAGCAGAGAGGAACATCAAGCGTTAGCAGCTAGCTAATGCAGAGGGGAATATCGAGCGTTAGCAGCTAGCTAATGCAGAGGGGAACATCGAGCGTTAGCAGCTAGCTAATGCAGAGAGGAAGATCAAGCGTTAGCAGCTAGCTAAAGCAGAGTGGAAACATCAAGTGTCTGTACTTAAAAGGCAGCTCTGCTACAGACATCTATATGCTTTAGATCTATAGCACAGATATCTGCGTGTTTCTAACCTGTCGTACAAACAGTCAGCATTTGTTGAGAGGAAAAGGTGAGAATCTCAAGTTAGTTTGTGAATTAAATCTGGGAAACAGGACGTTGGGGTCCGTCCTTCATCACGGTTTAGTTCAGCATCTTCTTCAGATTCTTATCACGATGAAAACAAGCCTGTAAGCAGATCCTCCTCTGACTGAAATGAGTGATGAAGCTCTACGTTAAAGGATCTTACCTCAAATCGCCTCTCGAAGTTTTGGAACTCAAACATTCTGGCTTGAAATCCTTCAGCTAGAGCTCCACCTGCAGAGAACAGGCCTGAGTTCTGGACTCTCTGAGTTGGATCAGATCAACCTTCAGGTTGGCTCCACCCACCTGATTCAGGCATCCCCTGGGCCTTCTGCACGCGAGCCTGCAGCACTTCTTTGGCCGACACGAAGAAGATGCGGTCACTGGCCTGAGCTCTGTCCACCACCCCCAGCTCCTCCACCAGAAAGTTGGAGCAGCGGTCCATGTGCTGCCGGCGGACCTGTTCCCAGATCAACAGCAGCCGTTAGGAAACAGCAGAGGCGGAGAACTGAGCGTCTAAAGGGACCGGAGTCCCGTGTGGCTCCATGGAAGCCTTGAAATGCTGAAGCAGAACCTTCACTAACCTCCTCCATATACTCCGGTTCAGAGGCAGATGCATCCCAGCGGTTGTTGAGGATGAAAATATTGGGACTGGAGAGACGCTCGTTGACTTTATGGAAGAAGGACTTCTCCTGCAGACGTGACGGTTGGATCAGCGTTAGCTTCTTTAAATGTTTGAGTCAAGCTCAGATGTTTGGCGTCTCACCGTTTGCATGAGCGTGGATTCAGAGTTTGCTACCAGGACAAACACGTCTGCGTCGAGACAGAACTTATCGATCCAGCTGTCCAGTTCCGTGGTGACATCTATGCCTGGGCTGCAGAAAGCAAAGGTTATCACACAGAACAACGCTTATCTGACCTCCAGAAGCTAAAGCGTTCTAACCTGTCCAACAGCACCAAATCATCTCTGAGCAGAGCACACTTGGCTTTAGGCCACATGACGCAGACCAGGCTGCCGGCGTCCAGGTCCACATCCTGGTGCAGAGCATGAGCCAGCTGGTTCACCGTCTAATCACAGACATCTCCAGATCAGACTCCACCCACTGACCGACCACAAACACACCGCCGACCCGCCGGGTCACCAACCGTTATGCTTTTCCTGTCCTCGGAGCCTTCGGTGAGGAGGAAGCCCTCGCTGCCGTCGGTGCCCTCCACCCTCAGGAAGCAGTTGGTGGTGTGTCCGATGCCAGAGGGCAGGACTTTATCGCACAGCATGGCGTTGATCACAGAACTCTTCCCGTTACTGGTTCTGTGGAGGAGCCCAGACACAGTTAGCGAGGAAAGCATGCTAGCAATACCGCCCAGCTTGCTATCACGAGCTAAAATGCTAATGTTAGCATGCGGGGTATCACCCTGCAGACACATCAGATGTTGCATCATTTCAAACTACAGAAATGAACAACAGGTCCGAACCTGACGCTGACAGCAGAGCTGAGCTGTTTGTAGAAACTGATCAAAGCGTCAATATTTGTTCAACTGCTCACATGCATTTACACTATAAAATATATTTGATGAAAGCATCTTATAGCGGCTATTTAGAAAAAAACAAACTTGAAAAGCAGTCAGGTCTCCTTTAAATGTCTGTTATCAGCCATCGAAGCATCAAGTAAAAAACCACCCAGTTACCTTCCAAAGAAGACCACCTTCATGTGCCTCCGGGCCAGAACCTCTCCTATTCCGGCCACCTTGGACAGGTAGCTGCAGACCTCCTGGACCTGCTCCTCGGTGGCCACCGGGTCCAGCTCATCATTTCTGTAGGTATCTAAACATTGATGGAAACATGACTCAGAGGGAGGAAGGCTCAAAACTATAAAAATATACAAAAAAAATACAAACAGAAACGATTCTTTCTATTAAAACACATTTACTAAATGACCGATTCTAACATTTTTAACAATCTTTGGGTTAAAGTTTATTTTCTGGTTAAAATTTGTTTTTTTCTTTACATTCAACTTTTTTTTCCAGATTCTAATTTTGACTCTGATTGGATGAGGAGGGATGGAGGAAAGGTCAGGACCAGGATGTATTTAAAGAACCAGACATCCAACCATCTGAGCTGATGTGGTACTTGATGGGAACCAGCAGGAGACAGAGGGAGGGAAGGAGACGCACAGGAAGAGGAGGAGGAGGAGGAAACCTGCAAACACTCAGTGGAATATTAGAAACCCTTATCCAGTCAGTTTAAGCTAAATGAAGCCCAATGATGCAGCAGCTAAACCAAGGAGGAGGAGCAGCATAAGGAGCAGTAGAAGGAGGAGGGCAGCAGGAGACGGAGGAGCAGCAGCATTGAGAACACCGACGTCGTGTCCTCAGTATTTTCCCGGTTTTTTAAAAATTATTGTTATATCTTTTTAATTCAGAGAAATGTCAAACTATAGGATGAAAATTGTTCTGACTTTTATTGGTGTAAAGATCAGAATCCATTCTCATTAGTTTGAAAAAAAAATAAAATAAAGTCCACAATCACCTTATAAAATCCCGGTATTTTAAAAGCATTCTATCATAATACTTGGCCAAAGTCAGCCGCCCACGCTCTGAACGCCACCAGATAGAATAGGCTAACAGCTGTTAGTGGTGGAATCTGGAAATGGAGGCAAGATGAAGAAATCTACGCTGAAACAAACTAAACTCAGCTTTGGAAAGCCAACAGGTCAGGGGAAAAGAAAGAGATGCAGGTGAGTTCATTTCGCCAGCAAATATAGGAGGAGCAGCAGGAGGAGGAGCAGGAGCACGGCTAGGAATAGGATGCTCATCGCAAGCATTTCAACTGGCACTAGGATTTCATTTTACAGTCGGAGCCAACTTAAAACTATTGATGCACACAGGGCAAAATAATAGAATGAAATAATACCACATTTTTCTTCAGGTAGCCTAGTTGTGTTACTCATGATGCATTATGAAGAATACAGATTTCTGCTATTTCTGGTTTATTTAAGAGACAATCAAACGGGTCTGATTACCGTTGGGTTGATCAAGTGGATAGCAGAAGAAGAAACTGTTGCTGCACACGAACATACCTGGCTATGACAACGACGACGATCAAAATGCACTATTGATAATGTGTACACATTTCCACCTTCCGTTAGATGTGCTGCAGCGCCCTCATGTGATATATTATTGCAAGTCATTCGATTCATTTAGTGGGCCACTGATGATGGCGACAATAATAAGAGTAGTAATAATAATTCAAATAATAACAGTAACAATGATGTTAATGGTGATATTGTTGCGGTTGATGATGCTGATGACCTCAGTGTTTCAAAAATCCTGGTTACGGCCCTGCCTGTGAGCTGTGCTCCTAAAACCTTCAGCTTTTGGGATTATTTCTTTTAATTATGTTTGCAGCTGTTAAACCTGATCATTAGAAGTTCTTCTAACACTTTCTCACCCACTGCCCCCACTCGCCCACTGCCCTTCCTAGGACCCCTGATCTCCTGCTTTATGTTCTGATGGTTTGTTTTACAGTTTAAAGACTTTTTAATAATTTTTTAATATTTGTACTGTTTTCTTTATTGACTTCAGGATTCCTCTGCCTTAACCTTCTACACTTTCAGAAGGTTTTTAAAGTGATGGAGACCAAACTCACCTTCTAGAAAGGAGGCACTCTCCTTGATGTAGGTGCCGAGCTGTTCGAATATCCCGTTGATCTTCTTCTTTGCAGTGACAAAGTGCTTCAGTGGCGACACATTGATTTCAGCCATTACTCGCTTCTTCTTCTTGCATGGAAATGGTAAAGGGGCGGCAGATACAGACATGGCACTGCAGAGACAGCAGAGTAAAGGTTGGATTAGTAGAGGAACCACCCTGATGCAGCTAATGATGCTAATGATCGCTCTGCTAACCGCAGCCAGGTTTCTGTCAGCTATAAAGGTTGGATAATTATTCATGTCACCCATCAGCTCAAAAATAAATCACTTCTGAACACAATAACAAAAATTGTTTTGGTAGAATCAATAAAAAAAGGACAGAAAAAGTTTAGACCAGATAAACCGGAAAGTCAGAAACGCCTGTAAAGGACAGAGCTGCAGAATTCAACCAGTAAAAGATTCCCCTGGAAACAAGGAAAGGTGTTGCACAGGTCCTCTAGAGGCAGATCATTTCTAATTAACTGACTTTACAAACTCTGGGACACAATTTGAACAGAGTCCTCATTACCAGCTACGGTAACTTTAACTGTTAGGAGAGTTTGTCTGTCTATGTTCAAAAGAAATTACATTTTTATCAGAGGCGGACCTCCTGCTGAGGAACAATCCATTAAATGTTGGTGATGATCCAGATTATAATCTGAATGCAGGACTTTTATAAAGGATTATCTGATATTATTTGGCAGAACAAGTAGTTCCTCCCTAAACCAGCAGATGGCAGCAGAGAATACTGACAGCTTCAGTATCAGACTCAGAACGTCCAACAGGAGTTACACCTCTACCTGCTGATAAGAGGAGGAGGGAGGAGGAGAAGGAAGGAGGAGAATGAAGGAGAAGAATGAAGGTAGAGAATGGATGAGGAGAAGGAGGAGATGAAGGAGAAGAAGGGGGAGATGAGAGGAATGAAGGAGGAGAATGAAGGATGAGGAGGAGAGGAGAATGGAGGAGGAGAATGAAGAAGGAAAATTAAGGAGGAGAATGAAGGAGATTGAAGGAGGAGAGAGCAGAACAAACACCAGAGGCTGCAGAAACATGCTGCACCTTATTCAGAAAGTTAGGAAATGAGGAATGATGCATTTAAAGTTGCTAAAGATCCAGATCAGATGGATCAGCATAGATCCAGATCAGACGGATCAGAATAGATCCGGATCAGATGGATCAACACAGATCCACATCAGATGGATAAGACTAGATCCACATCAGATAGACCAACATAGATCCAGATCAGATGGATCAACATAGATCCAGACCAGATGGATCAGGCTGGTTTTCTGATCTAACAGGCCGGTTGTGAACAGGCTGGTTTTCTGTCAGCCTGTGTAGAGCTGAATATTCCAGATCAAACCTGTCCTACCTGGGGTCGGGCTCTGTGGTCATCAGCGGTCTCCCTGCATCCTGCCTCCGGCCTGAACTCTAAGCAGGGCCGCCAAGGTTAGAGGGGGGCCGTCCGGAGCCTCCGGCAGCGGGACCACTGAGGGGTCAAAGGTTACCAGGGTCAGCCTGTCAGGGATGCTGGTAGCGGGAAGGTGCAGCTCCTCTCCGGCGAACAGAATATTCCAGCTTCTCTTCCAAGGAGAAGGATCAGGAGAGACTGGCGGAGCTCAGCCGGAAGCGGAAGTAACTTCTTCTTCTGCTCCTCGTTCTATTTGAGCCGAAGAAGAAGAGGCGCTACCGCCACCATCTGGTGAGGAGTGTTAGTTCAATGGTTGCCATCAATTTTGTTATTAGCATGTGTTGCCTAGCAACGCATACATTACGCCACAGGTTCCTTTACTGCTAACCTCACTGCAGCAGAAATTAGCTGATTGTTTTCCTCACCTAGCGTCACTTTTTATACATTTAACAGGATTCTGGGAACTTTATGAGTCAAGGAGCTCTTTTCCCACCAAAGCTTCAAGATCAGTAGATCAAAATAAAAATATTGAGATCGAGGAAATTAAAAACTAAGATTTTCTATTTTAGAAGAAAAAACTGTACCATAAAATTTTGCAAAGAAAAATGTTTTTCAGGATGAGTCAAGCTGAGCGGGAGGCCATAATGATGAAAGCTGATCACCTAAAAACATAGAGAACATAGTCAAAGCTGGAAATTACTTTTTAAAGTTGTGATGTTTTCTCTGCAGATGTAGGATTGCTTTTCTCACTGACGAAAAAGTTAAAATTATTTCTTATTGAAGAGAAAAGACCAAAGATCTCCATCTGACCTAAACTATGTGATCAATATCTGCACCATGCCACCAGGAAGGAGGAAATTGTGAAATCGGTGGTTCAGACAATTGGAAGGTCAAAGCTTATTCTTCAGCACCTCCTGACAGCTTACACTGGATTTTTTTTTTGTTGTACTTTATTTTTTATTTCTTTAACAACACATGTATGCTGATGAAGATTCTCAGTCATCAAGGTCATAGTCATTCCGTAAAAGTTTAAAAACAATCCACCGGACTTGGTTTCGCAGCGAAACGTCTTCAAACCTTGGAAACCAAGTCCGGTGGATTGTCCGGGGTCCCTTTGGGCATCTGGGGCTTTGGGTCCCCCGACGCCTGCGTCGGTGCTCTGGGGAGGGGTGCATCTATGACTCTTCACAACCACTATTGAGCATCTGTCCTTTGGATAAACTTTACATGCACAAGTGCACTCTCACAAACAGCTACAGGTGTTTGGTTTCAGGTACTCAGAGATTCACTTTCATACAGAAAGCTCTTCAGGTAACACAGAGTACATGTCAGATTAAATTACAGGTGCTGGTCATAAAATTAGAATATCATGAAAAAGTAGATTGATTTCAGTAATTCCATTTAAAAAGTGAAACTTGTATATTATATTCATACATTACATACAAACTCATATATTTCAGATGTTTATTTTGTTTAATTTTGATGATTACAAATGACAACAAATGAAAATCTCAAATTCATCATATCAGAAAATTAGAATATTGTGAAAAGGTTCAAAATTGATGGCCCCTGGTGCCACACTCTAATCAGCTAATTAACTCAAACCACCTGCAAAAGCCTTTAAATGGTCTTTCAGTCTAGTTCTATAGGCTACACAATCATGGGGAAGACTGCTGACTTGACAGTTGTCCAAAAGACGACCATCGACAGCTTGCACAAGGAGGGCAAGACACAAAAGGTCATCGCTAAAGAGGCTGGCTGTTCACAGAGCTCAGTGTCCAAGCACATTAATAGAGAGGCGAAGGGAAGGAAAAGATGTGGTCGAAAAAAGTGTACAAGCAAGAGAGATAACCGCACCCTGGAGAGGATTGTGAAACAAAACCCATTCAAAAATGTGGGGGAGATTCACAAAGAGTGGACTGCAGCTGGAGTGAGTGCTTCAAGAACCACCACACACAGACGTATGAAAGACATGGGTTTCTGCTGTCGCATTCCTTGTGTCAAGCCACTCTTGAACCACAGACAGCGTCAGAAGCGTCTTGCCTGGGCTAAAGAGAAACAGGACTGGACTGCTGGTGAGTGGTCCAAAGTCATGTTCTCTGATGAAAGTAAATTTTGCATTTCCTTTGGAAATCAAGGTCCCAGAGTCTGGAGGAAAAGAAGAGAGGCACTTCATCCACGTTGCTTGAAGTCCAGTGTAAAGTTTCCACAGTCAGTGATGGTTTGGGGTGCCATGTCATCTGCTGGTGTTGGTCCATTGTGTTTTCTGAGGTCCAGGGTCAACGCAGCCACATACCAGGAAGTTTTAGAGCACTTCATGCTTCCTGCAGCTGACCAACTTTTTGGAGATGCAGATTTCATTTTCCAACAGGACTTGGCACCTGCACACAGTGCCAAAGCTACCAGTACCTGGTTGAAGGACCATGGTATCCCTGTTCTTAATTGGCCAGCAAACTCTCCTGACCTTAACCCCATAGAAAATCTATGGGGTATTGTGAAGAAGAAGATGCAATACACCAGACCCAACAATTCAGAAGAGCTAAAAGCCACTATTAGAGCAACCTGGGCTATCATAACACCTGAGCAGTGCCACAGACTGATCGACTCCATGCCACGCCGCATTGCTGCAGTAATACAGGCCAAAGGAGGCCCAACTAAATACTGAGTGCTGTACATGCTCATACTTTTCATGTTCATACTTTTCAGTTGGCCAACATTTCTATAAATCCTTTGTTTTTATTGGTCTTCAGTAATATTCTAATTTTCTGATATGATGAATTTGAGATTTTCATTTGTTGTCATTTGTAATCATCAAAATTAAACAAAATAAACATCTGAAATATATGAGTTTGTATGTAATGTATGAATATAATATACAAGTTTCACTTTTTAAATGGAATTACTGAAATCAATCTACTTTTTCATGATATTCTAATTTTATGACCAGCACCTGTATACCAATTGTACTTCAGCAATAGTACTTTATTGTATGTATATCTTGTACCATGTTCATGATTGTGCTGTTCTTTTTCCATCTCTTTGCAGGTGATGAAGCAGACTGAAGATGTTTTATCACTATCTCCCTTTTATCTCCTTTCTTTCATTTCTCCTTTCTTTCTGTTTTTCCTTTCCTGTTCAACTTACATTGCAGCGTCGATATAATCTGTAAAACTCTCTGCCTAATTATAATAAAGCTATTTATAATAATAAATCGAGCGGAACACTATGGCAATAGCCCTACTGCTCCACTTGTAGAAGCAAAATCTGATGGGCCCTTTTTGGCATCAAGACAATTGTTATTGCCAAATTGCCAGACAAATCTGCAACACACCTGCGGCACATTGCTGCAGGAGGATAACCAGGCCTTAAACATACGGTGGCGTCTGCATTAGCACAGGGAGCGCCTTAGCTCCAGATAGGAACCTCATGAGCTCCCTATGCTAAAGGAACAATGATAGCATCATCCTGCTTGCTTTTCCTACCTCCTTCCTGACTGCCTGCACTATTCGGACAGGACTGATCATGGCGATGGCTTACGAGTCCTTACTGAGCTCAGACAAAGTTAGACTAGAAACACAAATTTATTTTTTTGCTTTAGCTCTTTTATGGATAAATATGCTGGAAATGAGAAGAAGAGCAGATGTATTATGAAATTTAGGCAGGATCAGGATGAGTCGGTAATAAAGATGACACACAGATACACACACACTGTTTCTGCTAGAGTAAAATGTGTCGTTTTATTCCGCCACAGAAAATAGCAAAGCAAGCACATCAATTAAGGCACGGTGCTGAATAGAAATTATAATGTCCACCTTAACGTGACACAAAGGATCGGAGAGCCAGTCGACTCTAGCAGGGCAGCAACCTGCGCAGCTAGGCGTTCGTACGCAACCCTAGCAGACTCTGCCAGTGCCAACCGCCACCCGTCCTTTATGCCAAACTTCAAAGGAAAATCTTTCACCCAATCAGGGCGATTGCTCCCTCTGAAATTCCTTCAGAGGTAAAAAAAAAAAATGTATTCATTCTTTAGATACTATAATAAGACATAAAAGATTAAAAAGCTGAAACTATGAAACACTGTGCAGTAACTGGTGAAGGAGACGATCCCATTAAAGGCACTGGAACCAGTGACCTTCAGAAGGACCTCCACTGGGTAATGGTCGCTCACATCCAGCGCCTGAATAAAGGAGAAAAACAGAACGATTTTATTTGATGAACAGAGTCTTTTTCTGTGTTCAAATGATACGCTGCAGATAAATCCAGAACAGATAGATCCAGACGGCTCACCTGTTCCTCTGTCAGGCTGTACTCCTGTTGGAAGTTAAAGGGTTTGGCTGAAGAAGGAACAACCGCTTTGTTAAAAGTTTCTCCGTGAACAACGATCCTGTTGGAAAATCAGAACATTTATGATCATTAAGGATGAAAATGGATGCACTGTGATTCAAAACTATCAGTGGGTCAAGAATTGATAAATAATTAGGGGAGAACTTGAACTGAAAGCCATTTTATGCAGTGATTGAACCCAGAAGGAACATTTAAGGAGAATTAATCTAGTTTTTTCTAACCAGAGCTTCTCCTGGAGCAGGTTTAGCTTCACATGCTTCAGATTCTGAATGCTACTGTGCACCGTCAGCTGTCCCCTCATTCATTCAATGGAAAAATAACCACTACCTGCAGCGCATCATATACACATCATACTGTTTAAATGAAACAACACATTCTGCTTATCAGTAGTGATGACAGATTGACCGAATCAGCAGAAACTGGAAGGACTTTCTATATAAGGTTAGATATTATTTATTATTCTTGTTTTGCTTTGATTATGTGAACAGATCAAACCTCCAGATGCTCAAATCAAACTGTCTTTCTTTGCTTTTTGGTTCAACTCTGACCAATCCTTTAAAACATGCAGTCAGATGATTGTGTTTCAGCTTCTAGGATGTTTGATCCGATGGATTGGCGTAACGAAATAACGAGTAGGCCTGATCTTATTTCCTATTTCACTGTAAATGAGGAGTATTTTATTTCACACAGATGTTGGGTTTATTCAATGATGATTATTAAAGTAATGTGTGTTGATATGAACATTGTAGAAATGAGAAGCTCCACTCCTGTCTCATGATTCAGTCAGGAGACCATCCTGCCTTGTCATTCAATTGGAGCATCCTGTCTTTATGAACTGATCAATTGTTCTGTCAGAACAATACTCTGTTTGTAACCATGTGTCATGTTCTGTTAATAAACGCTCTGCGGAGGAGGTCCGGTGAGAGACAGTGTGTTTGAGTCTGGGGTTCAACTGTCTCTCCTTCTGCAGAAGTTGTATGAAAATCCATTACTGAGTATTTCAGTTCTTCTTTTACAAAACCTACATTTTTGAACCAAACAGCATGGCAAACAACCCATAGCGAATCTTCTGTAATGCCCCCGGTTTATCTAGGTCATACAGTTCTATGTTAGCAGCTGACCTGTCATAGGAGCAGGATGTGCTCAGGCGAACGGTGGTGTCACTGTTGTCTGCTATCAGCCAATGGAGGCTGCTGTCTGTCAGCAGGCGAACATGTTTCCTGTTCTTCTTGGGGAGGTAATCGCAGTCGGCATTGAAGTCTCCCAGCAGCATCACGTTCTGATCACACAAACCCCACATTTTTTTTATAAAGATCACACAATCCCAATTAGCATTAAAGCTAAACTTCACTCTTTACCTCGATTTTCCAGATCTTTCTTACTTTCTGCAGAACATCATAGAGAGCATCCAGCTCCTTGGTGGCGTTAGACGGAGTGGTGTGTTGAGGGATGAGGGCAAACTCCTTTATATCTGGGATGGAATGAGAAAGAATTCAGAGAAAGAAAAAGGATGATTTTCATTTGAAGTAATAATTGTTTAGGAAACTCACATGTCTTTGGGGCTCTGAAGCGAACAACAAAAGGTTCTCTGGAGAAGGCGTCTTCATCTCCTGGTAGATCATCTGGGTACTGATACTGATCTCTGACCGTCGCAGTGTTGCTCCTGCACGCATTGGATGAGGAGGAAGAAGGTTTGTAACCACTTTAAATGCTTCGGTGGCTTAATTACGCAGCAGAACGGACCTGTAGATGAACACGTACTGCTCCTGGTAGGACTCTGACCTGCCCAGCCTCTCACTGGCCAACAATGTATACTGGTTCTTGGTGTCATACCTGAATCACCAGCAGATAAGGGGTTAATTATCAGTCATTAATGTCTGATTGATTAAAGGATGCACTGCTAGTATAATTAGACATAATGAGATGTCACATAATAAGCACACTGAAATTCTAGTCTGCACAATATTTGAACATTTTCCCATCATCGCATTCCTCACCCCAGTGATCAGATTAACCAGATTAACACAGAAACTGACATGGTGTGAGGCAACCACACCAAGCTGTAAACATTTAATTTCGAGGTTCTGCTGAAATGAGAGCACCAGGAGGGATTCCCTGGCCCATGATGATGGCTGACCGATGAGCGGATCAGATTCCAGGGAGCGTGCCGCTGTATCTATGTGCTAAACGAGGACCAGCATTAGAGAGAACCATCCACCGTCAGGGACAAAAGGAGGTCACGGGGGCACAGCCTGATTTTAACGGGAGCTGCTGAAAGGCTTTGAGGAACCGTGTGGAAACAACCATCCACCATTTCAGAAGAAACAGGAACAAGTCAAACAGCATTATGGTGAAGAAAGAAGAGGTGGAGGAGGTGGAGCAGTACGAATATCTATTCAACAAACTGGACTGGAGACACAACCATGAAGGGACAGAGCAGACTGGACTTCTAGAGGAAGCTTAGGTCCTTAAGATGCTACAGATCTTCTATCAGTCTGCTGTGGAGAGTCTGATATCTTCCTCCTCTATCATCATCATCAGAAGCTCAACCAGCTGATAAAGAAGGCCGGTTCTGTTCTAGGAACTCCTCTAGAACCTCTGGTGATGAAGAAGATGATGGACAAAATGAGCATCATCTTCATCAGACTGTTAGACACCAACAGAGTGTTCAGTCAGAAGCAGATCCAGATCCAGGCATCAGTGTGTACAGCCACTGGCTGAATAGGATTCATCTTGTTCCTCATATAAATGGGAGCCTTATAAAATACGGAGAAGCAGCAATTCGTTGTAATCAAGCCCCACCCCCCAGCGGCCAAAATCATTATTGCCTGAAAGTGAAATTACACATTTAATCTCACATTTAGTCTGGTTTATCAGGCTAATTAATTCCACTTTGGGATTAACAAACTACTTTAGAATTTGAGTTTTATTAACAAACTTCTTCAGAATTTGAGTTTTGCATGTTCGGGGATCAACGTGAAGCGATATACTGGGATAAAACTACCTGCCATCATGAGATGCATTCAGTCTAACATCAATGAAAATGTGCTGAAGAGCTTGAAACCAGATGATGCTTCACCTCCTTATAGCTTGAAGCAGCTTTGGTAGAGCCGTCCCTTTACTGTCTCTGACCTCCTGCAGCAAACACACGTCACAGCGGCTAATAATCTGAAACAGAAAGCAAACAGCAGAGGCATTGCTTTGTGGCGAAACTCACTCGCAGTTTCACCTCATGAGGCAGAAAATAAACTCACAATCAAGGTCAGAAAAGTCCCGGCTGGAATTCAGTAAACATCTCCGGGTCTCACCTTTTCTGTAGATGTTCAGCGTGTTTAGAGGATGAATGATGGTGAATGTGAAAAGCCTGAAGGTCACCTGGATAACCACTAGCTGTCAGGAATTAATCTGCTGCCATGTTTTATTCTAACCTGACTGAACGCTGATCCAGGCGTCAACCAAGCCTCTAAGATCAGTTGGTTTCTCTGTTCTTGTCTGGTTGCACCTATCTTCATTTAATTTCAAACTAATATGGTTTTCATAACCAGAGCATAGACCTCGTCCGACTTCACCAAACCAGATTCATCTTCCTGCTCAGGAAAACATCTGAGTTGATCGTTTCTGCGTGTTGAGAGGACTAGGCGTCCATGAAAGACCTGGAAAATATTCTTCTGCATCATTGCATTTATTCTGCAAAATACCAAAGCAGTGTGATCAAGTCCTCACCTTAGCTAGAATAGTCATAACAGCTTCCTTATTGGCTTTGGAGTTCCCAAAATTATGAAGATTGAAGGCACAGATCCGGAAGTTTTCCCCATGAACATCAGCCACACCCAGGAGGAAGGAGAGCAGGAGGAGCAGCAGGGACGGCATTGCAAACGGCTGGAGATGTTCGACAGGAAGTCAGCATGTGTTTGGGTTAAACATCCATCATCTTTTTACACATCATCTTTACTTTCAGTGTATAATGAAGACGGGAAATAAAATAAAAATGTCCGTTTACATGCAGCCGTTGAACAACGGCTTCAGCTTATCCCCACATCAGGCTCATATATCTGGGAGTTTTTTTAAAGAGATGGGTGCAGGTGTTTCCTCCCATCATCAGAGGTCTAACACACACTCACCTAAATGCTCCCCCTGCTGGTCATGCTATCTCACCACACCTGCACATGCATCAAGTTCTCAAAATTTTTTGAGCCAAAACAAAAAAACTATTCATAAATTAGACATATAAACAAATAAAAAATATTCAAAAGAAAACTTTTCAAAGGTAACTTTGCTCTTTTCTCGCCTTTTTTAGATCTTTGTTTCCTCATTTTATTTTTGCAGATTTTATTATTTCTATTTCATAACTGAGTTTTAAGAATTGCCTTTTAAGATTTCAGATCAGCCCAATCCCAAAAAGTTCATTATGGTGTAAGTAGTCGCACACTTGTTTCACAACTACTTTCTACAGATCAGAAAGGAAGATTGGATATAGGTATATAATTGACCAAGTCATCTGGGTCAAGAGACGGTTTCTTAAAGGTATAGTGGAAAATTTTTGCGAAGTTTTGAAAAGACCCGCCCTCTCCACTTTAGAAAAACTTATGCACAAGCACAACCCTGTACCCACTCCCAAGAGGGAATGCCTTTTAAACACGTGCAAAAGTGTGCACATGCCAATTTCTCCTCATGCACGCTTTGTATAGAAGTTGCTTTTTGCATCGTTCATACAAGCTCACTTTTCAAAAGATCATTTTTCCAGCGGTAAGAGAAAATGGGGATGAGCGCGCACGGCCTTACATAAACATATCAACAGAATGATTGACAGTTAGGAGGACCACTGATTTAGATGATCCACCCCGAAATGAAACATCCCCCATTATAGCTTTAATTAAAGATTTAATTACAGCAACCTTAAAAGCCTTTGGTACATATCCCTGTGACAGAGATAGATTAATCACATCTAAAATGGAGGAGGAGATCAAAGGGAATACCTCCTTAAATAACCTGGTTGGAACTGGATCTAACATACAAGTTGAAGCCTTAGATGAAGACAATAGTTTTGCTAACTCTGAAAGCTCAACTCAATTCAATTCAATTCAGTTTATTTATATAGCGCCAAATTCACAACACATGTCATCTCAAGGCACTTTACAGTTCAACCAGATCATACAGTCAAATTGATACAAAGTTTTCTATCTAAGGAAAACTGTTGATTGCATCGACTCATTGACTCAAATACAATCCCTCACACTAAGCATGCTTGTAGGGACAGTGGAGAGGAAAAACTCCCTTTTAACAGGAAGAAACCTCCAGCAGAACCAGGCTATCTGCTGAGGCCCACTGGGGTTCAAGGAGACGGAAGCAGAGACACAAAAAGCAGCTGTAAAAGGCGGCCCCCGTCCAGGAAACTGGATCAAAGCAGTCTAAACCCGGTTCAGATTCCATGACTACCTCAGATGCTCCCCCCCCCCAGAGACAAACCAATCGCGGATAGAGGAGTGCTAATGATCTTATTTTTAATAAAATCAATCTTATTTATAAAGAATCCCATAAAATCATTGCTGCTAAGAGCAGGTGGAATGGACGGTTCAACAGAGCTATGGCTCTGGGTGAGTTTGGCAACTGGATTAAAAAGATATCTAGGATTATTTTTGTTCTCCTCTATTAATGAGGAGAAATATGCTGCTCTTGCTTTACAAAGGGTCCTCTTATACAGCAGTAAACTATGTTTCCAGACTAGGTAGGATTCCCGTAGGCCTGTGGAGCGATATTTTCTTTCCAGTTTCCTAGCAGTTTGCTTTAAAGTGTGCAGCTCTGCGCCTGCTTTTCATTTTTAACGGTTTTGATTTTCAAAGGAGCTGCGTTGTCTAATGCAGTTCGCAGAGAACTAGCAACCTCATCAACAAAATCATCAACCTGTGAAGGGAAATAAGCTATGCTTTTGCACTCTGCAGTACTGCAGATACTGGAGAGATTAAGCTCCTGAGAAAATGTAAAAGATGTGTCCACCAGGAGACTAATAATAGAGCTTTAAGTATTGAATAATCAGAGATTCTAATTCAGTGTTTAAAGCAAACATTAACTGTGGTTAAAGTTTAGAAATATGTCAATAACTGAGTTTTCTCAGTGACTCAGTTCTCCTACCAGAACTTCCTCATTTCCTAATGTCAAACATACATTATCAGTCTCAGTTTCTAGTCATGCAGATAAATATCCTGTTCGGCTCCAGCAAAAATCAAGGAATAAAAAACTGGTTCAAACCGGAGCAGAAGAACCAGAAATCAGATTTTCTTCCGATCTGTGCCCGTTTGCCCAGAACCAGAATTTCCAACATACGCTGCAGTAAAGAAATCCAACTTTTTGTGACACTTCTAAGAATTTTTCAGCTCTGCTACTTGGAGCTCTGCTGTTGGGAGCTTCCTGGCCTCCATGTTGATTTGTGCTTCCCAGTTTATGTATTTAATGGTATCAGAGTCAAAGGGGCTGAACAGCCTCCATGCTGCTGGTTCAGATTATTATTGGTTAAAAATCATTTTTATATCTGCTGCTTTGTGTCGATGAATCCTCAGAATCTGAGTCAGTGAGTTTGAGAAGGAAAACTCTCCTGTTAGTGTAGCTCTGCCACAGTTAGATGCTAACCAACTGTAGAAGTTATTGTTCTAATAAACTTGTCAGGACTTGAATGAGTAAACCAGAGCTGCAGTATGTAGAAGCTCAACATGTGGATTTAATTGTTTTCCAGCAGTATGTGAGGATGGCTGTAGCTGTGCAGAAGATAGAATGTCTCTGTCACACAGACCTAAAGACATGTCTGTCAGGATTTCTCTCATTTTTCTGTTCTTCCAGTTTGAATAAGCAACATTTTCACAGATTCATTGATTTGGTTTCAAACCTTAAATCCTCATTAAAATAAAAGTTATTTCAAAGACTCACGTCTTTCAGCAGAGGGACTTTCAGACTATTTCTCTTTCCGTCCTTCTCTCTGTTTGAAACTTAAAACTGGGTGGGCCTCTGTGTTTCCTGTGGGTGGGGCCAAACCTCCTCCTAAAGTACAAACTATATTTATATCCCCTGATTAATCCTGATTATAAGAAACCTTTAAGTTAACTTGATCCTGGATCAGATCAAACCAGCAGGTACTTTTCTCTTCATTCAGTTTCATATTTAGAAACTAAAACATTCCTGCTTGATCAGACCAAAAAAACAATAAATATGCAGAAAAGATGGTGAAAGGTTTTCTATATTTCTGCTTCATTATATAAACCTGCTGCTTTCTCATTTAATCATGTGAATTAACTGTCAAAGCTCTCTGAGCGGTTACTGCAGCCCGGTGTGACAGATCAACTGGGGAGGAGATCAGCTGGTGACGGCAGCTGGAAAACCGCTGATTTTTGCAGATGTGTCTGTGGGCGGGGCTTTTCAGGACCCCTCGCCTCAAACAGGAAGTAAACTGCGTGTAGACTCCAAGAACTACAAATTATTTTGTTAGCTGATCGATACGAAATACGTTGAGATTTTAAGAAGTTACCATCACAAAGGTATTTAATTGCATTAAGAAAGCATATAGCATGTTTTAGGGTTTTCTCCAAACCCGCACACAGAGATTTGAGGAACTTGTCCTGCTGTTTATCTGTTTGTTTCAGAGCCTCAGCGATGAGAGAAAGAACCGAGTAGAAAAACCACAGAAAGCTGTATGAGAAGGAAAAACAGCCAGTGCAATAAAAGGTCAATGGGAACAACTAACGGTGTATTTTTTCCATTTTTCTGTCGTCCTGTATGTCTTGTAAATTAAAACGAGCGAAAATAAAAATTTCCTCTTTTTTTTCTGAAAAGCGTCGACTGTTTATATGGAGGGAAACTAATTACTTACAGCCCAACTCGTTCCCAGAGGAGTTATAAATGTCTTTAAAGTTTAAGATGTGTTGCAGGAACAAAGCAAAATAACATAACTGCTGCGGGGAAGAGAGAAATCTCTGAATTCAGTTTATATATTGTGTGAATATATGTGATATTTTTGGGCATCGGGGCGAACAAATGCAGAACCTGCTGTACTAAAGCATTAAAAGAAGCAGCACAGCCTCCAGGCTAACTGCTGCCAAACAATGAAGAAATAAAACAGGGAGATTTTACGGTAGATATCTGATCGAAAAAAAAGATCTGGTTATTATTTTTTCTTTTAATAGCATAGCATAACCTACTGTCTAACTATCTCTTAACGGGGTGACCCCATTCTGTTCTAAGAGTAAAGAAGGAAAAAATAATAATATATGATATTCTGGAATTCAAACATGTTTTAAGCGAACAGCGGACTCTGAAACATAAACTGTCACCAGTTGATCTAGACCAGCTCTTCCACAGGCAAAGCAGACACACGCAACAGGTTCATTTTCGCAGGTGGGGTCAGATGGAGTGTTCGTATTAATAACTCAGCAGGTAAACAGACGCTTTGCAATTCAAAACAACGTCGGTCGCGGGTTCGGTCCCACATATTCTGTTATGCCCTCCTTTTATTTTAACAGATTTTCCACAGATGGGCGAGTTAATATTATCTCCTAACTCTGAAATGACAAACATTTCCTCGCAATCAACGTTTTGTGCTGAGTTGCTTTTTGTCATTCTAATTGTACCAGTGAAGCAAACAATTTAGACCAATAGTAAAAAGTAGACAAAACAATACTCTATTGCCAGTAACTTGAAAAAACGTGAATGATTTAAGGTTGTTCTGCATGCAAAACAAATAATGTGGCGTCCTCAAAACAACAGAAGGGAATAAGATGATAGCTGACTGCGTGAACATGGTCACACATCATGACAGGTAATCAACAATAACAGTTAAGAATTTAAAGTAGCCTGCTAGAACCCCAGTTGAGGATAAGATAATAACATCCAAACAACATCCCAGGAGATGGAGTGTTTTACAGCCCATATTCCTCCAGATCCCCCTGGATCACAAGTTAATCTGTGACACTCTGCAGATTCTGACGCTTTCAGATCCTCACGATGCAGTTATTTGATCCCCAAACTTAAATTACTCATAATATTTCACATTAGCCACAGACAACAGACGTGTGTTGGATAGATATTAGGCCAGGATAAATTATAACCTTTATTCTGACCCGTTTGTTTACATTTGCGACATTTTGATCGGGCAACCATGCAGCCAACTAATCTCTCCAAACAGCTGTGCTGTGGACCCCGTCACAAATTAATCTAGTTCTTCTTTTAAGAATGTCTGCATTTTTCTACAAGATAAAACATAAAGCAGTCACGGCGAGTCATACCCACAATTCTACTGTGAAAACAGAAAAAGTAAAGTTTCCGCATCAGCAGGTATGTGATTCAGATTCTATTAGCTGCAATGCGCCTAAGTAAATACATTTTACCCCCTTTTACACATGGGGCAGTAAAACCAGTTCAGCAGCAGCCCGTTATGGTCTCATAACTGGATATTATAAACAGACTGAACACAATAGCAATAAAAATAAAGGTGTTTGACCTGATGCAGTTCATCACGGAACAAAGTTTTGGGATCCACTCAAAAAAAAAACCAACACCGTAGTAGAGACTTGTATTTGTGTCCAGACAGGAGAATAAAGGAAAGATGAGAGCATGGAATCTAAGAAACTTTTTGTCAATATTCAAAAAATAAAGTGGGAATAGTTGGAAAATCCGTGTATCATTCGTTCTTTCTATTTTCAATTGCCAATCAAAAAACAAAAAATAAAAAATTGACTGGTAATTTTGTTTTTTTGTTTTTTATGGTTAAACCAAAAACGAAAAAAGGATTGGGTTTTTCATATATCAATTCTAAGCTCCGATCAAGAATACGAAATGGAAAAACGGACAGCAACGCAGAATTTGATTTTAATATTTAATCGGTACAGTTTACGTGACCCGGAAATAGCTCTTTGCGCAGCAGTTGGGGTAATGAAGTGGCTACCATGGCGACACTAGAACCACACACTATGTTGATCGAGAAGCTGTTTGTTGTTGCTAGTTAAAAGTACAGTGCACAGAAAAGTTTCAAGAAAAAAGTTATACCTGGAAAATCCTGCTGATTTTCTCCGTTGTCATGTCCTCCTCCTTAAGAGTCACACGCTTGGATCCTCCAAATAACATGTAACTGTCCATGGCTGATAGGTCCGACTGCCTTATCTGGTGCAGCTTGATCGAACGTGGTGGGGGTAAGCCAATTGTTTTTTTAGCTAACGCTCCACCAAACTTCCGGGTCACGTAAATTGTACCAATTAAATATTAAAATCAAATTCTGCGTTGCTGTCCGTTTTTCCATTTCGTATTCTTGATCAGAGCTTAGAATTGATATATGAAAAACCCAATCCTTTTTTCGTTTTTGGTTTAACCATAAAAAACAAAAAACAAAATAACCAGTCAATTTTTTATTTTTTGTTTTTTGATTGGCAATTGAAAATAGAAAGAACGAATGATACACGGATTGTTCTGTTTGCAGTCAGTTTTTCTTTAAAATATGCTGCTTACACACGTGCCTTCTGAATGACAGGCCTCTTGAATGGATTTATTTTTACATTCAGGAATTTATAAAGTGGGCGGACTTAATCGTCCAAGCTACAGTTTCATTTATAGCTTATGGTTCAACAGGAGAAATGACACTCCAGGGTGAGACAGACTTTTATTAGGCCCGAGCAGCAAAGCGCTGCGAAGGCCTATTGTATTTCGAAAGTTTCTTTTTATTATTATTATTATTACGATTCTTTTCTCACTTCGAACGCATTTTACGGGGACTTCGCATATTCAAAAACTCAGGAAAACGTGGCAGTAAATTGTCCCCCGCGTGAAATTGTAATTTTATTTATGAATGTAAATATAAACATACAAGGCATACAATAAATTCACACTTGTGATTTTTTTTAACATGGATTGAGCATGTTCAACATAAAAAAAGTATGAAACTAATCCAACAGGATTGTAAACTAAAATAAGATGAAAATAAAAACATAAATTTCACAGGGCCATTTCAAATTAAATTAAATGCTTCGAGTAAAGAAAATAATTTAAGGGCTTTCTTTTCTTCAACAAGTCTAAGAGATTTACTGAAAAGATTCAGCTCATTTCTCCAATGAGTCATACAAGGTTTGGTCTTAAAGTATCTGCACTTGTGAATGAAGAATTTTCCAAATAACAAAAGAGTGTTGAGTATGAAGTCTACATTCTTATTTTCAACAAAAACACCAAAAAAGATAGACTTCACAGACAAAGGCAATATAATTTCTTTGGATAGTAGCCAGCTTTGCATCTCTTTCCAAAAAAGCTGCACAGCATTACAATAAAAAAGAGATGTTCTAAAGTTTCCACATTCTCTTCACAAAAAACGCAGTTATTCCGATCAATATTAAATCTTAATCTCAGATATTCGTTCACTGGGTAGATTTCATTCAAAATTTTGAAGTTGACCTCTTTCACTTTAGGTGGGAGAGGAAATGTAACATAGTTTTTTCTTATTTTCTTAATTTCAAACTCCTTCAGTATGTACATTCTTTTAACCGGGTTAGGATGATATTCTTTTATTAAAGCATTCCTAATAACCTTGTTAGTGCATTTGAAATCACAGAAGTTTGATCCATCAATGTAAAGCTGTCTCAGTTCAGGGGAGACTGCAGAGTATCGAGTATCTTCTCTAACCATTGATATCACAGAAACTGGTATGGCTTTTAAAACTCTTATAATATTTAGCATTACAGTGAAGTTGGAATTTCTCACAGAAATCCTCATGTTGTAACAAGATTCCAGAGTCATCCATAAAATGTGCAACAGCCCATACACCTTTGGATCTCCATTCCTCTAAATAAACAGATTTTCTATTGAGCAATATGTACCTGTTATTCCAAACTGGTGTATTGTGTGGTGTGAAGTTATGACAAAAAAGTAACTTCCAATAGAGGAGGACTTGCTGATGGAAGGCAGACAGTTTGACAGGTAATGATCTACATTCAAAGTCACATTGCAAAAGAAAGTCTACACCACCCATTTTTTAAAAAATCATATTGGGGACAATGAACCAAAAAGAATTTCTATCTGCAAGGTAAGATTTTAACCACTTCAGTTTCAAAACGCCGTTCATAATATCAAAATCAATCGCATTCAACCCACCATCTTCATAACTTTTTATCATATCTATCTTTCTTATATATTGGCATCTGTTCCTCCATATGAACTTGAAATTAACAGTATTTATCTTTTTAATTGTCCTAGCTGAAATGCTAGGGAAAAGGCAGGGTAAATTAGTCTAGACAGACTATCCATTTTTGATAATAGAACTCTCCCAAATATTGAGATATCTCTCTGGAGCCATCTGTTTAGGATTGATTTACACTTGTCCACATTGTTGCAAACATTCATATTTTCAATTGCATTTTTATCTTTAGAGATAATAATCCCCAAATATTTTACTTCTTTTTTTACCTTTATGTTATATAGGGAATGTAGATGATAATCATGTAATGTCAAGATTTCACATTTATTCAAATTTATCTGCTGCAGCCCTGACGAATTCCCCTCCTAATCTCAAATCTAGAGCAAGTGCCATGACCTAAAGCTACTGAGCTATTAATCCCATTATATAACATTCCAATTATATCTATTAATTTTCTTCCAAAACCAAAATGATCTAAAGTTTTTAAAAGGAAAGGGTGTTCAACAGAATCAAATGCTTTATAAAAATCAAGAAATAAAATAAACCCATATTCTTGAACCATGTCACTATAATCAAGCAGATCTAATACAAGTCTAATATTATTATGAATTGACCTTCCTTTCAGAAAGCCAGATTGTGTCTCGCTAATTATAGAAGAGATGCCTTCTTTCAGTCTAGCAGCGATCGCTCCTGAAAGAATCTTATAATCTGTATTAAGTAGAGTGATTGGTCTAAGGTTATCCAGTATCCTTTTGTCTTTCCCAGGTTTAGGAATCAATGTAATTAATCCCTGTTTCATGGTTGACATTAAATCCTTTTCTTCTATACATTCCATTAAAGCTTTAAATAGCAAACCTCTTACTTCTTTCCAGAAAAATTGATAAAAAATTGTAGTAAGCCCATCTGTGCCTGGGGATTTGTTTAGGGCCATTTTAGAGATAACCAAGTCAAATTCTTTAATTGTAAAATCAGACTCGCATAAATCTTTAAAGGAGTCTTCAATACAAGGCATATAATTTTACATATAATGTTTAATAATACAATTTAGAATAGAATGAAAAGACCTCTTTTTCTAAGCTTCTAACATCTTTGTTTTCCATTCCATCAATTATTAAACTTGTGATTGAGTTTTTCTGTTGTCTGTTTTTTTCCAAATTGCTAAAATATGAGGAATTTTTTTCACCCGCTTCCATCCATTTAGCTCTTGATCTTACGAAGGCTCCCTGAGCCTTCCCAAGATAAACATCGTCTAGTTTAGTCTGTAACTCCATTATTTTATTGGTTCTGCTTTACTACAGCACATATTTATTTCTCGAAGTAGGTTACTTTCATATTCCTTACTTTTTCTGCCAAGTTCTTTACTAAATTTAATAGTGAACTGTCTTATCTTGTATTTAGTAAATTCCCATCTGCTCATATTGTTCCTGAATGTTTCATTATTTTCATTTTCTTTAATCAAATCTCTAATCTTCTTACAAAAATCTTCATTTTGTAGCAGACTGGCATTAAATTTCCAATATCCTTTATTTCTAATTTCCCTGTTTGTGGGTCCTAAAACTAAATCTATGAAACAATGGTCCGATAGGGGTGCTTTGGAGATTCTAGTGTGTAAGGTAATATTTAAGATGTCATCACTCACCACCCAATAATCAATTCTGGATTTGTTGCTCCCGTTGGGCTTAAACCATGAATAGTTTTCAGCATCTGGGTTGAGACATCTCCATACATCCATTAAATTATTATTTGTCAAAAAACTTTCAACAATGTCATTATATTGTGGTTTACTTAATCTTGGAGGCATCCCATCCACCCATTCATTCGGGGCCATGTTCCAATCTCCTCCAACTAAAACATGGTTTGTGGGGTACAACATTTTAAGTTCTGATATCACATTTGCTATTTTTTCCAACAGTTTTTTTATTTCGTCCCTCATTATTATACCCATAAATATTGGTTATAATAAGAAACAAACTTTCAAATTTCAGTACCACAGTCAGCCAGTGACCTTCACCATCAGCTCTGAGTTATGATTTCACCAGGGCATTTGTTAAAACATATTGCTACGCCTCCCGATCGGTTAGAGCCATGACTAAATAAAATTTTATCTCCCCATTGATTAGACCAAAAAGCTTCATCCACCTCAACAGAATGAGTCTCTTGCAGAAAAAGACACTGAGATCTTTGCCCTTTACAAAATAAAAAGAGTGCTTTCCTTTTCACAATATTTTTCAGGCCCCGAACATTCAATGAACCAAAAGAAATGTCAACATTTTCCATGAACACTAAACAAAAACACACAACAAATGCAAGCCGAACGGTAAATGTACCCAAGTTAACTCTGCTCACTTAGAAAGTGATTGAAAGCTAAGCCTTAATAGGGTTATAATGTCCCTTTACAAAGGTTTCCACTGCATCACAGTCATGTTTAACTCCATCACCTTTCATTTCCAATCCGACGCCCTTCAATGTATCCATGTGGACCTGGAAAGAAAGCCAGTTTTCCAGCACGCCTCGCTTGTTCAATTTGTGGCCACATGCGTCTTCTCTCCTCCCAGTCCTCCCGTGGCAGCATCTCAGCAAACCGAATGCCTTTATCCTTGCAGACTTGTGAGCTCTTGGTCCGGTGCCAGATTTCTTCTTTCATCCATCTCTTAGCAAACAAAATGATGACATGCCTGGTCTTGTTATCCATCTTTCTCCCCATCCTATGAACAATGTCGACTGCATCCTCCACCTTCGACTCCACATCAGGTGCGATTTCCCGTAGGATTTCAATGACTTGCTCTCGGATATTTTCATCTTTTTTTTCTTCTAAACCTTTAATCGGCAAACACCATCTCATCCTGTCTCTCTCTTGATCCCTCACTCTGACTTTGAGCTCACTGACATCTTTACAGAGCTGTTCATTTTGTTTCTCTAAATCTTCAACTTTCTTTTTGCAGTCTTTTACCTCCTCCGCGTTGAACTGGACGGCTTTAGCTAGGCTGGCAATCATGACGCTACTTTGTTTGGTCTGCTCCTTCAACTCGGCTAGCTGACTTTCCACACGTTTTTCAAGGCCCAGTATTGCCTATAATATAGCGTTGTTGGAGACGTCTTCACTCTCATCACCATCCGCAGACTTGGGCTTTTTCACAGCAGGGTTTTTAACTGGCGTGGTTGGTACGGAGTCGACCGCGCGGTCCCTCTTAGTTAGATTAGCGGTGTCCCCAGCATAGTCGTGCTCCATAACATGGACTTCGTCTTTCTTTCCAACTTCCCGCGGAGTATCCTTCTGTGTAGGGCCCTTTATGAGTTTGGCTGGTTTAATTAGCTTTTGTGCATCCATAACGTCGTTTCACAGTGGACTTTCAGCAACTTCAAACTAAAATTTGGGACTAAATTAAATGAGCTCCGAAGCAAGCGACTGCTCAATCCGCCATCTTGCCCACTCTCCCCCCGCGTGAAATAGCTGTGTCATTACCCAATCCGTACCGGAAGCACGATCCGTACCATCAGCTCATTTGCGCGTGCGCAAACAGAATAACTTCCGGTGGCAATATTTCCTTTTTCTTACGTTTTTATTCTTTTGTATTTTTTAGAGGCATGAGTTTCTTTTTGTATATCTTTGTATTTTCGTCAATATTGCATTTTCTAAAAATAAAAAAACAGAAATACATAATATATGATAGTTACTTTGACTGCTCTGAGCATGCGCAAATAAACGTCACACAGCGTATATATTAAAATTTGTTTAAATATTTGATTTACTCTGTACTTAACTATGCACTCCAGCAGTACTGATCCCACAATGGATTCATTTGCTACCTTTCGCGACCTGCAGTTTTTCATTGATAAGGGAACATTTCCCGAAAATGTGGATTTTTATTCCAGAAAAAAAAATAAAAAGGATGTCTCCACATTTTCAAGTTAAAGGTAAGAAAATTAAAAAGTAAAACCGGCCAGAAAAAATATTCATTTAATAATTATTTAGTATATAAGTCCATTTAATGTTTAAATAAGAATGATACAATTTTTTTTGTCCCTGGGAAAGCAGTCTTTTCAATTTTAAATCCAATATAGAATATATTTCACATTTAAGAAGACTATGTTCTTATTTCCTTCACTTTTTATTCTAGCAAGCATGTTACGGTCAAAGTAAAAGTATATATTTAAAATGTTAAATGCGATAATATTTTTTACAATTTTAAATTATTTATTTATATATTTTATCTTGTATGCTGTTTGGGTTACTGCATTTCTCTGGGATGCACAAAAATATCTGTATGCTTTAAATTTTATGTCTTTGCATGAAAAAAAAAACATAAAATATGTTTTATTTATACTGTTTTCATATCATTCCATCCAACCATTCTTCTAACAGACAGCAGACTTTTCTACGTTGGTCCCAGACGGCAGTTCATGCGGCTTGCGGTACTTTCTGAGAAAGAAAGAACATCTGTCTTGATGGAGTGCCACAATAATCCTGGTACTGGCAACCACAATGGAATGAGGGCCACTCGAGGCAGGGTTATTGCTGGGTATTATTGGCTCACCATCACAAAGGATGTTGATGACTGGGTAATGTAAAACAAATTAATTATGGCTCATACCTTCCATCTCCTTTCATTTTGAAGACTTTTAGCATAAAGAATGTAATACACAATTAGTAGAAGCTATAGGTTGTCTTTAGCTGATTTTGTTGTTTATCAGCCTGAATCAACTACACAAACAAATTTTCCTTTCAGGTCAAGCGTTGTCACCGCTGCCAAATAAATGATCCAATGAAAACCGTAGCACCGGTTCTACATTCAATCAAGGTTCTATTTTTTTTAATTTATAGACTGAAACACAAGGACTGTTTTTATAAGTAAATATAACCCCTTTCCATTATATCTTTCTATTATTTGTTCTTTTATTGTGTGGTAGGTAAAAGAACCCTGGGAGGTTCTTGGATTGGACCTGATTGGGCCATTGCCAGAGACCTCTCTGGGACACAACTATGTCCTCACTATGACCGATCTGTACACAAAGTGGGTGGTTGCTGAACCTCTACGAACAAAGACCGCTGTAGAAGTTTGTTCAGCAATCATCTCTAAGCTGTACACGTTTGGCCTAGTGAGAAAAATAATAACAGATCAGGAGTTTGTGAACCAGGTGAAATGTTATCCATCTTCTCTTCTGTCATTTTTGCAAACTTCAGTCCTTTTGAAGATATTTATGTGTTCCCTGCAGCTCAATGACAGTATCTTTAAACTGCTGAACATCCAGCATGCTGTGTCCAGTGCATACCACCCCCAGACCAATGGACAGGTATTTAGCCTTTGTTTTGCAAGAACTTCCATGTTTAAATCAAGTTGCTTTATTTATGAAAAAACATATCTTTCATTTAGGATGAAAGGACAAATCAAAATATAAAGCATGCTCTGAGGAAGTACGTCAACGAAAGCCATAATGACTGGGACCTTCACCTTCCTGCAGTTGTTTATGGAATTAACACTGCCAAGCAGGTAGTACACTAGTGTTTCATTTGCACAAAATATCTGAAAACAGATAACCATGAACTTTTTTGCTATCAGTCTTCAACCAAATACACCCCATACTTCCTCTTGTTCCACCGTCACCCACATCTGCCCGAGATAATGAATACCTGTCCAATGGGAGACAACTGAAGTACACAATCTTAATACCAAGGTTTGTAAATGTTGAGAAAATACTAGAAATAAGATTTTTTTTTACAATCTTGCCTAAAGTGCATTTCTATTTTTGAAGGTTCTTCAAAATATTGAAATGGCACAGGAAAGACAGCAAAGGACTTTTGGAGACCGGAAACGCAAATTTACCCGTGTCGCAACTGTTGAGGCTGGGGATGAATGTCTGATTTCAGGGGCTTCAAAAAGGCCACGTACAGGGGACACATTGACCAGCCAGCACAGAGGACCTTACAAGATTGGAAACATTACAAAAAAGGGAGTGGCCACTGTGCTGAAGGGATCAACAACCATGAAGGTCAATGTGTCCAGACTGAGGCCCTATTATAGTTTAACAAGTAAGTGCTTTTAGATGTTCCACACTTCTGTGTCTTTGTGTTCATATTTTTACTTCATGAGAATAACTGAAAAAATGTTGTCATCATATATACAACCAGATGAGCAACTATCTGAAGGGCAGCTCCTCAACGACCATGAATACTCCTCAAGGGACTGGCAGCTGGAGCATTCCTATTGTTTTTCTGGAGCAAAGTGGGAACGGGGTGTGAACCCAGTTCAAGAGGCTCTTGTATGCTTTGACATATTTTGCTCTGAATCTGCGCCTGACTGGCTCTGCTAATTTAATCTCCTCTCCTTTCTCACATTGCTGCCCCAAATGTAATAACTTCTCCTGAAATATTTTAATTTTCTTTCATTTAGCTATGTTACATATTAGACCAGGATTGTTCACCTGCTGAACTAATTGTGAAGGAGGGAAGTGTGTGCCTTACACGTGAGGATTTCTGGTCCTTGGGGTTAAGTCAGTGCATGGAATCAAATGTAAGTATTCTTAAATGTGTCTCATAAAACCTGTAATATCTAACTGTCTAATCACTGGTTAATTTCAATGTCTTTCAGATTGGAAATGCTTGCCTGAAAATAGTAGAGGAAACGGCAAAAAGATTTGTAATTAAATTGCCTAGATCTTCGTATTTACGCCCTGTGAAACAATTGAAATGCTTAACATCATTCTTTCTGTTTTCACAAGGGAAAAGACATACACATCTTCAATCTGTATGTGGTGCCCATGTGGAAGGCAGATGTGGATCCTTTCTGTTCATTGCCTGTAGGTATTTTCGTGAATTTATCTATATTGCTGTCCTCCTCACTCTTTCTATTCTTCAGTGTATACAACATGTATGATGTAATATTAATGCATATTGGTATTATTAGGACCTGACAACGAAAGACCTTGTAGTTTTCCCAGCATGGAGCCAACAACAGGACGCTGCTGATCACTACCTCCTCTGCGTAATGACAATTTTTGTATTTTAAATAATCTCAGTGAAGGATGTATATGTATTGCTGTTTAATGATGTGATAATAAAAAGAATATCAATTGCAGGTTCTACTGGTAAAACAGAGAGAGATAGTGTTTCTTGACTCCCTTCAACCAGATGGTTTTGGTGACGAGGCATACAAAAATATATTTAGGTTCAAGCTATATTGATTCACTGGTTGTGGCCTATTGCCAGTTCTGTCTCTTTGGATATATGTTCATAAAAGCCTCGTTCTCAGGCTAGGTGTTCATAAAAGCCTCGTTCTCAGGCTAGGTGTTCATAAAAGCCTCGTTCTCAGGCTAGGTGTTCATAAAAGCCTCGTTCTCAGGCTAGGTGTTCATAAAAGCCTCGTTCTCAGGCTAGGTGTTCATAAAAGCCTCGTTCTCAGGCTACTTGCATATTTCAGTGTGTCACCTTAATCTGAATTTATAATTCAAATGTATGCAGACGCATTGCAGCCTTTATTGATCCAGGGCCATGGTCTGAGAAGACAGGGAGAGACCTTGAAGTATGTTTGTTATTATCAAAGTGTAAAATGTTTGCAGTAAAACACATATTTATCGCTCATATATTGTTGTACTTTTCTCTAATTTTACATGTGTCTTTTAGCTTCTCTTTTCTTAGCATTTTCCTCTTCAGTCCAACGGACATGACTGTGGGATCTTCATGTTAATTGTATTCACTGCTTACTTAAAGCTTTTACTTATGGCTCAAACTGTGTGTTACAGTTATTTGATGTTTTACAGTATGCCCTCTGCATCAGCACTTTAACCCCATTTACCTTTTCCCAGGGATGTTTATTTTTGTTTTGGGGGGGTTGATTACATTGAAATTATTGTAGCCACTTGTAATTTTTATTATACTTGCTTTTGCCTGCTTTTTTAAGTGGGAGATGCCAACCATTCGCCGTTGGTGGTGCCTCCAGATAATGGAGAGGTTTTGCATTGAAGGGTACCTTCACACAGGAAACTTCAATGTCTTCTGTATTTTAGTTTACTATGTGCTAATTATCCTGTTGTTCCATTCAAAGGCATGGACATCGATTTGCTCACTGGACAGAAGAATCCTCCCATCTTCTTGAAGGAATCCTGGCAGTGGCGGCCGGCCCATAGGGGGCGCTGGGGCACCGCCCTCCCTGATAAGAAGAGAGAAATGTAAAATATATTTTTAGAAATTAACTCATAAATGTCAGTTTTACTCTCTAGAATGTGTACCTATAAGCAAAACAAATTATATAAACTACATTTCCCTATCTACTGTCATTAATTTGTGGATTTCCACAGACAGACTCCTACCGTCTCTGTTCTGGGGGCTGTGATCAGACAGCCCCACATTTGCAGAGAATCTGTCAATCATGTGCTATTGCTAGGTCAATTTAATGGCCAATCAGCGTCTCAGAACTTTATGGTCTTGGGGCGCTGTAAATACTGCACTTTAACAGGCTTCTGAACCCAATGCGCAGGTGCAGACAATTAGAGGGACGATGGCGAACGTAACGAGCGAGGTGCAGCTTCCACCAAATTCGGTGAGATCCTTATTTATCTACCCGTTTGCCAGAAGAACATCCCTGTTGTAGGGTAGGAACATTTCATGTCATGGTTATTGTGACTGTGACGAATCCACATCCTCTAACTTTGCACGCCACACACACATTCCTGTTATACTGTGTTTGTGAGGAACAATACGCTCGCGCTGAGCCCAGTAGCTCCATTAACTTAAAACACACAAGCTGTCCTGGTTACCTGCTGGCGTATTGAGGGTGCACACTTAATATTTCAGTGGGGTTATCCGTGTGTGTGTGTGTGTGTGTGTGTGTGTGCTACGGGGACTTGTCATCTTCAGTCTGGCTGCGTCTTTGCTGGGTTCAAACCCAGTTTGGTGTAATTGAATCTGTGTAAAATAATTAAGTTGTAAAAATTATTCGTTATTATTTGTTAATTATTTGTTTTTGTACATCAATTGTTTGTGGAGGTAATATATGGACAAAACTGATTAATGAGAAGAAATCAGAAATAAGAGAGCCTGTAGGGGCTTAAACTATCTAATGAGGGCTGTGGGAAGAAAAGCGGCAATTTTTGTTTTCTGTTTCTTTGTTACATTGCTGGTAACTGGAGGGAGGCTGAGGCCCAGAGGATCTTGTACATGTTTAGTTTCTTTTGCACCCTGTTTTGAGTTTTTGAGCACAATAAATCACCAACACCGGTAACCCGACTGAGCCTGGATTCTTGGAGGCCAAAGAACCCTGTCACAGTGACCAAAATCATCACTGTTACTGTTATTATATAGTAAATTAAATCATTACTGTTAAATTGTATGTATTGTCCAATTGTTTATTTGAATTCTTATTCCGGATTAGTTGGAGACATACACTAGGCCAGTGGTTCCCTAATGGTGTGCCGCGGCACACTGGTGTGCCGTGAGTCAAGTGCGGGTGTGCCGTGGAATTTTGTGACAACCATGAATGGTCAATACAATATAATAACAGAAAAATAAAAAGCCTATACGGTCATATCACTACTTTGTTTGCATCCATTTTCACAAAACAGAGGCAAACTACATTAAAATAATCTAAAAAGAAAAAAAAAACTCAAGGAGAACTCCCTGACCACGGAGATGCGTAGGTAGGAATTATCATCCTGTGGCGCAAGGCTTTGGAACAGGGCACGATTGACATGTTCCCGCTGCCATCAGCAGCGCCGCAGGCAGCAAAGGAGCGCGCATTATATGCCGAACACCTTCAGAGCTTAAAAGAGAGGTTTGAGCGTTACTTTCCACATGTTGCTGACGTTGAGGATTACGACTGGATCCGAGACCCATTCAACCAGGAATCTTTAACAGAAAAACTGACAATGAAAGAAAGAGAGGAGTGCGCAGAGCTCCGTGCGGACCGCACATTAAAACTCAAATTTCTTGAGCTCCCACTGGATCAGTTTTGGCTCACGCCACGCAATTGAGCAACTTCTTCTTTTCCCTACTACTTACCTGTGTGAGCTGGCGTTCTCTACTCTGGTTTACATGAATAACAACAGGAGGTCACGGTTCTCTGTTGAACAGGACTTGCGTGTGGCCCTCTCCTCAGAGCCACCAAGGATTAAAAAAATCTGTGCGCACCGACAGGCACACGTGTCTCACTAAGTTGTAAGCAGAAAAAATATTTAGAACAGCACACGTTTCAATGCTGATAAAAAATTTTTACATTTATTTGTAGTTCAGGACAATGGACAGTGCAGCTTCCTTGCATTGACAGTTCTTTGTGCTTAATTTCTGCTGAGTTTTCTTTGCTTCGTTTTTAATTTTGTGAACCATGATTTAAATAGGCGTGTGGCTGCTTTAATGAAGCCTATTTTGATGAAGTTTCAAATTAAATTTTGGAATATTTTGTTAATAAATATTTCATGAGTAATATAGTTGTCTTGTCAAAATTTATTTTGAATTAGTACATAATTATAACAAATATTTTGCTAAACACGATGGATGACACAGGTTTTTAAATACTCTTTAGCACAATAAGTGTGCCTTGAGATTTTTACTTGTCATTTGGTGTGCCTTGGGCACAAAAAGTTTGGGAACCACTGCACTAGGCTATATCAGCCCCACCAAAAATATTTTTCACCAGCCGCCACTGAATCCTGGAACCGGTCTTTCAGGGTTCCAAAGTCCACCAGTGCAGAGACTTCCCCCAGAAATGGTGATGGTGGAGAGGGCAATGCGAAGGTGTGTGTTTAATGTCTAGTGCTAGTGTAGCGAGGGTGAAAAGCATCAAGCTCCTGGTTCTGCTCTTTCCTGATCACCTCTTTTGAAACTACAGAATTGAGTCACGTGTGTATATATATATACTATATAGTATTTTACGTTTTTTTTTATGTACTTTTTTCATACTTTAGGGACAGACACAGACCCTGAGGGACTTGCATAAAGCATGGGACTGGATTCAACAGCACAAAGCCTTATTCCGTGGGGAAATAGGAGAACCTGAAGTCTTACAGATGAGCAAGCCCAGGCAGAAAATGGCCCTTGAAGGATACAGTTCTGCAAAGGATCCCTTCTTAATTTCCTTCCAGTATCAGGAAGACATGGAAATGTTTTACATCAACTGTGTTGATGTAAAGGGACTAAAGGTCAATACCATGTTTTACGAGTATAGTTCTTAGAATGTTTGTATAGTCAGTTCTTAATAAGTTTTAAAGGTTTTCTTTCTCTCTCTGAATTATTTTATTCTCTGCCCAACTTTTCTAACTACCATTTTGTAATAATGTATGCTTTGGCTTTGTTATGTGTTCTTTGTTCTATTACCTGTTCGGTTTTTGTAAAACATAAACAATGTGGGCATTAATGACGAGGTCTTCTCCTGTTTTTGATGTGTACACCAGAGGGCGCTAAAATATCAACTGATAACTTTAACGTGCTTAAAAAATCTATTTTATACAAGAGTAATTGTGTTCAAGTTTATTATACAACTTTATGTAATGAAAAACATTACAATATGGAGTATATATATATATATATATTATATATATGTGTGTGTGTGGGTGTAAACAAAATAAATGTTATTAAGGAATAAAAAATTTTTTTTCTCAAATAAAAAAATAATAGAGTGCATTCACTCTATTATCATAGAGTGCATCAGATAAACGTTACACAATAATATATTCCCAGACTGCTCTTAGCATGTCTGATGATGACATCAAGCAATACAATAGATTGAATTTAAAAAGCATCCATTTCTTCCAGAAAAGTCTTCAATATTGTCTTTATGATGTAGTTTAGTATTCTTTAATTATTTAAGGATATAAATAAAGTTTTTTCAGTACCGTAATTACATTATTTTTTGGCGACCCGGAAGTTATTCTGTTTGCGCAGGCGCAAATGAGCTGATGGTACGGATCGTGCTACCGGTACGGATCGGGTAGCGACAAGCCGGTCTATAATGGAATCCAAAATGGCCACCCCCAAATTACGCCACAGCGCCCCCTAATGTGAGTTGGGGGAAACTGTAAGTCACAGAGATTTAAAATTTGGCACACAGGTAGATCTCAAATCATGAAAAAAAGTCTTTTGGAGGTATGCCCTAAAACCCACAGGAAGTCGGCCATTTTGGGTCAAAGTGCGATTTTTGGCCATTTTTCATTTTCGCTCATGTCGAACTTTAACGAACTCCTAGGGATTATGAGCTAACGGCTTCAAACTCGGTCATTATGCAGTTAAGGCATTGGAGATTAAAAGTTATCAAAGATTTTCGTTTTTGAGCATGTTTAAGGGGTCCCCAGGGGCCCCGAAGTTAGGCTACTTTTGAAGAATTTCAAAGTGGAATAACTTTTACAAAAAAAGTTCAAATCAAACCAAGTTTGGCAGTAAGGAGCCCCTTTGGGTGCTTGACCATACTCGGTGGTCAAATGATGACATCATCTAAGCCCCGCCCCTTCAGGGAAGAAAGTCACTTTTTTCCACATGGGGGGGTCCCTTTCAGTCATTTTAAACACCAGCACCTTGAAACTTTGTCAGATGATAGAAAACATGTTGGTCTAACTTCGTTTAAAGCACAAAGTTTTTGAGTTAAATGGCGTTGCCATTGTGACCTGGCAAAGTCAGGCGTTTCGCCGTGACCATACTTTTGGCTCTCATCTCCTCATAGATCCTTCAATCTGCACCAAAGTCACTAGGATGGAACTTGGTCCAAGGCCACACAAGAATCTAGGCCAATAATCGATGGGCGTGGCTTACTTTCTATACAGCGCCCCCTATAAAAACTAAAAAGAGCAGCCCCAAGCCATGCAATTACTTAGGATTATGAAAGTTGGCACACATGTTAAACCCACCAGGACCTACAAAAAAGCCTCTTGGAGCCATGGCCTAAACCCCACAGGAAGTCAGCCATTTTGGATTGAAGTTCAAATTTTCACCGTAATTTTGCACTTTATAGCCTCTATATTTGAACGAACTCCTCCTACAGCTTTTGAGTCACAGGCTTCAAACTAACTCCACCTTGACTTGAGGCATTGGGGATTGAAAGTTATCAAAGGAATTTTTCTACGTCAAAGCATGTGGGCGTGGCCAAGCGTCAAACTTGGTCATTAGGCAGGGAAACAAAGGGTAAGCCCCATGTCATATTATGACAGAGTTATGAAACTTGGACTACTTATGTAACCCCTCAGGACCTACAAAAAAGACTCTTGGAGCCATGGTCCAAACCCCACAGGAAGTCGGCCATTTTGAATCAAAGAAAACCCATTGCTTTTTTACCTTTGTGACGTGTTGGAGCGAACTCCTCCTAGAGCTTTTGAGTTACATACTTCAAACTAACTCCACCTTGACTTGAGGCATAGGGGATCAAAAGTTATCAAAGGAATTTTTCTACATCAAAGCATGTGGGCGTGGCTAGGCGTCAAACTTGGTCATTAGGCAGGGAAACAAAGGGTAAGCCCCACGCCAGGTTATGACTGAGGGTTCTGAAACTTGGACCACTTATGTAACCCCACAGAACCTAGAAAAAAGCCTCTTGGAGCCATGGTCCAAACCCCACAGGAAGTCGGCCATTTTGAATCAAATAAATCCCTTTGCTTTTTTACCTTTGTGACCTATTTGAGCGAACTCCTCCTAGAGCTTTTGAGTTACAGAGTTCAAACTTACTCCACCTTGAGCTGAGGTACAGGGGATCAAAAGGTATCAAAGGAATTTTTCTACATCAAAGCATGTGGGCGTGGCCAAGCGTCAAATGTGGTCCCTTTGCTATGAAACACAATGCAAGCCCCAGGCCATTTTTTAAATGAGAGTTATGAAATTTGGCACAGATATGTACATATGTAAAAAAAGTTATATTGGAGCCATGGTCTAAACCCCACAGGAAGTCCGCCATTTTGAATCAAAGCCATCATTAGCTTTTTCATCTTTATATTGTATGTTAGCTAACTCCTCCTTGAGCAATTGGGCTGCAAACTTCTAACTTGCTGAGCCTAGACTTAAGACACAAGGGATCAAAAGTTATCAAAAGATTTTTGCTGTGACAAACCATGTGGGCGTGGCCAAGCATCCAAATCAGACTTCCAGCAATAACAGTATGACATAACTGCCGCAGGCCCTGCTTTTATTGAGGATTATAAAATTTGGTACACATGTATAACCGAACAGGATGCCCAAAAAAGTCTAATGGACCCATGGTCCAAACCCAACAGGAAGTCGGGCCATTTTGGATCAAACATACCATTTTCTGTTTTTAAGTCATGACGTATCTCAGTGAAGGGCTATTTGTTTTTGTTTTTAAGACAGAGACTTCAGATTCACTTTGCATGGGCTATAATTCATAGCAGATTAAAAGTTATCAAAATGATTATTCTACATGGAAGCATGAGGGTTTGGCTAAGCATCAAACTGTTAACTCCAGTCATACAAAGCCATCATTTTATAACCTCAATATGGAAGGTCAACATAGTACCAGGAGGGGGAGGAGATGGAGGAGATGATGAGGATGAGGAGACGCAGTGAGAGCAGCTGCAGGAGGAGGAGCATGAGAAGCAGGAGGATGAGGAAGATAAGACGAAGTTACAGAGGAAGAGTATGGGAAACAGTGCCAGCAGCAGAATGAGCAAGAGAAGGATGAAGAGAAGCAGCAGCAGGGTGATGAAGAGGATGAGGAGAAGAAGCAGCAGGCATAGGCTGAAGAGCAGGAGCATAGGCTGAGAAGGAGCGTGGAGGTAGAGGTCGCTTGGTTCCCGCGGTCGCAACATACCAGGCGGTGCGAGCTGCGAGGGCCGCGCAATGCCACTTGTGGCTTTAATTTGTATTTTTTCTTTACACTTGTGAACGACGCTGTTCTCTGTGTGGGATTCTTTGCACTACTTGCTTTGCTGAGGATTCAAGTTCTTTACCACATCGTTCTAATCTGAAAAAACAAAACAAAACAGAAATTAATTCATTAGATATGTCGGTTGATTTTTTTTGGCGAACAGTTTTGTTACGTTAGGAATATTTTTTCGCCAGGCATCAACACAGCCACCTAAGCTTCAGTAACATCTGCTGTGCGCATAGATTCTAACCAGTTAATCTCGTCCCCAGTTGATTTGTCACACCGGCAGGAAGAGTGAATCTGGCTGTTAATGAGATTTACACATTTTACTGCAGTTCTAATGCAAGAACAACAAAAAGAGTGTTAAAGGAATAGTACACCCAAAACATGATTAGCCTTCATTTTCTACTCACCCCCATGCTGAACAACACTCTGGAGTACTTTTTTGATATCTCAAATGCATCTGGAGATCTGGGAGGCTTCTTGCTGTCTGCTGACGTTCAAATAATGGTCTATGGTGCCCGAGGCAGAAAGGTCCATAAAAGTCCACAAAAAACGTGTCAATATTCCTCCATACTGCTCGTCCAATGTATTCCAAGTGTCCTGAGTGGGTAGCGTCCATAATTTACTTGAAACAAAGTCATTTAGAATGTTTTTAGAGCATAAACCACTGTTTATGCTCTAAAAAAAGAGCTTCGGTCTAATGACAGGAAACGGATCTACCTTCAGGATCTCTGAAGCTTTAAGTTTCATTCAGCTTCATTTCTGAATCACAGTAAAACTAATAGAAATACTTCAAACAGAGCAATCAGGTGTGGTTTCAGTGGCAAACATCACAGTAATCAGTTTTATTTCTGCAGAACAGGTCAGAACCAGATTCACGGGGACATTGGCCCCGTTAGAAACACCCATGTTTACAGAGAGTTGATAAACAAATGATTCTCCTGTGGTTATAGGGTCAAAGGTCAGTGCTGACACCTGACTCAGTTCCTGGTTCTAGAATCTAGTTTGGAACAGAAAGATTCAGGCAAAATCTGAAGCAAAGTCAGGAGAAAGAAGCATTGGTTCTTTCTTCATGGTCTTAAGCTTTACTTTCTGTGCTTGAAATTATTTTATTTCCATATTGATTTGTTTTGCTGTAGCTCATACGGGCTGGACAGACCGACCGTCTGCCTTTACAAGCAAAGTTTTTTAAATCTTATTTTCATTGCAGTGAGTTTAATCAAATTGTGAACTTTCTAAATATCAAATCTTTAAATTTTCTCCATAAACAGGCTAAAGTCCAGCAGTCTAAATCACCCAAACTGACATGACAGCTTTGTCCACATGATGGCGCTGTACAGCAAATGGGCCATTGCCACTTGATCTCAGCATAAGGTTTCTTCCTGAGTTTTTCCTCTCCACTGTCACTACAAGCACGCTTAGAGAGGAATTGCTGAAGAGTCAATGAGTCTCTGATCTGGTTAATCTGTATCTATAGAGACCTTAGATAACATGTTTATTGGAGCTATAGGTATTAACTTAATAGAAGTTTTAGCCATTTCAATCACCTGATGGCGTCCTTAACGGCCACGCCCCCTTCCCTGATGTCAGAGGCTGAACTGTTGACGGGTTTAAAATGGAAGATGTCAATATTTCCTCCTGTTTCAATCATCCAGTCAACAGATTAGATGTTTTTATGCAACAAGTAGAAATAAAAACAAAGCAGATCTTTTTCTGAACCAAATCTGTTTATTGTCGTCACAGAGCGTGCAGAGGTTAGTTGGCGTGCAGAGCCTTCCAGCGGGACAGGGGGCCTTTGCTGGGGATGTATTTCACCCCACAGCCATCAGGGATCAGACGCTTCTCCGCCATCATGTCATCAAAGTCACAGGCGTTGAACTTCGTGAAGCCGTACTTCTTGGAAATGTGGATCTGCAGATCAGAGTGATGACATCACTACAGGCTCACAGCAAACATCAGCAGTAAAGAGGAAAATGGCGGGTTTGTCTCAGCGGTCCCTTAAAGCCCTCGGCACCTCCCAGCTGAGGACTTACACAACCACAGAATCGCTGTCTGCAGCCTTTGCACACCGGAGCCGCACTGCAGCAGAACCGGTCGGCTTAATAAGCTGCAGAGCAGAACCGGCAGGTTCTGCAACCAGATGACATCCCTTCAGCTGGGACTTTACCTTCTGGCGTCCGGGGAACTTGAACTTGGCTCTGCGCAGAGCCTCCACCACGTGCTCCTTGTTCTGAGCCTTGGTACGCACAGACATGATCACCTGGCCGATGTGGACTCTGGCTACGGTACCCTGGGGTTTACCGAAGGCGCCACGCATTCCCGTCTGGAGCCTGAAGAAATTCACATGGAGAAAAAAGAAAAAAAAAATCACCAAAAACACTCAAAGAATCCAAACAGCAGCGCCGCTTTGATGGCTCACCTATCAGCTCCAGCGCAGGACAACATCTTGTTGATCCGGATGACGTGGAAGGGATGCAGCCGCATGCGGATGTGGAAGCCATCCTTACCGCAGGTTTTCACCATGTACTTGTTAGCACAGATCCGGGCGGCCTCCAGAGCTATGGAGAACAGAGCAGAAGGTCAGGAGAGAACAGAGCAGAAGGTCAGAGGAGAGAACAGAGCAGAAGGTCAGAGGAGAGAACAGAGCAGAAGGTCAGAGGAGAGAACAGAGCAGAAGGTCAGAGGAGAACAGAGCAGAAGGTCAGAGGAGCGGTGGAGAACAGAGCAGCGGCCCACTTGTGGCAGCAGACCCACATTACACACATTGGCGCCACCTGAAGTATTGGAAATTTTTGTTATCTGTAGATCAAATGTAAATCCTTTTTTCGTCTACATCCCCCAGAATGCCGTGTGGTTTGGGACTACAGCTCAGTGAGCTCACACTGCTTCCATCCAATGTATTTTCCACTCATAAGGTTTAAATATTTTTGGTTTTATTTCTCTTCAGTGTTTATCAGACGTTTTCCTCTAAAGATTTTTCTCTCCAAGCACCTGGAATGAATGGATGAATAATCAACATGCAACCATTTGGTTGAGAGGCGTCTGCAACAGGCAGGGGAGGGGCCCCTGAGGACCAGGATGGTTCTTACCTTCAGAGGAGAGCTGCTCGTACTCATCAGAGACCATGTGGGCACACAGAGGGAACTCATCCACTTTGGCCTTCTTCCTTCCCAGGTCAAAAATCCTGATCTTAGGATCTGAAATAAGAGGAAAACGTTAGAAAACTGGATCCGAGGAGAACAGAGGATTTCATCCACAGGAATCAGTTTGTCTCAGCGGTCCCTTAAAGCCCCCAGCACCTCGCAGCTGAGGACTTACACAACCACAGAATCACTGTCTGCAGCCTTTGCACACCGGAGCCGCACTGCAGCAGAACCGGTCAGCTTAATAAGCTGCAGAACCAGCGGCTGGACGCCAACGATGACGGTCCTTTGGTTGGTTTGCACCAAATAAAGTCCAGATTTAACAGGAACTGGATCAATTAATTCACCAGGAACCGCCTTCATCCATTCCTTCCTATATCGTGTATAAAGAACCTCATAGTAGGAGCCTTTAAAACACAACTACACCTTTAATTTGTCCTGAAAACAGGAGGAAACAATAAAGGCCTTTTAAAGCAGTTGATCAAAATAAAGCAGATGTGATCGACATTTTCTCACATTGGAGAAATTCTCGCACGACTGGAGAATCGCACCGAAAAGGGCAAAAAAGAAACAGTTTACCCCCGGCTTAACTTTAGTAAAGAGACTCCTTCAGTTGAGCGACCCACTTAGTGCAGGAATTATACAAACATTGAAAATATACATTTTGCATTTAAGCTTAGTCTTTTTCACCTGTAAATCTGCTCTACAATTCAGAACCCTTTAATTTTAGCTGGTTGAAATCTGTAAACGGTCTGCTATAAAGTATCTGATCACTAATCAATAAAATAAATCAACCAGTTAATCAGGTCCTACTTTAGTGTCTCAGTTTCACCTAGACAGGAAGGATTAAAATACTGACAGAAACCAAGCGGTCAAATAAAACAGGCTTTTTTTTAGTGCAAGGGAGCATCAACGTTTGGGACAAAGGATATTTTTAGGAAACCTGGGGTCAGGGGATCCATGCAGCGCCTCCCAGACCTCAGGAACTTTAAGAACTTGATTAAAAACAAAGATGATGTAGACCCGAGCCAAGCAGCGGGTCTCTGAAATAACTGAAGGACAGACATGAAGCATCAGCGGCTCTCACCAGGAACTCCTCTGCAGAAGCGAGACTTGGGGTAAGGCTTGTTCTTGCAGTAGCGGTAGCTGAAAGACAGAAGACATGGTTCAGTGGCTGCCCTAAAGCTCTGCTGACATGAGCATCAAAGTCTTTACCATCCGTTTGATATCCTCAGAAATATCCCTAGCTTTCACCCGGGAAACTGTCCGGCTCAAATCAGACATCCTGTTACCTAAAGAACCCTTATGTGACACGTGGTGGTGGCGGCCAAGCAGGACAGTCCATGATCCTGAATGGAGGACACCAACCAAAGCAGCCTGCTAAAACTGGTGTACGGCAGTGGTTCCCATTATAATGGTGCTCAGGGACCCTGGAGGTTTTAGATACGTCTCTGTTTCAGGTCTTCTCAGTCAAACCAGGACTGCTGCTCTTCTACAGTTAAGCTCTACAGAAGCCTGTTAATCATCTGGAACCAGCAGGCCGATCCCTGAGGGCCAGTTTAATGGAACACATTTAAATGCTGTAGTAGGGTCTAGTCAAAGCCCAGAAATGAATCCCACTGAACAGACTTCAGACTTTAGGTTAACTACTGTTCTTCAGGGGAAAAAACAATCCAGTCTGATCCATTATTGCACTTCTTACAAGATATAAAAGCTTTATAAGTTCAGATAATGTTAGCTTCACACTGGCTGTCCCTTTCATGTCCAGGATTTATGCTAACATGCATGGAGGGCTGTAAAAACTTCTGCAGGCTAGTTGATTCTGATAATGCATGAGACCTGCTGACATATAGAGACCTGCAAACCTGAATAATTTGGGAAATATTTACAATTTTAACTTCAAGTGGAAATTTAAATACTTTTAACTGAAGCTGTTAAGCCTGTTGATAAACGATATAAAATTATCAAAGTAATAAAGACTGAGAACTTCTCGCTCCCTCAATAAGGCGATGCTAATGCTAACATCCAGTTAGCCAGCTTTAGCTTAAGGCCTCGGACTGAATTAAAGATTCAAACCGGCGGCAGCTGCTCCTAAAGCCGTCGGTGGACGGTTAGGAGGCCCGCCGTAGAGCCGGTCTCTCCGCGGTGAGGCCGGTCTCTCTCCCCCCGCCCCTGAGGCCGGTCTCTCCGCGTGCAGCAGGCTCCCAGCCAGCAGCCATTTTCCCCCTGAACTCCGCCTGATGTTAGGAAGCAGTCAGAAACTCACCAGCGAGCAGGTCGGCGGCCCATGGTGGCGATCTGTGATCAATAAAAAACAACCAGTTACTTTGATTCAATCTAAACCCACTTTTAACTAATAGAACATTAAATATGTCGGTTAAAGCGGCAGAGCCAGAGAACGTGCTGCCGCCACGGACTCACCTAATGGAGGAAAGGAAGTAGAAACTACATCCGCTACGTCATAAGAACGGAGGGCTGATGGGTCGCATTTTATTTTCTTTATTTGGAAGATATTTTATGGGTTTGAAGGTTTTTTTAGCATAAAACTATTTTACACAAAGATTTTATTATTTTATATAAAATGTGCTTAAACTGATTAAATAGGAAAATAGAAACTGGAAGAGCAAGTGCGCCCTCTAGTGGTAAGTTATTTCAGTAGACGTATAGGCTAAATAAAACACAAACTATTCTTAATAATATTTGCACTGCTATTACTTCTAAAATGTATAATTTATTTCTTTAAATTCTTAAAGTTTTGAGTTTCTAATAATGATCTATAATGTGATTTGGTGTAAAATTGTAAATTACAAAGACTTTCACTTGCCACAGCAGGAGAAAGTAAACAGATATAATGATGACAGCGCAGAGCTCATAGCCTCTGAGTTAATGTAAATAGAAATATAAACCCCTTATTATTCCCCAATGGATCAACTATTATGAATGACAAAGCTAATTTAATATCAAGCTGTAAAGCAGAGTATAAAGGAATTATCAGATAGTGAAACGAATACTGTGCAAATATCCATAAATTTTAAAGCATATTCGGGTAAAAATTTATTATTCTAATTAAATAGAAGACAGCAGCCTATTCACAGAGCAATGTTAAAATGCAGTATGTAGGACTGCCCTGACAAACACTCATGGAGAAGCTAAAAATTGCAAATGGACTCTAAAATCTGAGATACGGCCTAACTCACTCCTTATGGGAACAAGTCAAAATGTGTAAAGACATTAAATACATTGGGAGCCACAGAGATTATAAAGTGTAGCAGTAGCTGAGAAGAAAGATCTGAGATTGTGCTTTTTTGAGCAGCTATCAAAGCATCTACACCTTTAATTTGTCATTGAAGGAGCTCTCTGAATGTGCTTGATGTATGAGACAAGAGACACAGTCCATCAGTTATGCTCTGTTTATCACACACCCTCTGTCTCCAACCAACTGTCAAGAGGAGATCCTCCTAATGAGATCATCCAACTGCTTTCTTTCAGCTGCAGATAACTCCAGCTCAGCCTAACTTTAGCAGAGAGCCAGCAGCAGAGGTTGTTCACAGGAACTAGTTCTGCTAATCTAACACAAACCTGTACCGGACAGCTTTCACAGCTGCGAGTGGGACTGCTAGTTAAGGGTTAGTGGTTAGGGCGCGGGTGGGGATTGGGCCTACATCCTTCACCTTTTGACTTTAAACATCATCTGGCAGTAAAATGAAAAGCATCATCAGCTGTCAGCATGTGTGAGATGTTGTAACTGGACCATTAGAGGGCAGCATTGCCCTAGGTATGGAGTGTGCAGCTCCAGTAGAGAAGCAATGAGCTCACATCTTCAGTCCAGTAAATGAAAGGCAAATGTTTCCAGGAACATGAGTAAAAATATCCTCTTCTTCTGAACAACAGCATCATTCGTCACCTGATTCCTGAGGAACCATCTGAAGGATGCGCCTCAGCAGCTCTAGCATCACTTTCAGGGTCTTTGGATTTTGCTGGTGTTTGAGGAGTTTAAAAGTGCTGGGCCATGTAGGGCAACCTGTGAGAGCCTCAAACACAAAGCCGATTAGTCACACAGGAAGGCCGTCTGAACTTTGGCTGGGATTCATGCATAGCCTCATGTGAAGGTCAGCTGTCAGCTTCCTATCTTCTCCGCCTTTGCTGTTTTGACTGTTTCTCCTAAAGACGTTTCCTGTCTCAGAGCCTGAAGGCCAGCGCAGGCCGTGACTTCATGGAAAAGAACACGAACCAAAAAAGGTCAGAGGATACTCGCCTCATTCTGCTGAACCATGAGAGAGATGAGCTCACAGTTATAAACACAACATGGAGACAGAAGAAGGCCTCTGGTCTCTGAGACAGCGCTGAGAAAACATCCCATTCTAGTCTAACACAGCGATGAGGGGAAAACGTCCCATGCTATTCTAACACAGCGCTGAGGGGAAAACGTCCCATTCTAATCTGTAACACAGCACTGAGGGGAAAACGTCCCATTCTAATCTATAACACAGCACTGAGGGGAAAAACGTCCCATGCTAGTCTAACACGGCGCTGAGGGGAAAACGTCCCATTCTACTTTATAACACAGCACTGAGGGGAACACGTCCCATTCTAATCTATAACACAGCACTGAGGGGAAAAATGTCCCATTCTAATCTATAACACAGCACTGAGGGGAAAAACGTCCCATGCTAGTCTAACACGGCGCTGAGGGGAACACGTCCCATTCTAATCTGTAACACAGCGATGAGGGGAAAACGTCCCATGCTAGTCTTGCACAGCACTGAGGGGAAAACGTCCCATTCTACTTTATAACACAGCACTGAGGGGAAAACGTCCCATTCTAGTCTCTGACAGCACTGAGGGTAAACGTCCTATTCTAGTCTATAACACAGCACTGAGGGGAAAACGTCCCATTCTAATCTATAACACAGCACTGAGGGGAAAAACGTCCCATGCTAGTCTAACACGGCGCTGAGGGGAACACGTCCCATTCTAATCTGTAACACAGCACTGAGGGGAAAAACGTCCCATGCTAGTCTAACACGGCGCTGAGGGGAACACGTCCCATTCTAATCTGTAACACAGCGATGAGGGGAAAACGTCCCATGCTAGTCTTGCACAGCACTGAGGGGAAAACGTCCCATTCTACTTTATAACACAGCACTGAGGGGAAAACGTCCCATTCTAGTCTCTGACAGCACTGAGGGTAAACGTCCTATTCTAGTCTATAACACAGCACTGAGGGGAAAACGTCCCATTCTAATCTATAACACAGCACTGAGGGGAAAAACGTCCCATGCTAGTCTAACACGGCGCTGAGGGGAACACGTCCCATTCTAATCTGTAACACAGCACTGAGGGGAAAAACGTCCCATGCTAGTCTAACACGGCGCTGAGGGGAACACGTCCCATTCTACTTTATAACACAGCACTGAGGGGAAAAACGTCCCATGCTAGTCTAACACGGCGCTGAGGGGAAAACGTCCCATTCTAGTCTCTGACAGCACTGAGGGTAAACGTCCTATTCTAGTCTATAACACAGCACTGAGGGGAAAACGTCCCATTCTAATCTATAACACAGCACTGAGGGGAAAAATGTCCCATTCTAATCTATAACACAGCACTGAGGGGAAAAACGTCCCATGCTAGTCTAACACGGCGCTGAGGGGAACACGTCCCATTCTAATCTGTAACACAGCACTGAGGGGAAAAACGTCCCATGCTAGTCTAACACGGCGCTGAGGGGAACACGTCCCATTCTAATCTGTAACACAGTGATGAGGGGAAAACGTCCCATGCTAGTCTTGCACAGCACTGAGGGGAAAACGTCCCATTCTAGTCTCTGACAGCACTGAGGGTAAACGTCCTATTCTAGTCTATAACACAGCACTGAGGGGAAAAATGTCCCATTCTAATCTATAACACAGCACTGAGGGGAAAAACGTCCCATGCTAGTCTAACACGGCGCTGAGGGGAACACGTCCCATTCTAATCTGTAACACAGCACTGAGGGGAAAAACGTCCCATGCTAGTCTAACACGGCGCTGAGGGGAACACGTCCCATTCTAATCTGTAACACAGTGATGAGGGGAAAACGTCCCATGCTAGTCTTGCACAGCACTGAGGGGAAAACGTCCCATTCTAGTCTCTGACAGCACTGAGGGTAAACGTCCTATTCTAGTCTATAACACAGCACTGAGGGGAAAACGTCCCATTCTAATCTATAACACAGCACTGAGGGGAAAAATGTCCCATTCTAATCTATAACACAGCACTGAGGGGAAAAACGTCCCAATCTAGTCTAACACGGCGCTGAGGGGAACACGTCCCATTCTAATCTGTAACACAGCACTGAGGGGAAAAACGTCCCATGCTAGTCTAACACGGCGCTGAGGGGAACACGTCCCATTCTAATCTGTAACACAGTGATGAGGGGAAAACGTCCCATGCTAGTCTTGCACAGCACTGAGGGGAAAACGTCCCATTCTAGTCTCTGACAGCACTGAGGGTAAACGTCCTATTCTAGTCTATAACACAGCACTGAGGGGAAAAATGTCCCATTCTAATCTATAACACAGCACTGAGGGGAAAAATGTCCCATTCTAATCTATAACACAGCACTGAGGGGAAAAACGTCCCATGCTAGTCTAACACGGCGCTGAGGGGAACACGTCCCATTCTAATCTGTAACACAGCGATGAGGGGAAAACGTCCCATGCTAGTCTAACACGGCGCTGAGGGGAACACGTCCCATTCTAATCTGTAACACAGCGATGAGGGGAAAACGTCCCATGCTAGTCTAACACAGCACTGAGGGGAAAACGTCCCATTCTAGTCTCTGACAGCACTGAGGGTAAACGTCCTATTCTAGTCTATAACACAGCACTGAGGGGAAAACGTCCCATTCTAATCTATAACACAGCACTGAGGGAAAATCGTCCCATTCTACTTTATAACACAGCACTGAGGGGAAAACGTCCCATTCTAATCTATAACACAGCACTGAGGGGAAAAACGTCCCATGCTAGTCTCTGACAGCACTGAGGGTAAACGTCCTATTCTAGTCTGTAACAGCGCTGAAGGGAAAACGTCCCATTCTAGTCTGTAACATAGTGCTGACGGGAAAACGTCCCATTCCAGTTTCTGACACAGCGCTGAGGAGAAAACGTCCCATTCCAGTTTCTGACACAGCGCTGAGGAGAAAACGTCCCATTGTACATCCTGACACAGTGCTAAGGGGAAAACGTCCAATTCTAGTTTCTGACACAGTGCTGAGGAGAAAACGTTTCTAAACGGTAAATAGCCTGTACTTATATAGTGCTTTTTCAAGTCAGGAGACCTGACCAAAGCGCTTTACACTACATTCAGTCATTCACCCATTCACGTACACAGTCACACACTGATGGTGGCAAGCTACATTGTAGCCACAGCTGGGGCTCACTGACAGAAGCGGGGCTGCCGTACACTGGCTCCACCGGGCCCTCTGACCACCATCAGTAGTCAATGCAGGTGAAGCGTCTTGCCCAAGGACACAATGACACTGAAAGTCGGAGCAGGGGTTTGAACCGTTAATCCCTCGATTGGCACTGTTGCCCCACATCCTGACACAGCGCTGAGGGGAAAACATCCCATCCATCCATCCATCCATCATCCATCCATCCATCCATCCATCCATCCATCCATCCATCATCCATCCATCCATCCATCATCCATCCATCCATCATCCATCCATCCATCCATCCATCATCCATCCATCCATCATCCATCCATCCATCCATTCATCCATCCATCCATCATCCATCCATCCATCCATCATCCATCCATCATCCATCCATCCATCCATCCATCCATCCATCCATCCATCCATCATCCATCCATCCATCATCCATCATCCATCCATCATCCATCCATCCATCATCCATCATCCATCAATCATCCATCATCCATCCATCATCCATCCATCCATCATCCATCCATCCATCCATCATCCATCATCCATCCATCATCCATCCATCCATCATCCATCCATCCATCCATCATCCATCCATCCATCCATCATCCATCCATCCATCATCCATCATCCATCCATCCATCCATCCATCCATCCATCATCCATCCATCCATCCATCATCCATCCATCCATCATCCATCCATCCATCCATCCATCATCCATCCATCCATCCATCCATCCATCATCCATCATCCATCCATCCATCCATCCATCCATCCATCATCCATCCATCCATCCATCCATCCATCATCCATCCATCATCCATCCATCCATCCATCCATCATCCATCCATCATCCATCCATCCATCCATCATCCATCCATCCATCCATCCATCCATCCATCCATCCATCCATCCATCCATCCATCATCCATCCATCCATCATCCATCATCCATCCATCATCCATCCATCCATCATCCATCATCCATCAATCATCCATCCATCCATCCATCCATCCATCCATCCATCATCCATCCATCCATCCATCATCCATCCATCCATCATCCATCCATCCATCCATCCATCCATCATCCATCCATCCATCAATAATCCATCCATCCATCCATCCATCCATCATCCATCCATCCATCATCCATCCATCCATCCATCCATCCATCATCCATCCATCAATCATCCATCCATCCATCCATCAATCATCCATCCATCCATCCATCCATCAATCATCCATCCATCCATCCATCCATCCATCCATCCATCCATCCATCCATCCATCCATCAATCATCCATCCATCCATCCATCCATCCATCAATCATCCATCCATCCATCCATCATCCATCCATCAATCATCCATCCATCTATCCATCCATCCATCCATCCATCCATCCATCCATCATCCATCCATCATCCATCCATCATCCATCCATCCATCCATCCATCCATCCATCATCCATCCATCCATCCATCATCCATCCATCCATCCATCCATCACCCATCCATCCATCATCCATCCATCCATCAATCATCCATCCATCCATCCATCCATCCATCCATCATCCATCCATCCATCATCCATCCATCCATCCATCCATCCATCCATCATCCATCCATCAATCATCCATCCATCCATCCATCCATCCATCCATCCATCCATCCATCCATCATCCATCCATCCATCAATCATCCATCCATCCATCCATCCATCCATCAATCATCCATCCATCCATCCATCAATCATCCATCCATCCATCCATCCATCCATCCATCAATCATCCATCCATCCATCCATCATCCATCCATCAATCATCCATCCATCTATCCATCATCCATCCATCCATCATCCATCATCCATCCATCCATCCATCCATCCATCCATCCATCCATCATCCATCCATCCATCATCCATCATCCATCCATCCATCCATCCATCCATCCATCATCCATCCATCATCCATCTATCCATCCATCCACCATCCATCCATCATCCATCCATCCATCCATCCATCCATCCATCCATCCATCCATCATCCATCCATCCATCAATCATCCATCCATCCATCCATCCACCATCCATCCATCATCCATCCATCCATCATCCATCCATCATCCATCCATCCATCATCCATCCATCCATCATCCATCCATCATCCATCCATCCATCCATCCATCCATCAATCATCCATCCATCCATCAATCATCCATCCATCCATCATCCATCCATCCAACATCCATCCATCCATCATCCATCCATCAATCATCCATCCATCATCCATCCATCCATCATCCATCCATCCATCCAACATCCATCTATCATCCATCCATCCATCCATCCATCATCCATCCATCCATCCATCCATCAATCATCCATCCATCCATCCATCCATCAATCATCCATCCATCATCCATCCATCAATCATCCATCCATCCATCCATCATCCATCCATCCATCCATCATCCATCCATCAATCATCCATCCATCCATCCATCCATCCATCCATCCATCATCCATCCATCAATCATCCATCCATCCATCCATCCATCCATCCATCCATCATCCATCCATCCATCATCCATCCATCATCCATCCATCCATCCATCCATCCATCCATCCATCCATCCATCCATCCATCCATCAATCATCCATCCATCCATCAATCATCCATCCATCCATCATCCATCCATCCAACATCCATCCATCCATCATCCATCCATCAATCATCCATCCATCATCCATCCATCCATCATCCATCCATCCATCCAACATCCATCTATCATCCATCCATCCATCCATCCATCATCCATCCATCATCCATCCATCATCCATCCATCCATCCATCAATCATCCATCCATCCATCCAACATCCATCCATCCATCCATCCATCCATCCATCAATCATCCATCCATCATCCATCCATCCATCCATCATCCATCCATCCATCCATCATCCATCCATCAATCATCCATCCATCCATCCATCCATCCATCCATCCATCCATCCATCCATCATCCATCCATCAATCATCCATCCATCCATCCATCCATCCATCCATCCATCCATCCATCCATCCATCATCTTATGCATAATGCCTTAAAGTTTGTAATGTGATCATTGGTGGATTATTTTCCTGATCATTATTCAGCAGAGAAAAATGTATATTTAGCTTTAATCTTAGATGGAATCTTTCTGTGTCAAACTTCTGCTCAGGGATTTCTCTTCACTCAGGTTTTATGCTAAATGTCATATTTAAAAAGGAAAAAAAGAAAAAGTTTGTTTGGTGACTTGGTTGTTAGAGACAGAGGTTGTTAACATGACGATCACCGCAACCATCAGAAACACGTTTAGCAAACAATAGCTGCTGACTGGCCTAAAAACAGAAGCAGAAGAGCAGCAGTCAGTGGCTTTCTGTGCCAACCACACCCTCCTACAACCCCAGCCGTCATCCGTCACTGCAGAGGAGCCTGGCCTCGCATGCACTCACTTCCTGAGGGCTACAGCTCAGCTTCATGGCTTCATCGCTTTATTCAGGTTGATTTCCCTAGAAAACCAGGTGGATCCCAACAATGAGACTTTTTAATTGAATCAGTTTGTCCTGTGTGGTAACGGGATTACACATCCTCTATCATCGTCACACTCAACCATCTGCATCTGAGCAGCAGGGCGTGTGAGCTAACACCCTGTGAGGTGCTAACATAACGGAAATGTGTCGGGAGATACATGTTCTGATATCCACTGGTCAATACCAGCTTCACAGCCTTCAAATTTATAATATTTTTGCACCTTTTTATGTTCTAAAGGCAAAATAAGGTGTTTTAAAAATGTCCTCTTTGTTTTAACAAAACAGGAAAATTATCACTCAAAATCATATCATTCTAATTGAATATATAACAATATCTGCTGTATATTTAAAAAGCAAACTGTTGGAGATTAGAACAAAGCAGACGGTCTGACTGAAGGAAAAGAAGCAACTTTAGTCTTATCATCTGTGATCAAATCCTAAGAAAACAATATTTTATGAAATATTTGGGATTTGAAGAAAAAAGAAATTTAGATGAAAATATGAGCCTTTGAATCAATTTTGAATAATTTCTGTTAAGGATTAAACCTTTGGGTTTATAGTTTACATATAAAGGGCTATGAGAACATTTCTACAGATATAAAAATATGTTTTTAAACCAGTCTAATGTGCGTAGTTGTTGCTGCTTTTCTGGTAGTTTTTATGTCACATTAAATATTTCTTTCCAGTTTAGCTGTAAATCCCTTTAACCTCAACAAGAAAGCTGCTGTTCCAACAGAAAAATGTTATAAAGAAATGTCAGAGTATCAGGGATGAATATCAATGAATAAAACACAAAATGTGTTTGGATAAAACAGAGAGGTATGCTGTCTGATTGGGAAGGATGATTCAGAGGGAAATACACAGATACACGTCCTATTATTTATTTACTGCAGTCTGTAGCAACAATCAGTTAAACTAGTGATAAAGCAATAAAGAAAGATCCTATCCTGTTTTTAAAACCTGCTAAAGGCAAATATATGCATGCATACATATAATTAAATATTGCTTTTGATGAACGGAGGATTAATCTGTTATGAAACGTTGGAAGTTTTCTGAAGCTATTTTTCTAATCAAGAAGAAAGACATTAGTTTCCTTTCGTGCCCATTTCATGCAGGATCGGTGTCATTAGGCTCCATTGAAAAACGTCCAATTCTCTGACAGCAAAAACAAACAATAAAACACCTAAAACAAAACAAAACTCTTTTCCTAACTTAGACATTACTCTAAAAATAAAACAGCTGCTGTCAGCGTGCAGATTAGCTTCTAAAAGGGCCTCACATGACGGCTGGCTTATTGCAGGAAGTAGGATGTTAGTTACTGAGCAGACGCAGCGCAGTCCAGCCAGGCGCTTCCTGGAGGTGGCGCTGATGGCCAATGGCTTTCCAGTGCAGAATAGAACTCCTCGGGAATACTAAGATGTGCATGAATCAGGTCAATCGATAGTGGAGAGGAACAGGAAGAAACCTCCAGCAGAACCAGGCCCAGTGTGAGCGACCATCCTCTGACATGAGAGCTCGTCTGCCTGGCTGTGTGTTTTCTGGACGGGGCCGCCTGTGGAGCTGGTTGACAGTTGCCTTTTGTATCTATGCTTCTTTTTCTATGTCTGCTTCTGTCTCCTTGAACCCCAGTCAGCCTCAGCAGATGGCCGCTCACACTGAGCCTGGTTCTGGTTCCTCTCCACTATTGCTGCGGCATGCTCGGTGTGAGGGATTGCTGCAGAGTCAATGACACAATCTAAGTCAATATCTACTGTCTCTGCTTGCTCATCTAGGTAGAACAGATCCTGAAGAGTCAATGACTGGATGCAATCAGCTGGTTTTCCTTAGACAGGAAACTTTGAAGCTTTAGTCTAACTGGATGATCTGATGTCGGTGTCTCTGTAAGGAGATGGTGCGTGTTGTGAATTGGTGGCATATAGATAAACTGAATTAAACTAAATTGTTTTTAAAACAGAACATTTCAGCATTGCTTTGCAGTATCCTGAGGTCCTTTGTTGTTTTCCACAAACCAAAGGTAAACAGGCTAACTTTAGCAGCAGGTATTCCTAATGACTAACTATCTCCCCAGGTGGTCAGTGATTTTCTTTCCCACAGCATGATTCTGCCACTTTCATGCTTCATAGTGAATGTTAATGGCAACCCCAGCTATACAGCTTTGTTTTCCTTTTGGGGCAAAATGTTTACTTTTATTCATATCTCTTTATGTGGATCACTTGCAGATATTTTCAACACTGTCAGGTAAACTATGACTAATCACAATGCAGAACCTTCATTCCTACTATAATTAGGTTATTTTTTCTCAATTTCCAACTAGGATTCTGTTCATTGTTATTTTAATATATATATTTTTTACAAATGTTATATAAGTTTCTGCATATAAGAGGATCCCTTCCAATGTTTTCTTTTAAATCCAGCTACTCTCATCCTTCCTATGGAGTTTTGAAGTTTTCTTTTTTCACGTTTAGTACCTGTTTATTGGCAGCCTTATCATCACCTCCTAACTCTGTTTAAGTTTTAAAACCAGGAGGATTTGTTCACATCTGCGGTCTGTGACAAAAACAACATGATATTCCTGCATTACCTCGGATCGGATGCATCCAGCCTCTGCTACAGGCTGGTTTACAGGAGATGGACATACCTGCCTCACTGACTGACTTACCCAGATTGCAGGTTTTGAATCTTTGCACAAACATTAACAGTCCTCCCCATATGGGTTTCAGGCCAGGCTGCTCTTGGTTGAACTGCATGACATCATATGATCTCATTACTGAAACATTTGAGCCTGACACACAGACCTGCAGAGACGAGCAGAGACAGAGCCATGCAGAGCAGCGCAGCTCTCTGATTAAATACATGAGAAAATAAAACAACCCAGATCCTTTGGAATCGTTAAAGCAAACAGATGAAACCAACAATATCCGGTGATTTGAAAAAGAAGTTTGGATTTTTTAATGGTTTTATGGGGTGAAAAGTTTTGTGGAACAGACAGAGCTGGTTGTCTGTAGTTCTAAGACAGAAATGGCTGATTTGCAGCACAGGCTCCACAGTTCACCTGGAAATATTGCTAAATATGCAAGAATAAAGCAAGACAGTCGTTTCCTATTGACTCTGGATGTTTTCTCCTCATGCTGTGCTGACTTGTGAGGTCGAAGCTCTGAAGCAATGAGCAGGAATGTCAACATAACCAGGGATAAATGATAAGAACGATGGCAAGAAGGGATGAGTCAGATTCTGCTGTTGTGTTTTTCTTTAGCTCGGTCTCCGTGGCAACTTTTCGATTTCCCTCCCCAGACAATTGTTTGGACACAGAAGACCTAAGTCAGCAAACCAATGTTACACAATCTGATGAAGCTACTAAAGAGAGAGTTTGATGCAATCATGCAGCTTCCAGGAAACGTGTTCCTTACTTGGACTAAATCCCACTACTCTTCTTCTGGATTCACATCAAACCGCGAATGTTTGGGCTTATTTCTCTCTGCCTCTGAAAGCTAAACATGGCCTCATTTCCTGTGGCAAAAATCCTGTAGTTTCTAATGTTTGTTGCTCAGGCTGAGGTAAAACCGACAGACTGATGCACATTTAGTGTTTTACCATTTGAACAGTAAGCTTTTATCTGAGCTGCATAACATAAAGACCCCAAAATTAGGGAAATATCTGCGTACGTTATAATGAAAACTGCAACCTAACGGTACCTGTCCCTCTGGGGCCGGCACAAACTTCCACGGGGCCCAAAGCAAAGTCTGGCTCGGGGGCCCTCTATATCTGCCGATCATTGATGCTGTAGTTAACAGTTGGAGGAACAGATGATTGTCACACCAACAATAAACTCCTCGCAGCTCTGACTGTGCTTTTCACCGTTTTTCTTTATCAATACATCATCTGATGTCCCTAAAGTAATTAAATCCAGTTCACTTCATTTCTATTATATATCATCACAGTGTTAGCGGATTGGAGCTATAGAAATACAGTAAACTGAATAGAATTCAAACAGAAAGTCTTCCTTTATGCTGGTGACATGATTCTGTTTATCTCAAACCTTTTAAATTAGCCTCCTTTGATCTCCAGCCCTCCTTAAAGCCTGTAGGGCCATTTCTGGAAATAAGGTGGATTTGAAAGATAAATGCAATGTTGGTTGGAACAACAACAGGGAAACCTTTGTTTGCGTTGGCCTCTTTCAAACTTCGCTATAATCAGTTCAAATATTTGGGCATTTTGGTTATACAGAACTTAAAGGGGATTTTTAAAACAAACTAATGAGTAACTTTAGCTTAGCTTTTATTCAGATTTTCCACAGTCCTGTGTGACAAAAAAACTAAAAAAGTAAGACAAAGCAGAATCCAAAGGCCACAGCGTGCAGGAGGCTTAGCCCTCCCACACTTTGCTACTGGGTGAATTGCTCATGACAACGGATGGGTTACATTGGAAAGATGTCAGTTTGTTTTGGGCCAGATTAACAAACAGGACCAGTTTGTTCTTGTTGTTTATTCTCTAACTCTGGTATAATTAATGAGGCATTTTAAGCTGAACTTATTGCTTCACATCATAGACCATGTATGTTTTTATGGGTTAGACAAAGCTTTAGCACATGCTAAAAGGTCAGGAAACATCACTAAATGCAGCTTCATACAGCTTTCCTCCACCTTCTCCATCCCAAACTCTCCTGGAGGATCCCCTGCAGCATGAGCTGGAAGTTAAACTGGTCATTTATGAGCTGGCCATGATGCAAGCAGACAAATGTGCAAAGTAGATCTGGGCATCCAGTTTGTACATTAGACTCGGCATAAAAATAACGGACAGAAGGTTTAAATCTATCTGCCTTTGGAGGCTGCATCCTTTCAAGGATGCATTTGTAGGTCGTCTCCAGATTAGGTTCTTATTAAAAGATTTGAAGGATGTCCTTCATGGACTCTTTCACAATATTCACTGCTACTTCAAGCAGACAAGTCAAATGTTTGCAAAAGATAGTTGCAAAAATTTTTGTTAAAATATATATAAAAAAACAACTTCTATTATTGGAATTCAGTATTTGGGATTTTAAACAATGCGTTTGGCCTACATCTAAAACCTGCTCCTTTAATGGCTATTTTTGGGGTTGACTCTGCGATTTCTAGAAAGGAAAATGTTATTGCTTTTGCAACTCTGATTGCTCGAAGGAGAATACTTCTGGAATGGAAATCCCAATTTCCACCCAAGGCAGCAAGGTGGCTCACGGATATAATGATGCTCCTAAAAATCGAAAAAGTTAAATATTTTTTGAAAGGATAAACCAAAAAATTTTACAGAGTATGGGACCCTCTATTGGGTTATTTTGGCAAACTGACAAATCTCCCTTCTCGCTAGTAAACAAGTCTCAGAAAAAAGAGAACAGCAAAAAGAAGACAACAGAGAACCAAAGTGAAGATCTAAAAAGCTTCCAGAGCAGCAGGCATCCCTCAGATATCCAGGATATCATTCAGACCTGTTCTCCATCCTCCACCAGGGGCAGACCCCCCCATCCACCCTCACATCCCAACCCCATCTCCAACACCCAGCTGCCCCCCAAAAGAAAGGGGGAGCCGTTTCGGATGAAAGAGAGGCTGGGGACGGAGCGTAGAGACCATAGAGCAAAGCTGCCCAAACACTGGAACGGCCAGTTCATCGTCTCCTGCAGGAGTTCTCAGCATGGGAGCCGCCAGCTAGAAGTTTAACACATATGATTCAGTCGACCCTATTAAACAGCAAATGTTTGGCTGATTTAAGTATCTTATTGTAACTGTGCTAAATTTAGATCAAATTAAAGTTTAGCATAAAAAAGGATAGTTTTATTCAACTTTGATTTCTTACTGGAGAGAATATTCAGAGCTGAATAATCTGCTAATCTTTAACACATGTCTGAGTCCATGATGCCTGAGCTCATTAAATGAAAAAAAAAATGGAATCAGACAACAATTTGTCCTGACTGGTTAGAGATCAGCCTCATCAATATTAAATGCAAATATAGTTCTATAGTAAATACAGTCAGAGTAGGAGGGGTGAGAAACAAGCAGAACACCCTGCTGCTCTCTGAAACCGGAAATCTTTCAAACATAGCGGGAATGCGTGGTTTTCAAATTCTCCCAGCCGATGATGTCATTATTTGTTTCTTCAAACATCTGTTTTCACTGAATGAAGTCGAGACGGAGAAGAACAGGACGGCTGTCGTCATGAGACAGGCCCGAACAGCCAGAGGAAAAGCAGCACAGGTGTGACTGTATGAACTCCCAGTCAGCCGGGTGAGAAACAGCCGTAAACCTCTGACTGAACAGTGACGAGGCTGTGAGTCAGAGCTGCCTTTCTCTGTCTCCCCGTGTGGGTCCAGCTTATCAGAGCTTTGGCTTAATGACATGAAGAGACACCAGCAGAGAAAAATCCAGAAAATTTGGCAGAAGGGAAAAAAAGGCAGAAAGTTTGGAGGGAGAGACGAAGAGCAACAGATTCCTCCCTCCTTATATAGTCGTGGCTATCAGAGCACATCTTAACACAGAAACACAGTTCAGCAAACAGAGACGCTTACGCCTCTTATCAGAATATAGGGATTGCTTAAATTGTACCATCAGACTTGATTGAAGTAATGATTATAGCCCAGTCTGCACTAACCAGAGTCCATCTGAGGGTCTGTTTGCTCTCCTCGCTTTTATTGGCAGCTCATCACTCTGTTCTAAAATCCTCTCTGCTTAGATAAGGGGAAAAGATAGGAGCTGTGGTCAGCAGGGACTTCAGCAACGTTCTCATTTGGGGGGGGGGGGGGGGTTCAGTCTGAAATATAGAAACAAATATAGAAATATAGAAACAAAGTCAGAGAGAGAAAAGAAAGAGAAGGAAGGGAGGCAGAGGATGGGAGAGCTTACCTTAAAAGGCTGTGTTTGGAGATAGAGTAGGGCGTGAGAGGCTTTAAATGCTCCTGTGTGTGTGTGAGGGTGTGTGTGTGTGTGTGTGTGGGGGGGGGGGGTGCGGGGCAGGATAAATTCTTGATCCCATACGAGGAAACTGCTGCATGGTTTTATGAAGAGTGTGAGTGGGGTGACATGTTTGTTTTCCTGAATCTCTGCCAAAAAGGCCAGCAGGAAGTAAAGGATTCTCTAAATCATCAGGATCAGCCAGGTCTGGTTAACAAGGCGTGATGATGCAGCACGCCAATCTAAGATCTCTCTGGAGGACAGAAAACAAGCATTTAGCAGAGAAACTGGCAAAATGGACGTCTTAATGTAACTCAGCTGCAAAGATGAGCATAGAGACACACGGCCTCCTGTTGTCATTATCGGACGGGAAGTGAAGAACCGGGAAGAGGTCCAGGTTTCCCTAAATCTATCTGTGAGCTCTGCTCTGCTTCAGTCTGAGGGACTTTCTTAATATGGCCAGACTAAAGCATGAGGACACAGGCAGCTCTTCGTGTTGGAGTAAAATGTCCCCGGCTTCATCTGGCCTCTCTCCCCACCTCTCTGGCCAAAAAAGTCAGACATTCGCTCTTTGTTTAAAATAAGAAGCTTATATAAGGAGGTTTTGGATGCAGATAAAAGTCTGAAAGGATCAGTCCATTAAAGGTTTATTTGAGCTTCTAAACCTGAAACCATTGCAGGTTTTATTCATGTGACAGAAGCTGCTTGAATCACGGCAGAATAGCAAGCTTTGAAGCTAAAAGTGGACTCAGTACTGGCAGATTCGATAGTGTGGCCCCTAGTGAACCATCCTGTGGCACGTTTAATAGCAATGGCCCCTAGTTAACAATCCTCGGGCACCATCAATAGCAATGGCCCCAGTGAACCATCCTTGGGCACCTTCAATAGCAATGGCCCCAGTGAACCATCCTCGGGCACCTTCAATAGCAATGGCCCCAGTGAACCATCCTCGGGCACCTTCATTAGCAATGATCCCAGTGAACCATCCTGGGGCAGCTTCAATAGCAATGATCCCAGTGAACCATCTTGGGGCAGCTTCAATAGCAATGGCCCCAGTGAACCATCCTGGGGCAGCTTCAATAGCAATGATCCCAGTGAACCATCTTGGGGCAGCTTCAATAGCAATGGCCCCAGTGAACCATCCTGGGGCAGCTTCAATAGCAATGATCCCAGTGAACCATCTTGAGGCAGCTTCAATAGCAATTATCCCAGTGAACCATCTTGGGGCAGCTTCAATAGCAATGGCCCCAGTGAACCATCCTGGGGCAGCTTCAATAGCAATTATCCCAGTGAACCATCTTGGGGCAGCTTCAATAGCAATGGCCCCAGTGAACCATCCTGGTGCAGCTTCAATAGCAATGATCCCAGTGAACCATCTTGGGGCAGCTTCAATAGCAATGATCCCAGTGAGCCATCCTCGGGCACCATCAATAGCAATGGCCCCAGTGAACCATCCTCGGGCACCTTCAATAGCAATGGCCCCAGTGAACCATCCTCGGGCACCTTCAATAGCAATGGCCCCAGTGAACCATCCTGGGGCAGCTTCATTAGCAATGATCCCAGTGAACCATCCTGGGGCAGCTTCAATAGCAATGATCCCAGTGAACCATCTTGGGGCAGCTTCAATAGCAATGGCCCCAGTGAACCATCCTGGGGCAGCTTCAATAGCAATGATCCCAGTGAACCATCTTGGGGCAGCTTCAATAGCAATGGCCCCAGTGAACCATCCTGGGGCAGCTTCAATAGCAATGATCCCAGTGAACCATCTTGAGGCAGCTTCAATAGCAATTATCCCAGTGAACCATCTTGGGGCAGCTTCAATAGCAATGGCCCCAGTGAACCATCCTGGGGCAGCTTCAATAGCAATGATCCCAGTGAACCATCTTGGGGCAGCTTCAATAGCAATGGCCCCAGTGAACCATCCTGATGCAGCTTCAATAGCAATGATCCCAGTGAACCATCTTGGGGCAGCTTCAATAGCAATGATCCCAGTGAACCATCTTGGGGCAGCTTCAATAGCAATGGTGTTGGGATCCTCAGCCTTGCCCACCAGAGGGCGCCGAGGATCCTCTTCTGCTCTTTGTTATTTTTTCCTTAGGGCTGGAGTTACTGTTGGGATCTGGAGATTACCCTCTGCCTCCAGCAGAGTGCGCCGTGGGTCTTCTGGAGCTGGAACCTTCCAGCACACCTGATTTCCATGTACATCAGGAGACCTCCACTGTATAAGCTCCTGCCAGACCTTGCTTCCACGCCGCAGTGTTGATCTTAGTTGGTTAGCTTCCTGAGCCTTCTGTTTTAGATTGAGTCTTGGTTGTCTCTAGGTTGAGATCAGATTCTACTCTCTCCTTTATCTGTGCCTCACAGGAATCCTGTCTCCTCGTGAAGCTCTGGATGAGCTTAACCTCCTGTCTCCTCGTGAAGCTCTGGATGAGCTTAACCACCTGTCTCCTCGTGAAGCTCAGGAAGAGCACCCTCACTGGAACCCAGTCTCTGGTCTGCAGCTCTGGGAGAGCTGCATCACAGGAAACCAGTCTCAAGCCTGAAGCTCTTGGAAAGTCTAACCTGCTAATCTGCCCTGGTGAGCCTACCCGAAGATTTCCTACCTGGATGAAACCTGACGACTTCTTTGTGGAGTTTCCCTAGAGGTTCCCATGTGGAAATTCCCCTGTAGTTCTCTGCGGTGAGCTGGAAGCTCAGCCTGAAAAATCCTTCTTGTTTTCCCCTGTTGTTCTCTGCAGTGAGCTGGAAGCTCAAACCCAGGACTGCCAGGCTAAGCCTAAGCTAGATGCTTAGCCTCACATGAACTCAGCTACCAGCCATCTTCCGTTCCCTGCTCAGACCCCAGTGAACCAGCCCCCTGCCCGAACTGTTCCAGTTAATTATCCATGTGCTTGTGTCATTTAATAAACTCTTTGGACTTTTACCAGTGTCTCCGTGTGTGTTCTGCATCTTGGGCTTTACTCTCAGAAACCCAATCATGACAGAACACTGCGGCCAAACACAAAGCCCAGCAGATCACCTCCGTCGTTGGACTGAGAAACAGGACGCTCAGACTCTTGATCACACACAAATCCTCCATGAGTTACTATTAAAACAAACATTCGCTAGCCACTTCTACAATGCTAACGCCACATCAGCGGCTCGTCCTGTCCCAAATCCACTTCCGTTTCCTGGGTCACCGGCGGTGACGTCATCTCCTAGTCAAGATGATAATCCTCCTTTCTGGTCTGAACTCTACCCGTCGTTTTCGTCACCCGGTCCTTCTCTGCCTGAGAGATTTTCAGGTAATCCAAGTAAGCTCAAGGGATTTCTTTTTCAGTGCCAATTATTTTTTAGTTTCCATGCTTCTAAATTTCTTTATGCTAAGGATAGGATAGCTTTTGTTATTTCTTTTCTGTCTGGTGAAGCTCTTGAATGGGCGGAGACCAAATTTCCGCCTAAACTTAGAGAAAACTGTACACTCGAGAATTTCATTCAGGAGTTTGAAAAAACCTTTAGTCAGGTCACTAAGTGTTCAATTTCTGGTAAACTTCTGAACATGAAACAGGGTAATAGGTCCGTCGCCGAGTTTTCCTCCGAGTTCCAGGTTAGAGCAGCCGTTTCCGGGTGGAACGAGTCTGCGCTCAAGTCCGCTTATCTCTTAGCTTTAAATGATTCTATCAGAAATGAGCTTTCATTTTACGTCGAGCCAGCTACCCTTGAGGACCTCATTGAATTAGCCATTGGATTAGACACAGCATTACAAACCAGTTTCAGTTCCTCTCCGCGCCGGGTTAGTCTCAGTTCTCATATTCTAGATCATCATTTAGCTCCATCCGTTAAAGGACTCAAGATCGGCCCATCAATTTCACTGCAAACAGTTAGAGTTCCCCGCCAGCCTAATCATACACCTGAACCCGTCACTGTTGTATCTAGACCTGTTCCCTCGCCTGTTAATCGAGCTCCCTACATCCATGAGGATGATCTATGGGATTTTTTCTATGGAGATAGAGAGGACATCTTCCCTTTCGAGCCACCACATTCTGTTCCACGTCAGCCAGATCCAGAGCCTAGTCCAGTAAACAACCCAGTTAGTTTAAAGCCTGACCCCGTGTCTGATCCTTTAGCTCCATATCCAGTAATCCCTTCTAGAACTCTTAGTCTTCAACCGGTTAATTTGTCTCCAGATCCAATCTGTAAACCTGCTAGCCTAGCTCCCAAGACCCCTCGGCGTAAGAAAAGGCGTCGCCTTAAATCAGCTCTGTGCCGTCAAGAGACCCCTGGGTCAGCTCTGTGCCGTCTAGAGACCCCTGGGTCAGCTCTGTGCTGTCTAGAGACCCCTGGGTCAGCTCTGTGCTGTCCAGAGACCCCTGAGCCTGCCCTGTGCCGTCCAGAGACCCCTGAGGTTAAACTTATGAGGGCTTCAGAATTTGGAGTTGGTGAAAATATGCCTCCAAGAGCCTCTCAGCAGGGGCCACAAACCGCCAAGTGCCCTCTACAGACGCTTCAAGCCACCTCAGAGTCTGAACATGTGCATCCATCGGTGGTTTCTCCAGTTCCTGAGGTGGAGCCACAGTCGGTGGTTTCTCCAGTTCCTGAGGTGGAGCCACAGTCGGTGGTTTCTCCAGTTCCTGAGGAGGAACCACAGTCGGTGGTCTCTCCAGTTCCTGAGGTGGAACCACAGTCGGTGGTCCCTCCTGTTCCTGAGGTGGAACCACTGTCGGTGGTTTCTCATGTTCCTGAGTGGGAGCCACAGTCGGCGGGTGCCCCTGTTCCTGACCGGGAGCCGCAATCGGCGGGCTCCCCTGTTCCTGACCGGGAGCGGCAATCGGCGGGCTCCCCTGTTCCAGACCCGGAGCCGCAATCGACGGGCTCCCCTGTTCCAGATCCGGAGCCGCAATTGGCGGGCTCCCCTGTTCCAGACCCGGAGCCGCAATCGGCGGGCTCCCCTGTTCCAGACCCGGAGCCGCAATCGGCGGGCTCCCCTGTTCCAGACCCGGAGCCGCAGTCGGCGGTCTCCTCAGAGCCTGCTCCAGAGCCGCAGTCGGCGGTCTCCTCAGAGCCTGCTCCAGAGCCGCAGTCGGCGGTCTCCTCAGAGCCTGCTCCAGAGCCGCAGTCGGCGGTCTCCTCAGAGCCTGCTCCAGAGCCGCAGTCAGCGGTCGCCACAGAGCCTGTTCCTGAGCCGCCGAAGAGGGGACGGGGTACCCCGTGGGGGTACCTACTGAAGGTTGGGCGTCATCCTCCTGAGAAGCTGCTTCGCCTCTGGCCCCGCGGCCGGCCACCTAAGACTCTGCTCCGTTGCCGGATCCTCGGCCGGCCTCCAGAACCTCTGCCATGCCTCCGGCCCGGCGGTGGTCCCCCTAAGACGCTGCTTCGTCTCCAGCCCTGCGGTCGGCCTCCTGAGCATCTGTCTCGCCTCCGGCCCAGCGGTAGGCCCCCTGAGAATCGGTCTCGCCTCCGTCCCAACGTTCGACCTCCTGAGCATTTGCTTCGCCTCCGGCCCCGCTGTCGGCCCCACGGCAGGCCACCTGAGACTCTGTCCCGCTGCCGATCCTTCGGCCGGCCACCTGAGACTCTGTCCCCCTGCCGGTCCCTCGGCCGGCCACCTGAGACTCTGTCCCGCTGCCGGTCCCTCGGCCGGCCACCTGAGACTCTGTCCCGCTGCCGGTCCCTCGGCCGGCCACCTGAGACTCAGTCCCGCTGCCGGTCCCACGACCGGCCACCTGAGACGTTGCCCAAGAAATTCTCTGGGTTTTCTGTTGTTTTCATCCACCGTAAGTGGATCGTTTTCTGTTCTGGACTCTGTTTTTGTTTTTGCCCTCCTGGCCTGTTTTCCCCTTCGCCCACTCTGGGTGGGTTGTTTTTTGTTTTCTGGACTCTGTTTTTTGTTGTTCCTGGCCCTCCTCGCCCTAGTGCCCCCTCCGCCCGCCCTGGGTGGGTTGTTTTTTGTTTTCTGGACTTTGTTTTTTGTTCCTGGCCCTCCTTGCCTTAATGCCCCCTCCGCCCACCCTGGGTGGGTTGTTGTTGTTTATTTTTTTTTGGACTTTTTCAGGGGGCGTCTGTAATCCGCGCTTGAGGGGGGGGGCTCTGTTGGGATCCTCAGGCTTGCCCACCAGAGGGCGCCGAGGATCCTCTTCTGCTCTTTGTTATTTTTTCCTTAGGGCTGGAGTTACTGTTGGGATCTGGAGATTACCCTCTGCCTCCAGCAGAGTGCGCCGTAGGTCTTCTGGAGCTGGAACCTTCCAGCACACCTGATTTCCATGTACTCATCAGGAGACCTCCACTTTATAAGCTCCTGCCAGACCTTGCTTCCACGCCGCAGAGTTGATCTTAGTTGGTTAGCTTCCTGAGCCTTCTGTTTTAGATTGAGTCTTGGTTGTCTCTAGGTTGAGATCAGATTCTACTCTCTCCTTTATCTGTGCCTCACAGGAATCCTGTCTCCTCGTGAAGCTCTGGATGAGCTTAACCTCCTGTCTCCTCGTGAAGCTCTGGATGAGCTTAACCACCTGTCTCCTCGTGAAGCTCAGGAAGAGCACCCTCACTGGAACCCAGTCTCTGGTCTGCAGCTCTGGGAGAGCTGCATCACAGGAAACCAGTCTCAAGCCTGAAGCTCTTGGAAAGTCTAACCTGCTAATCTGCCCTGGTGAGCCTACCCGAAGATTTCCTACCTGGATGAAACCTGACGACTTCTTTGTGGAGTTTCCCTAGAGGTTCCCATGTGGAAATTCCCCTGTAGTTCTCTGCGGTGAGCTGGAAGCTCAGCCTGAAAAATCCTTCGTGTTTTCCCCTGTTGTTCTCTGCAGTGAGCTGGAAGCTCAAACCCAGGACTGCCAGGCTAAGCCTAAGCTAGATGCTTAGCCTCACATGAACTCAGCTACCAGCCATCTTCCGTTCCCTGCTCAGACCCCAGTGAACCAGCCCCCTGCCCGAACTGTTCCAGTTAATTATCCATGTGCTTGTGTCATTTAATAAACTCTTTGGACTTTTACCAGTGTCTCCGTGTGTGTTCTGCATCTTGGGCTTTACTCTCAGAAACCCAATCATGACAAATGGCCCCAGTGAACCATCCTGGGGCAGCTTCAATAGCAATGATCCCAGTGAACCATCTTGGGGCAGCTTATGTAGCAATGGCCCCAGTGAACCATCTTGGGGCAGCTTCAATAGCAATGGCCCCAGTGAACCATCCTGGGGCAACTTCAATAGCAATGGTCCCAGTGAACCATCCTGGGGAAGCTTCAATAGCAATGATCCCAGTGAACCATCCTGGGGCAACTTCAATAGCAATGGTCCCAGTAAACCATCCTGGGGCACCTTCAATAGCAATAGCCCCAATGAACCCTACTGGGGCATTTTTATTAGCAATGGCCCCAGTGAACCATCTTGGGGCAGCTTTGATAGCAATGGCCCCAGTGAACCATCCTGGGGCACCTTGCATGACAATGGCCCCAGTAAACCATCCTGGGGCACCTTGCATAGCAATGGCCCCAGTAAACCATCCTGGGGCAGCTTCGATAGATAGCAATGACCCCAGTGATCCACCCTGGGGCACTTTGGATAGCAATGGCCCCAGTAAACCACCCTGGTGCGCCTTCGATAGCAACGGCCCCAGTGAACCTTCCTGGGGCAGCTTCAATAGCAATGGCCCCAGTGAACCATCCTGGGGCAACTTCAATAGCAATGGTCCCAGTAAACCATCCTGGGGCACCTTCAATAGCAATAGCCCCAATGAACCCTACTGGGGCAGCTTTATTAGCAATGGCCCCAGTGAACCATCTTGGGGCAGCTTTGATAGCAATGGCCCCAGTGAACCATCCTGGGGCACCTTGCATGACAATGGCCCCAGTAAACCATCCTGGGGCACCTTGCATAGCAATGGCCCCAGTAAACCATCCTGGGGCAGCTTCGATAGATAGCAATGACCCCAGTGATCCACCCTGGGGCACTTTGGATAGCAATGGCCCCAGTAAACCACCCTGGTGCGCCTTCGATAGCAACGGCCCCAGTGAACCTTCCTGGGGCAGCTTCAATAGCAATGGCCCCAGTGAACCATCCTGGGGCACTTTTGATAGCAATGACCCAAGTGAACCATCTTGTGGCAGCTTCAATAGCAATGGCCCCAGTGAACCGTCCTAGGGCAGCTTCAATAGCAATGGCCCCAGTGAACCATCCTGAGGCACCTTTGATAGCAATGGCCCCAGTGAACCATCCTGGGGCACCTTTGATAGCAATGGCCCCAGTGAATCATCCTGGGGCACCTGAGGCTGACCATGTGGTTGGAGGTGAAGATGAGTCTCTGGAGGGCACAGAGCGTTCTGTCTGAGGTGGAGCACCAAGTGAATTGGTCAAAGGAGTAGAAATGCTAACAGGTTAAGATGTTGGAGATAGGACAATGGGTGGAGCTGGCTGAGTGGCTCGGACACCGGAGGGGAACTAATTGAGGAGAAAGGAGGAGTAGTTTGCTAAGGGGCTCTGGCTTAGGAATGTCTGGCTTCCTTCTATGTTCAGCTCTGCTAGGTCCATACTTTTGGCTGGTTCCTTCTGTCACGGTGGGGTGGAGGATTTTGAGGACCCAAATGCAGAGATCAGGAGGGAGGAGTGAGTCTTGAAGATTTAATAAGTAAACTGAAGCAAAAATCCTAAGTACAAAAATACAAGGAACCAAAAAAACAGAAAACTTCAGGGAAAAACTGACATGGGGAGCCAGAGATGATGAAACAGCAAAAGCAGCAACAAGGAACCAGCACTGAGGAGCTGCACAGGGCGGGTATACATGGGAGACAGATCAAAGACTGGACTAATGAGCTGATTGGGAGCAGGTGTGGATGGAAGGGACTAGAAGGAAGCCAAGGGGGAAGGAAACAAACACAAGGGGGCAACAGAGAGTAACTCAAGAAATACAAAAGAACTAAAAAATATAACCAAAAACAACTAGAATAACACAAAAAGGAAATGAACCCAATAAACTAGAAGCACAGAAAGACAAGAATAAAACATTTAACTGAAAACTCAAAAAGAAACCTAAAACAGAACCAACAGTAGCTCCCTACTCTCCGCCCTGAGTTCTCTCTGCAGACTGACCACCTGTGGAATGAGGTCACCTCAGAGGCTGGAGATGCTGCTTCCCTAATCCAAGGCAGCCTTCTGCAGCATCCAGAGGAACTGACCAATCAGGGTGGGATTGGAGAAGAAGGTGATGCTGCTGGGAAATGGGGGGGTCTGCTACCTCACCCAGAGGGAGAAATCAAAGATGGAGTTCATTGAAGATGACATCACAGCTTTAAAATCCCGGAGGCGCGGCCATTACATCACCTTAAAAAAAAAAAAGTTAGAGAAGGGGGAGTACCCCCCTCCCCCCACTGATCTTTCACCCTTTTACCAATTAAGGACCTGACGGTGGAACAGAGAGAGAGAGAGAGAGAGAGAGAGAGAGGGGGGAGGCGGAGATAGGCAGGAGCGCAGAGGAGCGCTCTATCTCTTTCTTTTCCGTTACGCCAGAAGCTCAAACCATTTCCACAACCGGGACTGCGCGTGGGTAGGAGGACCGGGACCCCACGCACTGAGGAGCACCTTCTATGATCACAGTGACCGCAGCGCAGAGACTGAGCGGAACCCCCTAGGTCAGCAGGCAGGTGAGTCTGGATCTCCTCTGAGGAGGTGTGCGTGTTTGGGGAGGGGGGGTGAAGTCCTGCTCACCCCTCTGAGCAGCTGCAGGGGTCAGTGAGGAGCATCAGGAGACTAGAGTTAGAGCTCCTCTACAAACAGGAGGGTTAGGAGGTCTGGTTAGGAGGAGCAGAAGCTGCATGGTAGCTGTGATCCTTCAACATCTTCTCTGTTTCCAAAGATCCTTTTTAATTCTCCAGTAAAGTGTCTGATCTTATCCAGCAGCTTTTTATTATTATTTAATTTGTATTTAAGGTTTATTTTTGATCACTGCTCTGCTGTTTCAGAGGTTAGAGATGAAAGTTGTTCTGATCAGAGATGATGAGCAGACTCTCTAATCCTCCCCCTTTTTAGGGCTCTGCTTCACACTGGGAGCAGGAGGGCCCCCTGCTGTTTGATCAAACCCAATTAATCAACTATTTTCCTTCATCGGTGTTTTTACAGCGCAGGGTGGGGTCTGCTGACACCTCACTGTAGAAAGATAGATCTAGAAATAACAGAAATCAGCAGTGGTGGACCAAGTACTCAATAGTAGTACTTGAGTAAAAGTATCATCTCACTGAACTACAAGTAAAATTTACTCAGTCAAACATCTACTCTAGTACTCACTTTTGAAATTGCTTAAATTACAAATAAAATGTTCTATAATTTTCAGAGTCATTTTAAAGAAACTGTAACTTTCAGAATCCACCTGAATAATCGATATGTAGAACCACCTGCTATAGATTCTACACCACCTGGAAAGAACATAGAAATGCCACAAATAAGGAAAGCTGTTATTATTATTATTATTATTATTATTATTTCTCATTTAAAGACTAACCAAAGGGAAAACAGGAGATTCTTGATTCTCCTCAGATTTTCACTATAGAATAGAGGTTTAAGATGGAATCTAAGAAACTACAGCTATGATACTGATCAACTTGACCACATGGCAACAACTAAGACCTTAATAAAATGATAAACTACTAATAATATCTGCTCTGAGTTTTTCTAATTAGTGGAACGTCATTAAATCTGTAGATCAGTGGCGTCTAGATTTAGTCCTAAGGGCTGCTATCCGCCATGATGGATGAAACACAACAACCGAGGATTAAAAAGCTATGCAGAACCAAAGGGAACAAGGAACTAACAGCTTCCTGGAAATGGAGGGAAAGTTAGAAGAACCCCCCCCCCCAAAAATTATTCAAGTAAAGATAGTCAGAAAAGTACACCGCCTGCTGCTCCTGCAGCATTACAGTCACAGATAGGAAAACCTGCTCCTCCTGGTGTCCTTCTAGCATCCTCAGAATAAGAACACCAGGTGCAGGTATGCTTCTTGCATATTTTGAGGATGCAGGCATATATATATATATATATATATATATATATATATATATATATATATATATATATATATATATATATATATATATATATAGAGAGAGAGAGAGAGAGAGAAACTCTTCCTCACCCATCTCGAAGGTCTTCCCCCTATTTCCTCCAAGCTGGGCTCCTCTACCAGAGCCCTGGGAGCTTGAGGGTTCTGCCAGTATCTTAGCTGTTCCTAGAGCTGCGCTCTTCTGGAGCGAGATGTTTGATTTTTTTTCCAGGGATCTGCTGTAACTCCTCTAGTTTGGGGGTCGCTGCCCCCCAATGACAACGGGTTCCACCGATGCCTTGACCTTCCGGTTTTTCTCCAGCTCGTCTCTGAGCGTCTGGTATTTCTGGGGTGGATGAGTTCTTGGTCCAAAGTTCAGGTCCTCTGTTTCGGGGAGGGAATCTAAGGTTGTCTCTGATGTTGGAGCATCTTCTCCAGTGGGGGGTTCCTGCCCCCCAGTTGCCTTCACCTTCCAGCTCTCTCTAGTTATTTCCGGAGTCCCTGGTATCCTCCATGTTCGTTTTCAGGAAAACATCTGGACAGATGTTTCCACCGTTGATCCAGCCTTATTGATCACTATGGCAGCGTCGTGATTCCAGCCCCTTGGTCACGACGTTGCATGTATTCCCTTCCTGCCAGTATCTTCCTCCCTGCTGTGAGATGCTGGATCGATGTGGGCCCCTTTTGTTCTGGTGCTCCATGATCAGAGCTTCTGTGGCGTCCTTTAGCACGGCCGTCTCTAACCATTAGCATCATTGGTCATATCAGCCACTTCAGCAGTTTGCTGGTGGAACATCTCTTGATGGTTCCTCCAGTTCCTTTTCTTCCTGATGTCACAGGATGTTAGATGCTCAGCAGTGGCTCTGCTGCTCAGTAGGACCTCTCCATCTCAGCCGATCAGTCCTACACCATACAGGAGACCAGGCCCCATGGTGATATATAAGGAGATGATGACATCCTGCAGTGTTCTGATCCAAGTCTATTGACACCTGAACCAGGAACCATCACTGGATGATGTCCTGCTAGGAGGCAGCATCAGGGGGTGTTTGGCTGTTGGCGGCTCCATAATCCGCGACCCCCTCTAACTTTATCACTTTATCACAGCTTGATTAAAGTTTTTCTTATTGTGGTTTATTTATTTATTTTTTGCTGTTTTAAATGGCAGACACTAACTAACTTTATATTTTACAAAACTGATTAAATTGATCCATCAAACTGTTTGTAAAAGTCAGACCCATGAAAAGGAGTGATTGAAGAACCCATGAAAAGAAAAGAGATGTATCACCAACATAAAGGAAGGGGTTAGTGGTGCAGGATGTGAAGCTGTAAACAGGGTGCATGCAGGCGATGCCGCCGCCTCGTCTGCAGAAAGCAAAGCAAGAACAAACATCAGAAAGCTGTAATCTGTGCATCTGACTTATTGCCATGTGGTTAGCGGTGATGTCGCGTGCTGCTGGCTGCGCGGCTGCCTGGCACGGCACACTATCACTTTATAAAATTAGTTTTTTAATATTTGATTACATGAAATATTAAGATAGATTTTCTATGAGCAGTTAAAAGTTAAATGAATTCTAAAACGGGAAACATCAAAGGCTCACTATCTGAGATTAAACAACATTTTCCTTTTCTTTTCTAAAGGATAATAACCATGAATGAATCTCTCCTCCTGCATCCCTGACCTGAACCTCAGAGTCAGAATCAGTTTCATCTCTTTCCTTCTGTCTCCTAGTTTAACAGTATTACAGATAATAAGTCAACTTTCTTCTCAATGATTCAAGCCTTCAAAGATCTGTTCATATTTCCAACATACTAACATTAGCCCGTCTTATACTGAAGGGTTCAGGATTTAATCAGCCGCCTTTACTCTGAAAGGACTCATTTAGATCAGCCTGATGATTTCTTCCACAGGCAGCATGTTTATGATCATGCAGGCGTGTCTGACAACGGCAAGGATTTGATCCTAAAACCATTAAAAACAAGGTGAATTATCCGTGCAACAGTCTGATAAATTAGCTGGCTGATCTAAAAACACATTTTGTGGATTTCTGCTAATAAATCAGATTGTTTTTGTTCAGAGAGTCATTTTAACTTCTGATTATTTCTGTCTGACCTTGCAGAGCAGATTTCTCTGCTATCATTGCTGATCCTTTTAAAGTATCTGCTTGATATGATTAGAGGTTTAACATCTCGCCTAAATGACTTGGTTTGCAGCAGACAGACGTGTGCAAGTTAATCAGATCGTCCTTCGTTCTGATGCTGACTCAGCAGACAGCTTTTCCTTCATGCCGTCATCAAGGCCTGAAAACAAACTCTTAAATTCATGATGTTATTTCAAGTAGATCCGAGTTTGGCAGAAAAAGTTAATCTCTGAGAGGTCCGGGTCTGAATGCATCAGTTCTACTTCATGCAGTTAGTTTGCTATACGGTTCGATAATCTAAAGGGAAAGATATTCAACGTAGAGCACATGGAATAATCAGGAAAATTATTTCCTTTTTCTTCACATTTATGATTTAGGTTAAAGATCATGCACATGTGGGGAAACATCAAAATTAGACTTTTTGGAAAACTTTAAACTCTAGATGCAAAGTAAAAAAGGCTTCACCAGAATTAAACAGCTCACCTGTGCTCAGGTAAATGCTTCACTTCTTATATTAACCCAATTATTGATTTCATTGAAACTATATAATATATTTTTTATATTTCTGTTATTAATTAATTCATTTTAGAACATGTGCAGCGTTTAAACCCAGCGCTGCGTTTGTCCGGGGACCACTGGCTGGTTTTCTCAATGCTTGTTTTTTTTAAATTCTGTTTTCTAAAGGGAAACTTCCATGTTTCACAGAAAAACTTGGAGATCTGCTCTCAAACAAAAACCTCTGCTTCAAAATGCTGTTTCTTGTTTTAATCATAACCCGGTAAACTTTTAATCTATGAAGGATTTCTACATTTGGTTTATTTATAGAAATGTTCTTTCCTGGATTTCTGCTGGGGTCTGGAAGCAAACAGACGTCCTTTCACTCCTGGCTGCTGTTGGTCGTGTAAAGAAATAAGATTTAATCTGAATAAACATCAGTTCACATATTTCCAGACATGTTCATTACACATTTTATAACAGGAAGGTCATCCTAGTGATCAATTAGATACAGAATAACGTTTAAAAGTATTTTTTACAATAATTATGTGGATGTTTGCTTACAGTGATGAAAACATGATTATTGAGATAATAAAAAGAATAATAACTAGTATTACAGAAGAGTGGGCTCCCACCACAGATCTTCACTGAATCTATTATTTTAACTTCTGGGATCATTAGAGAACAACGACTACATGCAGCACCAGGATTGACCACTAGATGGAGCCAGACACTAATTCATGAATTTGTATTGAACTTGTGCTGCTTAGATTTTCTTGTTTTCTGGTGTTGATCTTCTCAGACAGCAGAGCTGCTTCCTGACCTCTCATTTACTGCCAAGGATAGAAAGCATGGAATCCTCCCTGTTTCCCTCCAGTCTAATGAAGCGTCTGCCTGTTGCTTCACCACTCTGCATTTTAATAAGGCCTTGGCAGGGTGATTAGTGGTGAACATGAGGAAGGGGAGCAGATTACAGCACTACTGGCTTGGTTCTATTGTTTTAAATGGAGCAGAATGCTGGTGCCACGCTGAGGAACAATAACAGGACTATTTTATGGGCATTTAGTTTGGGCTGTGGGCTCCAGGGTTGTTATGGGCCTGAGGAGCATTCCTCAGATTCTCTTTCACCAAACAACCCCCCCCCCCCACGCCTGGGGCCACGCTGTGGCTCCTGGCACAGATCTCCTTATTTAGTCAAAATGGCTGCGGTTACATTTCTCCTTCCTCTACAGTTCAGCTAAGGAAAGCGTCTTCCAGTCGGATACATTCAGGATCTAATATTTCACCGTGGATCAATAGTTTCCTGTACTGCAGGATTTTCACATTTTTTTATCAGCTCAACATTATCTATACCCATAAGAGCAAATATTTCACATCTCCACCTGCGCTCAGGATGTGGTGCATAATCATGTGACTCACACACCCTAATCAAATGAATAAAGTAATAGATTATAATAATCTACTTTCTATATCTCTTGTGAGGACACAGGCAGCATCTGGATCAGCTGTCTGATTTACATTCTTAGTTCTACTTAGTTCCACTTCGGAATTTTAAATTTACATTTTTCAGCTTTTTTTCTGCCAATTTCTGTCTGTTTCTGACTATTTCTTCAATTTTTCTTCCCATTTCAGTCTGTTTCTGATTGTTTCTTCCCTGTTTCCATCTGTTTCTGACCATTGTCTGTTTCTCAATGTTTCTGATTGTTTCTTCCCTGTTTCCATCTGTTTCTGACTGTTTCTGTCTGTTTCTGACTGTTTCTGTCTGTTTCTGATTGTTTCTTCAATTTTTCTTCCCATTTCAGTCTGTTTCTGATTGTTTCTTCCCTGTTTCCATCTGTTTCTGACCATTGTCTGTTTCTCAATGTTTCTGATTGTTTCTTCCCTGTTTCCATCTGTTTCTGACTGTTTCTGTCTGTTTCTTACCGTTTGTCTGTTTCTGACTGTTTCTTTCCGGTTTCTTTCCTGTTTCTGACTGTTTCTTCCCTGTTTCTGATGGTTTTTGTCTGTTTCTGCCCGTTCCTTCCCTGTTACTGACTGTTTCAGCCTTTTTCTGACTGTGTCTGTCCTGTTTAGATTAGATTAGATTAGATGAGCTTTATTGATCTCACAGAGGAGACATTCACTGGTCACATATTGGCATAGTAATTAAAGAAGGTGCAAACAAGGAGGAAAAAGGTGCATTAAGAATAAACAATATATATACAGTTTCTGACTGTTTCTTCCCTGTTTCTGCCTGTTGCATTCCTGTTTCTTTCTCTTTCTGTCTGTTTTTCTCTGTTTCTGTCTTTTTCTCATTGTTTCTTACGGTTTCTGTCTGTTTCTACCCGTTTCTTCCCTGTTACTGACTGTTTCCGTCTGTTTCTTCCCTGTTTCTGACAGTTTATGTATTTTTCTGCCCATTTCTTCCATTTCTGATGGTTTCTGTCTGTTTCTGCCTGTGTCATTCCTGTTTCTTTCCTCTTTCTCACTGTTTCTGAATATGTTTTCTTCTGACTGTTTCTGACGTTTCTTCCCTGTTTCTGTCTGTTTCTGACTGTTCAGTGGTGGTTCTAGACCAAATATACCAGGGGGCCAGTAGGGGCCCAGCTTTGTTTTCATGGGGGCACAAAAAACATGAAATAAAAAAACAGGGCAAGAGATTCCAATATATTATCCAATCCAATCCAATCCACTTTATTTATATAGCACGGTTTAAATAAACACAAGGTTTCCAAAGTGCTGCACAAAAAGATAAAATAACTAAAATAAATAAAAGTAAATAAAATAAAATAAAATAAAAGCACTGCCCGCACAGGATAAAAATATGCATGTGTATACATAAAATCAACATGTGTACATAAAATCAACACTCTACATGGTGTTAAAAGCCAAAGAAAAGAGGTGGGTTTTAAGAAGAGTTTTAAAATGAGACAGAGAGGTGGCCTGTCTAATGTGCAGCGGCAATGCATTCCAGAGTTTTGGAGCTGCAACAGAAAACGCTCGATCCCCTCTGAGCTTAAGCCTTGCTTTAGGCACCGTCAGGAGCAGCTGATCAGCTGACCTGAGAGATCGGCTGGGAGTGTAGGGGTGCAGAAGCTCAGAGAGGTAAATTGGGGCAAGGCCATTCAAGGCTTTATTATATTAATATAGCTGCATGAAGTGAAATTTCTATTCAATTAGGTTTAATTAAAATTACATGTCTTATTAGGTCAATATACATTCATAAATTAGGAACTTTAAATATTTTTGACTTAATTTAAGTTAAAATGATCATTTCCTGTTGAATCTGAATTAGAACTCAAGAAAAACTGATAAATTCAGCTGTAAAAAAAGTATCTCTTTTTATTTGTTTTGAAAAAAAAAAAAATTTAACAGACGAAAACTGGGATCCTATCTCAATACAATTATCACCGTATTGATTTTATTTAAGATTTTAAATAATTATTAAAACAGATTTTGTAAGGAAAAAGAATGAAATGGATCCAAAAGATCTATCAGTAACCATGTCTGTTCCAGTGCAGATCATCATTAGAATTTCTTGAGTATTATGTCTTCAGTACAGGGGCCAGGACATGATCTACAGGGGCGCTGGGCCCCATTGGCCCCTGTCTAGAACCGCCCATGTCTCGTTCTGTCCGTTTATTCACTGTCTCTGCCTGTTTCTTCCCGTTTTTGCCTCTTTCTGCCTGTATCTTCAAATATTCTGCCTGTTTCTTCCCTTTTTATGATTGTTTCATCCCTGTTTCCATCTGTTTCTCCCCAGTTTCTGCCCGTTTCTGTCTCTTTCTGTCTGTTTATTCTCTGCCTCTGCCTGTTTCTTCCCGTTTTTGTCTCTTTCTGCCCTTTTATTCCCATTTTCTGCCTGTTTCTTCAAATGTTGTGCCTGTTTCTTTGCTGTTTGGGACTGTTTCATCCCTGTTTCCGTCTGTTTCTCCCTTGTTTCTTCCAGTTTCTGTCTCTTTCTACCTGTTTATTCTCATTTTCTGCCTGTTTCTTCAAATGTTCTGCCTGTTTCTGTCTTTTTCTTCCCTGCTTCTGCCTGTTTCTCCCCATTCTCTACCTGTTTCTTCCCATTTTCTGGCTGTTTCTTCAAATGTTCTGCCTGTTTCTGTCTGTTTATTCCCTGTTTCTGTCTGTTTCTTCCCGTTTTCTGCCCGTTTCTGAATGTTTCTTCCCTGTTTCTTGCTGTTTAGAACTGTTTCCTCCCTGTTTCTCCCGTCTCTGCCTGTTTCTTCAAATGTTCTGCTTGTTTCTTCAAATGCCTGTTTTTTGTCTGTTTCCTCCCTGTTTCTGCCTGTTTCTCCCCTGTCTCTACCTGTTTCTGTCTGCGGTGTTCACGTCTCTCCTCTTCTTGTCTCTCACAGAGTAGCAGCCAGAGAAAGTGAAGGAGGAGCAGCTGAGGAGTCTCCACCCACATCCAGCCAGCGAACCAAGGCGCAACGCAGAGCTTAAAATGAGCAGCTCCAACCCCCGCCTCCACCAGAGCGCCGCGCCCGCTCCCAGCCCTGCATCGTCGGATAAGGACGCAGAAATGCCCGCAACAGAGAAGGACCTGGCCGAGGATGCCCCCTGGAAGAAGATCCAGCAGAACACCTTCACCCGCTGGTGTAACGAGCACCTGAAATGCGTCAACAAGCGGATCGGCAACCTGCAGACCGACCTGAGCGACGGGCTGCGGCTCATCGGACTCCTGGAGGTTCTGTCCCAGAAGAAAATGTTCCGAAAGTACAACCAGAGGCCCACCTTCCGCCAGATGCAGCTGGAGAACGTCTCTGTGGCGCTGGAGTTCCTGGACAAGGAGAACATCAAGCTGGTGTCCATAGGTGGGTGTGATCAAATTTAGGAGGCTAGAAAGTTTTCATCCTACAAGACTTTAGAAAGACTGCCTCAGAGAAGACTTTAGAAAGACTTCCCCCTACAGGACAGTAGAAAGACTGGCTCCTACAAGACTTTAGAAAGACTGGCTCCTAGAAGACTTTAGAAAGACTTGCCCCTACAAGACTTTAGAAAGACTGGCTCCTAGAAGACAGTAGAAAGACTGGCTCCTAGAAGACAGTAGAAAGACTGGCTCAGAGAAGACTTTAAAAAGACTGGCTCCTAGAAGACTTTAGAAAGACTTGCCCCTACTAGACTTTAGAAAGACTGGCTCCTAGAAGACTTTAGAAAGACTGGCTCCTAGAAGACTTTAGAAAGACTGGCTCCTAGAAGACTTTAGAAAGACTGGCTCCTAGAAGACTTTAGAAAGACTGGCTCCTAGAAGACTTTAGAAAGACTGGCTCAGAGAAGACTTTAAAAAGACTGGCTCCTAGAAGACAATAGAAAGACTGGCTCAGAGAAGACTTTAAAAAGACTGGCTCCTAGAAGACTTTAAAAAGACTGGCTCCTAGAAGACAGTAGAAAGACTGGCTCAGAGAAGACTTTAGAAAGACTGGGTCCTACAGGACTTTAGAAAGACTGGGTCCTACAGGACTTTAGAAAGACTGGCTCCTACAGGACTTTAGAAAGACTTGCCCCTACAAGACTTTAGAAAGACTGGCTCCTAGAAGACTTTAGAAAGACTTGCCCCTACAAGACTTTAGAAAGACTGGCTCCTAGAAGACTTTAGAAAGACTGGCTCCTAGAAGACAGTAGAAAGACTGGCTCAGAGAAGACTTTAAAAAGACTGGCTCCTAGAAGACTTTAAAAAGACTGGCTCCTAGAAGACAGTAGAAAGACTGGCTCAGAGAAGACTTTAGAAAGACTGGCTCTTACAGGACTTTAGAAAGACTGGCTCCTACAGGACTTTAGAAAGACTGGGTCCTACAGGACTTTAGAAAGACTGGCTCCTACAGGACTTTAGAAAGACTGGCTCCTACAGGACTTTAGAAAGACTGGCTCCTACAGGACTTTAGAAAGACTGGCTCCTACAGGACGTTAGAAAGACTGGCTCCTACAAGACTTTAGAAAGACTGGCTCTTAGACTTCAGCTCCAGAATGAGAGGAAACCGATGATGAGCAGAGGAATGGGAGCCTGAGGCGGTGAAGCAGCTCTACCTTCAGGCAGCTCAGCTGTTTCATCCTCTCTCTGCCCACTTTTCCAGCTTTTGTGTTTTTTGTCCAGTAAAATGTGCAGAGCTGTGAGGTCAGCACTGTAAATCTCTTTAACCTGCAGTGGTTTGGAGGCTGATGCCAGTGGGAGCACTGGTTAAACTGGTGCTGTAGGCCACCAGGCTCCAGTGATCCTCCCCTGCTGCTGACTCACCCTGCTGTCCAGCTGCCTTCTTTGACTCCTTCATCTGAAGATGAGCAAGCGGCCCCCTCCCTACTTTTACTTCCTCTTTTGGTAGCAGAGAGATGACCACACCCAGGCAGCAACACTCACCACAGATTACTTAAGCTGCCATCTCTGCCTGCTGCTTTTATTTCCTAATGTTTCTGCCCCTGCTGCTGAATCCTTCAATCGGTTCACTTCTTCACATTCCTTAATGTTTGAAATGTTGCTGCAAACTGAGAGGATTGGAAAAGTAACAAGGGCCGGGTTACTGAGGAGCAACCGGTAATCTGCTCCACCCAGAGGAAAACCGTTATCAATCTGTGCAGCTGTGAAAGATGGTGTCAAACTGAGGTTTGCATCGTCATGCATGTCCGGCTACACCTGGATGCTCATGTTGCCCCACCCTGACAGAGATACTGTGGAGAGGAGGAGGTCTGCAGCCTGCAGGCTTTAGCCTTCAGTGCTGCTTTTACCGAAGATTTCCAAAAGTTAAACAAGAAATTATTAAGATGCATGAAATGAATATAATTTTAAATCATGAATATTAAGATGTGTTAATGGAAACGTTCTGTGCACATAAATGATGTTGGAAGCAGTGAGAATAATGAGCTTCAGAGTCGCTTTAGCTCAGCCTGCAGCTGCTCATCATAGTTTTGCATTAAGGCTGATCAGATTCAACAGAAAACTGCAATTTTTTTTCCTCTTTTCCACAAAAAATGCAATTCTAACACTATTTCCCTTTAATCACAGGAAGCTAATCTGCTCTTTAGATCTACATGTTTGCAGAGAGGCTCTGATTAAACCAAAAATCCTAACATTTTCTTTTTAAATCCAGTCGTTGTTGAACATAAAGTGCAGAGTTCGGTGAACAAACACGGCTTCATTGTTCTCATGGCTTTAGATGCTCTCCTGAATCTTGAAAAGCGCCGCCTGCATGGATTAACGCACCGCTCGGACTCTTTACGCCTTTGCTTTGGCTGCAGCCTCATGGGCTGGAGGGAGAAATGATGCGTCGTCATCCAAAGGAACAAACATTCTCTGCCTTTTTGATTTGGAAATGGCCATTTTTTTTTTTTATGCAATTCTCTTCAAGCCTGTTTGGCATCCAGTAAAGAAGAGAAGTTCTGCTACCATCTTGCTGCCAGTTTGAACTGTGAATTTTAGCTTCCTGGGAAGTTCTTGCACTTCCACCCATAAAACAGCTTCATGTACAGGTGCTGGTCATAAAATTAGAATATCATGAAAAAGTAGATTGATTTCAGTAATTCCATTTAAAAAGTGAAACTTGTATATTATATTCATACATTACATACAAACTCATATATTTCAGATGTTTATTTTGTTTAATTTTGATGATTACAAATGACAACAAATGAAAATCTCAAATTCATCATATCAGAAAATTAGAATATTACTGAAGACCAATAAAAACAAAGGATTTATAGAAATGTTGGCCAACTGAAAAGTATGAACATGAAAAGTATGAGCATGTACAGCACTCAGTATTTAGTTGGGCCTCCTTTGGCCTGTATTACTGCAGCAATGCGGCGTGGCATGGAGTCGATCAGTCTGTGGCACTGCTCAGGTGTTATGATAGCCCAGGTTGCTCTAATAGTGGCTTTTAGCTCTTCTGAATTGTTGGGTCTGGTGTATTGCATCTTCTTCTTCACAATACCCCATAGATTTTCTATGGGGTTAAGGTCAGGAGAGTTTGCTGGCCAATTAAGAACAGGGATACCATGGTCCTTCAACCAGGTACTGGTAGCTTTGGCACTGTGTGCAGGTGCCAAGTCCTGTTGGAAAATGAAATCTGCATCTCCAAAAAGTTGGTCAGCTGCAGGAAGCATGAAGTGCTCTAAAACTTCCTGGTATGTGGCTGCGTTGACCCTGGACCTCAGAAAACACAATGGACCAACACCAGCAGATGACATGGCACCCCAAACCATCACTGACTGTGGAAACTTTACACTGGACTTCAAGCAACGTGGATGAAGTGCCTCTCTTCTTTTCCTCCAGACTCTGGGACCTTGATTTCCAAAGGAAATGCAAAATTTACTTTCATCAGAGAACATGACTTTGGACCACTCACCAGCAGTCCAGTCCTGTTTCTCTTTAGCCCAGGCAAGACGCTTCTGACGCTGTCTGTGGTTCAAGAGTGGCTTGACACAAGGAATGCGACAGCAGAAACCCATGTCTTTCATACGTCTGTGTGTGGTGGTTCTTGAAGCACTCACTCCAGCTGCAGTCCACTCTTTGTGAATCTCCCCCACATTTTTGAATGGGTTTTGTTTCACAATCCTCTCCAGGGTGCGGTTATCTCTCTTGCTTGTACACTTTTTTCGACCACATCTTTTCCTTCCCTTCGCCTCTCTATTAATGTGCTTGGACACTGAGCTCTGTGAACAGCCAGCCTCTTTAGCGATGACCTTTTGTGTCTTGCCCTCCTTGTGCAAGGTGTCGATGGTCGTCTTTTGGACAACTGTCAAGTCAGCAGTCTTCCCCATGATTGTGTAGCCTATAGAACTAGACTGAAAGACCATTTAAAGGCTTTTGCAGGTGGTTTGAGTTAATTAGCTGATTAGAGTGTGGCACCAGGGGCCATCAATTTTGAACCTTTTCACAATATTCTAATTTTCTGATATGATGAATTTGAGATTTTCATTTGTTGTCATTTGTAATCATCAAAATTAAACAAAATAAACATCTGAAATATATGAGTTTGTATGTAATGTATGAATATAATATACAAGTTTCACTTTTTAAATGGAATTACTGAAATCAATCTACTTTTTCATGATATTCTAATTTTATGACCAGCACCTGTACTCAAAGAATCAGACACATTCTGACCAGTTTGGCCCACAACTGGTCTGTAAATTGACCATTGGTTGAATCTGGATCTAGAAGGATTAGATCTTCGTTCTTGGCCATAAATGCATCATTTCTGGGGCTCCATGGCTTCTTGGGGCCCAACACATTCAGGGCCGTTCCCTAACCAACAGATTTAAACATGCATCCTGCTGTTGGCTGCACTCTTTGAGTGACACTGAATCTTTTCTGGATGTTTCCAAGGTTGCTCCACTGTCTTTTCGGGGGGGGGGGGGGGGGGTTGCTATGGAAACCTGCTGGGCGGTGTATCTTTGTGTACAGCATGGAGCTCCGTTCCTTTCCTCCAGCGTCATCCTTTCAAAGGTTGGAGCTGTTTGAGCCCAGGTCCCATTCTTGTGTTTAGCGTGGTTGCCATAGCAGCAGAGTCCTGATTTGGAAGCCCTTGGGGAACCCATTTCAACCTGTGCTTGCCTGTCTGCAGTTCATAGAAACTTCAGCAGGTTAAGACTTCCATGAATGCTGCATACGCAGAGATCCCATCGATGGGGTAACTCCGTTCCTGGAGGAGCAGGTTGGAACACGAGGCCATGAGGCAACAAGCGCCCATGTTCTCCTCTAACCCCATTACTGAACATCATGAGCAGAAAGTAACGGAGAACAGAATGCACTGATCTGTGGCCCATTTCAGGACAAACGGGATTAAAGCTCCTGTGGGCTGAACTCCTGCCGGTGGACGAGGAGCAGCGGGAGGAGGAGCTGTGGCTCCTCTGAGCCTCCTTTTAAAGCTTGGTACCTGCAGGAGCTGCTGCTCTGAGGAACCCAGGAGGAGCTCAGAGATATTTAATCTCATTCTGTTTGAGCTCCACCTGAACTGAGGTTTTATTGCTCCAGTTTTTCAATAAACCAAAATATAAATAATGGAAGATCTGCCTGAACTGCAGGCCGGCAGAATCAACCCCTTTTCATTGTTAAACCTTTGGAATATTGATCCTATGTTACTGGTTTTGTTCCTAGTTTTGCTGCAGGCATCATTTTAGAGACAGAGGCTGATGATAGTCAGTGAACAGTCGGACTAAACCAGCCGCACTGAAACCCTCAACAATCATCTGGATCCTGTTCTCTGATTTTTAGCGTCCAAATCAAAAACATCAAATTCAGTTTTCCTGAACATGGAGCTGTCAAACATTCCTAAATGTTGAGAATGTTGAAGCATCTCGTCTCTACGGCGTTTCATTTAAATGCTTTACAGAAAAGGAAAAATGATGAGTCTGCTCTGCATGAAATATCTGCAGATTGTGAGAATGCATCTGCAGGTCATTCTGCTCCAGATGAAAGGCTTTAACAGTTTGGCTTCCAAACTCAGTTTTCCTCAGAAGGTGAGACAGCGGCAGCCTTTCGGTGGCTAAACATGGCCGCCCCGTCTCTGCATCTGTCTGCATCAGGGATCTCTGGGACATTTGATCCGGACTGGGAAACCTGGCCATACCGGCTCACTGCTGCACAGGTTTCCCATCATCCTCCTGTTCACCAGCCTCTCCTCTGACCTCTGACCCAGAACACACTGATCATGGAGCAGCAAAGATTTGTACCTCGGCTGCAAAAGTAGTGACACTATAGAATCCATAACCAAGATGAAGAATAATTAATTGAACTTAATTTGAATCCTGATAACTTTTATTGTCTGTGCTTTTTTCCTCTCACATGATGTAGAAACAAATGATTGCCTTAGATCCACGCCTCAGATCCAGCTGATGGTGTTGAATCAGCAGAGGCAACATTAGAGGCCAGAGCTTCAGCAGAACACAGCTGGTCCACTTTTCCACACAGATCCGTCTGGTTGCTCATTCTGGAACAGCTTTTCTGCGCGTCTTGCTGTAGAATTATTACTTGCTGGTTGAGCTTCAACTCAAGCTGTCTTTAATGTTTAATTTAGCAAAGGATAGTGAAAGCGGTGCATGGTAGGCTTGGAAGGCCAACAGGGTTCCTCTACGTTGATCAGATGAACTTCTTCAGTGGTCCTTTGGTTCTTACTCGGCTTTCTGGAGGAAGAAATCTGATTGAACCTAATAACTGATGATGGACTGACGGGTTGTCCTTCCATATATCCTGTAGAACGGATCTTCTGTTGCAATCTGCCAGGTTCAACAGATGAAGAGGATGCTCACTGTTGTCCATCATCTTCTTCATCTCTAGAGGTTCTAGAGGAGTTCCTAGAACAGAGCTGGCCTTCTTTATCAGCTGGTTGAGCTTCTTTCAGTCATTAGCTCTGATGATGATGATGGTGGAGGCAGAGATCAGACTCTCCACAGCAGACTGACAGAAGATCTGCAGCATCTGAAGGACCTAAGCTTCCTCTAGAAGTCCAGTCTGCTTTGTCCCTTCTTGGAGACGATTCCCAGTTGTGTCTCCAGTTTGTTGTCCAGGTGAACACCAAGGGATTTCTGCTACTCCTCCACCTCCACTTCTTCTCCCAGGATGTTAACAGGATTCAACCTGTTCCTGTTTCTTCTGAAATCTCCAATCATCTCCTTGTTTAGTTGACCTTCAGGATCAGATGATTGTTTCCACACCATGCCACAAAGCGCTTCACCAGCTCTCTGTCCTCAGCTTCTGCTCCATCTTTCATGCTCCCAATGACTGCAGAGTCGTCCCAGGATTTCTGCAGATGGCAGGACTTTGGTCCTGGAAGTCAGAGGGGAACAGAGGAAAAGGAATGGAGAGAGTACTGTCCCCTGTGGCGCTCCTGTGCTGCTGGTTCAGACAGCTGAGCCTTCAGCCTAACAACCTGTTTGTCAGCCATCTGTTGAAAGAGGAATTGTTCTTCTGCGTTAATATTCTATATTCTGAGACCTGTATGTTAATTAGCAGTTGGGTTTGGTGTGCGTACGCCATCTAATGGCTGCCATCTTTCATGCTCCTCAGTAATGTCTTATTGGGATGTTTGGGGTTTACCTTCAGTGTGAGCTTTGAAACTGGGCCTAAAGTTTAGCAGGTTAAGCAGCAGCAGCAGTTCCTTTCTGCACAGGCAGGACAGCTCCAGTGAACGCTGCAGATTAGCGGTTTGTGCATTCCTGTCGAGCTCGCTGGTCTTCCAGCTATGATGTTACATCATTTCTGGAAAGCTCCCCGACACACGATGGCAAATGTTCAGACTGAACTGTGGAGAATGGGCTCTTTATCATTGGAAGGGCAGAATGGGATTGTGTGGAAAAGTTCTAGAAAGCAGAAGGCGGCTTTTTAAAGTTCGCCTGTGCAAAGCTACTGCTGCTGAATGACATTTCCTCCTATAGATTCTGCTGGAAGACGGTTCTCAGTTGGTAAAGCTCATGCCGTCTTCCTCCTCTTCCTCTTTTCACCAGCTGATGGACAAATCACCATTTTCAGTTGGAGATATTGTGAGGCGTAGTTAGAATCCGCATCCAGCAGCATTTCCCTTTTTGCCTTCAGCCCCCACCCCTCTGCCTCTCTCCCTCCTCCATGTCCTCCCCGCCCTCCTCCCTTCCAGTCTGAAACCAGAGCCCAAGGAATGGGAGGGCTGCCAGGATCTAGTTTGCTTTTGCCCTTTTATGGCAAAAAACAGGGGGAACTTTTTTTCAAGCACAGGCAGTGAAGAAAAAGGAGGGAGGGAAAAGGAGGGATGTAAAGGAAGGAGCAGGAAGTGAGCAGAGTTCTCACTTCATGTAACCTAAAGGAGGGGAGAACATTAACTAAACTCATTAAATAAACAGTTTGTTGTTTTGATTACATCACAGGCTAATCTGACAGGTCATCATCCTGATGTCTGTTTGAGGTCAGAGAGGAATGCAAACTATCCCCCCCACCCCCCAGAAAGCTGTGGGAGGCTGATGCATCAGTTTCAGTCCATTTAAGCTGAAGTTTGAAGTGGATGATCGATGTGCCAAATGTCAGAGTCTGTTATATTAAACATGTTTATTCCACATTTATTTAATCCACGGATTCCTTCCGGAAAAGCAGATCCTGATATCAGGGCCATGTTCTGATCCAGGTCTCTTCATCCTGGGGAGTTTCTAAACTTATCGACCAACTGATGGGGAAGAGAAGCTAAACTAGCTCTCTGGAACTGAAAGCAGCCATATTTAAATTCCTCTGCTTGGAAAACACCAGAAATCTGCTGATGGAGTCGCAGACAATCCGTCTGACAAGCAACAAGTTCCTGTTGGAGCTGAAATCTCTCCCAGTCAGACTCGCTGAGGGTACGATGCCTCCCAGAGAGGCGTCCCGTAGGCATAAGCCAGCATCCTGACCACGAGGATGAGGATGGTTTAAAGGGAGGTCTGTCTTAAAAGACATTTAACATTTCTAAATATCGTCTGAAAGAAAGAGGAGAGCTGGAGGTTAACGGACAGATGGCGGTCGCTGCTCTCATTTCATCCAAAGGTTCAGGAGAAACGACCAGCTTGTTGGTCTGACTGCAGGATGCAAACTGTCACTGTAACCATGGTAACTGCATAGTCCTTTATTAATAGTAGACCATACAAGCAAAGGAGGATGTTTCTTGGATTTTCCTCCATCGATTCTCAGGCCAAAGCTTTTCTCCTGGCTGATGTTTGGCTCCCTGTGGAGGAGCCAGCGTTGCAGAGCAGAGACGGTGATGATGCTTCTGCCATGTCATGCATTTGTTGGCTAGAGCTCCTCTAGCAGAAAAGCATGCCTAATGGATGAGTCATGGGAATTTTGGGGACAAGGGGAAGATGGGATGCATGAAAGAGGACTGGGGGTGGCTGTGAGTCAGCAGAGCTGGAATCTGTGGCAGTCTTTGTCTATATATGGACTCCAGCAGGATTGCGGGAATGTTCACTGATTCTTTGTATGTTTGTTGCCTTTCCAGGAGAATCAGAGTGGATGTATGCTAACAGGAAGCGTTAGCTGGTGTATCGACACATCTGAAACGGACTGTTAGGCTTCAGACTCTACAGAGACGCCCTAAAGGGAGTCGATCACCTTTTTTAGGTCATGTTTTGGTCCCGTTTAACCTGGAGGTCTGACAGCAGCTGTGTAACACACCCTGCTGTAGCTGATCCACATTCCTCCTGCAAGCATCAACCTGTGATGCACACCTAACTCCAACCCAGCCATTGGACTCTCTGGTGATTTTATCTCTGTCCTTAGGCCACCTTTTCCGTCTCTCCTTTGTCTGGGCTGGTTCCTCCGTCCCTGAGTGGACCACCTTCTCCTTTCCTACCCATGGAATTGCTCACAGTCGCCTGACCAGCAGCATCTCTGGGTCTGACTCCAGGGATGGTCATTTTCCTCCTGGGTGTCATGGAAATGTTTTACAGCACTGGGAAGATTGATATATTAGACTTGCTGGAACGCATCGCAGTCAAACTAGGACAGTTAACTGGAATAGTACAAATATCCCAGTAGATCTGAGCCTTTTTCTATTTTCTGCATTTACTTCCATCGCCCTCATGTGGTCTTCCATTTCTGCATCCAGTCAGACTCCCATCTCCAAACTTACTGTAACACCAGGCCAAATGTTTTCACCCCCACAGAATCTAATGCTCCTAAATTAAGCCTCATTTCTCTAAAGATCAGTTCAGACCAAAGGGCTTGTGACTTTAACAGTGAAGGTTTGAATCAGGGGAGACATATTGCTTAAATTCACAGACTTGGTTTTCATCTTCTTACCAACCATTAAAGCTCTGAGCAGCTTTTTTAGACGCTGTTCCTGTCAGTGAGAGGACGCGTTGCTCCACCCTTTCCTTCAGGCTGGATCTCTGCAATCATCCTCTTAATAACGACGTCTTATGCAACATTGCTGCTGGATTTCATGGTTCTGGGGGCATCGTGCGAGTCGTGCCTAGACAAGCTTCAAGCTGAATCTCTTCCACCTCTATCAGCTGCTTAAGTTGTTCAAACCTGAAAGAAAACAAGCACCTATTTACCTGTATGTGCTGTTTTATGTGGTTGGATGTGAAATGATCAGATTCGATACTAAAATACGGTGAAATGAACCAAAAGTCTTAGTTTTCCAGTTTGACCTGTTTGATAAACTCTCCAGGATCTTAAGATTGTGTAGCAGAGCTACGTTGCTCATGGTCACGGGTTAGCCACTGATGCTAAACGCTCAGGTTTGCTCTTTGACCTCAAACAGTGTGGACTGCTCTGTTCCAGGCTACCGTCCATTAAAGGCCTGAAGCCATAAACCAAATAGAAGAGTTTCTATGTCAGTCTGGGCTGAAGGCTGTCTGGACTTCAATCCTCTGATGCCAGATACAAATACTGAAGGCTGCAGACACAACAGACTTTGACAACTCTGTAGACAGGAAGTTTAGCGGCCGGTCCACTAGTGCTGCAGTCCTGCCCAGACTTTGGCCCTCGAGGGCCAGCGGCCTGCAGGGAGAGCCAGCTGCAGGCCGGGAGGGCCATCGGCCTGCAGGGAGGGCGGCCGGCCTGCAGGGAGGGCGGCCGGCCTGCAGGGAGGGCGGCCGCCCTGCAGGAAGGCCCGCCGGCCTGCAGGGAGGGCCTCTGTCCTACAGGTTTCAGAGGTTTTAAAGCTTCAGTTCAGCAAAAGCCTGGAAATGCGGTGTTTAGGACCGACTCTGGCAAGGCCTGGTCAGGAGCCACCTCGAGTTTAAACCCTGGAAGACTATGGTCATGAAGTTGCACTTAGAAAAAGGCTCTAAAGTCTGTTTGGAGTTAGAAATAGTCTCAGAATATTATGGGCTAGGTGGTTGCATCGGAGTGATACAGGGGCTGATATTAAAACACATGAGGAAGAGTTGTGATGTGAGCAGGAAATGATTTTTACTTTTATAAGTTAAAAATGAAGACAATTCCAAACATCCCATCCCGTTCTGGAGAATCCATGAGTAGTCTCTGCGGGACGGAGGTCTGGATGATGCTGTTTGAATGGTAACGATTGTATTCGCTGTGGAACTGCTAATTTTATGACTCCGTTCTTTTAATTTCATGGAGAGATTTAGCAGCTTAGACTCCAGGAGGCTGAAGCTCTGTGAGAATTAGGGCTGCAGCTAACGAGTAATCAGATTACTTGATCAATAAATGAAAAATGGTGCATCCTCGTTTCTTGCCCCATCTGAAGGAGTGAAACGGGACGGATGTGAAGGAATTCCTCGGTATTCCTGGTTTCATTCAGCTGGAGATGTTCAGCTTCACTGGTCCGTTTTGATCGGATGAACATCTAAACTCCTCAGATGGAGGAGCAAAGCATGGTGGCTGCTGTGATGATGTCTGTTCTTGTTTTTTTTAAAAGATCCCATCTCTCTGTAGCATCAGGTTGGATTTAATCTGAGTAATGTTTAATTATCCTTTTATTTATTTTAGGATTTCTTCCTTTTTTGGGTGTTTTTTTTTGTCATGTCTTCCATATTTGGGACACTTGGCCTCATACTTTGTGGTCTCTGCTCCTCAGACTCCAAAGCTATTGTGGATGGGAACCTGAAGCTGATCCTGGGTCTGATCTGGACTCTGATCCTGCACTACTCCATCTCTATGCCCATGTGGGATGAAGAGGAAGAGGCCGACGACGGCAAGACCAAAACTCCCAAGCAGAGACTGCTGGGGTGGATCCAGAACAAACTTCCTGAGCTTCCCATTACCAACTTCAACAGGGACTGGCAGACTGGCCGGGCCCTTGGAGCCCTGGTGGACAGCTGCGCTCCAGGTGAGAGGAAATGGGGAGGTTCTGGACCCAACTGGGGAGCAGACTGGGGCTGGGTATTTTCACCAAAGTCCTGAATCGATTCGATTTGGATTCATACAGTTCTAAATTGATTAATTTTGATTTGATCAGTTTTTACAATAATGAAAGTGGTTCAACTGTGTGTCAGAATACTCATGTATTTTATTTTTTCCTGTCACATTAAACACAAAGTGCAAACTTGTAAATAAGACAGTTTAAACATGAGATGTCAAAAAAACTGTCTCATTAGTGCAAACTTGTTTGTGAAAAGTGAAATAGTGAAGCTTTACACGATCAAGCAGACGTGACACAGCAGACATTTATGAGCTGCATCATCTCCCCTGCACAAACTATATTTGCAGCGTTGTCTGTAACTACAGGGTGTTTTCTGGTCAGCCCCCATTTTTTTATGTCTTCAGTCAACCTGTTGGCTATATCTGCAGCTGTCTGGCTTGAAGTCATTTTGAGGGCATCTTTCCTGCTCATTTGAATGTTAACGTCACGCACTATAAAACTAATCGATCTCATTCCCTAGACATCGATTTTGCAAAAATGTAAAGGAATTTATTCTAAATCGATTAAATCGATCATGTTTGTTTTGGATGTTCTGGGCTTCAATGTTTTATTAACATAGAGCTAGGAGAGACCAAGATTAACTTTGCACTAAAATAAAATAGATTTAATACTTTTAATGGCTAAACTTCATGAAGAGAGCAAAGTTCAAGTCTCCCTGAAAGCAGCAGAGATGTTTCTGAGCTGGTTTTCTGTCTTGCAGGTCTGTGTCCTGACTGGGACCAGTGGGATCAGACTAAACCAGTGGATAACGCCCGTGAGGCCATGCAGCAGGCGGACGACTGGTTGGGTATTCCTCAGGTAGGATCACACACACTTGTTTCAGCCTCAAAGCCTCTGTAGATTCAACACGTCTAGAAGCTTTAAATCAGCTTCTCCCTCTGCTGTGAGGAAGGAGCCTGAACCTCAAGCGAAGCTTCGCTGCCTTCAGACATGTCTTTATCGGTTCGTCCTTAAAATGTTTCCTTGGCTCAAATGATTGTTTATTCATCACCAGGTTTGTAAGAGGCTCATATTAAGCTGTTGATCAGTTATTGGGGATAAAATCAGCCTTCCATATAACTCCATCATTAAAACATTGCAACCTATTTGAAGCGGTGTGGTCGTATTGGAGGAGGGACTTCCTGCCTGCCGGTTCGTGCCGCGGCAGCGCGTCTGGGGTAGCTTAGCGTGCCAACAGTTGGCTCTGTGGTCACTGCTGTTTCCGCCTGGGTTTCTGTTTCTGCTAAGAAGCTGGCTTCATGTGTTCCCCCTGCCATCTCTGTGGGTGGCAGAACCAGACAGTGAGAGTCATTATGAGTATCGGCTGCAGGTTTGCATGCGAGTCTGGATCAGGTAGTTTCTCAGCTGAAGCACGTGGCTTTCATCACTGAATCCGACCTGATTTAACCTCTGAGGGCAACATGGCGCCAAATCAAGACCTGCAGCTGCAGAGCACCTGCAGGTCTTGATTGGGCACACACACACCCCGTTTGGTGAAGTCACATAAACATCCGAAGCCTTGGACATAAAATGTTTTCTTCCGTCTGTTTCCAGGTGATTACCCCTGAAGAGATCGTGGATCCCAACGTGGACGAACACTCAGTCATGACCTACCTGTCCCAGTTCCCCAAAGCAAAGCTGAAGCCTGGGGCTCCTCTCAGGCCTAAGCTCAACCCCAAGAAGGCCCGCGCCTACGGCCCAGGTACGCGCTGAGCTGATGCTGACGCCTTTCTGCAAACTGCTGCAGATTCGCTTCTTCCTAAAACATCAGAAGTTAAACGTCAGCAACAGGAAGAAAGATCATAAAATAAATAAAAGTCAAATACAGAAGCGGTGTGAGGAGGAATAAATGCATCTCTTGCTTTTTGTAAAGGGAAATTGATTTAAACAGACATTTTTATCCCATTCAAACTGATTCTCTGTGACCTCAGAGACCAGGGCGGCACCATCCGTCCATCTTAGAGGAGTTATGGCTCCTTTTCGGTCTTTTCAAGGTTTTACTAAACCTGCCTCTGAATTAAAAACGACCAAATGGAGACAGATCCTAGATATCATTACATAGAATGCACAGCTGTGCGTTTGTTAGTCATGTCCACCTCCTCAGCCTTACAGCAAACACCTGGCAGCCATTGACCTTTGCCTCCTCTGAGCAAAACCATCTGTCCAGCAGATTAAGCTTTGCCCATAATTAACCCAAACAGAACCGCTCCTCTGCCAGAGAACGGAGACGAGTCGCTGGTCTCCAGCTTCTTAGCACTGTTCCCAGATTCGGATCATTTAGTTGAGGTAATATTCAGTACGGCGTCTGTAGCCGATTATCCTCTGAAGCATCCGACTGTAAACAGAGCGAGCATCTTGTTTTCACCATGTCTCCATCTGCAGCAGATCAACATGTCTTTTCTCTGAAGGGATCGAGCCCGTGGGAAACGTTGTGATGAAGAAGGCCACGTTTACTGTGGAGACCATCAGCGCCGGGATGGGAGAGGTGTTGGTTTACGTGGAGGATCCTGCAGGACACAGAGAGGAGGTTCGCCATCGTTCAGGAATGATAAATGTTTAAAATAATCCCACTCTGGATGTTTCTCTAAACCTTTTTTTCCTCCAGGCCAAAGTGACGGCAAACAACGACAAGAACCGCACCTACTCTGTGGTCTACACCCCGAAAGTTATGGGCATGCACAAGGTAGGCGGAGCTCTGGGTTTCTAAGCTAAAATTTGATTTACTATATTTTATTATGATTTCATTATTATCTTAGTTTCTAAGAGTTGATGGGGGGGGGGGGGGTTTAACGGGACGTCAGCTCCTGAATCCTGTCTGCGCCTCGAGGACTCAATGATTGCATTTAGTTGTAGTTAGCCTTAAAGATGGCCGACGCTGAGGTCACCAATTATCTCTGAGGTCCAATCAGTGATCAGCAGATCGTTTCCTGATTTATTACAAAAGGAAAAATCTGCCACCATTTAAATGCAGCGAGTATCAGAAGGATGTTTTTGTTGCTTTTTAGGGAAATAAATTTTACAGCATCGGCACTGAAAACTTGATCCAACCTTCATTCCTGTTCGGCTCAGAGCTGCTTCCTCTATCTCACCTCTGGAGAAAGACCAGAGGTTTCTCTTCAAATCACCGCCTTGTTGCTCTGGATGTTCAAGAGCATCGAGGGTCTAACCCTGAACCCTAGAGTTACGGGTCAGGGGTCAGGGTCAGGATTACGGGTCAGGTGAAGGTGCTTTTTATTTAGATGCTCAAAGGAGTTTAGTTTGACCATAGAAGTGGCTGGTTAAACTGGTTAATTTGGTTATTATAAACATCTGCAATCTAATAGCCCATTTCTATCAGACCATCATTAAAAATGTTAAGAAACTGGTAGAAAATCCAGCAGAAGGGTTGGAGGTCAGGGTCAGATGTCAGGGTCAGAGGTCAGGGTCAGGGGTTGGGGTTTAGGGTTAATTCAATTTCAATTCCTTTTTTTTATATAGCTCCAATTCACATCATGTCATCTCAGGTCACTTTCCAGTTCACCAGATCATCCAGTCAGATTGATTCAAAGTTTTCTATCTAAGGAAAACCAGCTGATTGCATCGACTCATTGACTCTTCAGCAATCCCTCACACCAAGCATGCTTGTAGCGACAGTGGAGAGGAAAAACTCCCTTTGAACAGGAAGAAACCTCCAGCAGAACCAGGCTCAGTGTGAGCGGCCATCTGCTGAGGCCCACTGGGGTTCAAGGAGACAGAAGCAGACATAGAAAAAGAAGCATAGATACAAAAGGCAACTGTCAACCAGCTCCACAGGCGGCCCCGTCCAGGAAACACACAGCCAGGCAGACGAGCTCCGAGCCAGCTCCCATGTCAGAGGATGAAGAGAGCACATCCAGTTAGTCACAGTCAGAGAAACAGGACTACACTGGAAAACAGGCCAAGCTCCAACATCTAGAAACAAAGGTGTTGATGGCAGCAGCACAGCTGATATTTCTCTGCAGGATGGAGTCACAGCCAAACAGGAACAGACCAGATGAAGCTACTATGAGAAAAAGCAGAGAGAGCAGAACGTTAGAGATTGAACTAACAGATTCTGCAGAGTGGGAGAATAGAGATAGAATGATGAAAAAGGGGTCCCTATGTCCTCCAGCAGTCTAAGCCTATAGCAGCATAACTATAGAGATAGATCAGGATAACCTGAGCCACTCTAACTAGAAGCTTTATCAAAAAGGTAAAAGTAGGGTATGGGTTAGGGGTAAGGAGTTGGGGTTTGGGGTTAGGCATCCAACATCAAATTAGGACGGATGTTTCTTAAATACATGATCAGCTTCCCTGTGAACAACAGATGGTCGTTTGCACCAATAGAAATTCTGAATAACAGAATTCAGCAGAAACACAATCAGTTTTTTTTTTTCAGAAATGAACTTAAAACTGCAGCAATCTTCAACAACCTTTCAGCAAAACGTTAAACAAAAACAACCTGAATTCCAGCCTAGATTAATCTTTTTCTAAAGGTTTGTCTGCATGTCTGTAGAACCTGAGAGTGATGGGCGGTAAAAAGGATTGAAAGATAAATCCTAAAATGTCTTTTTTTGGTTGTTGTTTAGGTGACAGTTTTGTTTGCCGGACTGCATATTTCCAAGAGTCCCTTTGAGGTGGACATCGGCATGGCTCAGGGAGACTCCAGCAAGGCTACGGCTCAGGGCCCCGGCCTGGAGCCAGCAGGCAACATCGCCAACAAATCCACCTACTTTGAAGTCTACACAGCAGGTATCGCTAAGGCAACAGATCTGTTTGCTGTGAATCTGCTAAAAGAGTGGAGCTGACTTTGAAATGCGTTTTATCCCTGAAAGGCGCTGGTGTTGGAGAAGTGGAGGTTGTGATCATGGATCCTGCAGGGAAGAAGAACACTGTGCCCTGCACCATTGAGGACAAGGGCAACAGCAGCTACCGCTGCACCTACAAACCCACACAGGAGGGCCAGCACACCATCTTCATCACCTATGCTGGCGGTCAGATCAGCAAGAGTCCCTTCACCGTCGACGTGGGAGAAGGTGAGGCTCCCTTAGGAGGCGTCACTACACATTATTCATTATTTAAAGTGTTTGTTTCCTTCCAAGCTGGTTTCTAATTGCTTCCTGTCTCCTTCTGCTGTGCTGGATGTCAGACCTTCTGTCAATTTCTCCTCCCAGTCTCTTTGATTGAGGCCCGCTGGCATCTGTCCCTTCCTGAGAACGGCCTCTTCCTTCTGCTGTCATTTCCTGTTTCCTGGCGTCTCTCTCGGGTACCCGCTGTGTGTCAGACTGAGTTCTTATGGCTTCATCTACTGAACATTTCTGACCCACTTATCTCATCCTGGGTGTTTATTCCTTTATTTTGGGAATTACTTCCTTCCTTCCACTCATTTTCTTCAGATTAGATTCAGGTCATTTTTCAAAGTAAAACCGTTTTCTCTACGTTTCTGTTCAGGTTATCAAATAAATCTATAATTCAAACTTTATTAATGACTGATGCGTATCAAAAGTTTTTTTAGTAAAACGAAAGTTACGTATGTAACTACGGTTCTATGAATCCCGGATGACCGCCAGAGGGCGGTGCTGAAAGCACTGAATGTTCCCTTCGGGCATGCGTAGTTCGAGTAATTACACCAACAGAGTCACACCTGTGACACCGGATGACCACTCAGAAGCTATATAGCCTGGTGTCATCCTTTGCTCTGCTCCTACAGAATCTTCTCTGTAGGCTGCGGACACAAGGCGGCCGATACTGGGAGAGGGGGCGAGAACCGCTACCGTCGCCAGGTATAAAAGCAATAAACAAAAAAAAAAAAGCTAACAACGTTAGCTGTATGGCAAGTTAAGTTGGGAGTAGGAGCGATAAACGCTGCCGTCACCAATTAAGAGAGCAGACCAAGGAAAAGACTGCCAAAAAGGTTGATATTGGGAGAGGGGGCAAAAAACGCTGGTCACCATTTATAACAAAGCAGACCGACGAAGAAGGCTGCAAAAGTAGGAAATATACTGGGAGAGGGGGCGAAAACCGCTGCCGTCACCAGGTATAACACCAACAAACTAAAGAAGCCAACTACGTTAGCCGTATATAACTTCGGCAGTGAAGTTATTCACACTGGGAATAGGGGCGAAATCGCTGCCGTCACCACTTCGAAACAAAACAGCACGAAGCTGTCGGTAAAAACCTAAAGCTGTGAGCCGGGAGAGGGGGCGCGGACGCTACCATCACCAGCAAACAACTCAGTTACCTTCCGTTATCCTCAGAATCGACCCGTTGCAGCCCTGGGAGGGCGGAGAATAACCGCAACTTCAGTCAAGAGACAGGGGCTTCAGACAACGGGGAAGTTAGCGAACCGCTTGCGAGAAGAAAAAAGGAGCAGAGCAAAGGATGACACCAGGCTATATAGCTTCTGAGTGGTCATCCGGTGTCACAGGTGTGACTCTGTTGGTATAATTACTCGAACTGCGCATGCCCGAAGGGAACATTCAGTGCTTTCAGCACCGCCCTCTGGCGGTCAGTAGGGATGAAATAGAACTACGTGAATATAGCAGATAGTTTTGGATCTGACGGCTAAATAAAACCTAAAACCTGATTTCCGTTATAAAAATATCTCTGATGTAAAGAGGATTAGTCACATGATATATGCCTCTAACAAAAAAGCCCATTTGATCCTGATGAAATATAATTTATTCACCATTTTTTTCATTTTGAGACTAGATAGTATTTTAGCACCAGGTGCCATAGACGGATATAAAGAGACGTGTGCGCCCTCTGCTGGCAGAACTGTCAGAGTAAATCTTCCCCAGAACATGTAGGAAAAAGGAAATTCTCATTTCTACCAAAGTAAAACAGCATGAAGGTAAAAACATTTCAGAGGAAAAAACGTCACAGACTAAAAATTTTCTATTGGAATAAATCTAATTTAAAAATCTTATTTGCCCTGTGAGTTTTCACCGGCAGCTTTAGCTCCCCTCCAGTCAACACCAGTGTTCCCCGTCCTTCCAGCTCTATTCCAGCCCTGGGATGATTTTATTTCTAGGGTTTTTCCCCTCCGGCGGGCTAATTAGCTTAGCTCCATTACTTCCATGTGCGGTAACCATGAAGGCCTTAATTTACTCAACCCGAATAAAAACACTAAAATAACAACAAACAAAAAAAAAAACACGCTGCATTAGATTTTCTGAAAATGTTGTTTTTAGGGATAAATTGGTTTGATAAATGCAGAATATGATCAGCTGTTTTTGGTATATAAGAGGTGCGTAGCTCTAAGCGTACCTCTGTGTTTCGTTTCTAATATGAAACTGTGACATCTGTCGTATTGAATTATGTCCCACATGTGACATAAAATATTTCTCCTTCACTTTTCTGCAGAAAGATTGGCTGCTCTTCTATCTCTTTAGTTTCCATTCCTTGTTTCCTGGTCTTCAGCTGCTTCCTGTGGTTTTCCACTCAGGCTTGTTCTTCCAGATAAGATGCCAAATTAAAAAAACTCGCTCACTTCCTGCGTGGCGTTTGGCAGGAAAGTTCCTCTGAGAGATGAGATAACTGAGGCAGCAGTTTTAGTCCCATTTAGTGTGAAGCTTTCTCCATCATCATGGTCAGGTTGACATTACCTGTGGTTTGAAGGTCCTTAAGGTGTGTCTTCCTCTTAACTTTCACAGCATGCAACCCCAGCCTCTGCAGAGCAAAGGGGCGTGGCCTGCAGCCGAAGGGCCTGAGGGTGAAAGAGACGGCAGACTTTAAGGTCTACACTAAAGGAGCCGGAACCGGAGAACTTAAAGTCACCATCAAGGGTCCCAGTAAGTTTACACACCCACCAGCTGAGGCTGGCTGTGAGGATCTCAGGTCTGCTGATAAACTGATCAGGTCTCAGGAAAAAGATGGACTCGTTTTTATTTTTAAAGCTACGTTGTTGCCTAAAAACATCCTTAAAGTTGACGATCGGAGGACGGACTCAATCACAGAGGCCATAAAGGCTGTCCCCGTTACTGCCTCTGCTAAATGTCCTCCTCCTGGATTCAAAGGAGCAGAGTACCTTTCGTTGCCCATCATTTCCCAGCATTCATTGCGGGTCAATTTAGGACGTCCTAAAGCGTATGATGCCTGGAGTCTCGCTTTAAGATCCACATCCCTTCTAGAGAACTGATCGTATCTCATGAAATTTATATGAAAAACATTGATTTGGTCTTAACCCCTAGAACCCTACGGACCCACTGGTGGGTCCAGCTGCTACGTGACCTCGTAATTTTAACAAACCCCCAGTATTGATGTAAAAAACACATTTGGCACAGTTTGGTGACATTTTTGGATAAATGTGCCAAAATGGCCTCTCCGCCTAAGAAATTTCTCACTAATACCATTCTAAAATAAATATGATTCATCTGATTGAGTCCAAATTTGGTATATTTTTACACAACGTTTAGATTTAAAAGTCTGTACTACTTTTTTGTGCTATAAATAATATGTTGGTAGTGTTTTGCAATGTTTATTTCAAAGAAAATTTTGGCGAGGTTCAAAAAATGCAAAATATTTTGTATTTTGACCCTAATATTTCAGGCAGGGTCAAAGCTACAATGGTGCTGACACCAGAAAACCATTCTATGACATCTTACCTTTACAGAGGTACCAAAAGTTTCTTCTTAAATCTAATAGCTGTGAGGCTATAAGTGATTTACTTTTGTGTGTTTTTGTCAGGCAGAAATTTATTTATACCCCCTGAGGGTGTAAGAGGTTAACTTTATTCATTTATCCAAAAAAAGCAACATTCATTTAGAAACAAGAACAACCATAGAAAGACTGGCTGATCAGAACAGGAGAAATCCAGTCTGCTTGCAGCCCTAATAGACGGCATGGGGCCTGAACCTCGCCAACATCTCATCCTCATTAGTAAAAGCATCTGAAACACTGTAGAAGTTAAACCTCCTGAACTAAAGCCGTCCTGCGTTTGCAGAGGGGATCGAGGAGCCGTGCAAGAGGAAAGACCTGGGAGACGGGGTATATGGATTCGAGTACTACCCAACCACCCCAGGAACCTACTCCATCACCATCACCTGGGGAGGACAGCACATTCCCCGCAGGTAAGGCCGCCTACCAGCTGCTCCTCCACCCTTACCAGCTACAGTGATTGAGCCCTCATTGTCTCCTGCAGCCCGATCGAAGTCAAGGTGGGTTCTGAGGCCGGTCAGCAGAAGGTGAGGGCCTGGGGCCCCGGCCTGGAGGGAGGCGTTGTTGGCAAGTCTGCCGACTTCGTGGTGGAGGCTGTTGGAGAGGACGTTGGAACGCTGGGTGAGTGAGATGGAGGTGAGGGAGCAGGAAATGTCTGCTGGTTTCTCCTGTCTGAGCCTTCTGCGCTGCTCTCGCTCAGGTTTCTCTGTGGAAGGTCCGTCTCAGGCCAAGATCGAATGCGACGATAAGGGCGACGGCTCATGTGACGTGCGCTACTGGCCCACAGAGGCCGGGGAGTACGCTGTCCACGTGCTGAACAACAACGAGGACATCCAGCACTCTCCCTTCATGGCCGAGATAGTCAGCCCTCCAGGGAAAGACTTCTACCCCGACAAGGTGAGGCCGTTCATGGCGGGGACGGGCTGCAGAGGCGCGGCGTGTCCCTCAGCGCCTTCATCCTGGATGGTGCTCTGTTTCAGGTGAAGGCGTTTGGTCCCGGCCTGCAGAGCAGCGGTCTGGCTGTGGGTAAGCCCACCGAGTTCACGGTGGACGCCAAACAAGGAGGAAAAGCTCCTCTGAAGATCTCTGCTCAGGTTGGTGTTCTTCCTGAAAATGAGCCGCAGCATCTTTTCCACAGCATCCAGTAAAAACACTGATCCTCACAGGATGGAGAAGGAAATCCTGTGGAGGTCCAGGTGAAAGATAATGGTAACGGCACATTCACCTGCACGTACACGCCACGCAAACCACTGAAACACACCATCATGGTGTCCTGGGGGGGAGTCAACATCCCGGACAGTCCGTTCAGGGTGAGGAAGCCCCTCCCTCTCCATTTTTAGTCCCGCCCTCTGTCTCTGCACCTCCTGAGCTCCTCTGTCTGCTTCTTGAACCACAGATGAACGTGGGAGCCGGCTGCCATCCCAACAAGGTGAAAGTGTCGGGCCCTGGCATCGCGAGGACCGGCCTGAAGGCCTTCGATCCAACCTACTTCACTGTGGACTGTTCAGAGGCGGGTCAAGGTAAACCCAGCAGCAGAGATCTGGGTCTGCAGAGACCAATCGCTCTCATCTCACAGTCTCATGGCCACTTTGTTCACTTCGACATATTTAAAGATGGAAGGTGACCTTACAGCAGAGGCCGGTGTTGGTTATATAAAATAAATCTGTCAGTCAGAATCAGAAAAGAAGTTCAGACTTTTTAAAGATGGATGATCAGCTAGAAATCTGGAATCTCTACAGTCAGAGCAGATCTAATGTCCTTCCTGTTCCTTCCCGTTCTGCCGGGTCAACGGTTGGAATATTATCATCATAAGATGAAGGAATGTTGCTCTGATTGGGACTACAACCCTCCGCTAAAAGAACTACAAAAACCAGAAGCACCGTCCTAAAACCTGTTTATGAAATGGAAACTTCAGGAGGTGGCCCACACGTCCTGTCACACAAAGGATTGTGGGAAACCATATTGCTCTTTGCTGGCATGTAGGGAGCTGCCTATGCTAACTGAGCTAAGCTAGGAAGCATCCTGCTTCCTTTTCCTCCCCCCCTCCTTTCTTCCAGCCCCCATCACTCTACGTTTCTGCCTTTTGGTCCTCAGGTGACATCAGCATAGGGATCAAATGTTCTCCTGGCGTGGTGGGACCAGCAGAGGCAGACATCGACTTTGACATCATCAGAAACGACAACGACACCTTCACGGTGAAATACACGCCTCCTGGAGCGGGCAGCTACACCATCATGGTGCTGTTCGCCGAACATGTGAGTGAAACTGAAGCATGAGGAGCGGCGGGAATGTGGCTCTGTCGAAACTGAATCGCTTCGCTCTCTGGTTAGGCCATCCCCATGACGCCGTTCAGGGTGAAGGTGGATCCCGCTCACGACGCCAGCAAAGTGAAGGCTGAAGGACCGGGACTCAGTCGCAGCGGTAAGAACAAACCATGATGCTTCCCAGGAGAACATCTCTGCATCCTTCTGATCGCCTCCTGGGAAATAAACTCCTAAATATAAGGGAAAGATTTCCATTAATACTGACAGTCATAAATATTCCATCAAAGAAATTCAATATTGAAAGACTGATCTCATTGATGGCTTTATTTATTTCTTACTTTCATTTTATTTCAAGATCAAATTCATAATGGATGTTTCTATTTTTCTGACATTGAATAAAGTAGTTTTATTAAATATAAATTAGTTCCAAAATAGCTCAATAATCTCAAAGGAAATTTAAATGATGCATGTTGAGGGCTTTAATCCCATTTTTATTTTGAGATAATTAATCAGAAAACATAATAAATCATGAAATAAATGAATTGATAATGTTTTGTTTTTATTTCTTAGTAACCTCTCAATAAAGCTATTTATTGATTTAAAATAAAGAGAGGGTTATAGGAAGGTTGGATGGTTACAGTCTCCTTCTTTCTCTACAATCCAGCTCCAACTGCAGATAATCCAATTTATAAACCAATCCATGGGATTATAGATTTAATGGGAGCTCAGGCTTTCAGGGGAAACTCCTCTTTCCACTCATGGCTTCCTGTTTCCTGCAGGCGTGGAGTTGAACAAACCCACTCACTTCACGGTGACCACCAAAGGAGCCGGAAAGGCCAACCTGGACTGCAGCTTCAGCGGAGCCACTAAAGGAGAGGCTGTCAAGGACTTTGAGATCATAAACAACCACGACAACACGCACACGGTCAAATATACGCCTGTGCAGCAGGTCGGCCATTTAATCCGTCTGATGTTGCTCACTGCGCCCCCTCTCCTCTGGGAGGGGAGGCACGGTCTTTGGCGGGGAGGTAAATCTGCTCGCCTCTCCCCTTCAGGGTCCTCTAGGAGTCGCTGTGACCTACGGTGGAGATCACATTCTTAAGAGCCCCTTCAACGTCGCTGTGGCTCCAACGCTGGACCTAAGCAAGGTCACGGTCAGCGGGCTAGGAGACAGTACGTACAACGCCGCCGCCTCAACTCCTCTGTTTGTCACGGCGTCTCATTCTTGACTTTTTCATTTTTCTGCAGGAATATTTCTGCCTGTTTGTCGTCATCTGATGGTATTTTTGGAGGCTTGATTTATTGTTTATCTCAGGAAGTTTTTTTGTCTCTGGGCATAAACCGATGCATCCGCTGGACCGTATTTTTCTCTGTCAGAAGCTGATGCAGACGAACATTTGCTGATTTATTATTGAGACATTTTTAGTTTATGGAGGCAGAAAAAAATTGTCCCAAGAAACAGCTCATCAGCTCATAGCGGATCCTTTAGATTGAAGTTAAAATAATCGGCCTAAAGAGAAGTCGGTATGGGCCGATGACCAGTCGCTTCATCTTCTCTTCCATTTAGGGCCAATCATTTCCAGCAGAAGTTTTGGTTTTAAGTGATTCTGGATTCTTTCTGTGTTGCTGCAGAGATGACTGTCGGCAAAGACAAGGAAGTGACAGTGAAATCGAAGGGAGCTGGAGGTCAGGGAAAAGTTGCTGCCAAGGTCACCGGACCATCAGGGAAACCTGTGGCCTGCAAGGTCGGAGTCCTTAATAAGAATCTCTTATTTCTCCTAATATAAAGTAGTGAACTTTCTAAACTGGATGTTTGGTGCCTCCAGGTGGAGCCGGGGCTTACCCCAGAGACCAGTCAGCTGAAGTTCATCCCCCGAGAGGCGGGACCCTACCAGGTGGAGCTGACCTACGACGGCGTGCCCATCCCCGGTTCCCCCTTCACTCCTACAGCCTATCCCTCCTCAGACCCGTCCAAGGTGAGCAGCAGGCGGCCCCGCCCTCTCAGACCTCCGTCTGGCGGTCGTTAAACCCCCTCTCCTGGCTCCCATCTGCAGGTGCGCTGCTCCGGCCCAGGACTGGAGCGTGCCAAGGTCGGAGAGACAGGGGAGTTTGTGGTGGACTGTACCAACGCCGGTCCGGCCGAGCTCACCATCGAGATCATCTCGGACAGCGGCACAGAGGCAGAGGTCCACATCCAGGACAACGGCGATGGCACCTACACCATCACCTACATCCCCCTCTACCCTGGCTCCTACACGCTCACCATCCGCTACGGGGGCCAGGATGTGCCAAACTTCCCCGCCCGCCTCAATGTGGAGCCGGCGGTCGACGCCAGTGGAGTGCGCGTGTTCGGACCGGGAGTGGAAGGCAAAGGTAACGGTGGCCATGGCAACCAGCATGTTGTTGGAGGGTTGAACAGTTCAGCAACACGTCTTTCTCTCGCTCGCTTTTCTGCAGTTCTTTATTCTTTTCCCTGTTTAGGTTGAAAAGTTAACTGATTAACTTATTTCATCCTCCATAGCTCAAATCGTTGGTAGCTTTTTGTTTGCTGGGTTTTTTTTTTGTCTGTGAAGTTCTAATAGTCTGTTTACAGACCGCCGTAAATGACATCTGCTCACGCCTCGACATTTGCTGCACCCGTGTTTTTCAGGAGTCTTCCGAGAGGCGACCACAGATTTCACCGTGGATGCTCGAGCTCTCACACAGAACGGAGGAGACCACATCAAAACCCTCATCAGCAACCCGTCGGGCAGCCGCACCGACGCCCTCATCACAGACCTGGGAGACGGGACTTACGCCGTGGAGTACACCCCCTACGAGGAAGGTAAGTCTGAAGGCTGGAGAGGAACGGCAAGAGCTGCAGTCTGCTCCGGACGGTAACTGTGTGTTTGCTTCAGGCCCTCACAGCGTGGAGGTCTGCTACGACGGCTCCCCGGTGCCCAAAAGCCCGTTCCATGTGGCCGTCACCGAAGGCTGTGACCCAGCTCGTGTTCGCGTGCACGGTCCTGGACTGAAAAGCGGCATCACCAACAAGACCAACAAGTTCACGGTGGAAACCCGGTAGGAAGCTCTGAACGGGTGGAGGCGCTAGCTAGTGTCCTGCTTTTTGATTTGACAGTCATGTTGTCTTGCTGCTGCAGAGGAGCAGGAACCGGAGGCCTCGGTCTGGCAATGGAAGGTCCGTCAGAGGCCAAGATGTCCTGCACGGACAACAAGGACGGCAGCTGCACCGTGGAGTACATTCCCTCTGAGCCGGGCACCTACAGCCTCAACATTACTTATGGAGGACAACCGATCAAAGGTGACCGCTGGGAAGAACTTTCTGGAATATTTGCATCCACCATGTTTAGCTTCAGTTCTGTGTGAATATAAGGCGCCTCAGTCCAACCCAAACACATGTAAAGAGCTGCCCTAGCATGGGCATCCACAATCTGTTGCTATAGCAACGGGGGGCGCAGAGCACATAGTCTCGCCTCATAGATTGGCCAACACTAAACATAGAAGTGGAAGGTAGTGAAAATGGAGCTATCATTGTTGCTGCTGCAGCAGAAATGCAGGGCGGCCATGATGGTTTCCACTGTCTTCCTCTCTCTTTCCTGTTCCTGTATTATTGATGATCTGTTGTGTCGGAGCAGGAAGCCCGTTCTCGGTGCCGGTCAGCGACACGGTGGACAGCACCAAGGTGAAGTGTCAGGGTCCCGGCCTGGGCAACAACGTCAGGGCCAACATCCCCCAGTCATTCACTCTCGACGCATCCAAAGCTGGCGTGGCGCCGATACAGGTCCGCGTGCAAGGACCCAAAGGTGCTGTGGCTCTTGGACCTCCTCCATTTTTAAAAGTGTTTCTATAGGGAAAGCTGATCTGTGTCCTGTGTCCTCTGCAGGTGTGGTGGAGCCGGTGGAGGTGGTGGATAACGGAGACCAGACTCACACTGTCAACTACGTTCCCACCAGAGAGGGGCCCTATTCTATCAACGTGTTGTACGCCGATGAGGAGATCCCTCGCAGGTAAAACTGCTCAGAGATTAAGAGTCGTTTTTCTGCAGAGAATACCTTCACTACAGGTCCTCAAAAATTATATGAAGCCCAAAAAAAACAAACTGCATCCTGGAAAGGGAGGTCCTTATTACTAGTGTAGCACTGCTATCATAGCATTGCTAGTGTCGCATTGCTGGCGTAGCATTGCTAGCATAGCATTGCTAGTGTCACAGTTCTAGCGTAGCATTGCTAGCGTAGCATTGCTAGTGTCACATTTCTAGCGTAGCATTGCTAGCGTAGCGTTGCTAGTGTCACATTTCTAGCGTAGCATTGCTAGCGTAGCATTGCTAGCGTCGCATTGCTAGCGTCGCATTGCTAGCATAGCATTGCTAGCGTAGCATTGCTAGCATAGCATTGCTAGTGTCGCATTGCTAGCGTAGTATTGCTAGTGTCGCATTGCTAGCGTAGTATTGCTAGCATAGCATTGCTAGTGTAAAACCTTTCCCCAGTTTTGCGTTACTTCTGTACAGAGGAAAGCCCACTCTGAGTGTTGGCGCCACCTTAAGGGCAGGAGGGAGAAAATCAGTGTCTTCGCAATTTGTAAAAGGGTTTTAAGTTTTAGTTCTATTGATAACTGAATTAATTTTCCAGCCCAAAGATCCCTTCATGCAAAAAGAAGTAGACTTTTCTAAAGGGTGGCAGTGAACCGATGATGGCCGGCGGTCATGAAAACATTCAGATCCTGCAGGGAAACGTCTGCAATTTAGTGCAGAGAGGATCTCAGTAGAACTGCAGGGTTTTACTAAAGGAATCTCAATGACTGCCTGCTGATCCTGATCCTGCAGATACTTCCATCACAGTTTTCCTCAGCGCGTAGAAAACGGTTTGATTAGCAGAAACGTGGAGGAGCAGCTCCTCCTGGCAGAGATTTAAACGCATAAAGATCAGCAGATTCTGGAAAATGTGTTTGAAGGAAACGACTTGGACTCCGTGACACGAAGGCGCAACCAGATGCGTCATGTGGGTCTGTGCCTTACAACGCCCCCTACAGTCTACCAAAAATATTGGGGAAAACAGAATGAAATTGCATTTGTGATTTCTGAAAGAATTTTGCTTTTAATTTTATTTTAGTCTTATAAAATGACTAAATATTTATTAGTTTTTTTGTTTAAAAGTTGAAAAAAGTTGAAGGCTGACGCTGTTGATCCCGTCTGCTCCCATCAGCCCCTACAAGGTGAAGGTGCTCCCTACCCACGATGCCAGCAAGGTGCGTGCCAGCGGGCCCGGCCTCAACACCACCGGCGTTCCCGCATCGCTGCCTGTTGAGTTCACCATCGACGCCAGAGATGCTGGCGAGGGACTGCTGGCGGTGCAGATCACTGTGAGGACTCGCACCGACACGTTCACCCACAAATTTCTGCCTGATTTAGCGTCACTGAGACTTTTTATGAATCTCACAGGATCTGAATTTAGCTTCTTAAACAGAATGTTGGGTCAATAAACAGGTAAAGCTGGAGAACGTCTGCAGCCGCCTGACCTCCTATATCACACCAGGATTTCCATTCTATTCAATTTATTTCTATAGCTCCAATTCATGTAATCTCGGATCACTTTATAGAAACAATTCAACCAGATCATGGAAACAGATGTAGAAGCAGAGATGTTAACATGTTAGCAGATGAGAATCATTAAAAACATAAATTTTATTATTTCATTAGAATTTACCTGTACAATAAACCTGTTATTGTAGTTTTATGACTTATTTTCAATCAGGAACAGTTCCTGCCATAGAAACAAGACTTAAGGTTTTTAGATGGAGAATATTTCTGCCCCTGATGGAGAAGCAGATCTATAACATAGAAGCAGATCTATAACATAGAAGCAGATCTATAACATAGAAGCAGATCTATAACATACAAGCAGACCTATAACCTAGAAACATATGTATAACCTAGAAACCAGATCTATAACATAGAAGCAGATCTATAACATACAAGCAGATCTATAACCTAGAAGTAGATCTATAACCTAGGAGCAGACCTATAACCTAGAAACAGACCTATAACCTAGGAGCAGATCTATAACCTAGGAGCAGATCTATAACCTAGGAGCAGATCTATAACCTAGGAGCAGACCTATAACCTAGAAGCAGATCTATAACCTAGAAACAGATCTATAACCTAGGAGCAGATCTATAACCTAGGAGCAGATCTATAACCTAGAAACAGATCTATAACCTAGGAGCAGACCTATAACCTAGAAGCAGATCTATAACCTAGAAACAGATCTATAACCTAGGAGCAGATCTATAACCTAGGAGCAGATCTATAACCTAGAAACAGATCTATAACCTAGGAGCAGATCTATAACCTAGGAGCAGATCTATAACCTAGGAGCAGACCTATAACCTAGAAGCAGATCTATAACCTAGGAGCAGATCTATAACCTAGGAGCAGACCTATAACCTAGAAGCAGATCTATAACCTAGGAGCAGATCTATAACCTAGGAGCAGACCTATAACCTAGAAGCAGATCTATAACCTAGAAACAGACCTAAATGAGCTTTAAAGGTCCCTGATGTCCATCCACTGTTGGACCAACCAGGATCACTCATTAGTAAAATATCTTCTAGATGCTTTTTCCTTCACTGGAAGTCGTTTAGGTTTGTTTGTGTCTGAAAATATTTAATAGAGATTTATTGTTATTGTTGGCACTGATTCTTCCTCACTGTGGTTGTTGTTCCATATATTCTTATTATTATTTCTGGATCCTTTAGAAGTGATTCATTCATTCTCCACTCTTAGGTTGTTCATTCTTCTATAAATGTATTGCTATAACTGGATCTTGGTCTGATATTGTTACTGCTTCAATATAGATATTTGGAACTTTGTTTATCCCTCCTTAAAAGAAAAAAAGATTATTCTGGACCTTCTTCTTCCATGGACCTTTGAAAGAAGTTGTATTCAGGCTCCTTTGGGTGGATTTAACGCCATCTATTTGCTAACTCGCCCGGTTTCTTCCGTGGAATAACTTCCACTTCACTGAGCATTTGTTCTCGCTGCGCTTTAAAAGAAATCCTCCTCCTCCTATTTCTTCTTCTTCAGGACCCAGAGGGGAAGCCCAAGAAGGCCAACATCCGTGACAACCATGATGGGACCTACCTGGTGTCCTACGTACCCGACATGACGGGCAGATACACCATCCTGATCAAATATGGAGGCGATGAGATCCCGTATTCGCCGTACCGTATCAGAGCTCTGCCCACCGGAGACGCCAGCAAGTGCACCGTCACAGGTGAGACCAGATGGTTTTTCTTCTTTGCTCTGAATCAGAAATCATTTCTATTTTAGATTTATTGCACATTTTACTGAGAGAAATTCTAACCAAAATGAAAGGACACGCCTCCCCAGTGATTGATCTCCTAATGCAGAAACATACTCGCTAAAAAACTATATGTTTCAATAACTCCATTAAAAAGCAAATGATGAAAAGTTGAATTTAAATCAAAGAGGAGGTAAAGATGGCGGCCCCAGAAAGGGTCCTTTATTTTGGATTAGCTGCCTGTCGTGTTTCTCCTTCGCTGCGTTTCTCATGTTGCTCAGGTTTGTTGTGTGACGTTCCTCACGCAGTGCTCTTCAGTCATAAACCACCACCCCCGATGCCCCCCCCCCCACCATCACCACCACCCAGCACCCCCACAGCCCTGTCTGACTCTCTTTTGTTTTTCTTGCTCCCTGCTTGTCACCTTTATCAGTCTCAATCGGCGGTCACGGTTTAGGTAAGCCATCTGAAAACATTTATAAAAGGACAACTGCTCTATTTTTATTAATTTCTTCCCTCTTGGCATGGAAAATTAACGGTACCGACCTTTTTAAAAGAATGTCCCATCCTTTGCTTTGTTGTTTTTTTTTAATCTTCCAGCTCATTTTCCTTTTTCATAACTCTTCCTGTCTTTCATGTATTTTATTGGACGGACTAAAGGACTAACAGCGTGGAAAGGACGGCATGGTGGAATGGTTCTTGGGCTAATCTGGTTCTAGTTGGAGACTGAATAGAAACGACTAGCTGGTTCCATCAGACTGGAATAACATGACTTTAACCTTATGGTTGTGGAATGTGCATGCAGCCTGTTTTTAAAGGCAAACCTGCCAACATATGGAGGCCTGAACTTGCCAAAACCAAACATGCTAACAAAAAAATTCACATGTCTTCTGATTGTTAGAAAATGTGATTATATTATTAAATACATTTTCTACGTTTTTTATTAATTGTTGTTTTTTGACAGTATTTCTTAAAAGCACAATTTTTTTGTTTTTGTTTTGCTAGCTCTTAAAAAAATATATAAATACCTGAGGCTTTGTTTTATTTGATAAAACAAATATATATTTTAATTTAATTGAACTATAGACTGTTGAAATATATGTTGAAATTGCAGAGTTGGATATATATATATATATATATATATATATATATATATATATATATATATATATATATATATATATATATATATATATTTAATTTCTTTTTTTATATTTGATTTGTTTAGAAGATCCAATCAAATATTCTGAAAAAATGAACAACTATCAAAGTTATTTAATTAATTAATTCTTAGGAAGTTTAAGTTGATTTTGAGAAAAAAAATCCTCCAGAATAGAGGAAATGGGTTCGTAGAACTAAAAGGAAATAATTTAAACATAACAATAAAATATAGTTTAGACATTTTTTTTTGTTGCATTGAAAGACATTCAAAGAAAATGACTTGATCTTGATTTTTGGCATCTTCAGTCTTCCATACTTTCCTCGATGTAAAACCGTCACAACAAATGACAGTCTGTGTTTTTCTCCCGAAGGCGCCGGCGTTGGTCCAACTATTCAGATCGGTGAACAGACGGTCATTACAGTTGATGCAAAGGCTGCTGGAAAGGGCAAGGTGACGTGCAGCGTGTGCACGCCCGAAGGGGCGGAGCTGGACGTGGACGTGGTGGAAAATGAGGACGGCACGTTTGACATCTTCTACACGGCACCCCAGCCCGGGGAGTATGTGATATGTGTCCGTTTTGGAGGCGAGCACATTCCCAACAGTCCGTTCCAAGTCACGGTGAGTCCGTCGCTGCAGCCAGACAGCCGTTGCTTGTCTTCATGTCCTTTTTCTCTTTAAAGCCGCCTTTAAAGGCAGATAAAGCAGATAAAACCCAAAGTTACCAGAAAATATTATAAAACTACTCAAACATCTGCATGAATTTAGCATATTTTGACCTTTTCAGCGTGATGCTTCTTTCTGATTTTGCATGATGATTTTTAAACTCTGGTGTTTAGGGAACCTAAATGATTATAACTGTGTTAAACCCTCCGTCTTCTCTCCTCGCCACCTCCTGACCGTCCCAGGCTCTGGAAGGACCGTCAGACCAGCTCATTCAGCAGGGACAAATTCCCCAGTACTACGCAGCGCAGCCCTGGGTACCTAACTTCCCTCCAGCCTTCATGTGTCTCTGGCTCCTTTGTGTTCAGCGTTCCTTTCCCGTCCCGTTGTTGTTCTTCCATATCATTTTCATCATCCCACCATCGGCGCCTTCTGTCTCTCTGGGCGGGTGTTTCCTTCATTTCATATGGCCGCCCACACATGAGCAGTGCGGCTGAGCTGTACGGTGACGTAGAGGAGGTGTACGTTTCCTTCCGTGCAGCTTTAGTGCAGCTCTGTTGTTTTCTGCTTCATGTGGAAATCGCTTGAGCACCCGAAGCGATTTTATGTTTTCCGTTTTTTTTGTTCTCATGGTTCTCTGTTGGCGCCATCCTCTTGACCATAACCCTCATCGTCATTTCATTCAGTGTCGTCTCAGCTTTGACTCAGTCTACCGTTGTGCAGTCGCTTGAAGCACATCCTAAACCCTTTGTTTCTGCTCTTTCTCCTAGGCAACGGACAGACCAGCTGGGATGAACGGCCTGGATGTGGCAGGACTTCGACCTTTTGACCTGGTCATCCCATTCACCATTCAGAAGGGAGAGATCACAGGTAAGGGGTCGGGTTTTAACGCCGTCCTTCCTTCTCACCCTTTCATCACGTCTTTCTGGGTTTTTTTTTTAAAGGTGAGGTCCGAATGCCATCAGGCAAAGTGGCAAAGCCCGACATCACCGACAACAAGGACGGCACTGTGACGGTGAAGTACGCCCCAACAGAGGCCGGTCTGCATGAGATGGACATTAAATACGATGGCATCCATATCCCGGGTACATCGAAGCTTTAAAACACCTTTCGGAGAAGGAAGTCTGTTTTCTCACCCATCTGTGTCTCCCTCAACAGGAAGTCCCCTTCAGTTCTTTGTGGACTACATGAACAGCGGGAATGTCAGCGCCTACGGCCCCGGTCTCATCCACGGAACCGTTAACAAGCCGGCCGTCTTTACTGTTGACACCAAGGATGCTGTAGAGGGTGCGCAGAAATCTCTTCCACTGATGAATCCACTTAAAATCCAAATTAATGAAAGAAATTAATGAATGTACTGACTGTATGCAGAGAAGCTGTGGAGCTGTGGTCCAACTTTTGCTCAAACTCGGCCAAAAAATCAGCTTTTGATTGGATTTTTGCAGAGAATAAAACTCTTGGTTTGTGTCGTTGCAGGCGGTCTTTCTCTGGCCATTGAGGGTCCTTCCAAAGCAGACATCAGCTGCGTGGACAACCAGGACGGGACCTGCACCGTGTCCTACCTGCCTGTTCTGCCAGGAGACTACAGCATCCTGGTCAAATATAACGACAAGCACATCCCAGGAAGCCCCTTCTCTGCCAGAATCACCGGTAAGTCTTTAGTTTTCATCTTCAAGCAGCTAGCAGGCTAACCACGGCAGTAAAGCTAACTACCTTATTTACTCCAAATCTAGAAAGATGTAAAGTGTGTATATCTGGTGTCCCTTAGCACTGGGTTGCTTTCTTTGATGACGTCATCATGTAAGCTTCTGTTACGGTCAGTCTGTAGGATTCTATTCAATTCAATTTTCAATTCTGTTTATTTATGAAGGTAGATTTGTTTATCATTCAATCAAAAAAAACTTTCGCTTCAATAAAAAAAAAGTATTTGAATGCAAAAATATATTTGAGACTCAAAAAAATACATTTGAACACTGCTTTTCTTTAATTGAAAATGTTTTATTTGATAGAAGTCCAGTCTTTTTTTGTTTAAAGCAACTTTTTTAAGTGAAGTAACTTTTTTTGATTGGACCATATAATGGGTAGGACATTTGTGTCTTTATTATTCAATCAAAAAAGAAGGAAGAAACCTCCAGCAGAACCAGGCTCAGTGTGAGCAGCCATCTGCTGAGGCCGACTGGGGTTCAAGGAGACAGAAGCAGACATAGAAATAGAAGCATAGATACAAAAACTAACTCTAAAAGGCGGCCCCTTCCAGGAAACACACAGCTAGGCAGACGAGCTCCGAGCGAGCTCCCATGTCAGAGGATGAAGAGAGCACATCCAGTTAGTCACAGTCAGAGAAACAGGACTACACTGGAAAACAGGCCAAGCTCCAACATCTAGAAACAAAGGTGTTGATGGCAGCAGCACAGCTGATATTTATCTCCAGGATGGAGTCACAGCCAAACAGGAACAGACCAGATGAAGCTACTATGAGAAAAAGCAGAGAGAGCAGAACGTTAGAGATTGAACTAATAGATTCTGCAGAGTGGAGAATAGAGGTAGAATGAAGCAGAATGATGAAAAAGGGGTCCCTATGTCCTCCAGCAGTCTAAGCCTATAGCAGCAGAACTATAGAGATAGATCAGGATAACCTGAGCCACTCTAACTATAAGCTTTGGCTGGATTCCCTCCTTGGACCTGGGGTCCCATAGAAAAAGGCCCCAATTAGCCCATCAGAGGCAAACTGCTTCTTTATATAAACCAGGACTGTGTGAATGACTGGAGTCTGATGGGTTTGGCTGGATTGGTTATTTTGCTCCACTGGCCATCAGTGGATCTCAGGACATGAGGACGTTAAGCCAGCCTGTCTTTGCCGTCCCCAGGAGACGACTCCATGAGGATGTCTCATCTGAAGGTGGGTTCAGCGGCCGACATCCCTCTGGATATCGGAGAGCTGGACCTCAGTCAGCTGACTGCCTCCCTCACCACCCCGTCAGGGCGTGAGGAGCCCTGCCTGCTGAAGATCCTGAGGAACGGCCATGTTGGTGAGTCTACAGCGGGTCGGAGCTCAGCCGTTTGGTCGCCTCATCCCTGTTTTTAACCTCTTGCTTCTTGTTTTGGCACACCCTTTCACTCCACCGCAGGCGTCTCGTTTGTGCCTAAAGAAATCGGTGAGCACCTGGTGAACATAAAGAAGAACGGGCGCCATATTGCCAGCAGCCCCATCTCGGTGATGATCAGCCAGTCGGAGATCGGAGATGCCAGCCGCGTGCGTGTGAGCGGGCCGGGCCTGAGCGAGGCCAGGACCTTTGAGCCTGCAGAGTTCATCATCGACACTCGTGATGCAGGTAGTGGTTGGAGGGCGTCTCAAATTCTCTTTGCTGAGGGAACGGGCTAAACGCTGAGCTCTGGTTGTGCTCAGGATACGGCGGCCTCAGCCTCTCCATCGAAGGACCCAGCAAGGTGGACATAAACACAGAGGACCAAGAGGACGGCACTTGCAAGGTCACCTACTGCCCCACTGAACCAGGAAACTACATCATCAACATCAAATTTGCTGACCAACATGTGCCAGGTGCTCACCATGGAAACGCTGAGGGTTAAAGGTCAGACATGAGCTGCTTTTGGTTCATTCAGTCAATCAAACCGTGTCTGTGCAGGGAGCGCCTTCACCGTGAAGGTGACTGGGGAGGGCAGGATGAAGGAGAGCATCACCAGGAAGAAGAGGGCAGCGTCCGTCGCAAACGTCGGTAGCCAGTGTGACCTCAGCCTGAAGATCCCAGGTGACCCAGACAGGAAGGAGCAAAGCGTGTTAGCCCAAAAAGCAGAATGCATCAGAAACGTGACCCCCTCCCCGCTCTGGTTTCCTGTGCTTTCAGAGATCAGCATCGCAGACATGACGGCTCAGGTGACGAGTCCCTCAGGTCAGGTCCACAAAGCCGAGATCATGGAGGGAGAGAACAACACCTACTGCATTCGTTTCGTCCCCACCGAGACCGGCGTGCACACCGTCTGCGTCAAGTACAACGGCGCGCACGTTCCTGGCAGCCCCTTCCAGTTCACCGTCGGGCCCCTGGGTGAGGGCGGGGCCCATAAGGTCCGCGCCGGAGGGCCGGGCTTGGAGAGGGCGGAGGCTGGAGTCCCAGGTTGGTGTGGGGGTGTGTGTGAGCGGGATGTGGATGGTGACATGACGCTGACTCCTCTCTGCCGCTCGCAGCTGAGTTCAGCATCTGGACCAGAGAGGCTGGAGCTGGGGGCCTCAGCATCGCCGTGGAGGGGCCCAGCAAAGCCGAGATCACCTTCGAGGACCGCAAGGACGGCTCCAGCGGAGTGTCCTACGTTGTGCAGGAGCCTGGTGAGAGGAAGCTAAAGCCTCCACGTTTACCGTGGAGACCGAGCGGTAGGGTTAGCGCTTAGCAGGAACCACGGGTGACACCGTGCCCCACGTTACCCGTTCCTTTGATTTATTATTTGTTTGGTTAATTTAACATTTTGGTAACATTTGTAGTTTTTGTGATTTTTTTAAAAAACAAAGGAAGAAAAACTGTTTCTTCTTCAGCAACCTTCCCTAAAGTCTGCAGCACAAATTGGGGGACAGTTGGACTGAAAAAGCCTGATGGGCTGGTCTCCATGGAAACCCAGACTTACTGAAACTAGTTTGATCAAGTTCTGGTTCAAAGCTGAGCAGCTTGTTTCTAGTCAAAGTTGATCTGGGAGAGAAAATGTAAAACAAGGAAAAATCTGAAATTTGCAGGAAAGAAATGGAAACTGCAAAGAGTTGAAGCTCTGAACGAATTTAGAGACTTTCTGTTTCTGTCATTCCAGGCGACTACGAGGTGTCCATCCGGTTTAACGACGAGCACATCCCAGACAGCCCCTTCATCGTCCCCGTGGCCTCGCCATCAGATGACGCCCGCCGCCTCACTGTTGCCAGTCTTCAGGTGAGGCTCTGAGACACGCACACATCCCTGTGCATGCGCACCAGGCTACGGTGCGCCGCCCGCCGTGCAGCAGCAGCCGCCATCAGCTCGGTTCTTCTAAAACCGGAGGGTAAATCTGCAGACGATGAGGAAACTTTAGCCATTTGGCTCACGGGGCCAATCAGAGGTTCTTCTAGATGCTTTTAGATCAGGGTTGAAAAGAGAAGCTGCTGCTGCATGGGGGGGGCGGCGCCGTGGATTCTGGGAAACTGGAGGACTGTGTGTGTTTCTCGTGCCTCATTCTAAAGGCTCCCAACAGCCTTTCAGCTGCAGGTCACATCAGGGCGCTAAAGGGTTAAAGAGGTTGGAAAGGGGTCGTTCCAGTCTTCTCTGCCCCCCCCCTCATCATCTCCATTCAGTTGGCTGCTAATGGCTCATCTTTCCTTTACGGCTTTAAATCCAGGAATCAAACTTCCTTCCTCTCTTTCCACGGCTCGGCCCCCCCCTCTTTAGCCCGTTTAGTGACCCCCCCTCCAGGTAAAACCAGGTGTATGTAAGCAGGAGAGCCCCTGCAGGTTGGTCTGAGCAGGTCATTGCTGGGATGGGGACTCAGTGTTAGTGTGTGTGCAGGAGTCGGGTCTGAAGGTCAACCAGCCGGCGTCGTTCGCCGTCAGCCTGAACGGAGCCAAAGGGGTGATCGACGCCAAGGTCCACAGTCCCTCTGGAGCGTTAGAGGAGTGCTGCGTCACCGAGATCGACCAAGGTAGCTGGAGACGGATCCCTGAGGGTAGCAGGATGTGTTCTCGGCGGCTGAGCTCCGTTTTTCCTTCTTCCTTCCAGATAAATACGCAGTGCGGTTCATCCCCAGAGAGAACGGCCTCTACTTGATCGATGTCAAATTCAACGGAAGTCACATTCCAGGAAGTCCGTTTAAAATCCGCGTGGGAGAGACGGGCCAGGCCGGCGACCCGGGGATGGTATCCGCCTACGGACCGGGCCTGGAAGGAGGAACTACAGGTAGAACGGCTCATAAAGGCTCCATAGATAAACTGCTTTGCTTTTAGCTCCTTTTTCAGCAGGAAACCTTCAAAGGTCAGATTTAACTCAGCGGTTCGTCTCCTGGAAGGATTTTTACTCATTTTCCAGAAGCTGCAGTTGGTGTTTAAACCTTTGAAGCCATTGAGGTGATAAAGCACTCTGACCAAGAGGCTTTAAAACATTGAAGATATTTTCCCCATTAGCAGCTCAGGGTCTAAGCTCAGGACCTCACTAATGTGGTAAACCACATTATTCTACCTCCATCTTCCCAATTCCACCTTTCCATAATGCAGATTTGGTCGGCTAGTTTCTGCCCCCTGCTGGTCAGTTTATGATCTGCATGTTTTCTTTGTGTGTTTTCTGTGTCCATAAAATCAAGCGTGCATCAGGAAGCAGGGCGGTGTGTGATGCAGCAGCCTGGCTGTGATTTTGGTTCCTGAACCAGAGCAGCTAAAACCTGCCAGAGTTTAGAAAGAAACGGGAGCAATGCTTTCTGCCATTTTCTCCCTGATTGACTCCCTGACTGTTTCCAGGAACTGCATGTGAATTTGTGGTGAACACGAGCACCGCGGGCCCCGGGGCCTTAGCTGTGACCATTGATGGGCCCTCCAAGGTCAAAATGGACTGTGTGGAGTGTCCAGAGGGTTATAGAGTGACGTACACTCCCATGGCCCCCGGAAACTATCTCATCTCCATCAAATATGGCGGCCCTTACCACATCGTCGGAAGTCCCTTCAAGGCCAAGATTACAGGTGATGCCGTGTTTTTGTTGCTGATCTGGAATGTTCCAGTTGGACGCGTCCAACCCTGACGTGTTTTCCAGGTTCCAAGCTCGTGGCCAGCCACAGCATGCATGAAACCTCCTCGGTCATGGTGGATCCTGTGACTCGTGCCATCAGCAGCTCCATGCAGGCTGCTCCCGCTCACTCAGACGCCAGCAAGGTGGCGGCTAAAGGCCCGGGGCTAACCAAGGCCTTTGTTGGACAGAAGAACAGCTTCTGTGTCGACTGCAGCAAAGCAGGTGTGTCTCTCCTTCCACCATGGACACCCGGTTCTGATTCAGTTATATTACAGTTTATCACACATTTATTTATACTTTACATCTGTGCTAAAATCCTTTCAAAAAGAGTAAAAAAAAAAAAGATGCCACACAAAAACCTTGTGGAATGAAAGAAAAGGTAAAATCTCTCTGAACTCATATTTATCGTCTTTTTCTGGCCGATTGATCTTTTAAAAGCCAGAAATAATCATTCCAAGGTCGACTACTTTAATGTCTCTTTAATACTGAGGCTTACTGTAGACCTTAAGAGTTAGGGGGCTAATGTGGGGGTGAGTCGTCCTTTAAGGTGATAATGATGATAATCAACCAGATGATCAACCCTCCAAACACTGAAACTCCAGGCTGATGTTTGCCATCCTCTCACTCTGCAGGGCGTAACATGCTTCTGGTGGGGGTGGACGGTCCCAAAGTCCCCTGTGAGGAGATCCTGGTAAAGCATCAGGGTAACCGGGTGTACAACGTCAGCTACCAGCTGAAGGAGAAGGGAGAGTACATCCTGGTGGTAAAATGGGGCGACGAGCACATCCCCGGTAGCCCCTACCACCTGACCGTCTGAAGACACCAGGAGGGTTCACCACTGTCCGTTTACAGCTCCAAAATCTGCCCAAATTTAGGTCACCATTGAAGCCACGTGAATCCGATTGGTTGTTGTTGTTTACTGGTCAGAACAACGCAGTGAAGGCTTCTTCTTCTGGGGACGCCCCTTTCATTACTGTAAACCGCCAGTCCGCCGTGCCTTAGAGTGTTTATCATTTTCAGCCTTATTTGACATGAAATGCCAGGATGTGGTAGATTTTGGCTCCCAGCTTTAGCTCACTGTTTACACTGGAGGAGTTCTTGCAAACGTAGGAGAAATCGTGGATTTTGGAGCTTCCAGATGATCGATCACAGGATAAAGCTTCATTACTTCTGTCTTTCTTGAATTATGTGTCTTAATAAAAACCCAGCTTGTCCTTTATGCTGTGTTGGAGTTGCTCAGAAAAAGTTCACTCTCCTTTCAGCTTCTGTTAGATGATGTTTAACCTTTTCAATCTGCTGCTAGTGTGATCCAGTTTTAGCCAGAAACATCCTTACTAATCAAAGGTTGTGCGTATTTCGCTTCCTCTGAACGCTGCTGGAGGATGTGGCTTCTGCTCAGCTCCAGCGTTGGCTCTGCATGTCCTGCAGGAACGCTGACCATCAGCACCTGCTGCGGTTTTCAGCCTGTTGGAGGAAAAATCAACAGGTTCAAAAGGGAAGTTTTCCAACGTGTGCTGAAAGGTTTCCGACGTCACCAATGAGCAGCGGCCCCCCTTCTGCTTCTCACCTCCATTAGACCCTCATTCTTGCTCTGTGCTTCATCTGTGTTTCAAAGCAGAATAAAAAGGCATTTAAAATGATTGTAAGACAGTATTTTGATACACAATAAAGTATTTTTCTCGGTCGAACACATCTGACTTTGATTCCAATTTTTCACTCTGTGGCCAACAGTTTATGGAAAGTCGTTGTTATTTTCTGCCAACAGGGGGAGCCAGAGATGATGGTTTTCTTTTTTCCAGCTTTTATTGTTTTTATTCCACTGTAACAAGTTAAGAGTAACGAAATTAATTTAACCCATCCCCTCGGGGAGCAGTGGGCTGCCACGGTGCGGTGCCCGGGGAGCAGTGTGGCAGGCTGTGGGAGTGGGGCTTCAATGATGTCACTATCCACAGATTCCTGCAGAAAAAGGAGGAATTCTGCCAGAAAGCATAAAATCCGTCTGTTGCGGATGCAGCAGAGGATCAGCGTTTCTCAGAGGGGTGTGGAAAAAAGGCTAACATGTTAATAACGGATCTTCAGCCTTTATTCTGCGTTCTAGTCCTGATGGGAGAGTTTTTATTTATCACTGATGCCAAGAACAGCTGAATGTTTTTGGTCTGGAGGAGGTCTGTGTCCCTCATTCTCTAATCAGCCTGCTGTAATAAAACCAGAGCAGAAACACGTAAAATCTAAAAACTTTTATTAACAAACAAAATAGAATTTCTCATATAGAAAAGTAAAGGATTCGTTTTTGCTGTTCAAAGTGTAGGAAATAAATGCTACTTGGATTAAAATAATGAACATTTCTTCCTTAGAAATTTTTTTTCCGATATTAGCCGTGTCTCAGGGACCGAGCAGTAATTTATTTGTTGATTTGAATGAGACGGTGATTGTAGATGAAAACATGGATTAAACATGGCTGATTGTAGCCAAAGGCTTATTTCCATCCCACAGTTAGAAAACATTAAAACAATTATATATTCAGAAAGGGGTCGCTTATAAAGGCAGGTTTTTATTTAACCCCAGAGATATGAAAGAGGAATTAATCTAAACTTAGATGTGACCAATCAAAAAGCTCGGCTCTAAACTGGACAGAAGATCAAACATTATGGCATTATGGGAGATTCTGGTTTAACTGACAGATGAGGGAAGAATGGCTGCAATAAAACACTGAAGCCTTCAGTTTGTGGTCTACCGTCAGTCTGTAGACCCACTACCAGCCAGGAAGGAAGACTAACGCCACCAATAAAACACTGAAGCCTTCAGCTGTGGTCTATTGTCAGTCTGTAGACTCACTACCAGCCAGGAAGGAAGACTAACGCCACCAATAAAACACTGAAGCCTTCAGCTGTGGTCTATTGTCAGTCTGTAGACTCACTACCAGCCAGGAAGGAAGACTAACGCCACCAATAAAACACTGAAGCCTTCAGTTGTGGTCTACCATCAGTCTGTAGACGCACTACCAGCCAGGAAGGAAGACTAACGCCACCAATAAAACACTGAAGCCTTCATTTGTGGTCTACCGTCAGTCTCTAGACTCACTACCAGCCAGGTAACGCCACCAATTAAACACTGAAGCCTTCAGTTGTGGTCTACTGTCAGTCTGTAGACTCACTACCAGCCAGGAAGGAAGACTAACGCCACCAATAAAACACTGAAGCCTTCAGTTGTAGTCTACCGTCAGTCTGTAGACGCACTACCAGCCAGGAAGGAAGACTAACGCCACCAATAAAACACTGAAACCTTCATTTGTGGTCTACCGTCAGTCTCTAGACTCACTACCAGCCAGGTAACGCCACCAATTAAACACTGAAGCCTTCAGTTGTGGTCTACTGTCAGTCTGTAGACTCACTACCAGCCAGGAAGGAAGACTAACGCCACCAATAAAACACTGAAGCCTTCAGTTGTAGTCTACCGTCAGTCTGTAGACGCACTACCAGCCACTACCAGATGAACAGAGCATCAGAAACGGTCTTTCTACCTTCAAAGAGAAAGAGTTTAAGCTCTTGTCCACCCAGGACAGATACGTGACGTCCATATCTGCCTGTTTGTAGCAGCGATAAAGGAGTCAGTAAGCTGCACAGCAACAAAACAACAGAATCTTTAAACCTCTGCAGACGTAAACAGTCTGGCAGAGTCATTAGACCAGCCCTAATGCCATATTTACACATTAATATGCAGCTCTGTTTAGTTTTTTCTCTAAAAAGGCTTTGATCTCTCTGGTCGTGTCCCAGCGTTGCAGCTGATGACAGACGGATGGACAGAAGCACCATCGCTTGTCGCTCTGAGGAGAAAAACAGTCGGTAAGTCCGGATCGTCAGCTCTCCGCCAAACTTCTTTGGAAGGCAGCAGCAAACTGAAAGCAGAATGTATTTTCATTTTGAAAACAGATCATTGTTGGGCTGTGAGCCAACAGATCGTTTCTTTCATCTTCCTCCATGACTCACAGAAAATTAAACTAAGAACCAGAAAATGAACCTGAGCTGCTTACAGGTAGACATGAAAGTAGGCCAGATGACACCTTGTGCCAGTGCTGCCCTCCAGACCTCCTGGGTTGGTGTGGTCTTCATTACAGGCCTACATGCTGCCTGTAGCTCAGGTTGGCATTGTCAATAGGAACCAGATGTTCACAGCGGCTCTAAAGGATGAATAAAACTGGAATAAAAGCTGCTTTCTGTTGGTTTGGTTGCAGGTTCTGCTGAATCCCACTAATACAAGGTTCTTTGCTGTTAGTGCCAGTGGAAAGTCTCCTCTTTAAACGTTCTTCAGACCTTTGCTCAAGTAAAGGCTGAGTGAATGAGCTGAGGTGATGAAGAGGGCTCTGACCGTTTGATAAAGCAGCAATTCTTCTGTGTCTCCATCAATAAAACTTTATTCATAAACACGTTTCTGATGCTGTAGGTGGGAAGGGTCTCCTGTATAGGTCAGTGTTACAGCTGCTCTACAAAAACCTCTGATGGTGTCTAACAGTCTGATGAAGATGATGCTCACTGTCGTCCATCATCTTCTTCATCTCCTGAGGTTCTGTAGGAGTTCCTAGAACAGCCATCTTTATCTGCTGGTGGGTCATTTGTTCTGATGATGATGATGATGATGAAGATGATGAAGGTGACAATGATAATGATAAAGGTGACGATGAGGGTGATGATGATGATGATGATGATGATGGTGATGACAATGATGATAATGATGATGGTGATGATAATGATTATGGTGATGATGACAAGGATGATGACGATGATGATGGTGATGATGATTACGATGATGATGGTGATGATGATGATGGTGATGACAATGATGATGATGGTGATGATGATGATGATGATGATGACGATGACGATGATGATGGTGATGATGATAATGATGATGACGATGATGATGGTGATGATGATGACGATGATGATGATGATGGTGATGATGACAATGATGATGATGATGGCGATGATGATAATGATGATGACGATGATGATGGTGATGTTGATGACGATGATGATGGTGATGACAATGATTATGATGATGGTGATGATGATGATGATGACGATGATGATGATGAATGTGATGATGATGATGATGGTGATGATGATGATAATGATGATGACGATGATGATGATGATGATGACAATGATGATTGTAATGATGATGATGATGATGATAATAATGAAGGTCACAATGATGATGATGATGATGATAATATTAATGATGATGATGATGGTGATGATGACGATGATGGTGATGATGGTGATGATAATGAAGGTGAAAATGATGATGACGATGATGGTGATGATGGTGATGATAATGAAGGTGAAAATGATGATGACGATGATGATGATGATGATGTGATGATGATAATGATGATGACGATGATGATGGGGATGATGATAATGATGATGACGATGATGATGGTGATGATGATGACGATGATGATGGTGATAATAATGATGATG